>JARHVA010000479.1:3285000-3950000 GCA_037957365.1 Torreya grandis
GTGTACTTATTGAGTTCTTTGTAGTTAGGGTACATCCTCCAAGTGTCATCTTTCTCTTGTAACATGATAACTGGTGAAGAATATTCACTTTGGTTATGGTGAATGATTCTTGCATCTAATATCTCTTGTACCATATTTTTAATTTCACTTTTCTAGGCATAAGGATACTTATATGGCCTAATTTTGGGTGGTTTACTATCAAAAATAAGTTTTATAGAATGACCATGTATGCAGCTAGGTGGAAGTCCTTTTAGCATCTCACCGAAAATAATTGAATGGGCATCGATCACTTGTTGTAAATCAGGAGGTATAGATGGATGAACTTCCATGGAAAATAAGTGAGATACAAATCCTTCATCACCCTTTCAGATAATATTTGTCATTTGATAGGAGCTAACAATTTGTGGAGATTTAGCCCTTAATCCCCTTAGCTCAAATGTCCTTCCCTTAGAATTAAAATCCATGAATAATTCCAAAAAAATCATATCAATAGTGCCTAAAGTGGTGAGCCACTATACTCCTAGAACAATATTATCTCCTCCCATCGAAATAACAAACATAATAAAATCCAACAAGTAGTCTTTTATGGTTAGCTTAATACAATGGCATTTTTTTGAATAGTTGATAGTAGCACCATCTAAAATTATGGGCTAAAATTTTGGATTAGGATAAATGAAATAGTTCAAGTGAGTATCCAACTTACTATTGATGAAGTTATGTGTGCTACTAGAATCAATAAATAAAATGACCTTCTATTTATTTATGAAACCTACCACCTTAAGAGTTTGGGAAGTACTAATAGCTGAAAGGGCATGATAGAAAATAGTACGTTGAGAGTCTTCAAATTCCTCCTTATGACCTTCTTCATCTTCACCAATTTCCTCCTCCTCATCATCATCCTCATTGGCACCTTTAATTTATAACTACTTATTTTTATTACAATGATGGTCTTTGCTCCATTTTATATCATAACCATAACACAACCCTTTGGATCACTTCTCCTCAATTTATTGAGGTGTCAATCTGGTGGGTTACGGATATGATGGTGTTAGAAAGGTGTGATCAAAACTAGTAGTGAAGGTTTTTTGATTGACCATCTCTTTTTCCTCTACCATATATGATCATGGGATAACTTCTAATATGAATGCTAGGTTAAACATCCATACCTCTAATTGGATGTTATCTTTAAGGCCACCCAAAAATAGATCAGTCAAATTTTCCTTAGTGATGTCTTCCACCTGTAAGGATAGATTCTAAAACTAATGAATATAATCCTTCATAGTTCTCATTTTCCATACTTTGGCTAACCAAATAAATTAGTTATCAAAGACATTATTTTGATAATGAGCCAAAAACTCATTAGTAAAAATAAACCATGTGATAGGAGCACCATTTTTTTTCTTTTAAACACACAACCAATGATACCAAATGAATTACTCAGGTTCTAGATACAGAGATACCACTATCACATTCTAAGAACTAGGAGTTTTATGCAAAAAAAATAAATTCTCAATTTGGGTAATCCAAGTTAGAGGATCCTTACCATCAAACTTATGCATGTCCACTTTTGGCAACATCAGTTTCACACCAAAATTGGAGTTTTTAGTATTGAGAGAAGGATGACCTTAATGATGAAGTGGAGGGTTATTTGGCTATAACTGAGATGAAAGGGCATCCAATTGAGTAGTGATCTAATTCAATTGAGTGTAAACCCCATTAATATCTGTATGCATCCTTGAAACATTAGTTTGAACTGCAACAAAGTCATCATGCTGCACCAAGCCCTTTATGTTAGCCTAAAGTTGAGAAATCAATGGATCTAAATTTCCAAATTCCATGTCACTGGTAGAAGTCTTAAGAGTTTCTTGCCCCCCTTTTCTTCCCCATTTAGAAGGAACAACCATATACAAACCTTAGGAGTGTTTTTTCTCCAAAAAAATGTACCAAGAGATGGTACCATTATGATAACCTCGCTAAGATGAATCTAACAACTACCTTTGTGTACTATGGTAAAAAAATTTGGCACAAAGAAGTGTATCAGTAGAATATAACATTATGATTGTATCATCAAGATGAATCCAATGACTAAAATTATGCAAATCAAACATTCATTTTTTCTATACTTTTTTTTAATTATTTTTATTTTCAAAAATGTGTTTCAAACAATACTATGCTGATAGAAAAAATTAATTCTTCCTGTATTGCAAGTTATGTTTTTTCACTCTTTCCTCTCATAAAAGTCACACCTTGCTAGATCTGAAAAAACAACATTGTAGGAAACTTGCCCAAATCAAAGCTTTGATACCACTTGTAATGAAATTACTTATATGTTCACATGGAATGATTATATATCACACAAAATAATCAAATATTAGAGATCACACAACAATAATTGACAATAGAGTAGACTATTGGATAATATAACAAAGCCACTTTGAGGGGGTAACCTCCAAAACAATGTACTAAGAGAAAAATACTTAACATGATGATCAAATACTAGCCACTACCTCCTATATATAATCTACTTAGCCATGGTTATTCCATAGGCTGACCTAACTAAGACCATAGAGAAATATAACAAGAATGTAAAATATGTATGTAAGCCATAAGTCAGACACAAATATCCCTAGACACACTAAAAGTTAAGGGCATAACACTAGATATATTAAGAATGGTTCATAGTTTAGTTTAGTCACAATTAATATAATGAAACATTATTGAATTTTTACACACAAAATTTTACAAAAAAACACTTATACGCATGCTGACAAGTGTAAAATTTTAGTTGATGCTCACAAAGTGTTTTATTAAATGACTAAAATATATCTCTTCTCATAAAATATACTAATTATAGATAACATAATATAAGATTTTAAAATATTTTATTTGAGTGCCTAGGGGTGTGTGTGTGTACACACACCACCCCCCAAATACTCAACTAACATAATGCTAAAGCCTTGACATTCTAAATGCTTGACCCTAACTAGCCACATAATGATTATTCTATACACACACATATGGTATAGTGGAAATACTACAATATTTACTATCTATATATTTGGGGAAATACTACAACATTTCCTATATATATCTAGGGAATGGGTCAGAGATTGGTTTAGTCATAGTTTATATAATGAAACATTATTTAAATTTTCCACACAAAATTTTACAAAAAAAACACATATATGAATGCATGACAAGTGCAAAATTTTAGTTGATGCTCACAAAGTGTTTTATTAAATGATTAAAAGAGACATCTTCTCATAGAATATCCTAATTATAGATAACATATTATAAGCTTTAACACTATTTTATTTGAGTTCCTAGGTAGGAATATATATATATATATATATGAATAAAAGAGACCTCTTCTCATATAATATCGTAACTATATATAGCATAATATACATTTTGACATTATTTTAGTTGAGTGCCTAGGTAAACACATGCACACATGTATGCATGTGTATTTCATTGAGTTTTGAGGTGTGTGTGTGTGTGTGTGTGTGTGTGTGTGTGTGTGTGTGTGTGTGTGTGTGTGTGTGTGTGTGTGTGTGTGTGTGTGTGTGTGTGTATCCTTCCTCCCTAGCATGATTTGAGTTTTGAGGGAAGTTTTAGGTTAGTAAGAATCCTCATCTCTTTACTTATTCTTACTTTGTACCACTTGGCTTATTTTTATTACTTGATTTAGCTCTCCTTGCCTCTTCTTACTTATGCTCCTTGGCATCCTACTTAGTTGGTCCATTTTTATACAAAATACAAAATTTATATTAAAAATCATTGATCATGTAATAATCCATATAAATCTAGACAAGATCAAAGTAATCCAAAATTCACTAACTCTACTCAATCTCACTGAGTTGAGGAGTTTTCTTAGAATTATAAATTTTTACTAAACCAAAGCATGCACATTGAAGAGACATTTCATTATAAATTTGTATAATAGAGTGTTTTCTAGAAGCTCAAGTAGAGCATCTATACTGTTGGGTGAATATTTTGTCACCAGCGTACTAATGAACAAAATAGGTCTAATTAACCATAGCAAGGAAGATTGGTTGGCCAAATGTGTAGGTTTACCACATCAAAATGGGATAAATCTCTCCTCTCATCAAGGGTAGGTTCCCTATAAGTATGAAGGGGCTATATATATATGCTAATCTACTATAAATAAGCTGAAAATAACACTCAGGGGTAGGATAACACCATCCATCTCTCTTTTTTTAGAGATGATGTTCACCAATCAAAGGATAAATCTTGATGAAATGATAGAAGGCACTCCTCTTCTTTTAGAAGTGTTGTTCAACAGATAATAGGAACCTTTCAGGTAGTGACAAGTAACTGTAATAGGGTACAGTAACACAGTAGGATGAATGTAGCACAAAGTCTCCACCTCAACTACCAAAGAGTGAAATACAAAAGATAATGAGGGCACAAATTCATCCCAAGTGCCTTTACATAGAAACAAAAAATAGATAAACTGAAGATAATTGTGGCAGCACAAAGTCTCTCCACAGTCAGCTTTAGGACACCTTCCTGATTACTTTCACTAATTCTACTTATTTAATTAAATGGACAAAAATGTATTAAGGAAACAAAAATAAGAACAATTTCCCCAACAACCAAGCTATTTCAGCACAAAGTCTAAAAATTCACATGTTTTCTTATTCAAATAATGAAATATGATCAACAATTTGAGCTCAAAGTCTCAGTAATGCCTTTCAATTTGGGCAGAGTTTTGTTTTTGATAACAGAGAGATATCCCTAAAACAATAAGAGAGAGTCCTATATATAGTGCTCCACAAAAGAATTAGGCACTTTGTTTCACAAAAATGATGGCCTATGATGCATTTAATGCCTTCAATGCATTTTAAATTTTGTCCATGGGCTATGCTAAAATCGAGCATCAGTTATCAATGTTGGCTGCTTGATGTGTTTCCTGATGTGTGCATAGCTATTCGCTTTACTCAATGTAGAAAAATAGGCCACACCATTGAATGTTTACACTCTTCGATGCCCACTTGGTGGGCTACTTCACCTTCTAGAAACATAGCCCATGCGTGGATATTTCTGATCTTTCTCCATCGTTTCCCCTTTCTTTGCTGTATTTTGAGCTCTCGGGCACTTTATTCCTAATGAAGGGATAGGTGGCACTTTCCATTATGAAATAGGTGAGGACACTTGGTATCATCCATTTAACTTATAGAAGCTTAATATATCCTTTGAGAGTCCTTAGCAACTCACCTGGGGCCTACCATAGTCCTTACTCAATATGAAACAAGAGGAAGAAACGACAGATGTTGACACTTGGTGCTTTCCATCGAGTTTTGAAATAGACACATGGTGACTTCTGCTGCATTTAGAAAAACACATTAAAAACTTTTGAAGTTGCCACTTGGTGCCCTCTGTGGAACTCTAAGAGAAGCTTATTTCTATGTCTTTATCAAGCCTTTGGAACACCCTGAAGGGAAGGTGTCCCTTCGGGCTTTTCAAATGGTCCTTTTTTGAGTGTCAAGTGCCATATTTGAAAATTGATGGATATTTCATTATCTTAAATTTGATATCCATGGGGATGTTAATGGTTGACTATTTCAATGGTTCAGGTGGCCTTATTAGCTCCTTGGTTCAATCACTTTCTTGCTTTGATTGCTTTTTTGGTTAAATCACTTTTCTTTAGGCTTTTCCTTTGATATTTGAATTAATGTTTTCTATCTTTCACAAGGGCACATGCCCTTAGTTCACTTCCCTCCGCAAGGGTACTTTGGCCTTGGTTCACTAGGTCATTCCTTTGAACTGACCGCTTGAATTGACCGATTGAACCAACTTTGGTTCAATGGTTCAATCTTGCATTTTGCTCATTCAATTGACCACTTGAACCAATCACTTTGAACCAATCTCATTGAATATTTGAACCTTTGAACCTTTTTCGGTTCAAGGTTCAATGGTTCAATGGTTCAATCACTTTTTTGCTCTTTGGTTAAACCATCCCTTTGAACTAGTCTCTGGAATTGTCTGCTTCCTTCCTTTGTCTGGTGCTTTCTTTGAACTGTTGAACCTTTGAACTTTGAACTATTTTGGTTCAAGGTTCAATCGGTTCATTGGTTCATCCTTTGTTCCATCGCTTCTCTATTTTTCTAAGTCCCTTGATCTCTTTGAATCCATTGAATCTGTTAAACCCGTTGAACCAATTTGGTTCAAGGTTCAATGGTTCAATGGTTCATTCCTTTGTTTCTCGAAGCCTTCTTTTCTTCACTACCCTCCACAAGGGCACTTGGCCTTTGGTTCACTTTCCTCTATAAGGGCACTTGGTCTCTTCACTTTGGGACATTCCTTTGAACTGACCGATTGAACCAACTTTCATTCAACAGTTCAACGGTTCAATCTTGTGTTTACTTGACTGTTTGAACCAACTTTGTTGAACCAAGTGTTTTGAACCAACCACTCATTGAACCTTTGAACTATTGAACCTATTGAAATTTTGAACCATTTTGGTTCAAAGTTCAACGGTTTAATGGTTTAAGCCTTCTTCTTTTCGCTAAGTCTTTTGAAGCTGTTGAACTTGCTGAAGTGGTTAAACTTTGAACTTTCTGACGTCATTGAACCTTTAAACCTTTGAACCATTTTAGTTCAAGGTTCAACGGTTGAATCCTTTGTTTGAAGTTTGCCGATGAACCTTTTGGTTGAACCTTGGTATTGAACCAACCTTGAAATTGCGTAAGTGTTGAGAGCTTATTTCTTTCTTGCAGAGTCTATAGAAATGAACTTGCAGAGTCTATAGATACAAACCTACAAGCTCCATATAAATAAATTGGTGGAGTCCATAGAAATGAGTCCATAGATTCTATCCTGTAGAGTCCATAGATTTAAGCCTCCAGAGTCTGTAGATTTAAGCCTACAGAGTTTGTAGATTTCTACCTGTGAAGTTTGTTAGCTGAAAAAGCTTGAAAAATGGAGAATTTGAATGCCCAAAACAATTTTTGAGAAGGGAACAGGGAATTTTGGCTTGCAGGACCAAAAATAGTTCATATGTTGTCCCAAAAATGAGTGACAAATTTTAGAAACAATAGCTGGCTCCAGTTGGGGAACTTCTTTTAGTTAAAAACTTGGAATAGCTGAGGGAAGTAGAAACCAAAATCTTCAGTGCCTTGAAGTGTGCCATTGGGATATAGATTCATGCTACCCAAAAAAGAAAGGAACCAAAAATGAAAATGAAAAGCAAAAAATAGAACTAAAGACTATACAAATATACATATATATAGATGATCTTATCTGATGCCTCAAGATTTGAAGTGCTTCAGATACCACCCATTGTGAGACAGTGAAAATGGCATTCCATCCTGATAAACCAGTAAGAAACCATTTTGTCCCTAGAATCGGTGATGGGTGAATGGAACTCTCCACTAAGAATCAAATTTTCTATGTACTCCTTTTGGTTCTCTCTTTTTTCCCCATGGCAAGGCATGTTCTCCAATCTAAAAACCATAAATCTTTGCTATTTTGGTGAAGAGTTCTTTTTCTTGACTTTAGCATGAAGCAGTATGGTCTACTACCATAGCTTGGTGCTCTTCTAGTTCAGTCCAGCACATGATTTGATTGCCCCCATCAGATACTTGACAAACCATCAGCTCAGCATCTCTTTTGGCATGAAAGAGTTTGACACCTTTGTCTTGAGCAGCCTTTAACTCGAGTAATAAAGATTCATACTCAACAGTATTATTGGTGTTGCTAAAATGCAACTCAGATAAAGAAGGAAAGATATCTCCTTGAGGAGATATCAACATAGTCTTAGCTCTAACATCAGTAGAAGAGTAGTTGCCATCAAATTTTAGTATCCATACATCACAAAAATTGCTATTTTCTCAAATTTGTCTTCGTTTGGAGAGGATAGTTCCTTTGGGATTGCACTGTGCTCTCTCATGCCTTCTACTATTTTATCAGAACCAATTCTTGGATCGCCACCTATAGGACTTTCATCTGTTGAAACATGAACATGCTCTGTGGTTAATAAAAAATTACCTATTCTTGAAGACTCAAATATAATTTGAGCTTTAGGGGCTGATGTTTGAGTGATCACATATTTTGCCTCCTTTTTAGGGAGTAGCCTCTACATGATGCCTTTGATAGGGATCCTCACTTTAGACAGGTCCATGCTCAATTCTCCACCAACATCCTTGCAGAAATTTTACCCTCAAAGAATGTCGTATGAGGCTAGGATGTTGGCCACCAGTTTTGTCATCTTGATTCTCTTTTTTGGAAAGGCGGCAAATGCAAATTGGGCATCCTTGATTTGTCCCAGTAGAGGCACTTGTTTTTTCTCCATGGAGAAACATCTCCCAAATGTCTTGGTCAGTGTGAGACCAAGAGATTCTTCCACTTTGGCAGGCATGGCATTGTCTGAAGCTCCAAAATCAATAACTCAATTTCTCATCTGATGACTGTTTATCAACAGGAAAACATAGAAAGGATCTATTTTTCTAGGGATAGTAGGAGTAATGACAAGATTTTTTGGGATGGACATGTTCCTTGGGGTATCATGAGTTACCTTCTTAACATCTGTCCTACAGGGATGGCTTTATTCTTCACACACTCAACCAACCTGTCCAACTGCTTAGGGTTGGTTTGTAGGAATTCAAATTTAGACATTTGAATTTTGGTTTTCTTGACATGGTCAATTATGTCAAATGTCTGAAATGAATTAGGAATAGGGGAAGGTAGTTCATCCTTTTGGTTTTTAGGAGGGGGAGGACTGGTCTATGAAATTGAAGTTGAAGGTGCTAAAATGTTTGGGGTACTTACTTTTTTAGCAATCACCAAGTCCTTTGGCTGGAAAGGTAGAGTGGTTCCCCACTTAGTAATTGAAATTATAGGCTGAGCTTGTTCTTCTATTCTTTCCTTATCAACTTGTTTGGCTAACTGATTATTGGACCAGGTAAACACAACATATGATCCCTTAGCTGCTTCACCTTCACTTCTGGGTTCATCCTGGTAATTTAGGAAACCAATGTTGGAGTCACCAACTAATTCTTCTTGGCCTTTTGTAAGGAGATTAACATCATTTTCTTGATCAAACTCAGGTTGGAAAGAGAAATCATGTCCTATTTCCAGATATCCAACAGTTGAGTTGGCTGGTACTACTTCAATGGCAAGCTTCCCCTATGGGGGAGGCAAATGATTTGGTTGTCCTTGACTGCTAACAACATTGCCTTGATATGACTAGTTTTGAAATGTCCTCCTTGGCACATATCGATAAGGAGGAGCAGACATACCTTGGGCCACTTGTCTTTTCAAGGCTAGAAGTTCATTTGCCAACTTTTACACCATTTGATTAGTGGTGCTTGTAGATGGATATTCAGAAGATGAAGAAGATTTACCTCTGTTAGGATCTCTCCTTATCTTTCCTGCCAAGATAATGTCATCTTCCACCTTAGTGGCCAAATCTTGAGCTGCAACAAGGTCTATTTGGCCAACACGTCTCAACAAAAAACTTACTTCAGGTAGTTGTGAGTTGATGAAGAAACATTTAAGAT
This sequence comes from Torreya grandis, assembly GCA_037957365.1. NCBI lineage: Eukaryota > Viridiplantae > Streptophyta > Pinopsida > Cupressales > Taxaceae > Torreya > Torreya grandis. Next base: position 3,294,525 of record JARHVA010000479.1, read on the forward strand.
TCTCAGGTGTAGGCTGAGAAATTATAGGAGTCCTATTCCTTAGCTTGTCGAACTTGGCTATGAAATCACTCATTGGTTCATGAGGCTCCTTCTTCATTTGTGTGAGTTGAGCCAATAGGGCATGCACATCTTCTGCAAGCTTGAATCTAGCTTCAAATTTGGCTTTGAGAGTGTTCCAGTCAGTCACAGTCTAAGCTTGTAAATGGTATAACCAGTCTATAGTAGCACCTTGTAAAGTTTCCATGAACAACCTGACCACTACATCCTCATACTCCACACCTATTACACCACAGGCTATGCTAAAGGCTATAATATGTTCATTAGGATGAACTTTCCCGTCACCATAAAACTTGGGGAAATTTTTTCTTGAACTACGTGGTAGCTCATGTAGAGGTAGAGTTAAATTGAGTGGGCCAAAAGAGTTACCCCAAGGGCCTTGAATTGCCATTATATGACTATGGAAAGGTGGAATAACAAATCTCAAAGGGGTAAGTATTGACAAAGCTTTATTAATAGTAGAAATGGATGCTTTACCCGATAATGGAGACTTGACTTCAGTAAGAGGAAAGCTCCTGGTTCGTTGGAGGTGAGATGGTGAAGGAGATAGATCAAAATTACTTTGTTGTACTAACTCGAATATAGGGTCAATAATACCTTTATCCCTTTGGCTTTGCATATACCATGGATTTGCCAGAGTGTAAAAATAAAAATGGAAAGAACTGGTACTACTTTAGCTTGAAGCTTGAGGCTTAAAACTGCACATTCTTCCCCAATGGGATAAATGGATAAGGTTATAATGGTAATGGGTAAGACATAGGTGAGAGTCGCTAGAGTATATAATGGATAAGGATAGGAACTGCTTGTTTAAATCCCCAGTGGAATCACCAAAAACTATTGGTGTGAAGCTGGCAGTGTTCTTACCTACTTCATGTTGTTCCCCTGTGATATGAAATGCTTCAATTTGAATAAACTGTAAAAGGACTAGAAATGCTTATTGATCCCCAACAGAGTCACCAAAAACTATTGGGTTATATTTTGTCACCATCCTGATCAACCATAGTAAGGAAGATTGGTCAGCCAAATGTGCAGGTTTACCACATCAAAAGGGGACAAATCTCTCCTCTCATCAAGGGGAGGTTCCCTATAAGTATGAAGGGGCTATATATATATGCTAATCTACTATAAATAAGCTAAAAATAACACTTAGGGGTAGGATAACACCATCCATATCTTTTTTTTAGAGATGATGTTCACCAATCAAAGGATAAATCTTGATGAAATGACATAAGGCACTCCTTTTCTTTCAGAAGTGTTGTTCAACAGAAAATAAGAACCTTTCAGGTAGTGACAAATAACTGTAATAGGGTGAAGTAACATAGCAGGATGAAATGTAGCACAAAGTCTCCACCTCAACTGCCAAAGAGTGAAATACGAAGGATAATGAAAGCACAAAGTCATCCCAAGATCCTTTACATAGAAATAGAAAATAGACAAGCTAAAGACAATTGTGGTAACACAAAGTCTCTCCATAGCTGGCTTTAGGACACCTTCCTGATTACTTTCACTAATTCTTCTTATTTAATTAAATGGACAAAATATGTATTAAGGGAATAGACATAAGAACAATTTCCCCAACAACTAAGCTATTCCAGCACAAAGTCTGAAAAGTCACTTGCTTTCTTATTCAAATAACGAAATATGATCAACAATTTGAGCTCAAAGTCTCAATAATGCCTTTCAATTTGGGTAGAGTTTTGTTTTTGATAATAGAGAGATCTCCCTAAAATAATAAGAGAGAGTCCTATATATAGTGCTCCAAGAAAGACTTAGGCACTTTGTTTCACAAAAATGATGGCCTATGATGCATTCAATGCCTTCAATGCATTTTAAATTTTGTCCATGGGCTATGCCGGAATTGAGCATCAATTTTTAATATGGGCCACCTGATGTGTTTCTTGATGTGTGCACAACTGTTTGCTTTACTCAATGCAAAAAAATAAGCCATGCCATTGAATGTTTGTGCTCTCCAATGTCCATTTGGTGGGCTGCTTCACCTTCTAGAAACATATCCCATGCATGGATATTTTTGATCTTTCTCTGTCATTTCCCCTTTCCTTGCTGTATTTTGAGCTCCCAGGCACTTTATTCTTGATGAAGGGATAGGTGGTACTTTCCCTTATGAAATAGGTGAGGACACTTGGCATCATCCATTTAACTTATAGAAGCTTAATATATCCTTTGAGAGTCCCTAGCAACTCACCCGAGGCCTACCACAGTCCTTACTCAATAATGAAATAAGAGGAAGAAACGGTGGATGTTGACACTTGGCACTTTTTGCTGAGTTTTACAAGGGACATGTGGTGACTTCCACTGCATTTAGAAAAACACATGAAAACCTTGCAATTTTCCACTTGGTGCCCTGTACGAAACTCTGAGAGAAGCTTATTTCTGCATCTTTATCAAGCCTTTGAAACACCCTAAAGGGAAGGTGTCCCTGTGGGCTTTTCAAATGGTCCTTTTTTGAGTGTCAAGTGCCATATTTGAAAATTGATGGATATTTCATTATCTTAAATTTGACATCTATGGGAATGTCAATGGTTGACTATTTCAACGGTTCGGGTGGCCCTATCAGCTCCTTGGTTCAATCACTTTCTTGCTTTGATCACTTTTTTGGTTTAATCACTTTCCTTCGAGCTTTTCCTTTGATCTTTGAATCAATGTTTTCTATCTTCAACAAGGGCACCTGCCCTTAGTTCACTACCCTCTGCAAGGGTAATTTGGCCTTGGTTCACTGGGGCACTCCTTTGAACTGACCGCTTGAACCGACTGATTGAAGCAACTTTGGTTCAACAGTTCAATCTTGCATTTAGCTCATTCAATTGACTGCTTGAACCAATCTCATTGAACCTTTGAACCTTTTTTGGTTCAAGGTTTAACGGTTCAATGCTTCAATCACTTTTTTGCTCTTTGGTTGAATCATCCCTTTGAACTAGTCTATGGAATCATCTGCTTCCTTCCTTTGTCTGGTGCATCCTTTGAACCGTTGAACCTTTAAACCTTTAAACTTTGAACTATTTTAGTTCAAGGTTCAATCAGTTCATTATTTCATCCTTTTTTCCATCACTTCTCTATTTTTCTAAGTCCCTTGATCTCTTTGAATCCATTGAATCCGTTGAACTCATTGAACCCATTGAACCCGTTGAACCAATTTGGTTCAAGGTTCAATGGTTCAATGGTTCAACGGTTCATTCCTTTGTTCCTTGAAGCCTTATTTTCTTTACTACCCTCCACAAGGGAACTTGGCCTTTGGTTCACTATCCTTTACAAGGGCACTTGATCTCTTCAATTTGGGGCTTTCCTTTGAACCGGCCGATTGAACCGACTGATTGAACCAACTTTGGTTCAATAGTTCAATGGTTCAATCTTATGTTCATTTGACCATTTGAACTAACTTATTTAAACCAAGTGTTTTGAACCAACTGCTCATTGAACCTTTGAACTATTGAATCCATTGAACTTTTTAACTATTTTGGTTCAAGGTTCAATAGTTCAATGGTTTAAGCCTTCTTTTTGCTAAGTCTTTTGAAGTCGTTGAACTTGCTGAAGTGGTTAAACTTTGAACTTTCTGACATCATTGAACCTTTGAACCCATTGAACCTTTGAACCTTTGAACCATTTTAGTTCAAGGTTCAATGGTTCAACGGTTGAATCCTTTGTTTGAAGTTTGCCGATGAACCTTTTGGTTGAACCTTGGCGTTGAACTAACCTTGAATTGCCTAAGTGTTGAGAGCTTGTTTCTTTCCTGTAGAGTCCATAGAAATGAACTTGCAGAGTCCATAGATACAAACCTATAGAGTCTGTAGAAATGAATTGGTGGAGTCTGTAGATTCCTTCCTATAGAGTCCATAGATTTCAGCCTCCAGATTTTGTAGATTTAAGCCTGTAGAGTCCATAGATTTAAGCCTGCAGAGTCTGTAGATTTCTACCTGTGAAGTTTGTTAGCTAAAAAAGCTTGAAAAATGGAGAATTTGAATGCCCAAAACAATTTTTGAGAAGGGAAGAGGGAATTTTGGCCTGCAAGACCAAAAATAGTTCATATGTTGTCCCAAAAATGAGTGACAAATTTTGGGAACAACATATACAACACCTATTTGGGTAGTGCATGACATTGAACACCCATTTGAGATCTAAATAAATGCATCTAACTAAGGACTAACTTTGGTACTCACATAACATGGAAATAATGTCACTTATCACTTAGAGACATTCAATGACAAGGTCCAATGGTACTCCACCTATGAAATATAATTGTCCACCATTTTACAAGTTGTTAAGTAATAACACCACTACATCATAGGTAAAGAGACAATCATCCATGTTCTGATCATAAGCCACATCAATTTATACAAACATAAGTAAGTTGAAAAATGTGTTCCACATGAAGTGGGTGGCTTATAATAATCCATATAGTGATAAAGCATTAAAAGTGAAAAGATAACAAAAAGTGAAAATATTTCCTCAGTCAACTGCCAAGACAAGAACTCATTAGAGTGATAAACATTCATGACCACAACTTCTTTGTATAGTTATAATTTTAATAAACAAACTAAAAATTCATATAATTCTACATTTCCCTTGCATAGGGTGAATAGGTTTGTGATTTATACATGTCTGACAATATTTTTAGAATCTTGGACATCTACTTAGTTTTGATGGTGCACCTCACCAAAGACTCATATGAGAGGTGGATTATGCCAAGATGACTAGACACTTTGATGTTACAAAGGCACTTGGAACACTAAAAAAATAATTTTAATAGAATCAAATGCAAATTACATTGAGGATCACTCAAGTCTTACATTTTTTGTTGCATTTCCAAGCTGACACATGAAACTGAGACTTTAGACACCTTTTATGGTTCCATCTAGGCATTTGGAATGCATAAGTTTGGATTTTATGATTGTATTACTTATGAATAAAAATTATTATATATCTATGGTTTTTTCATTTTATATGTTTTCCAAAATTTCCAACATGGTTTCCTACATGAACAATACTAACACACAGGGAATTGCATGCTCTTTCTTCAACCATGTTTGGTCTATTTTGGTCTACCAACATCCATTGTGTCTGACATTGACCCATAGTTTATCAACCACTTTTGGAATAATCTATGGGATATGATAGATACATAATTGGATTGGTCTCTAACATTTCATCCTAAAAAAATGGGAAAATATAAGTTGTCAACCAAACACTTTTCAATTTATTGTTCATGTACAATAATGCACATACGTGCATTTGAAATGGTAATCTGATTAACATTAATAATGTCTATAAAAAATATTTACATAGTCTTATCATGGAATAATTAAATCTAGACATGTATTTGGTTCTAACCAACTCCCCACTAGATATATTATACTACACTCCATCTAACACAAAGTCATGTACACAGGAAAAGGGCATCCAAAGTGTTTACCACTAGGTTCAAAAATAATCTCACACCAATAAATGAAGTAAAAAGAGTAGTATGATGAAAACCAAACACCTTATGAGTTCAAGGTTGATGATATATTTCGGTTACATCTATATAAGGAATAGTTAAAAGGTCCACATTGTAAGACTAAGACTCTGCACTATGGTCCATACACAATATTGCATGTAGCTAGAGAGAATACCTTTTTTAATGACCTACCACAATATTTATATTTACATCTAGTATTCAATGTGGAAATCCTTAAGTGGTACTTCCCACATTTTCTTTCTTGAGATATTTAAAATGCAATATCCTTTATAATTGTATCTTAAACATTTTCACACAACACCAAAATTTCAAGTCATTGAGGTGATAATAATATGCATTCTCCAAAGTACACATCAGCTATTATTAGTGGTCAAGTTAGGGGAATACGCTAATTAGGATAAGTGGTATAACCTTCAAAAACTTTAGGTTTATTTCCCATAGATTAACAAGGATGCAATGGGGACCATTACTCCTAAAAGGGTGAATGATCCATGCTTATATGTGTAAGTCTATGAATTAGTAATGTAAGTCCCTACACTCTACTTTAGGAGTTAGAGTTCCCTACATTTATGGAATATCACACCATGTGTGCAGCCTCATGATATCATTTTCATGTTAAATCAACATCTTGTTTATGTGGGTTTTATGCACATAAAATGAAATTTTATGAGGTAGCCTATAACGTTTTAGGATCATTGAAAAGATATTCACTCCAAGAGATGAGTTACAAGGTATTGGGTTTTATAAACAACCTATTGGTGAAATAGTAGTGAGTAAGTCAGACTGTTTATCACAGATGAGTGAAAATAAACCTACTAAAAATGGGTTGAAGGATTATGGTTCTAACTAAGGTGGGTAGGACTTCAAAATAAACTCCAAAAAGAGGGTAAGGTAGGGTAGGAAAGGATGCTTATGGACCACACTAGAGGAATCCTTTCAAGACCAGTACTTGAACTTAAGTAAGATAATAAATCATAAGACCAATGTATGCTACAAGCTATTGTAGCACACTAATAATAAAACACATTTAAGAGTTAAAGGGAACCAAAATATAACATACTTAAAAACATGATATAAAAAGTTGGTGTGTTTGTAAGACTGTGTTGTCACAGTTTTTGAAAATGGGTAAAAATTGGTAGAAATTCAATTATTAATAAATGGCTACTTTTTTTTGAATTGAACCCAAAATTATCAAAATTTTAATTAATTAATTAAATTTTTATTAATTAAAAATTTACGTCCAAATTTCTTTTTACCTCGAATTATTTTAAAATGCATTTGATCCTTCCATGCAAAAAGCCATTAACATTTCCCATAATTTGTAAAAACCATTTAACTTTTTATAAGCTATGGAAACACACATTGCTTTTCCAAAAGTTGTGAAAATTATAATTTCCTTTATTCTACTTGGTGTAAATTTTAAAATCAATTTTGTGTTTCGTGCAAATTGTAAATTTGTTTTCAGTTTCTGTGTAATTTACAAAATCTTTTTTTAGCTTCCATGCAATTTGCAAAAACTTTTTCAACTTCCATGCAATTTGCAAAAACTTTTTTAGCTTCTGTGTAATTTGCAAAAACCTTTTTAGCTTCTATGCAATTTGCAAAAACTTTTTTAGCTTCCATGCAATTCGTAATATCTTTTTTAGCTTCTTTGTAATTTAAAAAATATTGTTTAGCTTCCATGCAATTTACAAATTTGTTTTGGGTTTTTGTGCAAATTACAAATTTATTTTAGGTATCTATGCAAATTGTAAAATTGATTTAAAACTTTGTGTAAATTGTAAAATATTTTTGATTTTTCCTTTTCCTTGTAATTCCAAGTTCTATTTTCACAAGTCATGTAAATGCAAATCATGCTTCCCCAAATCATGAAAATGCAAATTATATTTACAAGATTCATGTAGATCTAAAATTCCATATTGAAATTACATTTTTTAATAGTGTAAATTACCATTTCAAATTAAAATATTTTCAAACTACGTGATCAACTGTAGCAATTTTAGCAAATTAAAAATTGAATTTCTATTTGTGTTTTAGGTTTCATTTACCAGAAGAAATATATTCAAGATCATAAAAGGGAAGAAAGTGAATAGTAAAAAAATTATTTTAATTTATTCTTCATTTAGAAAGAGGCTGTATAAGTGCATTCAGTGAACGAGGAATGAAAAGGGAAATTTGAAGACAAAAAACAAGTAGTTTTGTTTTGTCTTGTATCTGTGAAATACTCCAAAGAGGAAAATATGTCCAGTCCAAGTGGAAGATAAAGATTTAAATTTTCAAAATTGTATTTTCAAATTATTTTTCCTAGCCAATGAATAAGCAAATTAAATAAATTTTATTAAGACATTTGGTCAAATGGGGACAAGACACGTGAATACTATGTTGATCTTGAGAGATACCTCCTCTACATATCATCTGCATGTTCTTGGGCATCTAGGTGTTATACAGTCTTGAAGCATTACAAAATGGATGATTATATTAGTATCTCATCCATGTAATCAAATTATAGAAAAATAAAAGACAATGAAGATCACTTTGGGTGGACATTCGCACACACTAGAAGTAAAGGCGAATAGGCTTTATTAAATGTTTCTAGGATTATCATAAAAATGTTGAACCTTATTTTGTAATTTCTAGTTATAAATTCTATAAGTGCAAACTTGAAAATGTAAGTTATCAAAATGCACCATGCCAAATCTGTAAATTGTAATTTCACTTTTGCTCATGGTACAATTACACTAATGCACTTTTCACCACTTAAGTGGTGTATTTTTTTACACTCATTTTTGTACCTTCTAAAATGTAGAAAAAGTGGTTACACATTGTAACCACCTCCCAATGCTATAAATATGAGTGTAAGGCTCATTTTAAAGGGACTTTTTGGTAGTGAAACTATGTGAAGATTTTGTTTCAAGAACTGAGCTTTGTTATCAACTCAAAAATATTGAAACTGGAAGATTTTGTAAACTTTGTATTCATAATTTCTTCATGAGTTATATCTTTGTATGTGATTCACCTATTTCTATATGTATACTTTTAATTCATCTTTGTAATAATTACCAAACTATCAGATAATGAGAATTTCACATTAAGTATTTATTTTAGAATCTTCTTGTTTTATTTCTATGAATGTGAAATCTTGGTGGAGTCTAATCAATATTTTAATTGTCTTTTATGGGTAAATATGGGATGGTTGTCTTTGGTATATTATTAGTATTAGAAAACTGTTTTAGTGTATGTTTTACACTCATAAGAGTGTAATTATGTCTTTACCACCCATTAAACAAGAGATATTTCCATGCACATGGTGTTTTCCTTTTCTTGGACTATTTTGTCAAGTTTTTGTATTTAGCTACCAAGAGTTTGTTTCATTTTTCACAGGGTTATCATAGTAGCTTATGTGTTTAACAGACTATAATAAACCATGTTCTCCCTTATTCCTTTCCTTTCTCTATTCTTTCTTTCCTTCCATTATTCCCTTCTTTCCCCTCATTTAATTTCTATCTCCTTTATGTACTTTCAATTTAAAATTACAAAACCCCCAACATAAAATATTTTTATAGAAATAGTTGTGAATTATTTTCCCCTAATTTTTTATTTTTGGTTTTCAATAAAGGTAGCTCCATTTGATAATAGGATAGGGAATTTATCTTGTGATACTAACTAACACAAGGAATTAGTTTCCACAGTGCTAACTTAAAGTCACCAATTTGTCTCCTTGACAATTTTTTGAGCTAATAGTTTTTGGCAACTTCACTAGGGATCGAGTGCTTTATGCACACAATTTTCATAAATTTCAAGGAACTTACCTTAGAATGGAGGTTGGTGACTCCATTGAGAAAAATTACCTATGCTTACACTTTCCTAATTGTATAAATGGCATTAGTTCACCTTAACCCCTATGTTCCCTGTGTCTCATGGGAAAAATATATTAGGTCGTTATCTTTGGCCTAATACAATGAGTTCCCATCAGGATCAAGGAAGATATTCCCAAATTTATCTAGTGAAAATGATCAAGATGTAAATAAACATATCCAGGCCTTCACAATATCTTATAGCATTTTAGGAGTTATGTATGAGGTTGTTGCTATGAGATATTTTGTTAAAACTTTTATTGGACCTATTGTTGAGTGGTTCTAACACTTAGAAGATGGACATGTTATGGATTGGGACTCTTTGAAAAACATGTTCCTAGACATATTCAAATTAATTATGAATATGTGTGCACTTTTGTCAGACTTCTTCCAAATTCAAAAGAGAGATGATGAGTAGATGAGAGAGTTCCTAACATGTTTTAACAAATTACTAAGACTAATCCCTCACACAAATCAGCCAAGTCTCAATAATCAACTCTGTATTTTCATTGGTTTTATTTACCTAGAGATCAAATTTATCATGATGAGAAACAAGGTAAATGACTTGATGGATGCAAAACAAGATTCTATCAATATTGAAGATGATTGATCATGTCCGTAATATTGAATAAAGAGGTTTCAAAAGGTGCTACAATTATTTCAAATGATGATGAAGAAATAATGAAACTTGATACAATCAAGAGTCTATAATATTAATAAAAGAGAGTTCAAAGGAAAGTTTGTGATCAAACATGTTAACACTATTGACACAAAAGATTACACCCTTGGCAAGACGCTGAGCTCCTGCTTGCTTCACGCAACTATGGAAACTCCCCTCTCGCATGTGGGACCAACGAAGCTGGAGGGGAGACTCTCTAGGTAAGGGCTAGCTCCCTCTGATGTATCATTTAGGCCCTAGATTCTCCTACTGCTAACCAATAAAATGAAAAAAGGGGGGGGGATGAAAAGGGAGAAGGAGATGCTGAAAACAAATCCTAAGCCTAAAAAAGAAGAGAGGTGATACACCAAAAATTGTGACCCACTCACGCCCGAACATACACTTTTCACTGAGAACCAGCTCCCATACACTTCATCTGTCATGAGAAAACCTTCTACATCAGTGGGTCAAGGGTCCGTGGAGATAAAGAGAGGAGATAATTACTAGAGGCATTCTGAGATGCACTGTAACAACCTATCCACTTCACCTATACTCCTCTAGGGACACTTCTGACAGACCTGTAAAAGGAAAACTCAAAAAATGCACTAGACATGCTAAAATCATTCTGTAGAAGCATTAATAAAATGAATTAATACAAAATCAAGGCATAGACACATACTAAAGATGCAAAAACTCAGAATGGAGGTAAAAATGCTAAGTTTTAATTGAAGGTAAAAATTTGGCAGTTCTGCTTTACAAGCCCGAGAGATTTTTGGGTAGAGTTTTGCCTTAAGGCTGAGAGTGGATCCCTTCTCAAAAGAGAAGTTTAAAATCTATAGAAAGAGGAAGAAAACTTGGCACTTCTTGGGAAGGATTTTGGCACTCATTTTTTTGTCAGTGGCCCATGTGCCTTACGAGCATTGAGAAGAGCAAGCCGCTCAAAACATCAATGAGCTGTGCCCTTTGTCTGCTTGTAAGGCCACTTCTTCAAGGTCATTACATGGTTTGTCTTCTCATAAATGCAAAATGAAGAAAACCAATTGCACTGCTAGTTATTTGCACTTCCCAATGGTCAATTCATAGGAAATATACCATCTATCAAAATAACTTCTTGAATCAACACTTCCCTTTGCCACTTGGACTATCTACCTGCTCCTACACTTGACACTTTTGTCTTTTCCCTACCTTGTATTCTTCCTAGATCTTTTGGCCCTCAGGATATCTCTAGGTGGGTCACTACATTCCTTGGGCCTTTTCCATGCTTGGCACTCAAACAGTTCCAAAAACAAATAGATATTTCACTGCATTAAATTTGACGTTCACACGGCCGTCACCCAATGGCTAGTTCACTTGCTTAAATTTGATGGCTTTTGGGACATCACCATCCTCGGTAAAGGTTTGTCAGGCCTTTTTTGTGGCTTTTCTACTTTGTGAGTCTTTATTTCAGGCCTTTTCCTGCGGATAAAAAGTTCACAGGAATTGGCCACTTTGACTTTTCTATGGGCTCCTTCACTTTGAATTGGCAGCCTCTCCTTTAAAGTGCTTGCCCTCCGCAAGGGTTTTTTAGACTTTGAACCACCCTCCAGCTATAGGGCACACCCTTGAACCAAGCTATTGAACCAAAATTGGTTCAACGATTCAACCACAAGGTGTTGAACCGAGCAATGAACTCTTGCATTGAACCAAAGGCCATTGAACTGTTGAACTAAACCAACGTGTTGAACCTAAGCCTTTTAACTAGAGCATTGAACCAACCAATGATCTTTGCCAATGAACCTTGTGTTGAACTTGAACTGATTGAACTAAGCGTTGGATGATCCTTCATGCACCAAAGGACTAACCTGCTGAGTTCATAGAAATTCTATAGAGTCTATAGAAATTGCCAGATTCATGCAAAATCAAAAATGAAAATGGCCTAGCATAGTAGGGGCAGAGGGTGACCAATTTTTGGCTTGTTGGGAAAAAATTGGTCAACAGATTGGTGACTCCCATGGGAAGCATGCCTGCTATGCTTAAAGACCAGTTGTCTTGCAGTCCATTAGGCATAGAGTCAGATGTAGCTTGAAGAAAGGTTAGCAACAGCCCCAAAGATCCAAGAATCAAACACAGAGCCCTTTACCCCACACACAAAGAGAAACACACAAGGCTAAAAACACTAATTATGCAACTGCACTTAGGGAAAATAGGAAAGAAACTGAAAGAAAACTACTATGTACAGCTAACCAGGAATATTTGCTTCCCCCCTGGATCAAAGGGAAAATTTCTTAAGTCCCCTTCCTAGAAAGAAGACTTATGGTGGCAGGTAAGTAGCTAAACGAAAAAGATATTTGGTGACCTGCTCCTCTTGCCTATCACCTAGATTGGCTGATATCTGAGTGAATCAGATTCAAACATGTCTCCAACATACATGTATTCTTCTTATCCCTGGAGGCTTGTTGAATGCTGGTCCTTTATATTGGTGTTGTTCACCAAGATATTAGTGGCTACTGGCTTATCACCATTAGCCCTTTGACATGTACATTCCCTCTGTAATGCATTATGGTTTGACTTGTTTCCTTTTGCCTCATTGAAGATCCTGTTAGACTCATCCTTTGCTTCCTTTTGGCCTTCTTGAAGATGGGGGATTGTGGTGATGTCTAGAATGGACTCACAAAATGATTGCTCATTCCACATAACATCACCTCTTTGTTCAAAGCTTTCTTCTTCAAGGCATTCCTCTAGGATGACAAACCTCTCCTTTTCCTCCTCAAAGATCAGGGTTTCTAGATTTTCAAAGATATTTTCCTAATCTTCTTCCAACTCAAGCTCCTCAGCGTAGTCATCCTCCTCATTGAAGCAACAAGGAAGTTCATCGAATAAAGGGGGAGAGAGCTCACCATGATTTTGTTCCTCCTTATACTACTGGAATGTCTGCATATATGCAAGACCTGCATCTTCTCCATTGCCGATGGTGTCTTCACAAGAAGCATCAATGATGATTTCTTCTTTGTTGTCGCTCATGATAGCCCTTTGGAAAACTATAGCTTGGATCTTTTGCTCCTCACTCACCTCCTATAGAATAGGTTCTTCCTTGAGAAGGGGTGAAGTGGGACAAGTATGTGGAAGAGGAGGTAGTCCTTGAGCTAGAATCGAATGATTCTCCTCTTTCCACTTGGTCAACACTTCATCTATATCAGGTGCAGCCTGATATCTCTCTTGGAAATGTGTAGGTGGGGTGTGTTTAGACATGGAATGTGCTATTTGGTCTGAACTATCCATCACACATTGGCTAAGGAATCTCTCTCTAGATTCTAACTCTGCAATTCTGCTGGCTAGATCCTCTTGGAAGAACCTTTCTTGGAGGTCACCAGCATCATCATGAGTAGGAGCAGCCTCAGCTTCTTCAAGGTTTTGAGAAAAACCTTACTTCCCCTCCTTACTACCCCATGATTCTACTATTTTTCCCCAGTTCAAGATTTTGAAATTGGAAATTTGCTCCTGTGAATAGGTAGCAACTTTGTTTTCTCCAAGGTCCTGGGGCTCCTCTGCAAGGTCTGGAAGTTTTATCTCTCTTTCAAGAAGCAGTCTCATCCTAGCCTCTAAATCTTCAATTTGTTTGGCTAGGTTGTCCTAAAAGAGTCTTTCTTGGAGGTCACCAACATCATCCTCTTCAAAGCTTTAGGCTGGTTCCTGGCATTCCTTCCTCCAACTTGGAATCTGCACATCGTGTTGAAAAACTTGGGGAGGTTGAGGAATGCTAGGAAGAGACTGTTGATGCACCAAAAGAGTCTCTAGAAGAGGGACATGTTGGTTCATGGGATTCCCCCCAGTGGAAGATTCAAAATATAAAGAATTAGGAAGATTGATCTCCATGGGGGGTTGTACTGATGCCCTTTGATGTTGGAAAGCCAGCTGCACGAGATTGAGAGCAGATGCACCAGATGAGCTAGAGTGGGTGAGTGTTATCTGATAAAAAGGATTTGGTGCAAAAGAGGGGGCTTTCTTCAAAATAGGAGGGGACACACAAAGCTGACTGCCTTGAATAAATGGATTTCTCCATTTTACTACCTCCTCCTCCATGGATTACAGGGCCTGAGCTTGCCTAAACAAACACTCCTCTTTATACATCAGCTCCTGCTGATAACTGTACTACTCCTCTAGTCTGTTAATCTCCATTGTCTGCCTCTTAAACTCCAGTGCTAGCTCCCTTATCATTGTAGGGCAACTAGGAGAGCTACTTGAGGGGATTGCATAAATATTTGGAGCCTGATCATAGTCATATGAAGGAATACAAGGTCCATGATTCTATGTAAAAGAATTATACATATAAAAGTAAGATTTTTGATGGCACCAGGTTGCTTAACCAGTAGATTCAACTCAGAGTCACCATTGGTGTTTGATGCAAAGCCTCCAAAGGCTGGTCAGTTAAAGAACACACCAAAAATTCTTTAACTCTTTGGACACAACTTATCCTAGTTGGTCCCACCAGGCGTGCCAAAACTATTGACACAAAAGATTACACCCTTGGCAGGAGGCCGAGCTCCTGCCTTCTTCACGTAACTATGGAAACTCCCCTCTCACCTGTGGGACTGGCGAAGCTGGAGTGGAGAGTCTCTAGGTAAGGGCTAGCTCCCTTTTATGTATCATTTAGGCCCTGATTTCTCCTACTGCTAACTAATAAAATGAAAAAAGGGGGGGATCAAAAGGGAGAAGGAGATGCTAAAAACAAATCCTAAGCCTAAAAAAGAAGAGAGGTGATACACCAAAAAATGTGACCCACTCAGGCCCAAACATACACTTTTCACTGAGAACTAGCTCCCATACACTTCATCTGTCATGAGAAAACATTCTACATCAGTGGGTCAGGGGTCCGTGGAGATACAGAGAGGAAATAACTACTAGAGGCATTCTGAGACGCACTGCAACAACCTATCCACTTCACCTATACTCCTCTAGGGACACTTTTGATAGACCTGTAAAAGGAAAACTCAAAAAATGCACCAGACGTGTTGAAATCATTCTACAAAAGAATTAAGAAAAAGAATGAATACAAAATCAAGGCATATAAACATACTAAAGATGCAAAAACTCAGAATGGAGGTAAAAATGCTATGTTTTGATTGAAGGTAAAAATTTGGCAGTTCTGCCTTACAAGCCCAAGAGATTTTTGGGCAGAGTTTTGCTTTAAGGCTGGGAGTGGATCCCTTCTCAAAAGAGAAGTTTACAATTTATAGAAAGAGGAAGAAAACTTGGCACTTCATGGGAAGGATTTTGGCACTCATTTTTCTATCAGTGGCCCATGTGCCTTATGAGCATTGGGAAGAGCAAGACACTCAAAACATCAATGAGCTGTGCCCTTTGTCTACTTGTAAGGCCACTTCTTCAAGGTCATTACATGGTTTGTCTTCTCATAAATGCAAAATGAAGAAAACTAGTTGCACTGCTAGCCGTTTGCACCTCCCAATGGTCAATTCATAGGCACTGTATCATTTGTCGAAATAACTTCTTGAATCAGTGCTTCCCTTCACCACTTGGACTAACTGCCTGCTCCTACACTTGGCACTTTTGTATTTTCCCTACCTTGTCTTCTTCCTCACTCTTTCAACCCTTGGGCTATCTCTAGGTGGGTCGCTGCATTCCTTAGGCCTTTTCCATGCTTGATGCTCAAACAGTTCCACAAACAAACAGATATTTCACTGCGTTAAATTTGACATTCACATGGATGTCACCCAACGGCTAGTTCGCTTACTTAAATTTGATGGCTTTTGGGATGGCACCATCCTTGGCAAAGGTTTATCGGGTCTTTTCTACATCTTTTCTACTTCGTGAGTCTTTGTTTCAGGCCTTTTCCTGTAAACAAAAAGTCTGTGGGAATTGGCTGCTTTGACTTTTTTGTGGGCTCCTTCACTTTGAACTGACGGCCTCTCTTTTGAAGTGCTTGCCCTCTGCAAGGGTTTTTTAGACTTTGAACCACCCTCTGGCTGTAGGGCACACCCTTGAACCAAACCGTTGAACAAAAAATGGTTTAATGGTTCAATTGGTTCAACGGTTCAACCACAAGGCATTGAACTGAGTGATGAACTCTTGCATTGAACCAAAGGCCGTTGAACTACTGAACTGAACCAAAGCGTTGAACCTAAGCCTTTGAATTAGCACATTAAACCAACCAATGATCTTTGCTGATGAACCTTGTGTTGAACTTGAACTTATTGAACCAAGCATTGAATGATCCTTCATGTGCCAAAGGACTAACCTGTTGAGTCTATAGAAATCCAAAACCTGCAGAGTCCATATAAATTTTGTAGAGTCCGTAGAAATTGCCAGATTCATGCAAAATTGAAAATGAAAATGGCCTAGCACAGCAGGGGCAGAGGGTGATCGATTTTTGGCTTGTTGGGCAAAAAATGGTCAACAACAACTCTAATAGAGAAAAAGAAAAAGTGATACCTATCATAAATGATTGTTTTAGTTTCATAATTATGGAAGAAGATGAATATATGGAAGAACTAATGATTGATAAGAGTACAAATAAAGAATTTGATTTCCTACTTGGCAAAAAAGAATTTTTTTTGCCTATTTCTCTAGATTACTTAAACCCCATGGTCCCGGGAGAAAATGGGATATCTAAAAAAAAAAATAAAACCAAAAATAGAAAGGATTAATAATACAAAGTGTTATGTTATACTTTCTAAAAGAGAAGATATTGTGGAACTAGTTTTCATCAAAGTAGATGAACCCTTCTCTATTAGAATGAGTGACTCAATAGTCAAAACTGAAGATTCCTCAAGTATTTCATTTTTGGGGTTCACCATAAAAGAATTATCTATAAGATTTGAATCCAAAGTAGTCAAGCTTGAACAAATTGAAAATCATAATCATGCCAAGGTTGAGGTCAAAGAAGACATCAATGCAGAACAAAATGAATGGTGCCCAATAATCATTACAAGCAAAATGGAAACTATAAAGGTAAATTAAATTGATGATGATGACTTATTCAATGATGAATTCATTTCTACCATAGGAAGTGATTTAGAAAAGAATATAAACACCTCATTCATTTTACAATATAATAATATTGTGGTTCTAGCTCAAAAATAGATATGCCTTACACTTCTCTCCAATTTAGATATTATATCTGTCACAGATTCATTTGAAGTCATCCAAGAAGATATTGAAAAAATTTAGTATTGCTCATATGTGCTCATAGAAGATCAAAGAATTCATAATGATTTGATTTTAAAATAAGAAATTATTGCTGATTTGAATGATATTTATTCATTCATGATCATCCTTATGTGAATGATAACTATAAGTTCCTCTTCCCACTTGTTTGGTCACTACTGCTAAATGTGTTTAGAGTTCATAATTCAAATCTATTATTTCAAAATGGTAGGTACTTATCCCATCCAGTGAATGGTTTTGTATAATCTTCTTGTTTTCATTGCCTCCTTATAAATAGTTCTACTTTCCTAATTTTGACTTGTTTCCTTTTCCTATTTCTATTTTAGGGTGTGTGTAGTTTTTCAATAAATACAATAGTATTTCTATTGCCCCTCTTTATCTTTGTTTTATTTTTTTTGCTTGCACATATTTGTAGTAGTGATCTCTACCTAAGAAATATCATGAAAAATTACATGATTTTCTAAGATGACGTAATGGATAAGTTTTTCATGAATATCTTCAATAAATAGGTGGCCAATGTATAAATTTTTAGAATAGGTGATCTAGTCTAGCAATGCATATTTATTTCTTATACAATTGGGATGCGTGAACTGACTGTCATTTGGTCAGATCAAGATATATAAATGTGAGATATAGAATTTTTAGAATAGGAATGGTAATTTTTTTTATAAAATAAAAAATTGATTCTGTAGCCCAATGGATAAGGCTAGAGTCATATATTGAGATCTGCTTATTTAAAAAATTCAAAAAGTTGACATTACAAAGTTAGGGAATAATTTTTTTAGTGGTGAAAATTAAAATTCTTAAATTTTTTAAGGCAAGCCACAAGGTTCTCACTTTTGAGTATATCAAAGAAAGACACTTCTCTCTTCATATGTTAGTTTTTATAAAAACACATAACTAAAATGCGCTTGTATACACTATCTTTTTTGGATATATGAAAGCAGCTATTAGGCTGAGTTCCTAACCCTTGCATACACTATCTTTTGACATGTGACAACTCTTCGATGGCTTGAGGACCCATCCCTTTTTATTGAAGATCACATTTTTTAAAAAATCTATTAAAGTTTCTACTAAAGACTCCATTACTGAATGGATAAAACTTTGACCTGTGAAACTAGAGAATCTAAGTTCTTTTCCTTTCTTCTAGTTCAAAATTATAATCATATCCAACTATTGCCACAATTTTTGAAAATGGGTAAAAGCTAGTGAAAATTCAATTTTTAACAAATGGCTACAAAAATTTAACCTAAACCCAAACTGTCAAAATTTTGAAAAATTTAATTTTTCTAATTAATTAAATTTTGATTAATTAAAATTTTACATCAAACTATTTTTTTACCTTGAATTGTTTCAAAATGCATTTGAGTCCCCTATGCAAAAACTCATTAACATTTCCCACAATTTACAAAAATCATTTAACTTTTTATAAGTTGTGAAAACACATGTTGCTTTTCTAAAAGTTGTGCACATTGTAATTTCATTTTTTACGTTCGATTGAAAAATCAAATTTATGTTTGGTATAGATTGTAAATTTATTTTTAATTTACATGCAATTTGAAAAATCTTTTTTAACTCCCATGCAATTTTCAAAAAAAAAAATTAGCTTTCATGCAATTTGAAAAAAAATTGTCAACTTTTGTACAATTTGAAAAACTTTTTCCATCTTCCATATAATTTTAAAAATCCTTTTTAGCTTTTGTGTAATTTGTAAAATCTTTTTCAACTTTCGTGCAATTTAAAATATCCTTTTCAGCTTCCATGCAATTTGCAAATTTGTTTTGGGTTTTCATGTAAATTACAATTTTTTAGGTTTCTATGTAAATTGAAAAATTGATTTAAAACTTTGTGTAAAGTGAAACGTATTTTTGAGTTTTCCCTTTTCATGCAATTCTAAATTCTATTTTCACAAGTCATGTAAATGCAAATAATACTTCTTTAAATCATGCAAATGTAAATTATATTTCCAAGGGTCATGTAAATGCAAACTTCTACATTGGAATTACATTTTTCAATGGTGAAAATCACCATTTAAAATTAAAATCTTTTCAACTTGCATGCTCAAATCTAATAATTTTAGCAAATTAAAAATTGAATTTCTATTTGTGTTTTAGCTGTCATCCGCTAGAAGAAATATATTCAAGATCACAAAAGGGAAGCATGTGAATAGTAAAGAAGTTATTTTAATTTCTTCTTCAGTTATAAAGAGGCCTTATAAGTTCATTCAGTGAAATAGGAATAAAAATGGAAATTTGAAGACAAAAAATGAGTAGTTTTATTTTGTCTTGTATCTGTAAAACACTTCAAAGAGGAAAATGTGCCCAGTCAAAATGGAAGATTAAGATTTAAATTCTCAATAGTCAATTTTAAAATTATTTTTATCAACCAACATATAATAAAATTGAATCAATTTTATTAATACCTTTGGTCAAATGGGGACAAGAACATGAATACTATGTTGAGATTGAGAGATACCACCACTACATACCATCTGCATGCTCTTGGGCATCTAGGTGTTATAAAGTCTTAAAGTAATATATAATGGATGATGATATTAGTATCTCATCCATGAAATCAAAATATATAAAAATGAAAGACAAAGAATATCACTTTGGGTGGACATTCTCACATGTTGAAAGTGAAGGGGAATAGGCTTTGTTAAATGTTTCTAGTCTTTTCCTAAAAATGTTGAACCTTGTTTTGTAGTTTCTAGTTGTAAATTATATAAGTAAAACCTTGAAAATGTAAGTCATGAAAATTCAATGTGCCAACTTTGTAAATTGTAATTTCAATTTTGCACATGGTGCAATTACATCAATGCACTTTTACACCATTTAAGTGGTGCATTTTTGTGAACTCATTTTATAGCTTCTAAAATGTAGAAAAGGTGGTTGTGCATTATAACCACATCTAAACGCTATAAATATGAGTGTAAGGATCATTTTAAAGGGAATTTTTGGAAATGAAACTATGCAGATATTTTGTTTGAAGAGATGAGCTTTGTTATCAACTCAATAAAGATTGAAACTGGGAGATTTTATAAACTTTGTATTCAAAATTTCTTTGTGAGTTATATATTTGTATGTGATTCACCCATTTCTATATCTATACTTATAATTTATATTCATAATCATTACCAAATTTTTAGATAATGGGAATTTCACATTAAGTATTTCTTTTAGAATCTTCTTGTGTTATTTTTATGAATATGGAATTTTAGTGGGGTTTAAGTAGTATTTTGATTTTTTTTTACGGGTAAATATGGGATGGTTGTCTTTGGTCTACTATTAGTATTACAAAACTATTTCGGTGTATTTTTTTCACTCATAAAGGTGTAATTATGTCTTTAGCACCCATTAAATGAGATAGATTTCTATGTACATGGTGTTTTCCCCTTCTTGGACTATTCTGGTAAGTTTCTGTATTTAATTACCTAGATTTATCTTTCATTTTTACCAAGGTTATCATAGTATATTATATGTTTAAAAAACTATACTAACCTATTCTACTTTATACATTTACTTTATCTACTCTTTCCTTCTTTCCATTATTCCCTTCTTTTCCCTCATTTTCTTTCTATCTCCTTTATGTACTTTCAAGTTAAAAGTACAAAACCCATAACATAAAATATTTTTGCTATAAATAGTTGTGAATGATTTTAACCTAATTTTACCTTGTTGGTTTTTAATAAAGGTAGCTCCACCTGCTAATAGGAGAGGGAATTTATCTTTTGTTGATGACTAATGTAAGGACTAATTTCTCACATTGTTAACTCAAAGTCACCAATTTTTGCCCCTGACAATTTTTTGAGCAAATAGTTTTTGGTGACTCCATTGGGGATCAAGGTGATTTATGCATAAAATTTTCATACATTTCAAGGAACCTCTCATAGAATGGAGGTTGTCGACTGTGTTGAGAAAAATTACCTAGTTCCTACACCTTCATGATTACATTAATGGTGTTAGTTAATCCCAACCTAAATGTTCCCTGTGTCTTATGGGGAAAACATTTTAGGTCATTGGATTTCACCCAATAGAATGAGTTCCCATTAGGCTCAAGGAAGAGATTACTAAAGTTTTCTAAATAAAATGATCAAGATGTAGATAACATATCCATGCCTTCATAATGTCTTGTAGTATTTTGGGAGTTATGTATGAGGATGTTATTGTGAGACTTTTCATCAGACCTATTATTGAGTGTTTATATCATTTAGAAGATGGATGTGTTACAAATTGGGACTCTTGGAAGAATAGGTTCCTAAACAGATTCAAATTAACTATGAACATGTGTGCACTTTTTTTAGACTTCTTATAGATTTAAATGAGTAATGATGAGTAGATGAGAGAGATCATAACATGTTTTAACAAATAATTGAGATTGATCCCTCATGGAAATTAGCCAAGTCTCAATAATCAACTCTGTATTTTCATTGGTTCTCTTCACCTAGAGATCAAGTTTGTCTTAATGAAAAACAAGGTAAATGACTTGATAGATACATAATAATATGATATTGATATTGAAGATGATTTGATCATGTTTATAATGTTAAAAAAAGAGGTTTTAAAAGGTGATACAATTATTGTAAATGATGTTGAATAAATAGTGAAACCTGATACAATCAAGAGTCTGTAATATTGAAAAAATATATATCAAAGGCACATTCATGATCAAACATATCAAAACTCCAATAGTGAAAATAGAAAGTGATACATGTCACATATGATTGTTTTAGTTTCGCAATTATGGAAGAAGATGAATAGTTAGAAGAAATAATTATTGATCAGAGTACAGTTGAATAATTTGGCTTCTTGTTTAGTCCTAGGAGAAAATGGGAAAACAACTGATAAAACCACAAATAGAAAGGAGTTTTTGTATTTAACTACCCAAAGTTGTCTTTCATTTTTCCCAAGGTCATCATAGTAGCTTATTTATTTAATGGCCTATAATAACCCTATTCTCCCTTATTCCTTTCCTTTCTCTATTTTTTCTTCTTTCCATTATTCCCTTCTTTCCCCTCATTTCCTTTATATCTCCTTTAAGTACTTTTACGTTAAAAGTACTAAACCCCCAACATAAAACATTTTTATTGTAAATAGTTGTGAATGTTTTTCCCCTACTTTTACCTTTTTATTTTTCAATAAAGGTAGCTCTACCTGATAATAAGAGAGGGACTTTATCTTGTGTTATTGACTAATGCAAGGACTCAATTCCCACACTACTGACTCAAAGTCACCAATTTGTCCCCTTGACAAATTTTTGAGCCAAGAGATGACAATAACATGTCTATAATGGAGATTATGATTTATATGGAAAAGGTATTCAAATTAGCTATAGCTTAATATGAATGATTTTAAATAAAATATAACACATACATAATAAAAGACTAATAAACTTGAATTATATCACTTCTTACACAATCCATAAGTTGAATAAAAATCAAGATTTTTACATCAAGACTAAAATAGTAGAACTTCTAAGAATTTCCTATTAATCTCGATAACCAAAATTCTCTTCTTTTTGGAATAGGAGGACACAAGTATAAATAAACGTGGGATGGGGAATGCCTCATCTCTAATGAAAATTCTAAAAATACAAGTCTAAAAATAGTATTGCATATTAATCACATGCAAAACATTGATCACTTTGAATATAATTCTTTATCTAATAATATAATATATACTTGTCAAA
The DNA here is from genome assembly GCA_037957365.1 of Torreya grandis. Lineage (NCBI taxonomy): Eukaryota > Viridiplantae > Streptophyta > Pinopsida > Cupressales > Taxaceae > Torreya > Torreya grandis. Next base: position 3,317,413 of record JARHVA010000479.1, read on the forward strand.
TAAATTTGAAATTAATAGTTCAAACTCAACTATACTATGCAAGTACATATGTATAATTAGATGGTGTTGATGTGGCACCACTGGGAGAATCTAGATATGATAAGGTAGATGTAGAAGTTGACATGGATGGAACTAGAGTTGTAACTAGAGTTACAACTGATACAGGTGGTGGAATTAGAAGTGATCTTGAAGCAGATATAGGGGTAGGTGAAACTAAAATTGAACCTTGTGCTCCAACTAGAATAGGCATTTGTGATGTAGATAAACCTGATGTATCTACTGGTAGTGGGACATAAGCTATCCCAATCTAAGTATGCACCAATGTGTACTTAAGAGGCTAAACACTCTGAGGTGGGGTTGGCATGACACCTACTACCTTAATTATTGGATTAGATACCTTCATCTAAAGGTAAAGTGCATGACTCACCTAAAAGTCGATATCAATAGTCTCATAATTAGGTATATCTCTTTTAAATAAGGAAGCTAATCCTTTAGTTTCTTATATACACATAATGCATCTCTAACCTCAGCATGTAGTGACTCAGTCCTTATAATTTTATCTCTTACAAAATTGACTAGTTACATTACCTCATCATTGGTTCTATAAATAGTCCCCTCGATCTCCATTCTAAAGTTGTTAAATGTTGTTTGTATAAGATTTTCAAAAATGGGCATAGGCACTAATTCCCCTATGGAGTGCTTACTTGAATAAATCTTATGTCAATTATGATAAAGATAATTTCCCTTTCCTAGTTTGTAAATTGGTGGACCAAAGCCCACATCTCTTTATGCCATTCAAGTATACTATCCCTTTTTATAGTAATATAATTTTGTGCCCAAGCAAATTTGGATGCTATCACTAAATTGAGGTGGGCATAAGCTTTATTTATTATTAATTATCTTATAAAATGTAATTTTCCATCAATATCTTTTATTTTTTTAACTAGTTGAAGAATGTCTCCCCATTTGGGTTAGTAGGTGTGTTTTGCAGACCTTATTGAACCAATGACATCAAATAACTTTCTAGCTACCCCCTATAAACTATCTACTATCTCTTTGGGGGCCTGGCTAGTTTATTATGCATGACTTGATCAAAATTTATAAACATTTCCTTGATCACCCATCCTATTGCATCTACAAAACTATAAGGGTACTCCCTAACCCTACATAGGTTTGAAGGATTCACCTTCCTTCTCTATATTAGAGAGAAAATATCTTTTCTCTAATTCAGCTTTATCTATTGGCATTTAACCATCACAATTTTCCTCTTGAATTTTCTCAAAGTGTTTATCTTGTTGGGTGAATATTTTGTCACCAGCTAATTGATGGCAAAATAGGTGCATCAACCACATCATAAAGAGATTTATATAGCAAAATGTGTAGGTCTACCACATCATAAGGAGATAAATCTCTCCTCTCATCAAGGGGAGGTTCCCTATAAACTAATATAATATACTATATATATGCTAAAAATACACATAGGGGTGAAATCATACCATCCATCTCTTTTTTTTAGAGATGATGTTCATAGAATAGAGGATAATTCTAATGCAATTACTGAAAAGGACACTTCTCTTCTTTCAGAAGTGATATTTAGCAAACATCAGGGCTCTCCTAGGGTAGAAACAACAACCACAAAAAATAAACTAAAACATAAAGTTTTAGTTATTTCTCATACTGATTGGGATAAAGGAACATAGTTGGATTAAACGTAGCTCAAAGTTTGCACTTAAAACTATAGTATGGTAAAGGATTACGAAGGATAAAGAGAGCACAAAGAATCCCTAGTATCTTTTACACAAAAATACAGGATAAAATAAATTATGGCACCACAATGTCTCCCACAGTCAGTTTCAGGACATTTTCTAGCTTATTTCCACTAATTTTGCTTATTTGATTAAATGGACAAGACTGTATTTAGGAAATAGACATAAGAACAATTTCCTAAAAGACACAAGCTTATTCCAACACAAAGTCTAAAAAATCACTTACTTTTTCATTCATTTAAAAAAATATGATTAACAGTCTGAGCTCAAAGTCTCAATAATGCCTTTCAATTTGGGCAGAGCTTTACTTCTGATAACTGAGAGATCTCTCTTATACAAAATGGGAGTTTACAATATATAATATTCCAAGAAAGACTTTGGGTGCTTCTTTTCATGAAATCAGTGCATGATGAATTGAATGCCTGAAATATCTGTCAAAGAACCATGCTGGAACAAGACATCGGCCTTGACTTTGGCATTCTAAATTATCTTAGATGTCTCTTCCTCAGCATGGTTTGTCTAATCTTCTTAATAATGTTTACACGATTGTCCATTCACCTTTACTCAATAAAGAAAAATAGGCCGCATCCTTGAATGTTTATGTTCCCTGGCATCCATCTGGTGGACTATTCCACCTACTAGAAATAACTCCCCTACAGATATTTCTAAATTTCCTGTAGTCATTTTCCCCTTACCATGTTTTGTCTCTTCTTAGCAATTTGAGCTCTCGAGGCTATCTTCTCGCTTTCAGCTGGCTCTTTCAGCTCCTTTTTGGGTTGGTCACTGAGCTTGTTCTCAAGTCTTTTGAAAATCAACGGCTATTCCATTACCCTAAATTTGACATCCATGGGGACGTCATTGGTCACCTTAAACCTCTTTGAACCTTGAACTCTTTTGGTTCAAAGGTTCAATGGTTTTGTGAAGGGCTACATTCGCTCTCCTTTTCTTCTTTGGTTGAACCATCCCTTTAAACTTATTTTTGGAATCTTCCACTTTCTTCATTCGCTCAAAGCTTCCTTTTAAACTTTGAACATTTTGAACCCATTGAACCTTTTGAACCTTTTAGGTTCAAGGTTCAATGGTTCAACAATTCTGTTGGGTGAATATTTTGTCGTCAACTAACTGAAGACAAAATGGGTATATCAACCACAACATAGGGAGGTTTACACCATGAAAAGTATGGGTTTACCAAATCTAGACGAAGTAAATCTCTCCTCTCATCAAGGGGAGGTTCCATATAAATATTTATGCGCTGGATATATGTACATAATTAAGCAGAAAATAACACATGGGGTGGTATAATAACATCTACCTCTTTTTTTTCAGAGGTAATGTACAAAGAATAAAAGAGTGAAATCTTGGTCTTTGCTAACAACACTCCTCTTCTTTCAGGAATGGTATCAAATGGGGAGCAGGAGATCACCTAAAGTGACAAGAACCACAAAAATGATTACGCAAGCACAAAGTCTTCCGTAGCCTCCTTCACCTATCTTGAACAAGCGTAACCATAGAATGAAATGAATCACAAAGTCTTCACCTTAAACTACAAAAAATAACTGAATCCCAAAGATAAAAGTAGCTCAAAGTCTATCTTCTACCTTTTAGAAATGCCCTCAGATAATATTAACACACCCACTTTGCTTATTAAATCAAATAAACAAGACATTACTAGGAAAAGGACATAAGAACTGTTTCCTAAATAATACAGATAATTTCAACACAAAGTTTGAAATAAACCTGCTTCTCATTCATTTAACAAAATATGATTTACAAGTCTGAGCACAAAGTCTCAAAAAGTATTTCAATTTTGGTAGAGTTTTTGCTCTCTATTATCCAAGATCATTTACAAATGAGGTCTCCACTATATATAGGGAGAAAATCCTCAAAAACTAGAAAATAATAAAATATAAAAATATCTCAGTCAAAGATGACTCATCTTTGACTTTGAGATATTTTTCCAAAATATTTACATGTAATTACATTTACAAAATTGCATGCACTTTTCATAAAACAAAAGTGCATAAGGAAAGAAGAAGAAAGAAGAGGAAGAATTCAGTTCTTTCTGCCAGACTTCTTTATATGGGCATCGTACATAGTGATGGATGCCTAAATTTCTACGCTATCTAGCACAACCATGTTCTTGGAGATGATTCTAGCTTTGATTAATGCATCCTTCAATGCTGTGATGGCCTTAGCATGACCAGTTAACCTAAATTTTAGATTTTCCAAAGTTAACTGAGCGTCTAGAATATTGTCCACAGAAGACATTAAGAAGGATTTTTCTTCAAAATCTCTCTGAATCATCCCTCCATTTGCTAAGATCCTTTTCTGAATTATCAATCTCCTGAGAGATAAGAGAGACAAAGTCATCCAACTTTGCTCTTACCTTCCTCATCTTACCCGTCCTTTCTGCAACCTCTGATAGCAAAGAAACTCCCTGAGTATGCATTCTTTCAATATAATCCTCCAGGACTTTTCCCTTCAAGTAAGTCTTATCTACTTTTTGAATGACTAGGTCATCTACGGAGAAGGCCTCTGGAGTTGCTACTTCAGGGGGAAGAGTGAACTTTCTTATTACTACCATTAGCTGCTCTATCTTGGCCTTGTAATAATCTTTCATCTCCTTCTCTTGAATGGTTTTAGAGTGACCATCTACATTTTTGTTTCCATGACTTTGGCTTTGGCTGCTGTTACAAGAAATATCTGCCAACTTCAATTGGAAACTGGAAACCTGGCTTTTTTAGCTCCATTTGTCTGGTATGCACGACAATTAGTTATCGACAAAGTTCCATTAGAATCAGCTTGTCAGAAGGGAACCTAGGGAGCATATAGGGGTAGCCTTAGAAAAAGCCAACCCAAAGATAGTAGAAGGCGAGAATTATAGGAACATGCACTTGTAATCATTGACAACTACCCAAGCCTCATCTGATACTCTCTTCTGCTCAAGCTGAGGGTCGAAGAGACATAGAAATATGGTGAAGCAGGTGTCATTTATCATTTTGAAATGGCGAGTTGATCTTTACAGAGTCAACTAGGGGTAATATGAGTACACTGGGGTCATCTTTCTATCCCCCTCTGTGGTTATGTAATATCCCCTGTTTTCCTTGAAATCTAAAACTAAATATTATTGAACTGCTTATCTGTGTTTCTGCAAAATATCTTCAAATAGATAAATAAATCACAGTATAATCTCTTATTTATTTGCTCATATGCTTACAATAGAGGTCCTCTATCAAGTATACAAAGAATATTGAAAGTACAGCCTTAATAGCCTATATATTTCACAAACTGGGAAAGAAATCTGGATCTGGTACATCTCGGCCTGATGTGTCAAAAACACAGTCATCATCGTCGATTATACTGCCATCATCAGTCGATTGGGTCGTTAACCTACTGACGTTAGTGAGAGGTTGACCTATGTCGGTCTCTATAGGTCTCTTCCTACTGATATCAGTGTCTGATCTTTCTGTTGATGCGTACAGATTTTCAGAGATCTATACGGACTTCATATAGCTGCCGATATATCAAAACCTATATGCTTGATCCTGATTTGAAGAACTATGGGCTAATACAAAAGATCTATATCTGGATAATTCTTAAATCAAAACCAAAAATAAAGTAATACTTGTGAACCCTTGTGATAGCTTCTTTATGAAGTTATCTCTCAAACTTGTAAAACCCTGTGATAACTTTTGTATGAAGTTATCTCTCAATTTGGCAATAGATCGGCTGATCTCTCACAACCTCTAAATCGCACACAATGAAGAGTTGATGTTCTTCAATGCAAATGGAATCTTAGAACCCTTGGCTCAGTCTTCATAGAAGAATTCTTAACAAGAATCAATATCAATAATCAATCATGAATACAAACTCTCTCCCATGAGAAACTCTTATACCCCTCCAAAGGTGTGCTTGCTAAAATTAGATTCCCTTAAATTAGACTTAGGGTTTCTTAAATTAGAATTAGGGTCTTAAAATTAGACCAATTCTTAAATTAGAATTAGGGTCTTAAAATTAGACCAAATAATTAATAATTAATTAAAATTAAACCAAATAATTAATATTTGATTAAATCAATCAAATATTAATATCTCCCTTAATTCATGTTCAAAAGAGCCCGAATGAAAGCCAAGCCCATCTCCATCAAGACCCTCTATCCATCCCATTAGCCTATAAGGGTCACATAATAGGCTAATCATCTGCTCAGAAAGATGTCAACTAGAAGGGGACATGACAGTCTGCCCCTCTTGAAATTGCTTGTCCTCAAGCAATCTCAACTCTGGATGCTGTAGAATATCCTCACTTTCCCATGTCGCATCCTCCACTAGAAAATCTCTCCACTTCACCAAATATTCCCTGATAGTCCTCCTACACAACTGTCTCTCTCTATACTTTAGGATAGACTCAGGTACTAAAATCAACTTTCCCTCATCATCTAAGGGAGGCAAAACTGTAGAAGGTATCACATGGTGTCCTAACACCTTTTTGAGGCATGATACATGAGAAACATTGTGTACCTTGCTCTCTATCAGAAGCTCTAGCTCATAAGCCATCTCTCCAACATGCCTCAAGATCCTGAAAGGACCGTAATAATGTGGCTTCAGCTTCTCTGCTCCACTCTTCCTAAGAGTAGACTGATGATAAGGCTGCAGCATAAGATAGACCATGTCACCCACATCAAAAGATCACTTTGTCCTCCACTGATCTACATACTGCTTATGATGATTCTGTGCCTTAGCAATATTTTCTTTGAGAGTCCTCATAGTATCTTGACTCTCTTGCAATAAGTCTCTAGCACTCGGCACTCTGCTATCGCTCAGTAGCAAATCTAGAAAACTCAGTGCCTCATACCCGTACAATGCCATAAAAGGAGACATATGAATGGTCATGTGGAAAGTCATGTTATAGAAATACTCACACAAATGAATCCACTTAACCCAAGCTTTTTTCTGCCCTACAATGTAGTTCCTGAGGTAACCCTCCACCCATTTGTTCACTATTTCTATCTGTCCATCGGTCTGCAGGTGGTAACTGGTACTCAGTGTAAGCTCGGTCCCACAAAGTCTAAACACCTCCTGCCAAAAGTGACTCAAGAACTAACTATCCCTATCGCTTTCTATGCTCCGAGGCAACCCATGCAGTCGGAATACCTCTCGAAAGAAAACCTTTGCTACCTGTGTATCTGTGTGTGTGGTGGTAATCAAAAAGAAGTGGGCATACTTCGTTAACCGATCCATAACTACATATATGCAATCTCATCCTTGGGCTTTAGGCAAGCCCGTAATGAAATCCATCAACAAACACTCCCACTTCCTATCAGGAATTGGAAGTGGCTGCAACAATCCTGCTAGGTACATGTTCTCCTGCTTGTTCTGCTGACAAATAGGGCACTCACACACATACTGAAGAACATCTGACTTAAGGCCTTTCCATGTGAATCTCTCCCTAATCTATCTATAAGTCTTAAAATATCTAGGATGTCCTGCAGTAGGTACATCATGAAAGGCTTGCATGATAATTTTCTTCACCAATGATCCTGGGATCAAATAAAACTTGTTCTTGTAAATGATCAAGTCATTCACAAGAGTATACCTGGTGTCAACCATCGATCCCTCAACAATACTGGATGCCCATGTATGCTTGGCATACTCTACCATAATCATATGTCGCCAATCCTCTATAATGTGGACCATAGTACTCAAATATGGCCTGCATGAAAGAGCATTGGCCACAACATTCTGGGTGCCCTTGATGAAAGAGATGTCAAAGTCATATGCCTGTAATTTACTTACCCACTTCTGCTGACGATCATTGAGGTCTCGCTACCCCAAGAAATGTCTCAAATTATTGTGTTCCGTTTTGATGCAAAATTTGCTGCCCACGAGATATTGCCTAAATTTTACCAAGGCATGCATGATAGCAAGCATCTCCTTATCATAAATGTTGTACAGTCTCTTTGGTCCCCTAAGCTTATGGATCTCATATGCTATGGGGTGCTTGTCCTGCATAAGCACCGCTCCAATGCCCTTGCCTGAAGCATGACACTGAAGCTCAAATGGCTTCAAAAAATCAGGTAGTGCTAGTACTGGGCACGTAGTCATCAACTCCTTAAACCTCATGAAACACTCCTGTGCTTCAGGTGTCCAACAAAAAGCACCCTTTTTCATCAAATCCATCACAGGGGCCACATTTCATGAATAACCATTCACGAATCTACGATAAAATCCACACAAACCTAGAAATCCCCTTAGCTATGTTAAGTTTGTCGGAATAGGCCAGTCTATGATAGCACGGATCTTTTTAGGATCCATTCGCACTCCCCCTGTACTGATAATATGACCCAAGTATAACAATTCAGTCATTCCCAAGTCACATTTGGACTCCTTGGCATATAAGGACTCCCTCTCTAAGATGTTGAGTACAGTCTCTAGATGAGCAAAATGTTCCTACCAAGTTTTGCGTATATAAGAATGTCATAAAAAAACAAGTACAAACCTCCTCAGCAGAGAATGGAAGACTCTATTCATAGTGGACTAAAATGTTGCTAGCACATTAGTGAGCCCAAATGGCATCACTACATACTATAGTGTCCACAATGACAACAAAAAGCTATCTTCTCAACGTCCTGCTCACGAACCCTTCAAAGATTTTATCCATATGGGGCTGGTAGTATGCTGGAGCATTCATAAGGCTGAAAGGCATGACTGTCCATTGGTAGTGACCGAAAGGGAAGCTGAATGCTATATTTTCTCTATTTGTTTCCTTGACTCGAATCTGATAAAATTTGGATTTGGAATCAAATTGTGAAAAATATTTACAGTCTGCAACTTTTTCTAACAGATAGCTTTTATCTGGTATAGGATATGGAAATGGTTGGGTAATTGCTTTTAATGGTCTATAATTGATGACCATTCTCTTCTTTCCTCATTTTTGCTTGGAGTGTTTGTTTACCATAAAGGCATAACAACAAAAATGAGAGGTGGATTTTTCAATAAACCCATTTGCTTCCAATTCTTTGATTTGGAGTTCCATATCATTATAATCTTGGGCTGGAATTGGGATTTTCTTCCCAATCTTCATCTGCTTGCCTTCAATGATTTTGATTTCCATTTCAGGCATTGACTTAGACCAAAACTTTTGGGGATTATCTGAACAGATATTGATTTTAATTTGGTCTCCTAGTTCTTGTATCTCAACCGAGATTATCTCTAGAGTTTGAGTCATGGAGCTTGGGAATTGCTCAGTGGCTTAAATTAGGCGAGGGATTCTTAGCCTTTCATTTTCTATGGTGAACATAATGCTTTTGGTAGTGGCACCATAGGGAGAATATCTATCAATAAATGATCCTCCTAAAATAATATCTATAGGCATTTTCTCAAGGGCAAAGAAATCAGCATGGAAGATTTTATTTTTGATGCAAAGGGGTTGCTGATGTTTATAATCTTTACAGGTAAACTATTCCCCTGGACATCAATACTCTTATAAGCTAGGTGATCATCTAGTGTCTTCTAGTCACTGATGAGCTATGGTTTGGCAAATAAAAGGGAAGCACCTATGTCTACTTGAGCATCTACCAGTCTGCCATTTATTTCTAATGTAAAGAATTAGGCAAATCTGTCATTAATCAAATGATTAAGATAGACAGGCTGTGGAAGTTCTAGAGAAGGTATATTGGTACATACCAGTTTTTGTCTTCCTGGATCCTAAACAATTACTGGTTCAGGGTAGATGTCTTCTTCTAGTTTTGTTTCTTCTTTTTCTTGAGGATTACTGCATTCACCAAGGCAGTAATCTTGGTCAAAATAGAAAATGCTTCTGACTTCTTCTTCATCCTCTTCATGTTCTTCTTCTGGTAGTAGTACATCCCACCGAGGCTCGAGTATTGGTTCTTCAATTTCTCTTGGAAGTTCTTTGCTGGTGAACTTATTCTTTATCCAAGAGTCGCTTGGCTTGAAAGAGCTCAGATATTACACAGGAGGATGTTGAGGGCTGTGCATTGTGGGAGGCATTCTTGGCATGGAGGGCTATCTCCCTCTGGATGGATTTTCTCCTCTGGAGTATCCTCTTCCTCTTGGTTTCTCTAGTCTTTCTGGAACTTCATGATGGTGTCGAGACCAGGCTCCATATGCTTCATTTGGCAACATAGACCAGTCATGATGTCTTGGTCTGTATGGACGTTGTGGTCACTGCATATTTGTCAATGGCTGGTCAAGATCATCAGCCAAGGATTCAAGAGCTGCTGCATCATCTTCATCATCGGATTTGCCTTCAAGGAGATCATCTAATACAGGTTCATAGATGTCATCTTGAAGATACAGATCTTCATCAGTGTCGACCAAATCCCACCACGTGGCTGCATTGGAGGAAAAGACGGCTTTAACAGTAGGATTTTTACAAGAACATTGGGGAGCAAGATGGCCGGGTTTGTGACAAATATATCAAAGTGGCTGTTTGGAAGGAGGATGATCAGTGCGACGTTTCTTCAGGAAACAGTGAGGAGGTGCATAAGAATGCTTTTTAGGAAAAGAGCGGCAACAAAAAGAAACATGCTGACGGCACTGCTTTTGCTGGTGATGAGGTTGAACAAATGGCCGACATTCGAAAGGGGCTATTTTAGGAAAGACATGAGCAATTTGCGAGGCTTGGTGCTTGCTGAGTTTCTGCATAGACTTAGTCTCAGAGACTAAAGTCATAACTTGCTGTTTGGCAAAATCAATGACATCTGAGAGGGCAAGATCTTCTATCATGAGGCCCTTGAGATCAATATAAGAAATAACTCTATCAATTAAATTATAAGGTAGAGCATGTAGGAATCTAAGCTTGATCTCTGTAGAGGTGAAACTCTTACTATCATAGGCTAATTGCTTGAACTGCTTTGCAAAAGCATCAAACTGCTTGAGATCACAAAGCTCCATTTTGAGTAGCCATTTCTTTGATTCTAATTCTTGATTGCCAACTGGAGGGGCAAACTCAGTGATTAACAAATTGAATAATGTTGCTAAATAATCTGGTTGATTATGTACACGCTCATATTGTTGAGCTTCAGTCATGGACTGCCACCATTGGCTAACAATACCCAATAAAAATTTGGATGCAAAACAAGTACTACCAACTTGGTCTAGATGGGCCTGAATAGTAAGAACGGGCATGGTATTGCACCAGGCAGTGATCTCATTTAACGGATTAAGAAGGTCATCTATATTCAAATACCAAGGTTGTAGATGAACATGGGTTCTTTGCATAAGGGTATGACTGGGTGATTTCTTTATAGTTTTAAAGGTGGAGCCAAAGGAGACTAAACAAAGAGGCTTTTGAGCAGAGGATTCTACTTTTTGATCTTCTTTTGAGAGCCAACTGAGACTATCTTCAAGAATATCTATTTTCGTGTCAATGGATGACACTTTTTGCTGTATTTTATCTACAGTGTCTTTTATGGATAAAACATCTCTACACAGATCATCAAAATTTTCAATAAAATGAGAGTTAAATCTAGCAATATAATTTCTCTATTTAAACTCATTGGAGGGCTTATCATATGCAGCTAAGAAATACGACATAGTTCCTACCAATTGCTTATGGACACCTTTTGGCGGTGGCCATCTTCCTCCTCTATACAGAGTAACTATATCGTCTGTGTAAAATTCTAAATTGTTTTCTCTGGGAAGACTCATGAGAGTACCTGGTAAATCATTTCCTTGATTTACTTCTTCATCTTCAATTAGTATATGACTGGTTTTGACAGATCTACGCGAGGAAGCAGTAGATGGTATGGAAGGAGATAACTGGGAAGAATTTACAAACAAGGATCTTGGCAAAATATTAACAATTCTGCCATCACTATGGTGGACTGTGGCTTGACCTTTCATCTTTGGAGAGACATTCTTTAACCAGTCAAGTTTCCACTCAGAAGGGATTTCAACTGACTCAATATGGCCTTTTTGCAGTTGAACAGTACCACTTAATCTTCTGGCATATGGCAAATTTTCTAGGATCTTGGGGTGATTGGTGTTGGTCATGCTATAGACAATAGAAATATTAATAGAAGCATATTTGAATTCACCAAACATATCTAAACCAAATAAAGAGGTAAACAATCCCCAACAATCTAAAGATCCATGCTTTACTTCTTTACAACCTTTATCGCGGACTATGACAGAGAGGTTTGGACAGAACTCAAAACAAATAATATCATCATTTAAATGGCCAAGGTTGGATAATTGACAGGAGTGCTTGAAGCTGACTTGGCGGTGATCACACAGGGCTAGATAAATAATAGGCTTTATGTTACTAGGAATCAAGGGAGTTATCTGTATACGAATTAAACCAAAATGGACAAACTTCACATCTTCATGTGACCTGATATAATTGATTTCTTTCTTAGGTAACAAAGAGAGTAAATTTGTTTGGAAGGCATGTTTTGGTTTATAGCTAAGGGTTAACTCAACAGACTTGATTCTAGGTCTGACAAAAGATAGATAGGTAGAATTATAAACAAACTTAGATTTCAATAATTTGGATTTTTTATAGGCATGAGAAGCCTTAATAGCCAGAGGTTTATACAGACTATTTTCTTTTTCAAGGTTTTCTTTAGTAATTTCAATATCGGGACAATCCGATATCTGATCAGGAATGAAAGGTGGGAGTTCATAAGTTCCTTCGAACTCAGAGACATTCATAATTTCAATTGTAGAGGAGGATTGCGATTTTCCAAATTCCATTACAGGGAGATTTGGGTTCTGGTAAGCGAGAAATTTTTGGCGAGGGAAACAGAGAATGCAGAGATAAAAACGGCCTATAACAATGTAAACAACGACCTGAGACTCGATGCAATAACTTTCCCAAAGAAAATTTCAAAGCAGAGAACTCAAAAGATCAATCCACAGAATAAGAAAATGATCCCAACTTACAGTGACTCTGGCTCTGATACCAATCTTTTAACATCAATAGACGACTCCTTTCTTCCACATATCTTGTAGCTTGATATAGAGAAAACCTGCGATAGTAGGCAGGGGCCGAATGGCTATGGCTTCACGTTATTACTTCAAACTCAGATATTACAAACTACTACAAATACTTGTAACAATTTCTGATTCTCAAGATCTGTCAAAACGGGCAAGAGAAAAGCATACTCTTAAGACAAGCTACTTATGAACTCCCACCTTTCATTCTTGAGCAGATATCGGATTGTCCCGATATTGAAATTATTGAAGAAAACCTTGAAAAAGAAAATAGTCTGTATAAACCTCCGGCTATTAAGGCTTCTCATGTCTATAAGAAATCTGAATTGTTGAAATCTAAGTTTGTTTATAATTCTACCTATCTATTTTTTGTCAGACCCAGAATCAAGTCTGTTGAGTTAACCCTTAGCTATAAACCAAAACATACCTTCCAAACAAATTTACTCTCTTTGTTACCTGAGCAAGAAATCAATTATATTAGGTCACATGAAGATGTGAAGTTTGTCCATTTTGGTTTAATCCGTATACAGATAACTCCCTTGATTCCTAGTAACATAAAGCCTATTATTTATCTAGCCTTGTGTGATTGCTGCCAAGTCAGCTTCAAGCACTCCTATCAATTATCTAGCCTTGGCCGTTTAAATGATGATATTATCTGTTTTGAGTTCTATCCAAACCTCTCTGTCGTAGTCTGTGATAAAGGTTGTAAAGAAGTAAAACATGGATCTTTAGATTGTTGGGGATTGTTTACCTCTTTATTTGGTTTAGATATGTTTGGTGAATTCAAATATGCTTCTATTAATATTTCTGATCTGGTGATATCTTGACCTTAAGTCTATCTTCGTGAAGTAGTGTGCACCACGGAGCTCATCAATAAGCTCATCGATACGAGGTATTGGATACCTATTCTTAATAGTTCTCTTATTCAGTGCTCTATAGTCAATGTACATGCGTAAGGTGCCATCCTTCTTCTTCACCAAAACAACTGAAGAAGCAAACGGTGATTTACTAGGCCGAATGTGACCCATAGCCAGTAACTCCTTAATTGTTTTCTCGATCTCATCTTTCAATCGCTTGGGATGTCGATAAAGAGTAATCATAATGGGCTTAACGCCCTCCTCAAGCTCAATAATGTGCTCAATGCCCCTGTTTGGAGGTCTCCCTGGTGGAATATCACTAAATACCTTATCATGCTTGACTCTCAACTACTAAATGTTAGGATGATACTCAGTCTTCTGTTGTCCCTCCTGTATTGGTGCCAATGTGCACTCAGCAGCCCACTCTACCATGTCCTGTCTCATGAGCCTCTCCATCCGATGAAAAGAAATAGTTTTGATGTTGCCGTCCCGTATTGCCTTAAGAATGTGTGTCTTCCCATCAACATCAAAATGGATCTCCATATCCTTAATACTAAGAGTGACTACCTCAAGGGAATGAAGCCACTTCATGCCCAAAACCAAATCTATATCCCCCATGTTTACCACATAATAATTAGCCTTGAACTCATAGTTGTTCAAGCACAATGGGAGATCTCTAATCATCTGCTCACACCTAAGGGTGTAACCGTCAGCCACCTTAATTCTAATGCCCTCGAACTCTTCTGTGGTGAGTCCACACTTCTCCACAAATCTAGTATCAATAAAATTATGTGTGGCTCTCGTGTCAAGAAGGGTGATGACCCTCTGTCCTGCCAAAACTCCACGGAGTCTGAATGAGCCCTCATGATGGATGCTAGATAGGCGTGCCTCCTGAATTTGGAGATCTAACTCTACCTCTCCCGTAGGCTCTGAATCCTTAGCCTCTGACTCCTCAAAACTCTCTGATGTTTGGAATCTTCTGATTTTGCATCCTCATAATAAGCCCACATCACTCGATTTGCCTTGCCATTAGGCCTCAAAGGACAATCATGATTTGTATCATAAGGACCTTTGCAGTAGAAACAAAGCTTCTTCCTACGTAGATCATTAAGAGCCTCTCTATCCAAATGTGGTGCTGCTAGGTTGGCCTTTGATTCATGCTTAACACCTAGTTTATCTATGTTGAAACCCAGTCTTTCTCTATTCCTGTTCAAGCCCTTACTATCTCTGGATGAACAAGTACCTTTGGAGTTAAATTTACTTGATGGGGCTGCCATCTCAATACTACGCGCCTTCTTCGTAGCTTCCTGTAATGAAGGAGAATCAAATCCTTTGATCCAACCTCTCAATGGCTTTGTCAATCCCTCCATACTGAAAGAAATTGTCGAGGAAACTAAGTCCTCAAAATTGTCCACTGCATCCTCCTGAGTGTCATTTGCAATAATCAAATCCTGGGACTCTTCTACAATCTCTACCATAGCTGAGAGATCATCAACCCTCAGTGCACTAACATCTAAGCACACCACCCCACTCTGAGTGCAAGCATCAAACTCATCCTCATCTTCACTATCTCCTATCTCATAATAATCATGGGACATGTTGTTGCCCTGTCTAAGTGATCTGTAGTGCTCTCTCCTCAGCTTAACAAAGCAATCAAAAGATATCCTCTCCTGAACTCAAGGAGTTAATAAGTCCCACTCCTCATTCGTTGTCATATACTGTGTGGATTTGTCTTCGAATGTAGGGTCTGAAAGAAATTCATTTAACCTCTTCAAACTTTGTTCCAGCTTCTCCATATCCTTGTCCCGCTATTTCTGCGTACTTGAAGTCATCATGATTTACTAACTAATTCAATGTCCAATCTACCCAAACTACCCAATAGGTGGGCAGGAATTTGGCTCTGGTCTACCCAAACTACCCAACAGGATGGCAGGAATTTGGCTCTGATACCACTGTAATGTCCCTTTTTCTAGGGGGACTTTCTATAGAAACCCTTGTAAAATTAAGCTTTGATACCACTGTAATATCCCCTGTTTTCTTTGAAATCTGAAATTGAATCTTATCGAACTGCTTATCTATATTTTTGCAAAATATCTTCAAATAGATAAATAAATCACAGTATAATCTCTTATTTATTTCCTCATATGCTTACAATAGAGGTCCTCTGTCAAGTATACAAAGAATATTGAAAGTACGGCCTTAATAGCCTATGTATTCTACAAATTGGGAAAGAAATCTAGATCTGGTTGTCTCAGCCTGCTGTGTCAAAAACATAGTCGCCGTCATTGGTTATACTGCCATCATCGATCGACTGGGTTGTTAACCTGTCGACGTCGGTGAGAGGTCGATCGATGTCGGTCTCTGTAGGTCTCTTCCTGCCGATATCGGTGTCTAATCTTTCTACTGATGTGTATAGATTTTCATGAATTTGTATGAACTTCATACGGCCGCTGATATAGCACAACCTGTATGCTTGATCCTGATCTGAAGAACTATGGGCTAATACAAAAGATCTATATCTGGATAATTCTTGAATCAAAACCAAAAATAAAGCAATACTTGTGAACCCTTGTGATAGATTCTATATGAAATTATCTCTCAAACTTGTAAAACCCTATGATAACTTCTGTATGAAGTTATCTCTCAATTTGGCAATAGATCGGCTGATCTCTCACAACCTCTGAATTGCACACAATGAAGAGTTGACGTTCTTCAATGCAAATGGAATCTTGAAACCCTTGGCTCAGCCTCCACAAAAGAATTCTTAACAAGAATCAATATTAAGAATCAATCATGAATAAAAACTCTCTCCCATGAGAAACTCTTATACCCCTCCAACGGTGTGCTTGCTAAAATTAGATTCCCTTAAATTAGACTTAGGGTTTCTTAAATTAGAATTAGGGTCTTAAAATTAGACCAATTCTTAAATTAGAATTAGGGTCTTAAAATTAGACCAAATAATTAATGATTAATAATTAATTAAAATTAGACCAAATAATTAATATTTGATTAAATCAATCAAATATTAATATCTCCCTTAATTCATGTTCGAAAGAGCCCGAACGAAAGCCAAGCCCATCTCCATCAAGACCCTCTATCCATCCCATCAGCCTATAAGGGTCGCATAATAGGCTAATCATCTGCTTAGAAAGATGTCAACTAGAAGGGGACATGACAGGTTAAGCCCATAAAAGTTTGCATTGTGGCAGTTATATACACAAGGTACAAAGTCATATAAAACTTGTAAGAAGTCTGTACATTGGTTAGCTGCTCATAGAGGGCATTGCTGATCTACTCTCCCTAAAAGATGACCTGTTTGCCTTAGAAGATGATTTTGATGAATGGATACATCCATTCATGGAACAATGAGGAAGATGGGAGATCTCGTACTCTGCTGAGAAGGGTGATCAAGTCACCAACCTCATCAATGAAGTCACTCCTCAGAAAGTTCCACAACCATCTTGATAAGTTGGTCTTGGGGGTCTTTAACTATTTGTAATTCATTACTTTCTTTACCCTCTCAGGGTCTTTGTCGTATTCCTTCTATGCATTCATGAAGTCAATCTTGGTTACTTCAGTGGCTGAAGGGCACATGAAAACTTTATCGATAAATTCAAGATCCAACTGAATCACCACATTACCACTTGCATCTGAGACCAACCTGGACTCTTTTTTGTAGAAGTGGGCACATTGGAGAATGAACTCTATATGATGTGCTACTACTGGAAAAGCTACCACCAGGTAGATGTTGCTCTTGATGATCCTTTTTATCCTGATGCTTGGGTTCGTTGCCTTTGTTCAAGCTATGAATTCGGCCATGTCCACGTGGCCAATTTTTGTGTCCCAAATGTTGTCGACATTTGAGGAGACTGAAGTGAGCAGAAAGATGCCCTGATATTTGTATTTCATGGTCTTCACCTTTTTTGGAGATGCTTCAGACATGGGAACTGGCTTTGGTTAGACAGGTGTCGATGAGCAAGATTTCTCTGATGGAGCTGGAAACATGATTACGAGATTAGAGGAAAATGGATAAAAAGAAAAAACATAATTTAAGTGATCATGGTCAATGGAGGTCACTTAAAAAGGCCAGGTTGGAAAAAGGACCAGAAAATGAGGAAGAAAAGGAAAGAAAAAGACAACACAGAAAAATCCTCCAAAGTTAGGAAAATCTGGAGGAGTGATGCACGGGCGGCAAAATTTGCCACCCCTGCAAGTTGGAGCAAAAGAGTGTAAGTGCAGTGAAATTTGCCGCCCTTACAGAAATGGCCTGCATGGGTGGAAAAATTTGCTGCCCTTGGAAGACAATAGAGAAGTAGGGATAGGGGTGGTGAATTTTGCCGCCCCTGCATACTAGACAGGCTTGGGCGGTGAATATCGCCGCCCTTGCATGTTGGGCAAAGAGCGTGCATGAGTGGCAAATTTTGCCACCCATGCAGGAAAGAGTGAGTGCGGGTGGAAAAATTCACCACCCACAAAGGTGAGGACCGTGGGGGGAAGCTGAGACATAGGGGATGTGAAAATCGCCGCCCTTGTGTGTTTTGGGAAAAACTTGAGGGTATAGGCGAAAAAATTTCCACTCATGTGAGATCAAATAAGATCACGGGCAATGGAGAGGGATGGCATTTTTAGCTGTCTCCAACAGGTTAGAAGCTTCCACAACAAAAGATGATAAAGAAATTGAAGAAAAATAGAAACCAAATGCAAAAAACAAGATCTACTTAGAAAACTGCACGTGCCACAAGCTCGAATATGTGAAAATGCGCTTCAAATCACTTGTCAGATGATCCAGACGTAGAAGGCAGGAGGAGAGGAGGAAGAAATGAGAAGAAAATGGTTTCAAATCAGTTTATATGGGGTGAAAAATGACCCCAACAACTTGTCGCATGTGGCAATAAATGCTGTGTACAGAAATTGAGGCATGCTTGGGTAGCAAAATTTGCTGCCCTTGCATGTTTTGGTGAGTTCGAACGCAGGGGGGGTAAAATTTTCCACCCTTGCAGGTCAAGATGTAAGGGTGTCAAAATTTTCTGTCCTTGCAAGAAAAATGTAGGGGCAGAAAAAATTGCCACCCTTGCTTTACAAAGGTCAAAATGCACTGGCGATAAAATTTGCTGCTCATGCACGGAATGGAAGAAAAGACCAACTCTGGAAGAGGCAGTCTGGGGGAGGGGTTCCTTGGTCACAACGAGATCATAACCATTTTCATGTTCTTAGGCCAAGTTGAGAATGAATTCAAAAATCTGTCTCAAAAACAAATTTAGAGAGACAAAAGACGAAACAGACAAGTTTCGTAGGGGGTTGTTCCCAAAAATAGGCTAATCTAATTTTGAAAACAACAGCTGGCTCCTATTAGGGAACTTCCATTAATCAAATTGATTAGCAGGTATAGAAACCAGTCTCTAAGCACCTTCATCCAAGCCATTGGGCTACGGAGTCAGGCTAAAAATGAAAGACAAATAGACAAAACATAAAAACTATACATATATACAAATAGGCTTCTCCAAGCCTCAAGGATTGAATAGCTTCAGATGCTATCCGCTATGAGGTAGTGCAAATGGTGTTCCATCTTGGAACTTCAGCAAGAAGCTAGCCTCACCATAGAGCTGTCGAATGGTGAACGGGCCTCTCCATAGAGAGTCAAATTTGCCGTGCATCCATTTTGGTTCTCGCCTCTTGTCCCACAATAAGACTTGATCTCTGACTTGAAATTCACAAAATTTAGCTTTCTTATCAAAGAGTACCTTCACTTGGTTCTGATGTTTCTTAATCCGATCCACTACCATAGCTCGATGCTCATTTAACTCACTTAGACACATGATTCTTTTGTCGACTGAGCTTTCAAAGGTTGAGTCTTCGATCACTTTAGTTAACCTGAGCACTGGTAGTTCAAGGGTAATAGGGATTTCAGCATTTAACCCATAAAGAAGCTAGAAAGGGGACATACCTATAGCCCTTTTGGGTGTTATTATATCTGCCCATAAATCATCATATAATGCTTTGTGCCAGGTTCTCTGATTGTCATCTACCAACTTTCTGATAATAGTGACCAGGTTCTTGTTACTCGATTCCACTTGGCCATTTCCTTGAGGGAAATAATCTGAAGTATGGGATAAGGTAATCCCATAATAAAAATAGAATTGAGTAATTTCATGTGATGAAAAATAGGCTGCATTATCTATTATGATCTTTAGTGGGACCCCAAACTTGGAGATAATTTTTTTTTGAGAAAGCTGCATACCACTTCAGACATAGCATGCTTGGTTGGGATGGCCTCCACCCACTTAGTAAAATAATCTATTGCCGTAAGGACATAATCATGTCTAGAATTTGAAGATGGGTTGATTACCCCAATGAAGTCAATACTCCATTGCTAAAATGGTTCCTCGATCACTACCAGCTTGAGAGGCAATGCAGGAAGCTTAGGCTTCTCAGCGAATTGTTGGCACAATTCACACCTACACACCCATTTGTAGGCATCTTGGAAAAGTGTGGGCCAATAATACCTTGCTCATAGAATTTCGTGCACTATCACTAGTGCAAAAAAATGTCCCCCATAGGCCAGATTGTGGAAAGATTCTAAAAGTCTCTCTTGTTGCGCCTTATCAACACAATGAAGAAATGCCTCATCCAAGTTTCTCTTGTAAAGACCATTGTCCCAAAGAACGTAACCAACTGCTTTCAATTTAACATTCCATTTCTCTTTAAAAGAAAGATGAGTGGGACACTCACCATATGTCATAAACTGAGTAATGTTAGAATACCACTCATCAGTAGTGGCAACAAAGAGGACCGTAGGCATGCCTTTGATCTCTACTTCTTCACTTTCTGCCTTACTTGGAATGTTATTGGCGATCAACTGGCAAAGACCCTTTCCCCATACGAGCTTGGTTGGTTTGATGTCTAGATCAAACTCCTGAGTCTTGGCAATCTAGTTACCTCTCTTCGTACCGAACTCCTGCTGAGTCAAAATAGATTTTACTATTGTGTCTGGTACAAGAACTTTGATGTGAGAGTTTAGGATATAAAACCTAAAATGCTTGACCGCTTTGACCACAACATATGCATGCTTCTCCATAAGGGAATATTTTAGCTCATGATCCTTGAGTGGACAACTCATGAATGAGATAGGAGATTCTGCACCTTCTGGATTTTGCTGGACCAAAATAGCCGATAGTGTATGTTCAGAGGCATAACTATATATTTTGAAACTTTTAGTATAATCTAGATAGACCAAGATTGGTGCATGAGCGATTGCTTCCTTAATCTCTTTGAATGCTGATTTAACCTAAGCAGTCCATCTAAATGTAGCATTGCCTTTCATCATGTTGACAATGTGATGGGTTTTCTCAGTAAACTTAGGAATAAACCTTCGAAGAAAATTCACCTTTCCAAAGAAAGAGTGAACTGCGGTCTTGCTGGTAGGTAGAGTAAGTTCCTAGATGGATTTGACTCTTTTTGAATCAATCTTAATACCTTCTTAGGACATGGTGTGTCTGAAAAGTTTCTCTTCAGTTACTCCGAAGATAGATTTATTTGGGTTTAAAGAGATACCATTTTGACGATAGCATTCCAGTATCTTTTGCAAATGGTGAACATGCTCAGAACGATGTTTTGAAAATACTGTCAGATCATCCAGGTATACTACAATGAATTTTCCCATCTCATCTTTTAAAGCGAGATCCATCGCCCTTTGAAATGTGGCACCTACATTTATTAGACCAAAAGGCATTCTTTGGTAAGCGAATGTGCCCCAAGGTGTGGTGAATGCTGTCTTATGCTGATATGCTTTTCCAACTTTAACCTGATTGTACCCCAAAAAACTGTCTAGCATTGATAACATTTTTGAACCTGTTACCATCTGTAGGACTTGATCCATAATAGGAAGGGGGTAGTTATCTTTTAAAGATAACTGGTTTAAGTTCCTAAAATTCACACAGATTCAAATTTTGCCATTCTTTTTTTTGATAGGCACTATGTTGGCAATCCATGTTGAATGATGGATTAGAAAAATTATCCGGGCATCAAGCATCTTTTGTGTCTCAGCTAAAATAGTACCTGAGATTTTCAAGTTATATTGCCTAGATTTTTGCTTGTAAGGTACAGAGTTGGCTTTTAGAGGAATGTCGTGACGGATGTTATTTGGCCTGAGTGATTTTAGATCATCATAGGAATAGGCCAATACATCCATATATTGGCAGAGTAGACTAGCAAGCTCAAAGCTTTCTTCGGGAGTGCAGCATTTCCCAATGTTTACCATCTTAGGACCGTGCTTGGTTCCCAAGTTGACCTGATCAAAATCTTGGAAAGAATTTGAATCTGTTCACTGTTGTTTAATAAACTTGTCATGGTTATCAAACAACTTCTCTAGGGAAACTAGACCTTTGAGAATCCTATTCTCCTTAAGTTGTAGGAAATCTTCACTTGTGTTCATATTGGTCTCAGGAGTTGCTTCACATTCTCGGGGTTCACTACCTTCAAAATGCAGTTGTTCAAAACTGTCCCTTTGCTCTAAAAAGGTAATGATTTGATCATCATTGTTAAATACTTGCCAATGGCTGGCATTATCTGGTACACTTGGCTGAAAGACCAGTTCAATAGTGTACCTATCTCCCTTAAAGTCTGGGTGAGGGACTAGAATGGTGGTAGAGACAGCCAATGCATCTGCCTGGTCATTGAATTCCCTTGGAATGACAGAGATGTTAAAAGCATCAAAATTTTCAATCTGATCCCAGACCAGGTTGTGATAGTGGCACAACCTTTCATTTTTCATCTGATAGAGGTTCCTCACCTGGCAGACTATCAACTCAGCATCCCTTTTAGCATGGAGTAGCCTAATGCCTTTTCTTTGGCAGCCTATAGTCTGAGCAATAGGGACTCGTACTCAGTCATGTTGTTAGTATTGTTGAATTAAAATTTATAAGATAGAGGAATAATGTCTCCCTGAGGAGATACCAGCACAACCCCAGCTCTCGAACTAGTAGAAGAGTAGTTGCCATCAAATTCTAAGGTCCATACCTCATTAAACGCTGCCTTTTCTTTGAAAAATCCTTTGTTTGGGGAAAGAAGTTCTTCCATGTGTTCATTTTGATTTGTTATTTTTTTTCTATGCCAACTGAACACAATCTCAAGTCATTACCCATAAGAGTTTCATCAGATGTCTCATGGGTTCCGTCTGTAGATAGGAAGTAGTTGCCCATGCTCGAGGACTCAAATAGAATTTGAGCTTCTGGTGCTGACGATTGGGTAACTACATACCTTGCTTCTTTTTTGGGAAGGAACTTCTTCATGACACCTTGAGCTAGAATCCTTGCTTCTGACAAGTCCATACTTAGCTCACCCCCAACATCTTTGTAGAAATTTCACCCAAGCAAGATGTTGTAA
Organism: Torreya grandis; assembly: GCA_037957365.1. Taxonomy (NCBI): domain Eukaryota; kingdom Viridiplantae; phylum Streptophyta; class Pinopsida; order Cupressales; family Taxaceae; genus Torreya; species Torreya grandis. Next base: position 3,340,375 of record JARHVA010000479.1, read on the forward strand.
GATGCTAGAACATCGGCCACTAAAACTGTCATTTTTATCTGCTTTTCTGGAAAAGCTGCGAATGCATATTGAGCATCTTCTATTTGACCAAGGAGGGAAACTTGCTTATTTTCCATGGAAAAACACCTCCCAAAAGTTTTGGTCAAAGTTAGGCCAAGAAAATCTGCCACTTTCACAGGCATGACATTATCTGAAGCTTCAAAGTCTATAACACAATTACTCAGTTTATAACCATTTATAAGTAGGGAAACATAGAAAGGTTCTATTTTCTCGGGAGCGATAGGAGGAGTCACAACAAGATTGTTTTGGGCTGGTTTATCTTTAGGGGGATCATGAATGGCCTTCAAAGAATCTTGTCCTACGGGGATGGCTTTGTTTTTCACATATTCTGCTAACCTATCAAATTGATCTGGGTTAACCCTCAAATATTCAACCTCTATCATTTGAATTTTAGTCTTTCTAACATGATCAATTATATCAAATAATTGAAAAGAACTTGTAACAGAGGAAGAGAGTCCATCATCTAGAGATTTAGTAGGTAGGACACTAGTCTAAGCAATAGAAGTGGAAGGGATGGTGTGGTTGGAGGAACCTACTTTTTTATGAATTACCTGCTCTTTTGATTGTGGAGGTAATGGAGTCCCACGTTTAACAATGGAAACCGTTGGTCGGGGTTCCTCCTCTGCCTTTCCTTTGTCAGTCTACGAAGTCAATTGATTTTGAGATCTGGTGAAAATAACGTAAGATCCATCCAAACCCTCCCCTTTACTTCCAGCTTCATCCTCATAATCTAGAAAACAGATATTGGAGTCGCCAGCTAATTCTTCTTCCTGCTCATCAAAGAGATTAGCATCTTTTTGTCGGTCTAAATAAAGTTGAAATGAATTATCGTGCTTGGCCTCTAGGTAATTGACTGCTGAATTGGCAGGTGTTGCTTCAATAGCCAATCTCCCTAGAGGGGGAGGTAGGCGATTGGTTTGCCCTTGGTTCTGGGTAGCATTACCTTGATATGGTTGATTCTGTAATGTTCTCCTGAGTGCATCTCGATAGATAGGAGCAGACGTAACTTGGGCTATTTGCCTCTTCAAAGCTATCAATTTATTTGTCAATTTTTGCACCATAAGATATGTAGTACCTGAAGAACTTTCAGCAGATGAAGAAAATTTATTTTTACTAGGGTCTTTTTTGATATTATCTGCCAGGATAAGATCATCCTCAATCTTAGTAGCCAAACTTTGAGCCAAGGCTAGATCCATAGGACCAGCTCACCTCAACAGGAAACTTACCTCAAGAAGCTGGGAATTGATAAAAAACACTTAAAATTTTTCGGCATGGGCTGAGCCACAGTTAGAATCCGGTTTCTCAACTTGTTGAATTTAGCTCTCAAATCCCTCATGGGTTCTTGGGATTCTTTTTTCAACTGTGTTAGTTGAGCTAACAAAGAATGTGCATCTTTAGTAGGTTTAAACCTAGCTTCAAATTTGGACTTGAGTGTATCTCAGTCTGTTACTGACCCGGTCTGTAGGTGATAGAACCAGTCCGCAGTGGCTCTTTGCAAAGTTTCCACAAAAAGCCTAACTGCTACATCCTCAAATTCCACGTCGATCATGCCACATGCCATGGAGAAAGCGGCAATATGATCATCGGGATGAACCTTTCCATCACCAAAAAACTTAGGATTTTTTTTTCTAAAACTCTGAGGTAGTTCATGCAGGGGTGCAGTCAAATTAAGAGGACCAAAAGAATTACCCCACGGGCCTTGAGCCATTATGTTAGGATGATTAAATGGTGGGATAACAAACCTTGGTGGGGTATTTATAGGTAAGGTGCGATTGACGATAGGAAAAGATGCTCTTCCTTGTGAGGGTGATCTGATAAGGTCAGGAGGAAGACTTCTAAATCGTTGGAGGAAAGGCGGTGGAAGAAACAGGTCAAAATTGCTCTGCTGTGCTAATTCAAACACAGGGTCAAAAACACCCTTAGATCTCTAACTTCTGGTGTAGTGTGGAGTTGCCAAATTTTAAATGGAAAAGGGACTGAAAATGCTTCAAGTTGGAGCTTGAGGCTTCAAAATGCACATTCGTGTCCCCAGCGGAGTCGCCAAAAAACTGTTGGGTGAATATTTTGTCGTCAACTAACTGAAGATAAAATGGGTATATCAACCACAACATAGGGAGATTTACACCACAAAAAGTATGGGTTTACCAAATCTAGATGAAGTAAATCTCTCCTCTCATCAAGGGGAGGTTCCCTATAAATATGTATGCGTTAGATATATGTACATAATTAAGCAGAAAATAACACATGGGGTGGTATAACAACATCTACCTCTCTTTTTTTAGAGGTAATGCACAAAGAATAAAAGAGGGAAATCCTGGTCTTTGCTAACAACACTCCTCTTCTTTCAGGAATGGTATCAAATGGGGAGCAGGAGATCACCTAAAGTGACAAGAACCACAAGAATGATTACGCAAGCACAAAGTCTTCCGTAGTCTCCTTCACCTATCTGGAACAAGTGTAACCATAGAATAAAATAGAGCACAAAGTCTTCCCCTGAAACTACAAAAGATAATTAAATCCCAAAGATAAAAGTAGCTCAAAGTCTATCTTCTACCTTTTAGAAATGACCTCAGATAATATTAACACACCCACTTTGATTATTAAATCAAATAAACAAGACATTACCAGGAAAAGGACATAAGAACTGTTTCCTAAATAATACAGATAATTTCAACACAAAGTCTGAAATAAACCTGCTTCTCATTCATTTAACTAAATATGATTTAGAAGTCTGAGCACAAAGTCTCAAAAAGTGTTTCAATTTCGATAGAGTTTTTGCTCTCTATTATCCAAGATCATTTACAAATGAGGTCTCCACTATATATAGGGAGAAAATCCTCAAAAACTAGAAAATAATAAAATATAAAAATATCTCAGTCAAAGATGACTCATCTTTGACTTTGAGATATTTTTACGAAATATTTACATGTAATTACATCTTACAAAATTGCATGCACTTTTCATAAAACAAAAGTGCATAAGAAAAGAAGAAGAAAGAAGAGGAAGAATTCAGTTCTTGCTGCTAGACTTCTTTATATGGGCATCATACATAGTGATGGATGCTTGAATTTCTATGCTATCTAGCACAACCATGTTCTTGGAGATGATTTTGGCTCTAATTAATGCATCCTTCAATGCTGTGATGGCCTTAACATGACCAGTTAACCTAGATTTTAGATTTTCCAAAGTTAACTGAGCGTCTAGAATATTGTCCACAGAAGACATTGAGAAGGATTTTTCTTCAAAATCTCTCCAAATCATCCCTCCATTTGCTAAGATCCTTTTTTGAATTATCAATCTCCTGAGAGATAAGAGAGACAAAGTCATCCAACTCTGCTCTTACCTTCCTCATCTTACCTATCCTTTCTGCAACCTCTGATAGCAAAGAAACTCCTTGAGTATGCATTCTTTCAATATAATCCTCTAGGACTTTTCCCTTCAAGTAAGTCTTCTCTATTTTTTGAATGATTGGGTCATCTATGGAGAAGGCCTCTAGAGTTTCTGCTTCAGGGGGAAGAGTGAACTTTCTTATTACTATCATTAGCTGCTCTATCTTGGCCTTGTAATAATCTTTCATCTCCTTCTCTCAGATGGTTTTAGAGTGACCATCTACATTTCTGTTTCCATGACTTTGGCTTTGGCTGCTGTTGCAATAAAATATCTGCCAATTTTGATTGGAAACTAAAAACTTGGCTTTTTCAGCTCCATTTGTCTAGTATGCATGACAATCAGTTGTCGGCAAAGTTCCATTAGAATCAACTTGTCAGAAGGGAACCTAGGGAGCATATAGGGGTAGCCTTGGAAAAATCCAACTCGAAGATAGCAGAAGGTAAGGAATTGTAGGAACATGCACCCGTAATTGTTGATGACTACCCAAGCCTCATCTGATACTCTCTTCTGCTCAAGCTGAGGGTCGAAGAGACATAGAAATACAGTGAAGAAGGCATCATTTATCCTTTTGAAATGGCAGGTCAATCTTTGTAGAGTCAGTTAGGGGTAATATGAGTACACTGGGGTCATCTTTTTATCCCCCTCTGTGGTTAAGCCCAAAAAATTTTGCATTGCGAAAGCTATATACACAAGGTAAGAAGTCATAAAACTTGTAAGAAGTCTGTACCTTGGTTAGCTGCTCATGGAGGGCATTGTTGATCTGCTCTCCCTAAAAGATGATCTGTTTGCCTTGGAGGATGATTTTGATGAATGGATACATCCATTCATGGAACAGTGAGGAAGATGAAAGATCTCATACTCTGCTGAGATGGGTGATCAAGTCATCAACATCCTCAATGAAGTCACTCCTTGAAAATTTTCGCGGCCATCTTGATAAGTTGGTCCTGGAGGTCTTCAACCATTTGTAATTCATTACTTTCTTTTCCCTCTTAGGGTCTTTGTTGTATTCCTTCTGTGTGTTCACGAAGTCAATCTTGGTTACTTCGGTGGCTGGAGGGCACATGAAAACTTTATCGATAAATTTGGGATCCAGTCGAATCACCACATTGCCGCTTGCATCTGAGACTGACATGGACTCTTTGTTGTAGAAGTGGGCACATTGGAGAATGAACTCTGTATGATGTGCCATTACTAGAAAAGCTGCCACCAGGTGGATGTTGCTCTCAATGATCCTTTTTATCCTAGTGCTTGGGTTGGTCGCCTTTGTTCAAGCTATGAATTCGGCCATGTCCACGTGGCCAATTTCTGTGTCCTGGATGTCGTTGACATTTGAGGAGACCAATGTGAGTGGGAAGACACCCTGATATTTGTATTTTATGGTCTTCGCCTTTTTTGGAGATGCTTCAGACATGGGAACTAGCTTTGGTTGGACAGGTGTCAATGAGCAAGAGTTCTCTGATGGAGCTGGAAACATGATTACAAGATTAGAGGAAAGTGAATGAATGAGAAAAACATAATTTAAGTGATCATGGTCAACGAAGGTCACTTAAAAAGGCTAGGTTGGAAAAAGGACCAGAAAATGAGGAAGAAAATGAAAGAAAAAGATAACATGGAAAAATCCTCCAGAGTTAAGAAAATTTGGAGGAGGGTTACACGGGTGGCAAAATTTTCTACCCCTGTAGGTTGGAGCAAAAGAGTGTAAGTGTGGAAAAAATTGCCGCCCTTGCAAAAATGACCTACATGGGTAATGAAATTCACTGCCCTTGCAAGACAATAGAGAAGTAGGGTAGGGGCAGTGAATTTTGCCGCCCCTGCATACTAGACAGGCTTGGGTAGTGAATATCGCCGCCCTTGCATGTTGGGCAAAGAGCGTGCACGAGCTGTGAATTTTCCCACCCATGCAGGAAAGAGTGAGTGTGGGTGGAAAAATTTGCTGCTCGCGAAGGTGAGGACCATGGGGGGAAGCTGAGACAGAGGGGTGGAAAAAATCACCGCCCTTGCATGTTTTGGGAAAAACTCGAGGGTACGAGTGGAAAAATTACCGCTCATGCGGGATCAAATAAGATCATGGGCAACAGAGAGGGACGACATTTTTAGCTGTCTCCAATAGGTTGGAAGATTCCATAACAAAAGATGATAAAGAAATTGAGGAAGAACAAAAACCAAATGCAAAAAACAAGACCTACCTTGAAAATTGTGCATGCCACAAGCTCGAATCTGTGAAAATGTGCTTCAAATCACTCGTCAAATGGTCCAAACGTAGAAGGAAAGAGGAGAGGAGGAAGCAATGAGAAGAAAAGGGGTTCAAATCAGTTTATATGGGGTGAAAAATGACCCCAACGACCCATCGCATGTGGTAATAAATGCCACACACGGAAACAGAGGCATGCTTGGGAAGCAAAATTTTCCGCCCTTGCAAGAAAAATTTAGGGGCAGCAAAAATTACTGCCCTTTCTTTACAAAGGTCAAAATGCACTGGCGATAAAATTTGCCGCTCGTGCATAGAACGAAAGAAAAGACCAAATCTAAAAGAGGCAGTTTGGGGGAGGGGTTCCTTGGTCACAACGAGATTGTAACCACTCTCGCATTCTTAGGCCAAGCCGAGAATGAATTTAAAAATCTGTCTCGAAAATAAACTTAGAGAGACAAAAGAAGAAATAGACAAGTTTCTTAGGGGGTTGTTCCCAAAAATGGGCTAATTCGATTTTGGAAACAACAAATTCAATCTCATTTCTTTGATTTCTTTGAAGCTTCAAACTCTCTAGATTTTCTAAGTTCGTTGAAGTCGTTTAACCTTTGAACCCGTTGAACCTTTGAACTCCTTTTTTTTTTTGGTTCAAGGTTCAACGGTTCAATGATTCAATGTTAACTCTTTGAAGCCTTATTTTCTTTAAGTCTTTCAGACTTATTAAACTCGTTGAACCTTGAACCTTTGGACCATTTTGGTTCAAGGTTCAACGGTGCAATGATTCAATGTTAACTCTTCAAAGCCTTCTTTTCCTTAAGTCTATAGAAGTCGTTGAACCTTTGAACCCATTGAACCTTTGAACCTTATGAAGGTGGGGTTCAATGGTTCAAAGTGGTTCATTCTATTTCTTTAAATCTTGCTGTTAAGTCTTTTGAACGAACCTTTGCATTGAACCATTCCCAAAACACTAAGGAAAAGCCTTAAGTATTTTGAACTTCCTTTAAAGAAGGCCTGCCTGTTGAACCTACGGCTTCCTTAGAAGAAAAGGCTTGAATATTTAGAAAACTTAACCGCTCAGAACATTCTTGAGAAAAAAAAGAGAGATTTTTGTCCTATAAGACCAAAATGGTCAATATGTTGTCCACAAAAATAAGTGATGGATTTTGGAAACAATAGCTGGCTCTAGTTGGGGAAATTCCATAGATTGAAAATAGAAATAGTTGAAGGGAGTAGAAACCAGAATCTCAGTGCCTTCATCTATGCCATTGGGCTATGGAGTCATGCTCACCCAAAAAGGAAGGCACCAAAAACTAAACAAAAAATACAAAACAAAAAAAGACTATACAAATATACATATATATGAATGGACTTATCTGATGCTTCAAGGATTGAAGTGATTCAGATGCTGCCCACTGTGAGGTAGATTAAATGGCATTCCATCTTGGTATTTCAGCAAGAAACTATTTTCACCATTTAAATGATGAATGGTAAATGGGCCTCTCCACAAGGAATCAAATTTTCCATGCATTCCTTTTGGTTCTCTCCTCTTGTCCCACAACAAGACTCGATCTCCAATCTAAAAATCATAGATCTTTGCCTTCTGGTTGAAGAGTCTCTTCACCAAACTTTGATGCACAACAATTTGGTCCACCACCATAGTTATTTTTTCATTAAGTTCAATCAAACACGTGATCCTTTTATCGATGGGACTTTCAAATATTGAATCTTCCACTACCTTTGCTAATTTTAATGATGGTAATTTTAGGCTGATTGGTATCTCTACATTTAAACCATAAAGAAGTTGGAAATGGGACATACCAATTACTCTCTTAGGCATAATTCTATCTACCCATAAAGCGTCAAGTAATGCTTTATGCTAAATTCTTTGATTTTCATCTACCAACTTCCTGATAATGGTCACCAGGTTCTTGTTGCTTGACTCTACTTGACCATTTCTTTACAGATAATAGTCAGAAGAATGGGAGAGAATAATCCCATAAAAGTAACATAATTGAGTAATCTCATGAGAAGATAAATATGCTACATTATTTATTACAATCTTGGTTGGGACTCTAAACTTGGAAATGATGTTTTCCTTGAGGAAGTTACACACTACTTCTAAAGTAGCATGCTTGACTGGAATGGATTCCACCCATTTGGTGAAATAGTCTGTCATTGTAAGGACATAATCATGTCCAACACTTGAGGAAGGATTTATAGTGCCAATGAAATCAATCCCCCATTGTTGAAATGACTCTTCTATCACCATAGGCTTGAGAGGTAACACAACTAGCTTGGATTTACTGATGAATTATTGACATAGTTCACATTTATGCACCCAAGTATATGAATCTTGAAACAGAGTAGGTCAATAATACCCAGCTCACAAAATCTTATGGGTAGTCATAGGTGTAGAAAAATTTTTCCTCCACAAGCCAAATTGTGGAAGGACTCCAAAAGTTTGTTCTACTACGCTTTAATCACGCAGTGAAGGAATATCCCATTAAGATTCCTCTTATACAGAATGTTATCCCACAAGACAAAGTTGGAAGCTTTCAACTTTACAGTCCTCTTTTCTTTATGAGACAGGTGAGTAGGACACTCACCATAGGTAAGGAAATGAGCAATATTCGAATACCACTCATTCATAGTGGTGACAAAGAGAATCATTGGCATGTTTTCAAATCTTGTTTCTTCATACTCTAGTTCTTCTGATATGATATCAAATATTAATTGATATAGGCCCCTTCTCTACACAAGCTTCATTGGTTTGATAACAAGATCAAACTCTTGGATTTTGGCAATCCAATTGTCCCTTTTGGTCCCAAACTCTTGCTGAGTTTGTATGGACTTGACTATTGTATCAAGAACCAAAGCAACAATGTGTGAGTTTAGGATATAAAAATAGAAGTGCTTTACCACCTTTACCATATCATAAGCATGCTTCTCCATGATTGAATACTTTAGCTCATGAGCTTTGAGAGGATAACTCATAAAAGAGATGGGAGATTCCACACCTTCTTGGTTTTACTGAACCAAAATAGCTGAAAGCATATGTTTAGAAGCATAGTTGTACATTATGAAGTATTTAGTGTAATCAAGACAAAACAAAATTGGGGCATGGGCGATAGCTTCCTGGATGTCTTGAAATGCTAACTTGCCTTATTTAGTCTAGCTAAAAGTGGCTTTGCCCTTCATCATATTTACAATGTGGTGAGTCTTCTCTGTGAATTCAAGAATGAACCTTTGCAAAAAATTCAACTTTCCAAAGAAAGAGTGAATTGCAGTCTTACTGGTAGGAAGAGCAAGCTCATGGATGGATTTGACCCTTTCTAGGTCGATCTTTATGCCTTCTCGGTATATAGTGTGACCAAGGAGTTTACCTTTTGTAACCCCAAAAACTGACTTCTTAGGATTTAAAGAAATACTATTCTACCTACATCACTCCAGCACTTGTTGTAGATGATGCACATGATCAAGATGATGCTTAGAAAAGACTTTCATGTCATCAAGGTATACCATAATGAACTTACATATTTCATCTCTAAAAGCAAGATCCATTGCTCTTTGGAAAGTGGCACCAACATTGATCAAGCCAAATGGCATTCTTTAATATGTAAAAGTGCCCCAAGGTGTCGTGAAAGCAATCTTATGTTAGTCTACTTCACCAAATTCCACTTGATTGTATTTTGAAAAGCCATCTAGCATTGATAACATCTCAGTGCTAGTCACTGTCTGCAGTAGCTGATCCATGATGGGCAGGGGATAGTTGTCTTATAAAGATGACTAATTTAGATTTCTAAAATCAACACATAGGGGAATTTATCCATTCTTCTTTCTTATAGGGACTATATTTGCAATCCATGTGGAATGATGGATTGGTAAAATAATCCTTACATTCAACATTTTTTGTATTTTAGATAAAATTGTACCTGATATCTTGGCATTGTACTGCCTTTGCTTCTATTTGTGTGGCAGTGACCTAATATTGAGAAGAATTTTGTGCTTGATTTCTTCAGGTCTGAGAGGTTTCAGATCATCATATGAATATGCAAAAACATCAATGTAATGGTGAATTAGAGTGATAAATTTGATTTTTTCATCAGGGGTACAACAATTCCCAATGTTGATCGTTTTTGGATTATCTTTTGTACTCAAATTGATTTGATCAAAATCCTTGGAGGATTTTGAATCCATTTATTGTTCTTTGAAAAACTTTTCATGCTTATCAAAAAGTTTCTCAAGAGAAACTAAACCTTTGGGAATTTTATTCCCTTTGAGTTGGAGGAACTCTTCATCAGCTATTGAATTTGTCTCAAGAGCTGATTCCCATAGTGGAGATTCACTACCTTTGAATTGAAGCTTTTCAAATCTATCTCTTTGTTCCATAAAATCAATGATTTGGTTATCACCATTAAACACCTACCAATGGTCAGAATTATTAGGTACACTTGGTTGAAATACCAACTCAATAGTGTACTTGTCTCGTTTGAAATCTAGGTGAGGGACCAAGAGAGTTGTGGAGACAACCAATGCATCTGCATGACTGTTGAATTCTTTGGGCATGGAAAAAATATTGAAAGCATCAAATCTTTCAATGCAGTCCCATACTAGATCACGATAATGTCATAATATTTCATTCTTGGTTTGGTATAGGTTCTTCACCTGACAAACCACTAGCTCAACATCTCCTTTGGCATGAAGGATTTTAACACCTTTATCCTGAGCAGTGTTTAATTCGAGTAACAACGATTCATATTCAACAGTGTTGTTGGTGTTGCTAAACTGTAACTTGTATACATAAGGGAAGATATTTCCTTGAGGAGATATTAAAATAACTCTAGTTCCAGAACCAGTTGAAGCATTGTTGCCATCGAATTCTAGAATCCAAATATCATCAGACTTTGACCTTCTTTCAGATTTTTCTTCATCAAGAAGAGAAGATCTTTTTTTTATGTGTACTGCACCCTAACAATTCTTCTGATGTCTTATCTAAATTTTTTGTATTATCACTTAGTAATCTTTCATCTACTAAAATATAAATGTCTTTAGTAGTCAAAAAATAATTACCCATGCCTAAAGACTCAAATAGAGTTTGAGCTTCAGGGGCTGAAGTTTGAGTAACAATATACTTTGCCTCCTTCTCAGGGAGTAGCCTTTGCATGATGCCCTTGACAAGGATTCTCACCTCAAATAGGTCTATGCTTAATTCTCCACCAATGTCCTTGCAAAAATTTCTTCCAAGAAGAATGCCATAGGAGGATGGGACGTCGACCACTAGGACTGTCATTTTGATTCTCTTATCTGGGAAGGCCACAAATGCAAATTGAGCATCTTTGATTTGTCCCAGTAAAGGCACTTATTTTTTTTCCATGGAGAAACATCTCCCAGATTCTTAGTCAACATGAGACCAAGAGATTATACCACCTTGGTAGGCATGACATTGTCAAATGCACCAGAATCTATAACGCAATTATTCAACTAATGACCATTTATTAGCAGGGAGACATAAAATGGTTTTGTCTTCCCAGGACCTGCTGGAGGAGTAATCACAACATTATTTTAGGTGGATGTTTTCTTTGGGGGATCAAAAGTTGATTTCAAAATTCTTATCTTATAAGGATGATTTTATTTTTGACTTATTGAACTAACCTATGTAACTGCTCAGGGTTGGATTGCAAGCATTCAAACTCAAGCATTTAAATTTTGGCTTTCTTAACATGGTCAATTATATCAAATGACTAAAATGAATTAGAAATATGGGAAGGTAGTACATCAATCTAATTTTTATTGGGTGTAGGACTGGTCTACGAATTTGAAGCAGAAGGTGAAGGAATATTTGAGGTACTTACTTTTTTATCGCTCACTAGGTCCTTTGATTGGAAAGGCAGAGAAGTCCCTCATTTAGAAATTGAAATTACTGGTCGAGATCCTTCCCCTATTTTTCCCTTATTAGCTTGTTGAGATGACTAGTTTTGGGACCTGGTAAATACTGCATATGATCTATCAAATGCTTCACCTTTACTTCTAAGTTCATCTTGGTAATTTAGAAAATCAATGTTGGAGTCACCAGTTGATTTTTATTGGTCTTCTGCAAAGAGATCAATGTCAACTTCTTGGTTCAACTCAAGTTGGAAAGAGAAATTAGATTCAATTTCAAGATATCCAACTACTGAGTTGGTTGGAGCCGCTTCAATGGCAAGCTTCCCCTATGGGGGAGGAAGGTGATTTAGTTGCCCTTGAATTCTGACAGCATTGCCTTGATATGACTGATTGGGAAAGTCCTCCTTGGTATATCTCAGTACGAAGGAGGAGTATAAATCCCTTATGCCATTTTATTTCTAAGAGTTAGTAACTCATTTGCTAGCTTCTGTACCATAGGATCAGTGGTGCCTATATAAGAGTATTCAGGAGATGAAGAAGATTTACTCCTATTATAATCTCTTCTTATCTTTCCTATCAAGATGAGGTCATCTTTAATCTTAGTTGCCAAAATTTGAGCTACAACAAGATCTATTTGGCCAGATCATCTCAATAAGAAACTTACTTCAGGAAGCTTATAAATGATGAAGAAGCATTTAAGATTCTCAGGCATCGGCTAAACAATTATGGGAATCCTGTTCCTCAGCTTGTCAAATTTGGCAATGAAGTCTCATGGGTTCATGAGGCTCCTTCTTCATTTGTGTAAGCTGAGCTAGCAGGGCATGTGTATCTTTTGTAGGCTTAAACCTAGCCTCAAATTTGGCTTTGAGAGTGTTTCAACCAGTCACTATTTGTGCTTGCAGATGATAAAACCAGTCTGCAGCTACTCCTTATAGTGTCTCCACAAACAATCTGACTATAATGTCTTTATATTCGATGCCTATTACCCCATAGGCTATGCAAAAGGATGCAATATGTTCATCAGGATGAATCTTCCCATCACCATAGAACTTGGAGAAATTTTTCCTTGAGCTATAGGGTAGCTCATGTAGAGGTGGGGTGAGATTTAGGGGACCAAAAGTATTACCCTAGGAGCCTTGGACTGCCATGATATGGCTATTTAAAGGAGGGATAATAAGTCTCTATGGGATATGTATGGATAAGGCTCTACTAGCAAAGGAAAAAGTAGCTTTGCCTAGTATTGGGGACCTAATGTTAGTAGGAGGAAAACTCTTAGTTCACTGAAGGTGAGTTTGTAGAGGGGAAAGATCAAATTTACTCTGCCGCGCAAGCTCAAATACAAGGTCAACAATACCTTGAGCTCTCTAGCTTCATGTGTATGGTGGGTCTACTAGAGTGTAAAATGGATATGGGAAGGAATTGGAACTACTTTAGTGTGGAGCTTGAGGCTTCAAGCTATTTATTCTTCCCCAACAGAGTCACCAAAAACTATTGGGTGAATATTTTGTCACCAGCTGACTAAAGGCAAAATAGGTGCATCAACCACAACATAAGGAGATTTATACAGTGGAATGTGTAGGTCTAACACATCATAAGGAGATAAATATCTCCTCTCATCAAGGGGAGGTTCCCTATAAACTACTATAATATACTATATATATGCTAAAAATACACACAGGGGTGAAATCATACCATCCATCTCTCCTTTTTCAGAGATGATGTTCACAGAATAGAGGAGAATTTTGATGTAATTAATGAAAAGGACACTTCTCTTCTTTCAAAAGTGATATTTGTTGACCAATTTTTGGTCTCGCAGGCCAAAATTAGTCTCCTTTCCCTACTATTTTGAGCTAGTTTCAAATTTGGTTGCACAAGTCTTTTGGCAGAAGATGAACCAGTTCAAAGAATGAAAGGGCTTTTACAAAGCTTCTTCGAACTCTTGTCTAAAGAAATTCACAAGGAAAGAGAGCTAAAATGATTCAAGACACTTTTTCTTAAGGTTAGAAAAGTGGTTCAATGTCGGGGTTCAATGACATGATCTTTCTAAGAGTTAAGAATTTTGAACTTTAAACCATTGAACCATTGAACCATTAAACTGATTCAATCAGTTGGTTCAATCACTTGGTTTAAGTAGTTAGTTCAATCAGTTGGTTCAAACAAATGGTTCAATCAGTTGGTTCAATTAAAGGGTTTAATCAATTGGTTCAACCACTTCATTCAAGTAGTTGGTTCAATTGGTTTGGTTCAATCAAACAGTTCAATCGGTTGGTTCAAACAAATGGTTCAATCACATAGTTCAATCAGTCAGTTCAATTAAAGGGTTCAATCACTTGGTTCAACTACTTGGTTCAAGTAGTTAGTTCAATTGGTTTGGTTCAATTGAATGGTTTAAATGGTTAGTTCAAATAAATGGTTCAATCACATGGTTCAATCAGTTAGTTCAATTAAAGGGTTCAATCAGTTGGTTCAACTGCTTGGTTCAAGCAGTCGATTCAATTAGTTTGGTTTAATTGAATGGTTCAATCAGTTGGTTCAAAAAAATGGTTCAATCACATGGTTTAATTAGTTAGTTTAATCAAAGGGTTCAATCAGTTAGTTCAAAGTGGTTGGTTTAAGCGATCAAATGAATGAGCAGAACACAATATTGAACCATTGAACCGTTGAACCAATTGGAAGGTTCAAGGGAGTCTCACAAAACTCTAAGGACAAGTGCCTTTATGGAGGGTAGGGAACACTTGTAAAGAGATCAAAGAAAAGGCTGAAGGAATCGACCAAATGGTGATAGGGATGCAAACATCAACTTTATGGCAATGAAATCGCTGTTGATCTTTAAATAAAAGGCTTGAACCCAAAGGAATTAAAAGGCTTAAAGCTAGAAGGAATAAATCATTGAGGATGGAGTCCAAAGAGCTGAATAATTAGTAGAAGATAGCCCCTGAAGGACAAAGGAACCAGAAAAGACAAAGCTAGGAAGAGGCAAAAGAGCCAAGTGTAGAAACAAAACAAATAGTCCAAGTGGCAAAGGAAGGTGTTGATTCAAGGTGTTACTCCAGTGGTTGACACAGTATTTGCCAAGTGGTCATCAAGGGGTGCAAATAGTGAATGGTGCAACCCATTTTTTTTCACTTTGCATTGATGAGCAGACAAATCATGTGAATGCCTTGAAGGAGTGGTCTTGTTTGTAGACAAACGGTGCAGCCCATAATTTCACATATGATGTTTAATATATCTTAAATGCCTAAAGTCAAAATAGGAGCTGACACAACATTATCTATCAAGTGGTTTCCTCTCCCCAATGCTCAGAATGCACATGGGCCACTTGTAAAAAGGTTTCAAAAGGCCTTTTTCTTCCTCTATATATTTTAAACTTCTCATTTTGAGAAAATGATCTCTTGGCTTGTAAGGTGGAGCTCTACCAGATTTTACCTTGAATCAAGACATAGCATTTTTACCTCCATTTGAGCTTACAATTTTGCATATGTCTATGGATTTATTTTGTGTTAAGTCAATTTTTCTTTTATGCTTTCACAAAATGATTATAGCATGTCTAGTGTATTGTAAAGTTTCTTCTTTTGTAGGTCTGCCAGAAATGTCTACAACAAAGTATAGGCGCATGTGAGCATGCTGCCATAGTGTGTCTTAGAACACCTCTGGTAGTCTTTCCTCCCTATATCTCAAGAGTACCCCTAGCTCACCGATGTAGAAGAGTTTCTCATATCAAATGAAGTGTATGCCAGCTTGTTCTTGGTAGAAAGTGTAGGTTCAAGCTAAGTAGATCAAACTTTTTAGTGTATCACCATTTAGTTTAGGTTCTATTTTCAACATCCTTCTCCCTTTTCACCCCCCCCATTGTTAGCAGTAGGAAATCTAGGACCATATAGATACATCAAAGGGAGCTATCCCTTATCTAGAGACTCTCCCCCCAATTTTTCCAAACCCACAGGCAAGAGGGGAGTTTCCATTGTGATGCGTGGAAGACAAGAGCTCAGTCTCCTATCAAGGGTGCAATCCACATCATCAATAGTTTTTGGCATGCCTGGTGGGACCACATTTTAACACTCAAAAAAGTTCCAAGATTGGTGCTAGTCCTGTTACAGTAGAACAAACCATTAATACAAGATCCAACCTTTAATCAGGCGATTGTGGGACAAGTTTTTTCCAAAAAAATTTGAAGAATTTTGGTGTGTTCTTCAACCAACCAGCCTTTGGAGGCTTTTTCGTCAACACCGATGGTGAATCTGAGTTAAATCAGTTGGTTAAGTAGTCCTAGTGCCATCAAGAAATCATATTTTGGTATGTATAATTCCATTGCTCAGAACCATGGACCTTGTTTTCCTCAATATAATTTTGATCAAGCTTAGGTTGTTCAAGAAATCACCTCAAGCAACAAGGATGCATACGGTTATGAGTTTTGCCCTTTGCAAGTCTAATATGACCAATCTCAACCCTGTCATGAGCTATATCAGTCTTATGCCTAGTCTTCTCAATGTGTCACTTCTCCTACTCAACCTAATCTCTTTGCTAATTAGCCCCTTTCGACCTTCAAACAATCACTACTGGAATATGAAAAGTATGTAGTAGAGCTTGACACTAGAATGGGATGTGGCCAAGAAATCCCTAATCATGTCATCCATTAAGTGAGAAATGCACTAGATCTGGTTAAGAGTGAATGGACTCCCATTGAAAGAGCCAATTGGCAAAGGCTTAAAAATGAGATGTTGGATGTGAGTGGTTTGATTGTATCTTTGGAAGGGAGGCTAAGTATTCATGAGAGGTAGCCTTACCAAGTCTATCAACCTACATACCCACTACCCCAAGTTTCATATCAGTCATACGTAGCCCCTGCTCATGAGCCAAGTCAATCCTATCAAAGTCCTTTCCCCAATCATGTTAAGGAGAGTCTCGAAATAGTAATTCTTATTTTTTAGGCCAATCTTGATAAGTAGATTGAATTGGCAAATCTTCAAATGTAACAATCTATTTTGGTAGCAAGGGAAGTGGAATCCAAACCCTCACTACCCTCTCATATTGTAGCCCCATCACCCCAAAAGGAGATGTCCAGTCCTAATATCATGAGCTAGAATAAAGTAGTTGAGTCATGGAACAACAAGGAGGAGAAAGACATTGTCCAAGAGTGTGAGGTACAAAATGAGGCTAGTCCTTTTCAAGTCCCTCCCACCCTTCCTTAGGAAGCTTCTTGTATTCCATGGTAGCCTTCATGCACTCTCCATTTCCATGATGATTCCTATGAGATCCAAGAAAGACTCTTTCAATAAAATATAGCTAAGAAAATTAAGGAATTAGAAGCAAAGGTGAGATTGCTTAGTGAAGGAGAGATGGAGGTTTCAGACCTTAGAGAGGAGCCTATGCCAAAAGACACCCCTTCTACCAATCCTCAAGTCTCTCAACATGATGTCCAGATTCCAAGTTGGAGGAGTGCCTATCATGAATCGGCTCAGGACCTTGAAGAAGATAAAGCTGCTCCTACTCATCATGATGATGCTTGTGACCTCCAAGAAAGGCTCTTCCAAGAAAATATAGCTAAGAAAATTACAGAGTTGGAATCTAGAATGAGGTTCCTCAGCCAAAGTGTGATGGATGGTTCAGATCAAGTAGAAGATCCTACATTTGAACACACCCCATCTACACCCCTCCAAGAGAGCTATTAAGCCACATCTGATATAAATGAAGTGTTGGCCAAATGGAAGGTGGAAAATCATTCAATTCTAGCTCAAGGACTACCTCCTCTTCCACATGAGTTCATCTGTTAGCTTACCACTTCACCCCTTCTCAAGGAGGAACCTATTTTGAAAGAGGTGAGTGAAGAGGAATATACTCAGTTCATGACTGATTAGGGAGACTCCATGAGTGCAGATGAGAAGGAGATCACCATAGATGTCATGGAGGAGCATGGACAGTCTCTTGTTAATGTTTTGAATGATTCATTTGAAGTCATTGGGGTAGGTTGCACCCTTCTTCAAGGAGGCTATGAGCTGACTAAGGGTGAAGAAGGCATCATTGGGACTCAAATAAGTATGCAAAGGGGCTGCAAGCTTTCAGATTTATCCTTTCAAGAGGTTGGTGAATCTGAAGATGATATTTTTGAAGTCATCAAGGAGGAACCTATTTTGAAAGAGGCAAGTGAAGAAGAAAGGATCCAATTTACAGCTGATCAAGAAGCTTTCATAGATGTCAATGAGGAAGAAATCATCATGGATGCTCCTTTTGAGGACATCATCAACAATGGAGAAGACACAGGTCATGCATACATGCGGATGTTCCAGCAACATGAAGAGGAAAGTAAGCATGGTGAGCTCTCTCCTCCCTTATTTGATAAACTTCCTTGTTGCTTTGATGAGTAGGATGACCATGCCATGGAGCTTGAGTTAGAGGAGGATCAAGTGAATGTATTTGAACAACTAGAGACTCTAATCCTTAAGCAGGAAAAGGAGAAGCCTATCTATCTTTAGAATAACTTTGAATAAGAGAGCCTTGAACAAGAAGGTAATGTTTTGTGGGATGAGAAATCACTCCGTGATTCCATTTTAGACATCACAATAGTCATTCTTCTTCAAGAAAGACATGAAGGAGTAGAAAATGAGTTTGACAGGGTCTTCAATGAAGCAGAAGGGAATGCGTCAAACCATAATGCATGTCAAGGGGATTATGCATATCAAAGGGCTTATGGTGATAAGCTAGTAGCCATAGATTTCTTGGTAAAACACACTAGCATGAAGGACCAACATTCGATAAGCTTCTAAGAGAAAAATCAATACATATATGTTGGAAGCATGTTTGACCCTAATCCACTCGGATGTAAGCCAATCAAGGTGGTAGGCAAGAGGAGTAGGTCACCAAGTCTCCATTCCATTCAACCACTTGTCTGGCACCATACATTTCCTTGCCATGAAAGAGACTTAAGAAAATTTCCTTTTGATCCATGAGGGAGGCAAATATACCTAGTTAGCTATACATAGTAGTTTGCTTTCAGTTTTCTTTTCCTATTTTCCCTAAGTGTTATTTACACAAGTAGTGTTTTTAGCCTTGTGTGTGTTTTCCTTTGTGTTTGGGGTAAAAGCTTCATGATTGATTCTTGGATCTATTGGGGCTGTTGCTAACTTTTTTAAGTTGCATTTTGACTCTCTACCCAATGGACTTTAAGGAAAATAGCTTCTAAGCATAACAGACATGCTTCCCCTGGGAATCACCAATTTGTTGACAATTTTTTGGTCTTACAGGCCAAAATTGGTCTCCTTCTTTCCCTGCTATTCTGAGCCACTTTCAAATTTAGTTGCATAAGTATTTTAGTAGAAGATGAACCAGTTCAAAGAATGAAAGGGCTTTTACAAAGCTTATTCAGACTCTTGTCTGAAGAAATTCACAAGGAAAAAGAGCTAAAATGATTCAAGACACTTTTCCTTAAGGTTAGAAAAGTGGTTCAACGTCAGGGTTCAATGACATGATCTTTCCAAGAGTTAATAATTTTGAACTTTGAACCATTGAACCGTTGAACCATTGAACTAGTTCAATCAAATGGTTTAACCACTTGGTTTAATTACTTGGTTCAACTGCTTGGTTCAAGTAGTTAGTTCAATCAGTTGGTTTAAACAAATGGTTCAATCGAACAGTTCAATCGGTTGGTTCAAATAGAAGGTTCAATCACATGGTTCAATCAGTTGTTTCAATCAAAGGGTTCAATTAGTTGGTTTAATCACTTGGTTCAAGTAGTCGGTTCAATTGGTTTGGTTTAATCAAACAATTTAATCAGTTGGTTCAAACAAATGGTTCAATCGCATGGTTCAATCAATCAGTTCAATCAAAGGGTTCAATTAGTTGGTTCAAGTGGTTAAATAAATGAGTAGAACACAGTATTGAACCATTGAACCGTTGAACCAATTTTTGGTTCAATCGGTCGGTTCAATCGAAATGTTGAAGGGAGTCTCCCAAATCCTGAAGGACAAGAGCCCTTGTGGAGAATAGGGAACACTTGTAAAGAGATCAAAGAAAAGGCTGAAGGAATCAACTAAATGGTGACAGGCACGTGAATGTCAACTTTATGGCTATGAAATAGCCGTTGATCTTTAAATAAAAGGCACGAACCTAAAGGAATTCAAAGGCTTAAAGCCAAAAGGAATAAATCATCGAGGAGGGAGTCCAAAGAGCTGAAGAATTAGTAGAAGATAGCCCCCAAAGGATGAAGGAACCAAAAAAGACAAAGCTAGGAAGAGGCAAAAGAGCCAAGTGTAGAAATGGACAAAATAGTCCAAGTGGAAAAGGAAGGTGTTGACTCAAGGAGTTACTCCAATGGTTGACACAATATCTGCCGAGTGGTCATCAAGGGGCATGAACAGTGAACGGCATGACCCATTTTTCTTCACTTTGCATTGATGAGCAGACAAACTGCATGAATGCCTTGAAGGAGTGGTCTTGTTTGCAGACAAACGACGTGGCCCATAATTTCACATATGATGTTTAATATATCTTAAATGCCTAAAGTCAAAATAAGAACTGACACAACATTATCTATCAAGTGGTTTCCACTTCCCAATGCTCAGAATGCACATGGGCCACTTGTAAAAGGGTGCCAAAAGGCATTTTTCTTCCTCTATATATTATATAATTCTCATTTTGAGAAAAGGATCTCTTGGCTTGTAAGGTGGAGCTCTACCAAATTTTACCTTGAATCAAGACATAGCATTTTCACCTCCATTTGAGCTTACACTTTTGCATATGTCTATGGCTTTGTTTTGTGTTAAGTCATTTTTTATTTTATGCTTTCATAGAATGATTCCATCATGTCTAGTGTACTGTGAAGTTTCTTCTTTTGTAGGTCTGCCAAAAGTGTCTACAATAGAGTATAGGTGCATGTGAACAGGCTACCAGAGTGTGTCTTAAAACACCTCTGGTAGTTCTTCCTCCCTGTATCTCAAGAGGACCGCTAGCTCATTGATGTAGAAGAGTTTCTCATATCAAATGGAATGTATGCCATATTTTTATTGGTAGAAAGTGTAGGTTCAAGGTAATTAGATCAAACTTTTTGGTGTATCACCATTTATTTTAGGTTTTATTTTCAGCATCCTTCTCCCTTTTCACCCCCCCCATTTTTAGTAGTAGGAAATTTGGGACCACAGAGATAAATCAAAGGGAGCTATCCCTTCTTTAGAGACTCTCCCCTAGTTTTTTCCAAACCCACAGGCAAGAGGGGAGTTTCCATTATGATGCGTGGAAGACAAGAGCTTAATCTCCTATCAAGGGTGCAATCCACAACATCAACAATATTCAGCAAATAGCAGGGCTCTCCCTAGGTAGAAACATCAACCACAAGAAACAAACTAAAACACAAATTTTTAGTTATTTCTCATACTGATTGGGACAAAGGAACATAGTAGGATTAAATGCAGCTCAAAGTCTGCACCTAAAACTGCAATATGGTAAAGGATTACAAAGGATAAAGAGAGCACAAAGTCTCCCTAGTATCCTTTACACAAAAATATAGGCTGAAAGCAATTATGGTAGCATAAAGTCTCCCACATTCAGTTTCAAGACATCTTCCATCTTATTTCCACTGATTCTACTTATTTGATTAAATGGATAAGACTATATTTAGGAAACAAACATAAGAACAATTTCCTGAAAGACACAAGATTATTCCAACACAAAGTCTAGAAAATCCCTTACTTTCTCATTCATTTAACAAAATATGATTAACAGTATGAGCTCCAAGTCTCAAGAATGCCTTTCAATTTGGGTATAGGTTTGCTTCTGATAACTGAGAGATCTCTCTTATACAAAATGGGAGTTTATAATATATAGCATTCCAAGAAAGACTTTGGGTGCTTCTTTTCATGAAATCATCCCATGCTGAATTGAATGCCTTAAATATCTATCAAAGAGCCATGCTGAAACAAGGCATCAACCTGGACTTTGGCATTCTAGAGTATCTCAAATGTCTCTTCCTTATCATGGTTTGTCTAATCTTCTTAATGATGTTTACACGGATGTCCATTCACCTTTACTCAAGGAAGAAAAATAGGCTACATCCTTGAATTTTTATGTTCCTTGGTGTCCACTTGGTGAACTATTCCACCTAATAGAAATAACTCCCCTACAGATATTTCTAAATTTCCTGTAGTCATTTTCCCCTTCCTTTCCATGTTTTAACTCTTCTTAGCAATCTGAGCTCTCAGGGCTATCTTCTCACTTTTAGCTGGCTCTTTCAGCTCCTTTCTAGGTTGGTCGATTAGCTTATTCTCAAGTCTTTTAAAAATCAATGGCTATTCCATTACCCTAAATTTGACATCCACGAGGACGTCACTAGTCACCTTGAACCTCTTTGAACCTTGAACCTTGAACTCTTTTGGTTCAAAGATTCAATGGTTCAATGGTTTTGTGAAGGGCCACATTTTCTCTCCTTTTCTTCTTCGATTGAACCATCCCTTTGCACTTCTTTCTGGAATCTTCCACTTTCTTCATTTGCTCAAAGCTTCCTTTCAAAATTTGAATTTTTTGAACCTGTTGAACCTTTGAACCTTTCAAGTTCAAGGTTCAACGGTTCAATAGTTCAATCTCATTTCTTTGATTTCTTCAAAGCTTCAAACTCTCTGGATTTTCTAAGTCCATTGAAGTTGTTGAACCTTTGAACCCATTGAACCTTTGAACTCTCTTTTTTTTTGGTTCAAGGTTCAACGGTTCAATGATTCAATGTTAACTCTTCGAAGCCTTCTTTTCTTTAAGTCTTTCAGACTTATTGAACTCGTTGAACCTTGAAACTTTGGACCATTTTGGTTCAAGGTTCAATGGTTCAATGATTCAATGTTAACTCTTTGAAGCCTTCTTTTCTTTAAGTTCGCAGAAGTCATTAAACCTTTGAACCCATTGACCCTTTGAACCTTGCAAAGGCGGGGTTCAATGGTTCAACATTTTAAAGTGGTTCATTCTATTTCTTTAAAGCCTGCCATTAAGTCTTTTGAATGAACCTTTGCGTTGAACCATTCCCAAAACACTAAGGAAAAGCCTTAAGTGTTTTGAACTTCCTTTGAAGAAGGCTTGCCTGTTAAACTTGTGGCTTCCTTAGAAGAAAATACTTTAATATTTAGAAAACTTAACTACTCAAAAAATTCTTGAGAAAGAAAAGAGAGAGTTTTAGCCTACAGGGCCAAAATGGTTGGTATGTTGTCCACAAAAATAAGTGACAAATTTTGGGAACAACATATCTATGTATCAAAATAGAATTTAATTATAGGTTGCTCAATTATTACCAAGTACTATCTTCTAGTTTTTTCTTCTTATTATAATTTCTTTATCCATAAAGGAATATTCAGAGCAACTTGTTATTTTATTTGTTCAATTTTCCCTATAGGTGATGTTTTTTGAGCGAGATGATCTCCTTGAGTAATTTAAGGAGATGGACCTAGAAATATCATACCCTTTGGGGAGGATGCCCTTGTTATAGGAAAAAGAGGAATAACCTTCTTCTAACTAGTAACCTATTTTTGGATTGATGTATATATGATGTATTTAGCCTTCCCCTTTACTTTATGTATAGAAATTGTAGGTGTCTTTGATTGGGTGGCTTGGACATTAGGTATTTATATTTATGTAGATGGCTTAGGAGAGGTGATTTATGTAGAAAAATAGAGGTATATACTAGGTTTTAAAAATGCACCCCTTTGCTTGGCTTGGGGGACTGAAGATTAGTCCTACTAAAAATTAATAGGTCACTGGGGTGCTTAATAGATTTTAAAAATAATTAGTAATAGAATTATATGAAAACCCAACATTCATAGTAGTAGTGGCGATAGGTTACACACCAGTAGGCTAGGCTATGGTGGGAAAAATAGGTAATACAGTAGCAAACTAAGGTTGGGTTATTTGGCTTAAATAATGTAAATAATGTGTTATACCTATTGAAATTTTAGAAATTGTGGAAGGTGCCAAAGAATTTGGACTTGGAAGACTTACAACCAAAAGAGAAATAACTAGAGTACTATCTACTGTAGTTGACATTGTTTTGGTCTAAGGTGGAGTGTTTGGAGATGAGGTTGAAGATAGGCCTTGTATAGTAGATTGTAATTATGACTCTACCTCTCCTATTGGATTTCCCTCTTTATCTATCAATATTTTAGTAGTAACCTAGTTATCATCTTTTTAGTTGATCTCTTTAAATCCTTCCATCAACTATGTTCCCCTTGATTGGGCACTTTACTCAAACATCCATTCATCCTATGGATTTGATTTTGTTATCTCACTAACTAACCATGGCTCTTCAATTTTTGTCCCAGAGACCAATCCACTTCATCAACCATTCTCCTCTCTTTCTCTTCACTATCATAGACCATGAAAAGGTCTGATCCTCATGTGCTTCTTCTTCTATTCTCCATATCTTTAGGTAATTTTACTAGTTCCTCCTTTAATTCCATGTTTTAAGGATAAATAGGCAGGGTCTTAGAATTCCTTGTATATGTAAGTATTTTTTGGTAGTAGTCGAGGCTAGCCTAATAAGAGGTGGAGTAGAAAATTAAGAAATGGATATGGTAGGTGGTGATGAAGTGGTGAGGTTAATCACTACTAGAATAATGATGGATGAAGAAATTATCTATCAAATAATAGACAATAATGAGGGAAGAGTTAAGTATTGTGTAATGGTCAGTGGAGGCAAAAGAAACATAGAAAATATACTATCTACTCTGCTTAGACTTACATGAATTTTTTATTCAACTCTATGCTATGGAGAGGCAACAACAACTATGTGTGCAAGGTAAGTTGGAGGAATCTCCACTCTCTTTTCAACTGGATCTACCTCAAATGGGTCAACTTCCTCTTATGTTATTGGTTCTTCTTGAGAAGGGGGTCTATGAATAGGTTTTGAAACCCATTATTGCTTCTCAATCCTTTTAACATCTTCTTTGGTTATAGTAGGATCATATTAAATCCTTTGCACCATAATCATAGACATGTTGTTTGTGCACATTCTAATGGCCACTTCAGAATCATTATCACCATTTAAAAATATGCTATCATGATCATAAAACTGGTGCCCATAGTTAGTCCTTACCTTTCTTTCATATTTTATGAGGTGTCCTCTAACATTCCCTTTAAGGTCCTAATGTCTAAAATGTACCTATTTAAACCCATAACGTTCCCTAATTTTTCCAACAATTTTTAGGTGTTCCCACCTTATGGTTTGCATTCTACCAATATTGAGAGGGGTAGGATGGACAACTGCTTGCTAGGATTTATTTAAGTCAGTATCAACACTATCTACCAGTTGGGAAATAATATCTTGTTCATATTCCTTATCAAGCACAATCCTTGGTAGGTATAAAGAGTGTGCCTTTGTGACCTAAAATCCAATTACTATGGACTCAGGGTATAACTAGTAATCACCCATATTATGAATAGACTTATTTATTTGATCAAATATTTTGGGCATATTATTTTCCTAAATTTTTGATAAACCATAGGGTAAATGGTTTCAGTGAACTTTTTCATGTTCTTCTTCAACCTGTCTACATGGATAAAGTTTAATTTATCATATATCCTATTCTAAGGATATTCTACTATTGTTTACTAGGGTTACTTAAATGGTAAGTGAATTATTATAGTTATAGCATCCACTATGTATGATATCATAAAGAAGTTACCATCTAGAAAAATTATAAGATTTTTGATTCTGAGAATGAAGTCAGAGTTGATAATCTATCCAATAGATATGAATTTATTGGATGTCAAAATTATGTTTGACAAAGGGACCCATATATCTTTAACATAGGTAATGATTGAAAACCTATACATTCTATTCAAAATGGACATAGAAATTCTTAACCCTAGCTTAAAGACAAAGATATGAATGGCAGAGGTGGGACCCTAGACTATGAATTTACTTGGGTTACCATCCCATTCTCATAAATTTATGCTAATATTGGTGTTGAGAAACCATGATTTCACCATGTCTTTCCTATATGTCATCTCAAAAATTAGAAGTCTATAATAATTATTGAAGGCATTACCACCGATATATGCAGATGGTATTTTATTTAGCCTAAAGTGTAGTATTTTTTCCAAAAAATTTCAATTTATGAATAAATAAAAAAATAGGTCTATACATGGAATTACCTCAAGCTTGGTCGTTTTGTCATGGAAATCCACTACCTTGATGGCTAGTAAGTCATTTGTGAATCTCTACATGAAGATGGATAATTAATCCTCAACTCAGTAGGGATGGGATGCCTCGATCACATCCCAAATGGTAGAATAATGCTTAAATTAATGGTTTAAGGTTTCCAAATCAAATGTTGTATAAATATATTTAGT
Source organism: Torreya grandis (assembly GCA_037957365.1). Lineage (NCBI taxonomy): Eukaryota > Viridiplantae > Streptophyta > Pinopsida > Cupressales > Taxaceae > Torreya > Torreya grandis. The sequence goes on from JARHVA010000479.1 coordinate 3,366,209, forward strand.
TGACCCTATAATGTTATATGCAAAGGGAATTGAAATATGAGCTGTGACTACTATTGAACCTATGGTTTTGAAAATCTTTTACTCTATGAAAGTTAAAAATTTATTCATTAAAGAGAGCTATGGATTCATATAATGCACTTGACATGTTTGAAAGTTATGTGGTTAAAATGTTTTTGGCAATTCAAAATACATTTCTTTAGTTTCATATGCTTTGAGAACTCAATGTATTAATTCATTTCTTTGTGAGAATTAATGGTTGTAATGGCTTTTGCTAATTTTTTCTACCTAGTCTCTTCATTTGAAATTCATAAAATTGACTTCCATGGATTTTTAGTGACACATGGATTCTTCCACATGTTCTTAGATGCTTAATCATCTTAATATGAAAAATGTCTCTTTTCTTCTCTCTCAGACTTAGTAATGATGTATTTGTCATTTTCTCACATGTCTTTAGAGACACATGTAAGCATGTCATTATTCCACTAAATATTTAGGCTTTAATTAGTGTACTTTACTCTTCAATAAGTGGGTTGGTGGGATGGTGACAAGTGGTAAGATCTCATTATTCCACTAAATAACTAGAGTTCATTTAGTGTACTTTTTTATTTAGGATGTAGGTTAGTGGGATGGTGATAACTAGTAGGATCTCATTACTATGCTTGCCTAGGATCTTCTGTACCAAGGTCCATGCTGACATCAACTTTAGGAAGATGGGATGATGACTCATGGATGGATATTCTTAATACACTTACCCAAGATCATATGTAAAAAAATATTAACTGATGTCACCTTTGGGAGGCTGGGATGGTGACACATGGATGACTCTCAATGATCTACTTATGTAGAAACCCCTGTTTCCCTTGAATTCTAAAAACTATATATTTTGGATTGTTTTTTTTGTATTTTGATTTTTGGTGTTTTTCGCATGAATAAAATGCAATTTTTGCAAAATAAATTCAAATAAATAAATAAACAACAGTATAAACTTATAACTGGCTAATCTAACATCTTATTATTTGTTTCAAATTATTACAATAATGAATCTCTGTCATGCAACAAAATAATATAAATATTGTCTCCAAAAACCTAATTTTTTTCTAGTAATCTGAAAGAAAACCCTAGATCTGGTGCAGCTTTGGTTGCTGTTTCAACACGTAGTCACTGACGTCGGCTATACTACCACGGTCGATCGATATACTATTGATGTCAATCTCTATCAGTTAGTTTACTCTACCGACGTCAGTTTATCCACCGTCATTGGTATCTGAGTCAGCTAATGTCGGTCTCTACAATCCCTGTGGCTCTGTACAGCCTCTATGTTGGATGCCAGATCTCAAGAAATCTTACGCTAATAATGAAGATCTTTATCTAAACAATTTCTGAAAAAAAAACCCTGATGAAATAAATACAAAAACACTGATGTAATAAATACCTGTGAATCTCTGTGATAACTTTTGTATAAAGCTATCTCTCAAACTGGCAATAGATCAGCTAATATCTCACAACCTTTGAATTGCAAATGGCATACTAGAAACCCTTGGCTCAGTCTTCTTAGAAAATACTTAGCAAAATTTGTCCTCAACATCAATAATTATGAACAATATTATGGCACTCCCTCTAATGAAAAACCCTTAAATCCTCTAAAAGGTGCACTTGCCCTAATTAGGGTTTCATAATTAAAAATATGCCAAATAATTAATATTTAATTAAATAAATCAAATATTAATATCTCCCTCAATACATGTCCGATTCTCAATCCGTCTAAAGCTGGTGAACTAGGGAGTGATTCCACACATGACCATACCAAAATAGGGGTGCTCCACTGCATGTCAAATATCCCTAAAAAAAGGAACTCATGCAAACGGTGTCTGGAAGAGCTCGAATGAAAGTCAACTAGTAAAATTCTGCTAGTCAAAGCCAAACCAAGCTCCATCATGACCCTCTATCCATCTTATCAGCCTACAAAGGTCGCATAATAGGCTAATCCTTCTATGAAGTGACACTCATGAAAATGGGGACATTACAATCCGCCCTCCCTGGAATTGCTTGTCCCTAAGCAATCTCAGCTACCAAGAAAACTCTACTCCACCTGGATCCCAAAGGTAGTCATGATCTATATCACTATCAATCAATGCAATCTCTTACAATTCCTCTAAAAAATAACCGAAAGGAATCCATATGTGAATCGAGAACCACTACTCAGCTGGACCCCAACTCCATAACTACCACAGTCAGGAACCCATGTGACACCAACTCTCAAGATATCAAAATTCACCTCAAAATTTTGAGTAAGCTCACTCACCTTATCTTCCTTGACCAATAATACATTGTTTACTATACTCACCCACTCCCTAATATAATCTTTGTCAGCTACCAACTGCATATAATCTTGTCTCAGAATCTGGATAACCTCCCATAAAGAGTGGATCTTTGTCAAGGAAAAATAACTACCTCCTTGCTCATCACTAGTAGGAGAACCCCACCCATAAACTACTAACAACTGATGAGCTACATCAAAATGCTTGCAAGCGATAACGATGTCTCGCTCACTAACTTTCAGCTGACTAGACACATGATGGCACTGGATAGATTGTCTCCTATAATCCTCCTCTGATGCACGATCCAAAAGAGTGGACTCAAAATCGCTGATCTCTGGAGTACTACCAACCATACTCTGCAAATCAACTCCAAAGCTCATATCAACATATAAAGTATCAAAAATTGTAGCATCGCTGTCCAATTCCTCTATACCAAAAGAAACTATCAAGGAAACTAAGTCCTCAAAATTGTCCACTACATTTTCCTAGGTGTCATCTACAATAATCAAATCCTGGGAATCTTCTACAATCTCTAAATCTAGAGTGTGAATGCTAGACATATTCATATCATCATCAACATGTGACCTGACTATAAAAGAAAGTTGAGTCCCTGCCACATGTGCTAACTCCTAAACTGAACTCACCTCAAGACAAAGCTCATCCACATGTCTCTCAGAATTCTAGAGAGCTAACTGAGTACACACCAAGGAATTCTGAGTAACCTCCAGCTCATGAGAAAGTCAGTCAACCTCCTCTTCCTTCTTGTTTTGTGATGTGGACCCTTTAAAAATGGATGTCATATATCGTACTAATTTGTCTTCTATTGTAGGGTGTGAAAGCAATTCTTTCATCCTCCTCTGGTTTTCAACCAACTTGTTCAAACCTTGTTTAAGCATCTCCATATTCTTGTCCCACTATTTCTGATTACTTGAAGTAACCATGATTAACTTGCCGATTCAATGTCCAATCTACCCAATAGGATGGCAGAACAAAGCTCTGATACCACTGTAGAAACCCCTATTTCCCTTGAATTTTGAAAACTATGTATTTTGGGTTGTTTTTTCTCTATTTTTATTTTTGGTGTTTTTTGCAAGAATAAAATGTGATTTTTGTGAAATAAATTCAAATAAATAAATAAACATTAGTATAAACTTATAACTGGCTAATCTAACATCTTATTGTTTGTTTCAAATGATTACAATAATGAATCTCTATCATGCAACAAAATAATATAAATATTGTCTCCAAAAACCTTATTTTTTTCTAGCAATCTGAAAGAAAACCCTAGATCTGGTGTGGCTCTATTTTCTATTTCAACACACAGTCACTGACGTTGGCTATACTACTGTGGTCAGTCGATATACTGCCGATGTCAGTCTCTGTCAGTCGGTTTACTCTACTGACGTCGGTTTATCTGCCATCATCGGTATCTGAGTCGGCTGATGTCAATCTCTAAGTTGTTGATGTCAGTCTCTACAATCCCTATGGCTCTTTACGACCTCTATGTTGGATGCCAGATCTCAAGAAATCTTACGCTAATACTGAAGATCTTTATCTAAATAATTTTTGAACAAAAAACCTTGATAAAATAAATACAAAAACCCTGATGTAATAAATACCTGTGAATCTCTGTGATAACTTCTATATAAAGCTATCTCTCAAATTGGTAATAGATCAGATGATATCTCATAACCTCTAAATTGCACACACTGAAGAGTGCACGTTCTCCAATGCAAATGGACTATTGGAAACCCTTGGCTCAGTCTTCTTAAAAAATACTTAGCAAAATTTGTCCTCAACATCAATAATTATGAACAATATTATGGCACTCCCTCCAATGAAAAAACCTTATATCCTATAAAAGGTGCACTTTCCCTAATTAGGGTTTCATAATTAAAAATATGCCAAATAATTAATATTTAATTAAGTCAATCAAATATTAATATCTCCCTCAATACATGTCTGATTCTCGATCTGTCTGAAGCTAGTGAACTAGGGAGTGATTTCGCACATGACCATACCAAAATAGGGGTGCTCCATTCCATGTCAAATATCCCTAAAAAAGGAACTCATGCAAACAATGTCTGAAAGAGCCCAAACGAAAGTCAACTAGTAAAATTCTACTAGTCGAAGCCAAGCCAAGCTCCATCATGACCCTCTATCCATCCTATCAGCCTACGAAGGTCGCATAATAGGCTAATCCTTCTACAAAGTGATGCTCATGAAAATGGGGACATTACAACTTACCTAAAATTGTCTATATAAAAGGCTTTGCTGACATCACCTATGGGAGGCTAGGATGACTCATACCTTTTAGCTTGGTGATTTGAATGAAAATAATGATGATGCATGGTATGAATTAAATTTAAGATGGTTTAAGAGATGCCTAAGTTTGTGATACTCTATTTAAAAGACACAACATAGATAAGAAACCCCATTGCAAGTAAAATAGTCAGCCCAATTAGCCATATAAATCATAAATTTGACCATGTACATAAGTAATTAAAAAAAAATTGAAGGTGAAGAGTAAAACATATAGTATGCCTTAGACATAAGTTTGATTCCTTTTAGCTTTAAAAAATACCTATAAAAATGAGATGAAACCTATAGATTATGTTAAGCAAACAATTAGAAACCAAGGTGGTTAAGTAAATTTCTCAAGCATTAGATAAATTATTTCAACTCACACTCTTCAAACTTTTGTATCATAGAATTTTGCTGAAAATGTTTCCAAAAGGATGTTTAGTTAATATTGGGAATTTTGAAATAGGGTGTATATGTGAGGACAAAAAATGGTGAACCATAGGGGAAAATACTCCTAAGTATTTTAAGAATCTATAATTTTAGTAATGCATCATGAAAAACCTTAGATCTAATAAATAAAAAATAAGAAAACCAAACTCTGAAATAGACTCCCATTACTCAAGCAACATAATAAAAATTTTCATTCCTTGAATTTATGTGTGTGATCTAGTGAAATCAATTCCCTTTGGTTATGGAAGTTTTAACAGAGACCTGAATAACCATTTTAGGTTACATTTTAACTTCTAATTCTATAACCAAACAGTAAGGAAAGCCTAGGCATTGATCTACTACCAACCAAGAATCTATAGCCTTGCTCTATTTTTATCCAAGAATCCATAGCCCTAGTAGAGATTAATTGAATCACCCATCTTTTATTCGTTTGTATGATGATTTTTTATCAAAGATATAAAAAGGTTGGGAACCAGCATTGGCTAGGTGCATGAAAAATTATTTTGTCAGTATATCCTTGTCAGTGTGTATCCAATCCTATACTTATTGTCTCTCATCCACATTTTAGCATGAAACATTACAACAAATCCTCTAAAATAGAAAACATTTCTAAAATTTGTATGAGTATATCACAATAAATCCTAGAAGTCTAGTAAACCTATTTATCCCAAGTAGAACCTAATTTAATCAAAATACATACCTTATCTTTGGAAAATCTATTACTATCAGAAAAAATCATTGTGAAAACCAATTTTTCTCCCTTATATATTGTCTCCTTGTTTTTGGCATGTAATTTTTTTTAACACAAGAAATTGGTGAGTCTATTCTACAATTTTTAGAAAACTAACCTACAAATCACAATAACTAATCTACTAAAATAAAAAATGCCAAAAGTAGGAAATAATACTCTTAAAAAATAAAAATAAAAAATTATAAAGTAGGAAATCTAATCTAGAAAGCAAGAAATCTACTCTAATCCTAGATCTATAAATTTCACTTAGAGTCATTCTGAGGCATCTATAGTTGGATTAGACATGAAATAGTGCTTCAAAAACTATCCATTGATTTGAAAGGTGAGATCATTACCTTGGAGGTCTTTCAACTGAAAAGCATTATTACCTACGATATTTAATATAGTCTAATTAGTACAGGAGTGAACTTATCATGTTATCATTTCTTCTCATGTGCTTTATCCCATAGAAACACCAAGTCTGATATCTTAAAGGCTTTATTATTAGATATTTTGTCAAACCATATTTTGATAATATCCTAATAATTATTGAAGATATATAGTGCTTTATTTCTTACATCCTCCATTTAGACTATGTTTAATAGTCTAGATTGTACTCTTTCATCTTCTCCCATGTACTCTTGCATGAATTGGTACATTGATATCTTCAGAGTAATAAAGAAGACTAGTTAGTATTCATACATAAGAAAAAGAGGTGAATCTTTGAGGACTTACTTGTGCCTATTTCTATCTACCCATAGTTCATACTTTAATAAGATATTTCATTCTCTTGGTTTGTCTTATGTTGAATTCTTAATAGCATATATCAGATTCTTATTGGTGGATTCAACTACTCTATTTAATTATGGGTAGTAGTGTGAAGAGAATTTGATTGTGATTTAATTGACATATACCCATTCTATAAATTCAAAAGATTGAAAAGCTAGACCATTATAAAAAACTAGGGAAATGGGAGTGCCAAACCTAGTCAATATATTTTCTTCAAAAAATTTGATGACATCAATTGCTCTATAATTCTTTATTACTATATATTTGATCCACTTGGTATAATAGTCAGTACCCATGAGGAAAAAAATGTGTCCTAATAAAGAGTTTGGGTTTATCACCCTAATAAAATTAAAGCCCCATTGGGCAAAGGGAAGTCCCTTAAGGAATAGTTGTAAATGCATAACATCATTTACTTATGTCTTTTTAGATACCTAGAAGTTATGGTAGGTCCTAACATGATTGTGGGCATTCTTGAATATTCTAGGTGAATAGTATCCCATCCTTAGAATCTTATGAGAAATTTTTTTTCTTGAGGGATGCACACTACCTATATTCTAATGCAAATTATTCAATATGTCTATAGTTTATTATTTTGAAATGCATCTCAAGTAGATGCCTTCATAGTTCTTGTAAAAGAGTCCTTTATTGATCATGTAATGAGTTGATTTGAGCCTGAGTGCTTATCTCTACTCTCTATTTATTTTCAAAGGAAATGTACCTATGATAAAGTAATGGATGATTTGAGTGTACCAATTTGCATCAGTTATCTAAGTCTCATTATTGTGTTCAATATTGATTCATGGATCAGTCTCAATCATTAGTTGGATGATTCCCTAGCCTCTTGCCATCTTAGCTAGCCTAATTTCAAGGTCAAACTCCTAGAGTTTTTCCATCTATTTTCCTTCCATTTTGCCTATTTAATTCTATCCAAGAATGATATTGATATCATGATCTAAAATAATGGCATATGTTTTGTTTCATAGAATGTAGTGCCTAAACTTTTTGATAGATTTAATGAGGGTACAAATTTGTTTATTCATCATAGATCACTTCAACTCAACATCCTTCAATTTGGTACTCATGAAGGTAATGGGATGTTCATTGTCTTCTAATTTTTAGGTAATCACATTAGTTACAATATGTTTTGAAGCAAATGAATAGATATAGAATCCATTCTTAAATATGGACTAATTATAACTAGAGCTTGAGCAATGATAATTTTGATGTCTTGGAAAGTTCTTTAGGCTTCTATCTTCCACTCTATCTTAGTATCTTTATTCAACATAGTGTTTATTGGATTTGAAACCTATACAAATATTGAAATAATTTTTTTCACAAAGTTTATCTTACTAATGAAGGACTTTAATTCAATACTGCTATTGGGAGGTGTTAACTTGGATATGGCCTGCACCTAATCTAGATTAGTTTAGATCTCATATTTGGTGATGAAACAGCCTAATAGTTTTCCTTAAGTAACTCTAAATATAATTTTATTTGGGTTGAGTGAAACTTCATACCTTCTACATCTATCAAACACATTTTAGATATGGTCTATGTGATCATCCCTATTTTTGGAGAACACAGTGAGATCATCCATGTATATGATGATGCACTTGCCAACCAACCCTTGGAAAGTGAAGTCCATGTCTCTTTGAAAGGTCTATCCTACATGGATTTGGCCGAATGACATCCTATTATATGAAAAAGGCTCCCCACTTTTTTGTAAAGGTAGTCTTCATTTGATCCTTTACCTCTACTAGCACTTGTCTGTAACCAGAGAATTTGTCTAAGAAGGACATCATATCTAATCCACTCACTATTTGAATTAACTCATCGAATGAAGATTTCTCTAATGTTCTATTTAGGTTCCTAAAATAAAAATATAGTATGATTTCTTTGCTCTTTTTCAAGATGTGTACCAAATTAGCTACCCAAGTGGAGTTCCTAATTAGGAAGACAATTTTAGCCTCGAGTAATTTATGTACTTCTATTTGAATTATAGGTTCTAAAATTGGATTTACTGGCCTTTGTCTTTACCTAAAAGGCTTATGATCTGGGTTCAATGGGATAATATGAGTAATGACTCCAGGTTCAAATACTTTCAGGTCTTCATATGTCTAGGATATCACATATTTGTATTTTGATAGTAGGTTTTTCAACTTTTGTTTCTCAATTTAATTGAAACTTAGGCTTACATTTACCTATTAAGGGTATTGGTTAGTTCCAAAATTTTCTTTGGAAAAACTTGATTAAGTTTTTTTAGTGGTTTCTACTTCTAAACTTAGTGGTATAGATCAAAATCTTGCTCTAATCAGACCATGCCTTGAGGGATGAGGTTCTCCTTTAATTGAAAAATACTATCTTCACCCAAGTCTTCACCATGCATGGGATTAACATCCTTTTCATATATTATTTGAGATGCAAAATATTTAGAAATTGCACTTTCGATTAGTTATCCTCAAACACCTGGAAGTTATCCACACTATTTTGGATAGAAGGGCAAAGAACAAACTCCATTGAGAACTTATGCATCTTTGACTCTTAGAGTGGTGCCATATTAATAGCTAAAGTTATTAGTAAATTGAATTTTAGGTTATGCTCTCTAGGAATGGATTTGATGTTGAATCCTCTAAAGGAATAAATCAAGTCCCAAGCTCCATGCTTGTACTTATTTAGGTAAGTAAGCTTACACTAATAATTATTCTTGATCTGATTGATCAATGGATTAGAGTTACTAAAGATCTACAATAATTTAAAATTATGATTGAGTGCAAACTACAGGCCATGTATTATATCTTAATATTATACTCTATTATTAGTGTAGGGGAAAACCTATAAGTAGTAATGTAATTCTTACTATTTAGATCTATTAAGGCCATGCCTACACCAAAACCTTATTTTGACCTGGATCCATCAAAATAAAGAGTCCACAACTAAGATGGATCTTCAAATTCTTGTTCATGCACTGCATATTCTTAACTAGTGATAAATTTGTATATGCCTACATGTGAAGATCTACCTTTTCATTTATGGCATTGTAATCAGTGATTAGGTGTCTCATCTTGGGTTCATGGTCCACTCAGATCTGGTTGGTTACCCCTTTTTATGGAAACCATATATGTTGGAAATTAGAGTCTATATATCCATTTAATGTCTTAGACCAATCATGGCTTAGTAATAGCTTGTAGGATTCTAAAACATCAATGACCAAAATGTTGATGTTCTATTGCACATTTGGCTCAGATGCCAACTAAATGCACACATTCATTAATTATCCAAGACATAGGAATGAAGACTTACCTAATTGTAAGGCCACTCTCTTTGTCTTATCAAGGGTCAATCCTAAGTTCTAGCATATAGCTATCAAAATCACATTGGTTGAGGCATCGAAGTCAACTAATCAATTTTGCATGTTCTTTATAAACATTTGGATAATTAGAAGAGAAATGGTACTTTAGGTTTATATTTAAATACCATCTTATTGGTATATGTAGCTTTGGATTTTTATAATGTAGAGGAAATCCTAATTAGGGTCTTGAGCAACAATTCTATTTTTTTATGATCTGATCCACCAATTCATACAGGGTGATATTGGCCTTAATTTTATTCATGTCTTTGAAAGTTTTCTACCCAACCCTGATTTGTGGTTCTATGTTATACAACTACTCATATCTCCTAGTGGGAGGTGGGTTGTTGTTGGATTGATAATCTAGGGGAGTAGTAGCATTATTACTTAGAGGTGTTGAAGTATTAATTGGTTAATTACTCCTTATATAGTAGTTGTTCCTATGGAACTATTGGAATGCATGGACCTCATCTATATTATCTTTTATCTCATTATCATCCTCTTTTATGAATGGGAGATCATAGGTCTCAAAGACCATTATTGTGCTAGAGTGTATAGGATCAATAGATGAATAAGGTTCTATTTGATGTGAAAAGCCTTCTTGCCTATCCATATCCTTATAAAAGATATTGAATGTTGTGTAGAACTTGATGTAGTTGAGCTCACCATGTTGTATAGTATTAGGAACCTTGCACCAATTAGGAAGGGTTGTTTCCATGATGTTGATCTCTAACATCATATTAGATGGGACTTGCTATTCTTGATTATTTATAGACCTATTGAAAGGCTTATTGTATCTATGGAATCTAAATCTCTAATTATTATTCTAGCCTCCAATGTTACTCATGTGTTTTTGCATGTTTAAAAACTCATTACTAAGTTTCTGGACCATCCTCTGGATTGATTCCAATTTTTTTGATCGAATTAGAGTTGGTTGCTTTTGGTATAGTAGTATTAACTAGTATCGTGATTGATTTAGGATTTTCTAGTTAGGCACACAATTATTTAGGAAGTCAATATGTTTATTGGGTAGAGCTTGGGTTAAGGGAAATTGATTATAATATAGGTTCTAGTTTTGGGCCACATTATTTTGATATGTATTTGGAATTGGAATGAAAGCCAAAAAAATAAGACCAAGAGTGAGTGGGGCCAAAGACTACATTTGAGGATTTAATTGTTTATCTACATTGATATCTTTAACATAAGCCAAAGGCAATTAATAAATACAAATAACTCTGCATAGAAAGATAATGGTCACAAGGTCTAAAGCATTCTTGTACATCTCTAGGGCCAACTCAACATTGGGTGTGTAATAAGTCTCGAGTCTATCATACATCTTCTAAAATATAGCATTGAAGGCTTATATTAGCTCATTTGGTTCTCTTCTCATGCTTGAAAAGTATTGATAAATAATACTTTCACTAGTGACCTGACAAAATTGTTCCAAACAAGTGTTTTTGACATTATTCCCAAGAGGTGATTAAACCTTTTTGGATATTGAGAAACTTCTCATAGGCCAATTCTTACAATGTGAAGGGAAATAGTCTACATGACATGTCTTCATGTGTTACATTCAAAATTTCCAAAGTGGTTTGGAAGGCCTCGATGTGTTCTTCTAAAGTCCTTCTTCCTAAGGGATAAAAGGAAGGCAAATATTTCTTAGGTTTTCTAGGTAGGTTCATGGATAACTCCTAAAACATTAATAGAAAAAGTAGTTAGCCAAGTTGGAGCCTGAATTGGATCTTGGATTTGAGGTTGTGGATGGGCCATTGGGAGTAATGGAAGATAGGGTTGTCTACTTGGAGAGAATGATTGAGAATTGAGTTCTATATTAATTCCTTTATCATACCTAATTTTATATAGATTTACAAAGGTGTAAATAATAAGTTAGTGTTTGAGGTTGACCTTGTTAGTTTGGGTACTTCTAGTGTAACTCAAATGATTATTTTCAAATAAAATAGAGGTGGAGGTAGGCCATAATTCTAGTGCCAACTAAAGTTTGACTCTATTGATGTGGGTTTTATGCATACTAAAATAAATTTTATGAGGTAGCCTCTAACATTTTAGGATCAGCAAAAAGGTATTCACTCCAAGGCACAAGTTACAAGGTATTGAATTTTATAAATAACCTCTTGGTGGAATAGTGGTGAATGATTCAAATTATATACCATAGATGAGTTGGATATGGGTGAATCTAAACCTAATAGGAATAAATGGAATAATGATGTTTCTAATTAAGGTGTGTATGAATTCAAAAGAAACTCAAAAAGGAAATAAAGGTAGGGAAAGAATAGAGGCTTGTGGACCACACTAGATAAAACTTTTCAAGAATAGTACTTGAATTTAAGTAGGATAAAAAATCAGAAGACCAATGTCTGATGTAAGATGATACAAAAAACTAATAATCAACTACATTTAAGAATCAAATGGAACCAAAATACATCATACCTAAACACATGAAATCAAAGGTTGTGTTTGTTAGACTGTAATAACATGCCTACAAAGGCGATTATGATTTATATGAAAAAGGTATTCAAATCATCTATAATTTAATGTGAATAAATATAAATAAAATATAAATCATACACAACCCAAGTCTAAGAATCTAGAATGATAACACTTCTTACATAATCTACAAGTTGGAGAAGAATCAATATTTACACATCAAGACTAAAATTATAGAACTTCTCAAAATTCCCTATTAATCTTGATAGCCAAAATTATCCTATGTTTGCAATAGGAGGATACAAGTATAAATAATATTGGGATGGGGAAGGCCTCATATCTCAAGTGAAGTCTAAAAATAACACAGTATGCTAATCTCATGCAAAGCATTCATGTACAAGATTAATCACTCATAATAGAATTATTCATCTAAAAATACAATATATACATCTTAAATAAACTTGGAACTAATAGTTCCAACTCAAATATATCATGCAATTACATATGTATAATTAGATGGTGTTGATGCACCACTAGAGGAATTTTCACTATGATAAGGCAAATGTAGAAGCTGATGTGGATGGAACTAGAGTTGTAATCATAGTTAAAATTGAGACATGCAATGGAGCTAAAAGTGATCTTGAAGTAGATGTAGGAATAAGTAGAAGTAAAGTTGAACCTTATGTTGTAACTAAAATAAGAGTTTGAGTTGAAGATGAACCCAATGTAGTTATTAGTAGTGGGACATAAGCTATCCCAATTTAAGTATACACCAATGTGTACTTGGGAGGTTGAGTACTCTAAGGTGGGTTTGACATGACCACTATTACTATAGTAGCTTGCTTAACAACCTCCATTTAAAGGTAAAGAGCATGGTTTTATTAGAAGTCAATCTTAATAGTTTCAAAATCAAGTAGATCTCATTTGAATAACTAAGGAAGTTTATCCATTAATTTATTATGTACACCCAATCCATCTCTAGCCTCAATGTTCAGTGACTTAGTCTTTATAATTATAACTCTTGAAAAATTGACCAGTTGTATTACCTCATCAATGGTTCTATAAATAGTCCCCTTGATCTATAATCTGAATCTATCTATTACTAATTGTAGAATATTCCCAAAAATGGGCCTAAGAACCAATTTCCCCATTTGGGTTAGGAGGTGGCCTTTGTAGATCTTATTGAACTAATGGTATCAAATAACTTCCTAGTTATCCCTTCTAAATTATCCACTATCTCTTTGGGGGATTGTATGTTACTCAACTCTAGCTACTTATACATAGTTTGTTCAAAAATTCTAAACATTTCCTTGACCACCCCTCCTATTATGTCCATAAAATTGTAAGGGTCTTCCCTAATCCTATTTGGGTTTGAAGGATTCACTTTAATTCTCTTAGTTAGAGAGAAAATATATTCTCTCTACTCTAGCTCTATCTATTGGCCTTCAACCATCATAGTTTTCCTCTTGAATTTTCTCAAAGTGATTATCTATCTATTAAAATGGAATTTAATTTTAGGTTACATAGTTATTACCAAGTCCCTTTTTTTGGTTTCTTCTTCTTGTTGCAGTTGCCTGATTCATGAAGGAATATTAAGGGTAACATGTTTCTCTATTTATTATATTTTCCATTCACGTGATGTTTGTTGAGCTAGATAATCTCCTTGATTAGATTAAGGGGATGACCCTAGAGGTAGCATATCCTTTGGAGAGGATGTCCCTATTACAGGAAAATGAGGAATAACCTTCCTCCAACTAGTAACCTACTTCTAGACTACTATATCTATGATATATTTGGCCTTCCCCTATACTTTGTGCACCAAAAATTTAGGTGTCTCTATTTGTCTGGCTCAACCAATAAGCATTTATATTTGTGTAAATGGTCTTAAAGGGATGATTTATGCATAAAAATAGAGGTAGACACTAGGTTTTAAAAATGTACCCCTTTTCTTGGCTTATGGGATTGAGGACTAGTCCTACTAAAAAATGAATAGGTTACTAAGGTGATTATTAGATTTTGAAAATAGTTATTAATGAAAGTATATGTGACCCTATAATTCATAGTAGTAATGGTCATATAATCCATAGCAGTAGGTTGGGTTATGGTGGGAAAAAAGAGTAATGTAGTAGTAGACTAGGGATAGATGACTTGTCTTAAAGAATGTGTTATACCTATTTTTATTGAAGAAATTGAGGAAGATACCAAAGAATATGGACTTAGAAGACTTAAAATCAAAAGAGGATTAGATGGAGCACTAGATACTATAATTGACATTACTATGGTCCATGGTGGAGAGTTTAGAGATGAGGTTGGAGATGGACCTTGTATAACAAATTATAGTTGTGACTCTACCTCTCCCATTACATATCCCTCTCTATATGATAATATTTTAATAGATACTAAGCTATCATCCCTCTAGTTGATCTCTTCAGATCCTTCTATCAAATCTATTCCCCCTGATTGGGTACATTCCTCAAATAGTCATTCATCCTTTGGATCTAATTCTATTTCCTCATTAATTAACCATGACTCTTCAATTTTTGTCTTAATGACCTAGTCATTTTCATTGGCCATTCTTATCTCTTCCTCTTCACTGTCATAGACCATGATAGGGTATGATCCTTATGTGACTCTTATTCTATCCTCCCTCTCTTTATAGAATTATAATGCTTCTTCTTTTACTTACACCTTTTGAGGAGAAATAAGTGGGGTATTAGGATTCCACTTGGACTTACAGGCCTTTCTTCTTTAACTCTATGTTGTGGAGAGGTAGTAAAAACTATGTGTGTAGGTTAAGTTGGAGGAATCTCCACTCTATTTTTAGCTTGAACTACCTCAGATGGGCCAACTTCCTCTTATGTTCTTGGTTATACTTGAGGAGGGGGTCCTTGAATACATTTTAAAACCCATTATTATTTCTCAATACTTTTACCATCTTCTTTGATTGTAGTATAATTATATTGATCCTCTATGCCAAAATCATAGACATGTTGGATTTACACATCCTAATTGACACTTCAGAATCATCTTCAACATCGAGAATATTTTGTCATGATCATAAGCTTGGTGCCCATGGTTAATACTTACCTTTCTTTCATATTTTTTGAGGTGTCCTCTAACACTACTTCTAAGGTCTCGATGTCTGAAAGGTACTTGTTTAAACCTATAATGTGCCCTAATTTTTATAATAATTTAAAGGTATTCTTACCTTTTGTATTGAATTTTTCCAATATTGAGTGGGATGGGATGGAAAATTGGTTGATTGGCTTTATTTAAGTTAGTATCAACACTTTTTTCTAGTTGGGCATCAATCTCTTATTTAGTTACCTTATTAGGCACAATTTTTGGTAGGTATAAAGAGTGTGACTTTGTACCACCAATTCTAATTATTGTGAACTTAAGGTACAACTAGTAATCACCCATTTTATGAATAGAATTATTTATTTGATCATTCAATTTTGGCATATTATTTTCATAAATTACCTAATAAAACATAGGGTAAAAGGTTTCAGTCGACTTCTTCATGTTCTACTTGAACCTATGCACATAGAGAATGTTAAATTCATTGTATATCCTAATTCTAGGATATTTTATTGATGGTTTTTAGGGTTCCTAAAAATGCGAGTGGACTATCATAATTATAACATCCACTATGTATGACATCATATATAAAATTTCATCCAAAAAACTTCTAGGATTGTTTGTTTTAAGAATTAAGTTGGAGCTAATGATCTCTCCAATAGCTATGACTTTGTTGGATGTCATAATAATGTCTAGTAAAGGGACCTATATATCATTAATTTAGGTAATGGTTGAGAACCCATATATTCTATTCAAAAGGGCCATATCAATTCTTACCTCTAGCCTAAAGATAATGATAGGAATGGTAGAGTTAGGGCCTTAGAATGAAAATTTACTTTGGTTACTATCACACTAATATAAATTTATGCTAACATTATTGTTGAGAAACCATGAGTTCATCATGTCTTACCTATATCTCATCTCAGGCACCAAAAGTCTATAATACTTCTTGAAGGCATTACCACTGATATATATAATTGATGTTTTGCTTAGCCTAAAGTGCATTTTTTTCCAAATTTTTTACCATTTATGAATAAATAAAATAGTAGGTCTATGCATGAAATTACCTTAGGCTTGGCCACTACATTATGGAGACCCAATGATTTGATGGCCATAATGTCATTGGTGTATCTCTACATGAATATGGATAATTGATCCTTAGCTCTAAAGGGTTGGGCTACCTCAACCACATCCCAAATGGTATAATAATGCTTAATTTTTTAGTTTAGGGTTACTATATCAAATTTTATACTAGTATATTTAGTCAATCCTATAATAGTGTATGTAGAGGGAATTGGAATATGCGTTATGACTACCATTAAATATCTAGTTTTGAAAATCTTTTGCTCTATGAAAAATTAGAAATTTTTTCCTTGCAAGAGAGCTTTGGATTTGTAGCATGCACTTTAAATGTTTGAAGGTAATGTGATTAAACTAGATTTGGAAATTTAAAATATATTTCTTTAGTTTTTTATGCTTTGAGAATTAGATGTATTAATTCATTACTTCTTACAAATTAATGGTTGCAATGGTTTTCACTACTTTTTGCTGCCTAGTCTTTTTATTTTAAATTCATTAAACTAATTTCCATCGATTTTTAGTGCCATGTGGCTTCTTATGCCTGTTCCCATATGATTATTCATATTAATATGACAAATGTCTCTTTTCCACTATATTGGACTTAGTAATGGTATCTTTGCCATTTTATTACATGTCTTTAGAGGACACATGTAAGCATGCCATTATTCTACTAAATAACTATGATTCATTTAGTATACTTTAATATTTGTGCCATATGTTAATGGGATGATGATAAATAACATGATTTTATTACTCCACTAAATAACTAGGATGAATTTAGTGTATTTTAATCTTATAGTTGTGGGTTAGTAGTATGGCGACAACTGGCATGATCTAGCTATTCTAATTGCCAAAGATATTTCATACCAAGGTCCCTATTAATGTCACCTCCAAGAGGCCAAGATGGTGATACATGGATGGATATCACTAATCAAATTGCCTAGGATAAACCATATAAAAAGCTTTAATCATGCCACCTTTGGGAGGTTGGGATGACTTGTACCTTTTAACTTGGTGCTCTAGATGAAAAAATGATGACACGTGGCAAGAATGAACTTCATGATGGTCTGTGAAATGCCTAAGTGTGAAATACTCTATTTAAAAGACACAACATAGATAAGAAACCCCATTTCAAGTAAAACATGTTAGCCCAATTAACCATATAAATCATAAATTCAAACATGTACATAATCACTCAAAGAAAATTGAAGGCAAAGAATAAAGTATATAGTATGTCTTATACACATCTTTGATTCATTTTAGATTTAGAAAAAACCCTACAAATAATGAGATGAAACTTGTGGATTACATTAAGAAAACAACCAAAACCTAAGGTAGTTAACCAAATTTATCAAGCATTAGATAAATTCATTTAACTCAATATTTTCAAACTTTTGTATCATAGGCTTCTGCTTAGAAAGTAGCCAAAAGGATGTTCAATTAATTTTGTGACCTTATTTAAAAAATTTAAAATGGGGTGTGTGTGTCAAGGCACAATAAATGGTGACTCATAGGGGGAAATAATCTTGAATATTTTGAGAACTTATAATTTTAGTAATGCATCATGATAAAACCTTAGATCCAACAAAGAAAAAATAAGCAAACCAAACTCTGAAATAGACTTCTACTTCCTCATCCAACATACTAACCCTTTCCATTCCTTGGATTTATGTGTGTGATATAGTGAAATCAATTTCCCTTCATTATGAAAGTTATAAAAAATACCTAAATAACCATTATAGGTTTCATTTTGACTTATGATTATGTAATCAAATAGAAAAGAAAGTTTGGGCATTACTCAGTTGTTAGCCAAACATCTATAGCCCCAACAAATACCTCAAATTCCTCTCAAAGCTTTGCTCTACTACCATCCAAGTATCTATATCCCTAATAGAGATTAATTAAATCACTGATATTATGTTAGTTTGTATGGTTTTTTTTTAAATCATGGATAGAAAAAGGTTGGGAACCATAACTGGCTAGTTGTATGTATAAAAAAATTATTTTAATAATACGTCCCTATCAGTGTGTATTTAGTCACACATTTATTATTTCTCATCCACATTTTAACATGAAACAATGAAATAAATCATCTAAAATAAAAAGCCTTTATAAAGTTTGCATGAGTATATTAGATTAAATCCTAGAAGTCTAGTAAACCTATTCATCCCAAGTAGAACCTAATTTAATCACAATACATACCTTAACACTAGAAAGTCTAGTATTATTAAAATAAATCACTATGAAAACTAATTGTGATCCCTTATATATTTTACCCTTGTATTTTTCATGTCCCATTTTTATTTATTTATTTATTTTTCAACTCAAGAAATTGGTAAGTCTATTTTTTACTTTTTAGAAAACTAACCTAGAAAGGACAATAACTAATCTACTGAAAGCAAAAAAAGCTGAAAGTAGGGAAGACTACTACTAGAAAGCAAGGAATTATTCCAGAAAGTAGGAAATCTAATATAGAAAACAATAAATATATTCTAATCTTAGATCTATAAATTTCACTTACAGTCATTTTGAGGCATCTCTAATTAGAATAACCATGCAATAGTGTTTCAAAAACTATCCATTGATTGGAAAGGCGAGGTCATTACCTTGGAATGGAAAAATGAGGTCTGATATTTGATATGGTCTAATATAAAAAAGATTAAACTTATCATGTTGTCAATTCTTCTCATGTTCTTTATCCCATATAAGTACCATGTCTGAGATTTTGAAGGCATTAATGTTAGATTTTTTTATCAAACCATATTTTGATAATATCCCAATTTTTAATTAAGTTGTGTAGTGCTTTAGTTCTTGCATCCTCCATCTGGACTATGTCTAATAGTCTAGATTTTACTCTTTCATATTCTCCCATGTACTATTGCATGAAATGGTATGTTGGTATCTTGATAATAATTAGGAAGACTAGTTGTTGTCTATAAACCAATAAATAAGGTGAAGACTCAAGGGCTTGCTTGTGCCTAGTTCTATCTATCCATAATGCATACTTCATTAAGAGATGTCATTCTCTTGGTTTATCTTATGCTAACTTCTTAATGGCATTCATTATATTCTTATTGATGGATTCAGATACTCCATTTCCTTATGGGTAATAGTTTAAAGAGAACTTGATTATGATTTGATTATCATAGGCCCATTATGTAAATTTAAAATATTGAAAATATGGATCATTATCACAAACTAGGGGAATAGGAGTGCCAAACCTGGTCAATATATTTTCTTATAGAAATTTGATGACATTAATTGCTTTAAAATTCTTTATTGTTACAAAAATAATCCACTTGGTATAATAATCAGTAGCTGTGAGGGAAAACTTATGTCCTATCAAAGAGTTTAGGTTTATCACCCCAATAAAATCAAGGCCCCATTGGGCAAAGGGATTCCCCTCAATGAATGGCTAAAAAGGCATGGTAGCTTTTTCTTCTTTCTTCTTGAATACCTGGTAGCTATGGTAGATCCTGATGTGATTGTGGGCATCCTTGAAGATTGTAGGCCAATAATATCCCATTGTTATAATCTTATGAGTTGTTGTGTTTCCTAAGGTATACCCACTGCCTATCTTCTAATGCATTTGTTTAAGATTTATATAAATTATTTTTTTGAAATGCATATCATGTAGATGCCTTCATATTTCTTCTCATAGAAGACTCCTTTTTTGATCATGTAATGAGTCACTTTGAGCATGAGTACTCATCTCTACTCTTTATTTAGATCTAGAGGACACATGCCTATGAGTAAGTTGTTAACAACCCAAGTTGCACCCTACTAAAGTAGAGTGCTCAGATCTCCTTCAAACCTAGACTAACATTGGAATGGTCTATATGTATGGGATACTTGTAGCAAAATAGACATCTATATTATGAGGCTAGCTCCTTTGAAGTATCAACTCTGGATTTGTTACCTAAACTAAATTAATTTTTGGGGTGAAAAGGGTTAAAAAGAAATTGAAAGGGAAATCCTGTTCTAATGATGATGATACACCTATATTATTGGTTCATCCACTCAATTTGAACTCACACAAAAGTAGTAAGCAATGCAAATCACTAAAGTCTACAACTCCAAAGGATTCTTATGCAATAGTATTTCACATAGAGGTTTCATCAAGTGATAAAAGAATGAGGGAAATGATGGAAGCCCTAATTCTAGGCACTAACCAGCCAATATATCCACTATTATCTCAGTTACTCAACATTAAACATTGCATATGACCTACATAATATGACATACTAGTAATTAGGTAAAATTATGACCTGTTAATGGAGAAAATAATACCACATGTGCAAATCAAACTAACATAGTCACACTGAGCTATATAAAGGAATTTTAAAAAATCATTTTATTCACTCAAGATGTTTACAAAGCTCAATCTTGGCAGAGTTTCATCATGCCCAAGAGAGGGATTTTGAAAATAGGTTTAAAAACCTGAATATATAGAATATGGGAGAGAACTAGAAAAGAGAGTGGCATAGAGGAGATAAGATTAAATATTCCATCCTTAAATCAAGTATCATTTTTAGTTACAAATAGTAAAAATAGTCCTTAAGATATCTCTTCATGCTTGATGCCTTATATGGGCTCTTTTTGGCATTGGAAATAAGATGGTGGGACATAGTGACTTGTCCAACTTGTTATGATCCTAATGAGCAGATTTCACTAATGCCTCAAGGTTTTAATGTAGTAGTTCATTACATGTGGTATTAGAGCCTTCACCTAGGTTCAAGTCATAGAGCGGGTGGCTATGTTGGTATGGTAGTGTTCATCTGGGGCTCGTACATGCAGGGATCCTAGTGGTATGGGTGCAAATCCAGCCTAGAGTCTCAACTTTGGAAGCGTGGTGGGATGTTATGATTTTGATGGGCAGATTTCACTAACGCCTCAAGGTTTTGGTGTAGCGGTTAATTACACAACCTCATTTGGAAGAATGATATGCTAATATTTGTCAAATATTTACACTTTAAATGAGATCAAGTTAAGTGAATGCACTTCTTGCATGAAGATTATGGAACATGCATTGTTTGCCTTTTTAGATCAGTTAACTCATGATTGACACTTCAGATCAATTAACTCATTCTTTATCCCTCCTTTGCATGAATTAGCACTTGGAGACTAGATATGCATGTAATTTACACTTAAATATCAGATATGTGGTGTGATAACTCCACATGAACTCATTTGATAGCCCTTTTACACCATTTTCAACTTTAATTGATTGAATCAAATAGGATTATTAATCCAAATAGGCCTAATAGCCTAACTTATTATACTTGATGGCTCTAATAAAATTCATGAAACCATTATAACCTTAAAATATGGTTAATTTAAGACATTAAATATTGCCTTATATCATGAAATGAGTCCTCCTTGGTGAGCAACACCTGAAAATTAATCAAACTAGTTGACTAGGTCACCTTTCATTAATTTTTGTAGACTGGCTATTTTGAATGAGATCCAAGGGAATTTAAATCATTTATTTGAGCATCTAATGGATTTATTAGGAATAAAAATCTCCAAAGTTTACTCTTTATGGATTATAATCCATTAAACTGCCTTGTACCTCTATTTTCAACACTTTTTCTTCAAAAAACCTTGTTATCTACCATGTTTGTATAATTACGTACATCACAATATAATTTATAGGAACTTATCTAAGTTCACTTAATGTTTCAATATTTTTTAGGATGATTCATGGGGTTTTGATTGAAATAAATCTCACTTTTCTCAAAACTAGTATGTAGGAGGGTTTTAGAGGTGAACCTTCTTAACGATGGTTCATAAAGTACATACATCCAAACCAAAAATTATTTCCATTAATATTTATTACATATAACCCCTAAAATTTATTGGTAATATTGGGTTCCCATGCAAAGAGTGTGCAAATATATGTACGTAATGAAATTTACTTGTATGGTTTTGATTGCACTCTAAACATGCCTATACTCTTAACGATGGTTCATAAACCTCAAATCATTAATAAATGTAATTAATTATTTGATTATAATTGCATAGGGGTCATAAAATAATTATAATATTGTTTGGCCAAACACCCCTTGTGGTGAAAGATATGAGCAGTTCAAGAGGTGGTTCAAATGGGTGTCTTCACTACAGAGTTTGAATTTATCCTTAAGGACCAAATTAAATTTTCTTCATATTATTATTTTATTGAATAAAAATTAATGGGATATTTACCATCCCATTAAAAAATTTCATGAATTCATATTTTATTGATATATTTTGTTAGTGTCTTTATGTGGTATAGGCCTTATAGGCCTAAAACTGGCTTTAAGCCTATTTTGGCCTAATATAGGTTTTTAGGGTTTGAGGATCCTATAAGAGTATATTATGGTGAAAATTAAATTTTTTCCCATTTAATTCCATACATTTTTGGATCTTTTTTAATCTAAGTTTCACTTTATCTCCATAGTTTCTTAAGACTAGCTTAGGGTTTATTGACAATTAAACCTGTGTAACCCCTATAACTTGGTTTGATGATCTTTATATTATCACCTAGGATTACATATCATAAAAATATTCTTATATACCTATTTTTATGATCAATTATCTATTATAAATCTCAAAAAACCTCCAAATGTAAATAAAACTCTCAATTTGTATGCACAAACTAGCTACATGCCTATCTCTTCAATTAGCTCTCAAGCGTTTTGAATTGAAAACTTAATTTTAATCAATATCAGAAGGTTTTTGAAGACTTATAACCTTCCATTTCTTCATAAAACTTCTCATGAGGTTAAACTCTTTGTCAAACCTTGAAACTTTTCAAGAAGGTCTCTTAGCTCCTTTGACTGTTCACAGATAGGTAGTTGATTGAGTTAAAAAAATGAGAACTTACACCTTTGGTATGATATTTATGATGGAATGGGAGGATTTAAAAAGTTTTAATGATTATTTTTACCAAAATTTGAGTCTTTATTAGACCTATAGATGCCTAAAAACCTCAAAATCTCTCAAAATTGGTTACTAGGCATTGACTGTGTTTTCATGTTTTATCTTGTATTTGGGTTTGATAACATTGAATAATATTTGATGAAGATATAAAATCCTTATTTAAAACTCTCTTACCCTTCACTAGTCACTTCTCAGTATTTTATGTTCTATTAAAACATCATTTCATTTTATTTTCTTCAATATGGTTGCCCTTGTCAATAGTGTTATAAATATTCATTGGAGGAAAAAGAGGTGAATGAGATTTATTTGGCCATAACTTGGCACTTTAATACCTAAAAATTGGTTTTAAACCTTCCAAGTCACTTGAAACCTTCTTATCACCTCCTTCTTTAGTTTATTTTCCCTTCCAACACTATTCTTAGGTTCTTACGTAGTCTAAATCCATACACAAGCCTGTGTACTTTGACGAGTTGGTGTAGTTTTTTTGGTCTTGATAAGGGTTTTAAGATGTAAAATTTTCATTTGAACATATTTTATTTTAAAAATTTATCCCCTTGAGTGTATGTATGTTGAGACTACACTTTTAAGGCATATGAGTGTGTCAAACTTTTGACCACCTAATATAGTTGTAGGTGGTCATTCCATGAATGATCTTAAATGTAGACTTGATTGGAAAAATTATTAATGATATCTTGATCCATTTCAAATATTCAATTCCATATGAAATTTACATGTGACATATAACTCCTCCATTAGACCACCTTACTTGAATACTCTTCTTGTTTGGAAGTATACCTGTGTTCTCATGGTTGTAGATGATTGTCTATGAGATAAATGACTATGTTATCTTTATGATTTGAAACTTATGTTTTAATATGACTCTTTACCTTCCATTTTATTCTCAAAACTTATACAAAAAACTTATTTATCTTTAATCCACAACAAGACCCTTCTCATAGTTTAGAACCTGGTGAAGGATCGATATGATTCAAAATAACTTTTAAACCTGTTGTAGGTGGAGATTTTCATCAAAAAAAGTCTTAATATAAATTTAAGTCTTACTCATGATCTGTATTTAATCTAGGTCTTATGATTACTTTTTACTATACTATCACTTGCATAGGCATAACTCTAACACTTGAACATAAACCTTTTCCATGTTAGCTTGACTGTGTGTGGGCTATTTTGTATAGACTATAATAGGGTTTTAGGTCTTGAAAAAAACCATAGACCTCTTCTCATATTACTCCAATTATCTTAACTTTCTTTAATATCTTCAATAATTTAAACTCTCCCTAAAACATATGAAATCTTCTCTGTTGGTTTGAAATTGAGTTTGTCCTTGCTCCTCAAATAAGCCTGTAGGTCATCTTGAGCAGGATGATTGACTATAGTTTTAGGGACTTTATATTTAGATTAAGAGATGAATAAAGATCCAATAGGGATAATGAAATCATAATTATTTACTTAATCTTATTCATGCATCAATACCATGACCTTTCCTTCATGATGATTGTATGGTGTGCCTTCATGTGATTGTGTGAGGTCATTCTATATGAATAGAGTTTGAATTTGACCTTGAGAAGCTCACAAAACTATGTTTATTAATTTATCCTTTATCCTTTGTAGCTTAAGGAGATATTTCAACCTTCTTCATAGTGATATCCATGTCCCATAGTATTCTTAGGATAGTGTTCTCTTGAAACACATCTTGTCTATACCTTTTATTGGTTGTAGGTGGATGTTTTCTCTCTCTTTAGCAAGGTTTCCAGGTTCACATATCTTCCTTCATATCCATGATAGTCTATACCCTTTTTGAATCTTTATGAAAATAAATACATGAATTGGAATATGATGGAAGGGTGTTGAGATGATAATAGATGATGGATAATGAGAAAAATATGGAAAACATGTTGAAACATTGATGAAATGGTAGTATGAAGACTATGAGATGGAAGTGAACAAGATGGAGGTGATAAGAACATGAGGACTGTATGCCAAGACCATACCAAAGGTCTTATACTAACATAGGTATATCCCCTACAATAAATATCAATTTAGAGGCCTTTAAAGGAGTATAAGATTGACACCTAGGAGTCTGCTAAGATCCTTAACAAATGCTAAGAAACCTTAAACATTGCTGAAATGGGAATATGAAGGTGATGGGAGAAATTAATGGATTTCTTGCTATAAATATTTGAATAAAATTTTGAGAATATTTAATGAATAACATAGGTCATGAAGGAGACCCCTACAAATAGGAATCTAATAATTCTTGTGAATCTTTCTCTCCTAGATCGTACAAACTCCCTTTACATGCCTGTATACTACAGATTGCATTATTATGTGTTCTTAAATACTCTATGAAATTCAGATGTATGAAAAATAATATAATAATTCTATGGAATGGTGAATCATGATTTTTAAAATTTCCATAATATTGAATTTTCTACCATGATGTCCTGATGAAGAGAAAACTCAAAAAATTGACTTCCTACTTGGATGAAGGAGAGATAGTGAGTACCTTGACTTTAGAGGGATGTTCATGAAAGATATATGATGAAATTGAGAACCAATTGCCATAGATATAATACCTATGAGACTAATTTCTTTGAATAAAATTTTAGACCTTGATTATCTCTCTCATGGTCATAGTACCTACAAACCTGAAGGGCTCTCACTATATGCAAAGAAACTAGATGACTAGAGGGAACTAATTTTGAGATTGTATTGAATACTTTTTACTTAAATTTATTTTTGATCACCTACCATGTCTTATTATTCAATTTATTGACCTCAACTATATGGAAAAGTCATACAATTTCATATTCACTACATGAAAACACATAAAAATGGCATTTCCTTTGCATTATCTTCATATTTCAAGTTTTGAACTATCAATTTTAGGGCATATGAGGATGATTACAAGTCATGACATAGATAATAACAAGAAATAAGGCATTTTACACCTTTACATGGGTAAACTTACCACATGGGAGTCTATTGAAGCTAAAATATGCCTGAGTTGCATGAAAAGCTATTACCAAAGTATGAAACTTTTGAATAAAGCTAATGACATAAAAATGAAAGTATTTGAAGGTGTTTTTCATGCTTTATGTGGCCTTTTGACTCCAAATTTATTATTAAATGAGTAAAACTCTCTCTTTTAGGCAAAAAAACTAGTTTATCACCATGAAGAGGCTACTAAGAGTACCAAGAATTTATTTTAATTATATGGGTTGGTATTTGGCCTTGATAGGCCAAATTGCCAACATTTTCAGTGACTCACAAGGGTTGACTAGCCTGTTGGTCAAAAGAACTCACTATATTTTCATGACTATAATAGTTTTGAAACATAACACATGAATTGATGACTCTCTTGTACTACCAAATAGACTTTGAACTTGTGACACCTCCTTTGATTGTAACAACAACAAGACCACATAAACAACACAAAAAACACACCTAAATATAAGAAGTAAACACAACTAACCTAAAGAATAAATAAAATAAGATAAACACAACAACAAGGTAGTAGACTATTACTTGTGTTATTCACTTATTTAAACAATACAAACAACTTAAACAGCTAACTTGAAGTCAAAAAAATTCCTCTAGGGTTAAATAGAAAGCTAGATTGCCACCATAGAACCTTGAAGCCTGATTTCTACCTATTAATAGTTTCTTCTTGAAGCTAGGAGCATGTGCATATGCATGGCTTACTGGAGATATATCTGGGTCTTCTAGTTTCATTCTCAAGTGCATGGATTATAAATGTGAGTCGAAGAGCCATTCATAATCCTCGCATATTCTTATTTCTTGCATAAATAATTCTAATTCTACTTCATTCATGGGCTGATTATGGTTTGACCGATTCTTATGCATTGACTGTATTGGTAACTCAATTGATATGCTTGGATTAGTGTCTTCATTATGCTGTATTTGAGGTAGTGGTTTTTCAAGGTCTTCAACTTCTTGCAAGCATGGATACAACATGTCATTAATCTCTTCTTGAATATACCTATAAGACTTAGGATGGGTAACATTTGCTTGTGAGGAATCACGCTGATCACACATTTACAATCTTTTGATGGAGTGATATGAAGGTTATTAATCTACTAAAACTTGATCATATTCATTTATAATAGAGAATGGCATCTCATCTATCCAATTAAGATCTAACTCATCTTGCCTTGGTGTCTCTAGGGTCGCATTACCTTTTTGAAGCTCCAAAACATTGGTAGAATCTTCATGTGAAACTCCAATCTTCTATCCTTTTTCATCATTTAAATTTACCATCTTAAACTCTTAAATATCACTCTAGAACTCATGGTATAGCTATTTCCAATGGTTATCAACTTCAATAATGTTTTCAATCTCAAAAAAGACTCCATGTTAATTATCTTCATGGCTACCTCCTAAAAAAAGAGTTATTTGTACCTCATCTTTATTAGTTGCTACAAGTTCTTGAGAAACATCTTATTCTTTCTTAAGTGAAATTTCTTACAAATCATCATTTTTTAAATTTTAGATGATTAATCATGCTTATCCTTGCCATGTGGTGTCCTAATAATTATTTATTCTTCATGATCACTCAAGTCACTCTCATTTTTTGTCACTTTAGGTGAATCTTCTTTACTTACCTCATAAAAGAGAGGTTATTTCTTAAAGAGTGGTATGGTAGACCCATAAAAATACTCAATAAGATGAGATAAATCTAATGGTGTTGCAATGGATGCCTGATTTTACTCATGGGGCTGCTCAACTTTGATCACCTTTACCTCTTCTCTCTATTGCATTTGTCCTTGCATAGACTTCTATAAAGGGAAGGCCTTGGGATCTTTAGGAGGGAGGGATGGGGGTTGAATGGTTTCAATCTTATCCTAGCTTATGCTTAACTACTGCAATTGATTCTAGGATAGAAAATTAGGTTTAGGAGCCTCTTGTATTAGAGGTATTATAGTTTGGGGCATGATTGTGAAAACTTCCTATTTAGGTGAAATTGAAATCCATGGATAGTAGCATGGGACAACAAAATATAGTGACTCTTGAGATTGTTTACATCATTTTTATTGTTTGTAGAATAATATATCTTCATCAATGATTTGATTTATCCTTTTCATCTCCTCCAACTCA
The DNA here is from genome assembly GCA_037957365.1 of Torreya grandis. Lineage (NCBI taxonomy): Eukaryota > Viridiplantae > Streptophyta > Pinopsida > Cupressales > Taxaceae > Torreya > Torreya grandis. The sequence goes on from JARHVA010000479.1 coordinate 3,394,809, forward strand.
TCATGAAATTTTTTTCTTAGAAGGGTGGTTGGGGAGGGAGAGAAGGAAGAGTAATTTTGGTAAGGAAACCCATCTAGGAACTGATGTGGCTCATATTTGAGGGTAACAAGGTTCATAATGGGTACTATAGGATTGGTATGAGCCACAATAATGTTGATATGGATCATGGTAGGGTTGATAGGGGTGAGGATGAGATGGATAGGGATATTGGGGCTATTGATAAGGATATGATTGATATAAATCTTCTCTATAGGTTGTCATAGCCTAGAAAACACATGAAAATAAATGAATTGTGAAGAAGAGATGCCCTTTACCTCAGATATGAGGATCACATGAGTGATTAAAAATAATTATGAAGATAAATATGTTGTAAATGAGTACTCTAATGGCTGAGTTTGTGTTCCACCAGGCATGCCATAAATATTATCAACCCTAGTTACACCCTTCTAAATTAGATTGATCAGATCTCTTTCAAACCTATACTAACATTGGAATGGTCTGTAGGTGTGGGATACCTGTAGCTAGACCAGACCTATAGATTGTAAGGCTATCACCTCTAATATATCAACTCTGTATCTATTACCTAAACCTAAATTGATTTTTGGGGTGAAAAGGGTTAGAAATAAACTTAAAGGGAAATACTATTCTATTGATGGTGATACACCTATATTTCTAGTTCATACACTCAGTTTAAACTCATACAAAACTAAAAAATAATAAAATCATTAAATTTTACAACTCCAAAGGATTCTTATGCAATAATATTTCACATAGAGTTTTCATCAAGTGATCAAAGCATGAGGGAAATGATTGAAGGTATGATTCAATGCACTAACTAGTTAATATATCCACTATTAAATCAGTTACTCAACATTAAACACTATACATGACTTGCATAATATGACATACTAGTAACTACGTGAGATCAAGACCTACCAGGGGAGAAAATACTATAAATTAAACTAACATAATCACACTAAATTTTGTAAAGGAATCTAAAACAATCATTTTATTCATCTCAAGAGGTTTACAAAGATCAATCTTGGGAAAGTTTCATCATGCCCAAGAGAGGGATCCTAAAAATATGCATAAAAGCCTGAATATATAGAATATGAGAGATAACCATCCAAGAGAGTGGTATAGAGGAGAGAATAATAAATTATTACATCCTTGACTCAAGTACGATTTTTAGTTACAACTATTACAAGTAGTCCTTAAGATATCTCTTCATGTTTGATGCCTTGCATGAGCTCCTTTTGGCATTTAAAATAAGGTGGTGGGCCATAGTGACTTGTCCAACATACTTTGGAGGGATGGCATACCAATATTTTTCAAATATTTCCAATAAAAATTATATCAAGTTAATTAATTATCCTTCTTGCATGAAGACTATGGAACATACATTGATTGCCTCTTTAGATCAGTTAACTCATGATTGACACTTAAGACTAGTTAACTCATTATTTATCCATATTTTGCATTAATTATCACTTGAAGACTAGACATGAATGAAATTTACACTTAAATACTAGATATGTGGCATTATAACTCTACATGAACTCATTTGATAACCTTTCTATGCCATTTTCAACTTTAATTAATTGATCAAATATGCTTATGAGGCCAAATGGGAATAGTAGACTAACTTATTGCACTTTATGGATATAAGAACCCACATGAAACTATTATAACCTGAAAATATGATGAATTTAAGACATTAAATAATTCCTCATATCATGAAATGAGTCCTCCTTGGCAAGTAATACTTGTAAATTAGTCAAACTTGTTGATGAGGTCACCTTTCTTCAATTTTTGTAGATTGGTTATTTTGAGTGAGATACCAATGGAATTTATAGGAATTGATGTTATAATATAATGGATTTAAAAGGAATAAAAATTTCCAAAATTCACTCTCCATGGATTATAATCCATTAAACTCCCTTGTACCACTATTTTATACACTTTTTATTCAAAAAACCTTGTTTTTTGCCATGTCCATAAAATTCTATACATCATGGTACCATTAATAGGACCTAATATGAGTTTAATTCATGTTTCAATATGTTTTAGGATGATTCATAGGGTTTTTATTTCAATAAATTTCACTTTTCTCAAAACTGGTTTGTAGGAGGGTTTTGGAGGTAAACCTTCTTAACGATGGTTCATAAAGTACAAACCTCCAAACCAAAAATTATTTCCATGAATATTTATTACATAGACCCCATGAAGTTTCTTGATAATATTTCTTTCCCATAAAAAGAGTGTGAAAATATACATACGTAATGAAGTTTGCCTATAGGGTTTTGCTTACACTCTAAACATGCCTATACTCTTAGAGATGGTTCATAAACATCAACCTCTCAATAAAAATCAATCCTTCATGGATTATAATTAAATAGTGTTAATAAAATAATTATAATATCATTTATCTAAAATCCCCTTGTGTTGAAAGATATGAACACTTCAATAGGTGGTTCAAATGGGTGTCTTCACTACAGAGTTCGAATTTCTTCTCAAGGACCAACTTAAACTCTCCTATTCTTTTTTGCTTGAATAAACATACATGGGATATGTACCATCCCATTAAATATATTCATGAATTCATATTTTTTAATTCAAATATCCATATAAAGGAATCCAATAATGGTTCTCATCACCTTCATATTCCTAGTTTAGTAATTTTTAAGGTTTCTTAGCATTTGTTAAGGATCTTAGTAGACTCTTAGGTTTCAATTTTATCATCTTATGATCCTTTAAAGGCATAAAAATTGATATGTATTGTAGAGGATATGTGTATGTATAAATAATACCTTTGGGATGGTCTTGACATACACTCCTTATGTTCTTATCACCTCCATCTTTTTCACTTCCATCTCGCAGTCTTCATACTGCCATTTCATCACTATTTCAACTTGTTTTCCATTTTTTTCTCATTATCCATCATCCATCCTCATCTCACCACCCTTCCATCCTCTTCCACTTGATTTATCTATTTTCATAAAGAGTCAAAAGGGGTAGATACTATCATGGATATGAAGGAACATATGCACACCTTGAAACCTACTAAGAGAGAGAAAACATCCACCTACAACCAATAAGAGGTATAGTCAAGATGTGTTTCAAGAGAATATTATCTTAAGAATACTAGAGGACATGGATATCATTATCAATAAGGTTTAACTATCTCCTTAAAATATAAAGAATGAAGTAAAAATTAATAAATATAGTTTTGTGAGCTTCTCAAGTTCAAATTTAGACTCTATCTATACAGAATGACCTCACACAGTCACATAAAGGCACACCATACAATCATCATGAAGGAAGGGTCATGGAATTTATACATGAATAAGAGTGATAAAATAATGATGAGTTATTTATCCCTATTTCATCTTCATTCATCTCTCAATCTAAAGATAAAGTCCCTAAACCTACAATCAATCATCCTTCTCAAGATGACCTACATGCCTATTTGAGGAGCAAGGACAAACTCAATTTCAAACCAAGGTAGAATATTGTATCTATTTGAAGGAGAGTTAAAATTATTGAAGAGATTTAATAAAGTTAATATAATTGGAGTAATATGAGAAGAGGTTTGTGGTGTTGTTTAAGACCTTAAACCCTGCTATAATTCGTATATATAGCCCATACATAGTCAAGCTAAGATGGAAAAGGTCTATTTTCAAGTGTTAAAGTAATGAATATGAAGGTGATAATATAGTAAAGAGTGATAATAAAACATATATTAAATTTAGACCATGAGTGAGACATAAATTCATATTAATACTTGTTTAGATGAAAATCACCACGTACAATAGGGATAAAATTCATTTTGAATCATATTAATCCTTCACCAAGTTCTAAACTATGAGAAGGTTCTTATTGTGGATTGAAGATAAATAAGGTTGTTGTCTAGGTTTTGAGAATCACATGGAAGGTAAATATTTATATTAAAACATAATATTAAAATCACAAATATAACATAGTCATTTACCTCGCAGATAATCATCTACAACCATGAGAACACATGTATACTTCCAAACAAGAAGAGTATTCAAGTAGGGTAGTCTACTAGAGGAGTTATATTTCACATGGAAGTTTCATAAGGAAATTAATGTGTGAATTTATCAAGAGATCATGAAGAATTTTTTAAAGAAATTCTATAGTCAAGATCATTCATGTTATGACCACCTACATCCATACTAGGTGGTCAAAAGTTTGACACAATCATATGCCCTAAAGGTGTAGTCTCAACATAAATACACTGAAGAGGATAAAATTTTCAAATAAAATATGTTTTAAATGACAATTTGAAATCTTAAAAAACTTATCAAGACCAGGAAAATTACTTTCAACTCATCAAAGTAAGTACACAAGCTTGTGTATAGATTTAGACTATGTAAAAGCCTACGAGCAATGTACAAGGGCAAATACACCAAAGAAAGAGGTGATAAGAAGGTTTCAAGTGACTTGGAAGATTTAAAACCACTTGGGAGGTCTTAAAGTGAAAATTTATGGTTAAATAAATCTCATTCACCTCCTTTCCCTCCAATGAATACCTACAACAATATTGACAAGGGTAGCCATATTGAAGAAAATAAAAAGAAATGATGTTTTAATGGAACATAGAAGACTGAGAAGTGACTAGTGAAGGGTAAGAGAGTTTTTAATAAGGTTATTATATCCTCATAAAATCATATTCAATTATATTATACCCAAATATAAGAAAAACATGAAAACATAATCATGTTTATAGTACACAGTCAATGCCTAGTCATGCATTTTGAGATATTTTAAGGTTTTTAAGCATTACATGTCTAGTGAAGACTCAAAATTTAATAAAAATAATAATTAAAAATTGTTAAATCCTCCAATTCCATCCTAAATATCATACCAAAGGTGTAATTACTCACTATTTTAACATGGTCAACCACCTGATTGTAGACAGTCAAAGAAGGAACTAGGAGACCTTCTTGGAAATTTTCAAGGTTTGACTCAAAGTTTGACCTCATGAGAGGTTTTATGAAGAAATTTAATGTGATAATTCTTAAAAAACCTGATTATATTTATTACAATCAAGTTTCAAATTCAAAAGCCTTGAGGGATAATTGAAGAGAAAGGCTTGTAGCTAGTTTGTGCATACAATTTGAGAGTTTTGTTTACATTTGGAGGTTGTTTGAGATTGATAATATAGTATTAATCATAGATAGATGGATATAATAATATTTTGATGAGATTTAATATTAGGTTATACTATAAATAATATCAAACCTAGATATAGGGGTTACACAGGTTCAATTTCCAATAAACCCTAACATAGTCTTAAAAAACTATGAAGATAAAGTGAAGCTTAGATAGAAAAAAGAGCCCATAGGAGATGGAAATGAATGGGGAAAAATATTTTTTTCATCCTCATATGCTCTTAAAGGTGCCTCAAATCATGAAAACCATATTAGACCAAAGCAAGATTAAAGCTAATTTTAGGCCTATAAGGCCTACACCACATGAAAACACTAACAAACTCTATTTCTAAGTGATACTCTCCAAGTATGATTCATTTATGAGAACATGCCATCATATCACAAAATTTTAAGTCCAATCATCACACCTAAAGAAGGATTAAACATCAACTAAGTATTTGATAGAATGTTTTATAACTTTTGCCTTTTATAACTTATTTATTATAATTATGCATATATATTATATCTATCTAACCCTCAAGGGATCAAATACAAACCCATATAGTAGGAATTTTCATGTCTTGGGTATTTACCATTTTACACATACGTAAAACTTATTTAATATAGACAATTCAATCAAAATTTTTTCCTTTTATTATCATGAAAGCGTGCATTCCCAATTTCACTAAACATTATACATATTTATAATTTTCCCTTTTCTTTACGTTGAATAGAATTTACACCATTATTCAAATAATTTTGTGTAAACAACCTAATTTGGTAAAAAAACCACAATTATTATGTCTTTTATTTCTCTTACACACAAAGGGTCTTAATGATGGTTATAGTCCTTGTTCACATGGTCACCTTGAGTCTTTTGATATTTATTATGCGTTTTTCTCACTATTTTGACACCTCCAATATTCAATGGTCACCTTTTCCTAGTCCCAAGGGCCCCTAACCTATCATCCTTGATTTTTTCTCTATTTTGAGTCTTTGGACATTAGTGCCATTTTCAAGACAGTAACACCACATAACACCATTTTCTAATTTTTCCTTCAGTGTCTGACATGCCCTTTCACCTGTGTTTGAGTCTTGACCCCTTCATGACCCTTCTCTTATATATATATTTTATATATTTCTCATGAATTATCAAACAATGAACAAGGTATTATATTCCAAACAAATATCCTCCTATATAAATATCATCACAAGCCATTTTACATCTAACACTTAAAAATCAATAAATAGTATAACTCAAATATTTGCATACTACTCAACATTCTCATCTAGAAATTTGCATGCTTGATCAAATAAGGTCCTAGGTAAAATTCATTCTAACATATTGTGTAATTTGATGGTGCACATTTCCTAAGGGAAAACTAAATGTAATTTGAGACCCCTATCATTGGGGTTAATGTAGGTAGTGGTCAAGATAGTAAGGGTTTTTTGTCATGCAATTGTAACATCCCAAAACCCATTTTTTAATTTCCTTTTGCATTTTATTATTTCAGTATTTCATGTGTGTAGGTATTCATTAGGTTTTTGGAGAATAATTATCCCAAATAGTGACATGGATGAGCCCTTGCTCGATAGTAAATCACCTACAAGACCTTCAAGAACTCCTATAACTCCTTCAAAAATTTTATACAATCACTACATGAGGGACATGTTGATGCTTCAAAATATACCACAAGTGATCTTCAGTGTTGATAAACACTTCTCATTTTAGGATTTAAAAAATCCAAGCCATGAGTTGCAGTTTGTGACAATTTGGTGATGTCTGTGGTGGAATATAAGTAGAGTATGGGAACTATCCAAAATATTTGTTTAGATTAGTGTTTAAGAGCCACCAAGGTCTAAATATTTGGATCTTTGTGAATTTGATGATTTACAGATTAATCTAAATGAGTATTAACAATGATCTTTAAACTAAAGTGAGTGTTGATAAAAAATAAGAAAAGAGAAGGGTAAGGTAGAAAGGAAACATGATTGAAAATTATCATCTCAAATATTATGACAAAATTCTAATTGCTTTGAGTACACATGAACCAATTTAAGATATAAGATAGCATGAAATTAGATTACATCATAAATTAGGCAAAATTTAGAGGAAATAAATAAATCATAAGTAAGAACCAAGTTTACTTTAAAAGTTTGCTATTGTGGTCTGAATAGCCTAAGCACATTCAAATGCAGAGCAAATAAAATGAAGTGTACTTAAGATATTTATAGTTAATCTAGCATTAGAAAAAATCAACAACGAAATGATAGAGAATGTGACTTAAAACAAGGAGAATCATTCAAAATCAAGATGATCATATGTAATTGAGAGACAACATGGACATTTAACAAACTATCAAGACAATCTTTTTAGAATTCTTTAGTCATATTAAATGCTCCTGGTATATAATTGTTCAAAAGCTTTCTCTTACAAAATAGTAATCCCTACCTATATATAGGAAACATAGGAGGTTTACCAGTTAAATCTCTTAAAATATCCACATTCAAGATAAGGATAACTTTCCTTAATATAAAGACACAATGCGAAAGGCTTTCATGCCAACTTGATAAAAATAAGTATATGTTAACATACTAGCATATATTTTACAAAAAATAATATTCTTTTACAAATTACATTGGTGGGCCCTTTAATTAGCCATGCCTGAGGAAGTATTTCACCTTGGTGTATTACTCTTTAATTATCTCAAAATCCACTGTAGGCTTCATTAGAAAATCCTCTTCTTGACTTGTTAACTTGTCAAATTCACTATCAACCTTAGACATGAGTTTCTTGATACATTATGCTTCTGTAATCTGCTTCCTTATAATAATGATGATGATAAGGATCTTTTGATTATCCTTGGAAAAATGGCCTTGATTGTCTCTAATGCCTTGGATGTGAACACCAACTCTCTTCTTGAATTCTCCATCATTGATCAGGTCTATAGTAGTGGTTTGAGAAGGGTTGTCCAAATTTATCCCCAAAAGCTTCTCCATTTTTGTTATCAAGTCCTTATCTTCCTTGATGAAGTTGTCAACATTACTGAACTAGGTGATCATATCTTCTTTCTTATCCATCAAAACTATGATGAGGATATATAAATGTCTAATATTGATGATCTTGAAGTCTAAGGCCTGCTTTGTCTTATGCACCTTGATGATTTCTATCACTGAGCTTGCGAATCTTGTCATTGGGTGATTAAGGCTTATGCCATCTCAATTTTATGGTTTATAAGACTTAATTTAAGCTTCATACTCTTTAAATTCTCAAATGTGTCTAGCAAAGATTTATTCATCATTTGTAACATGTCCTTAGGAATTGAAAGTAGGACCTGAGCCTCTAAATCTTATTTCTCCTTCTCCAAGTTGAGGATCCTCTACTTCCTTCCTTGAATTCTAGCCAAGGTCAAATAAATTTTTAAATTACCTAACTAGCTACATCCTCCTAAAAAATAGGATGTTCTCTTTCTTCTTTCCCTTGAATGGGAGTTAAGCCCACAAATGGGTCCACCTTTTGAAAGGTGAATTCCTCAGTGCCAATAGTAGCCTTCTTTGTCACTACTCTCTCAAGACTTGATGTATCTATATTGAAGTGGACATTTGGGTTATATTCCTTTAACTTTAGCTACTAAAGAACTTCTAAATTTTAACTCTCAAAGGCCCTTGGGGTGTCAATCCCTTGGCTTTCCTTGTTGTGAAGGATTTGGATCCTTATCTCTACTTGTTTGTTCACAATGTCTTGGATCTATGGCTTGATATTGTCTTAAGCATCTATGCTAACTTGAGTTAAAGAAAATGATGGAGAAAAAGATGGGATTTTTTGTAATTTACCATAAACAAACTAGTAAGGAATGACTAGTCCATAAATAAGATTCTCATCACTGAAGAGGTTAACTTCAGTAATAGGGTGAGTGAAGGTTAACCTAGGCTTCTTTCTAGGTGCCAAAGGAACCAAGGACAATTTTTTATTGTCTCTTTCCTCCATCCAATGGAATTAAATCCTTTCTTTTTTCATTAGAGGGATCCTCCTCTCTATTATAACTATAGGTAACTTTAATGTCAACAAGGGCACTCTCCACTATTTCTCCAGCCTCTAGGGCAATCATGCTAATGAATTCCAATAGAGAAGGAGGATTTTTTGGGGATGCCTAGGGTTGAGGACCTTCACTAAGTCTATGTTATATCTTGGGCTCCTCAATCACAACTTTACCCTTTACTTTTATATCCTCAGGTTACCCAATAGGGTAGCTTTGTCAATTCTAATTGTTGAGGCTTAGAAGATTGTCCTCCAATAGGTGGATCTTGATGAGCAGTCCCAAATGTTCCTAGCACCAAGTGATAATCCAAGGGATGTAGTTGCCATATCTCTCCTGAGGGCTTATTTTCTCTGACCAGCCTATTGCCATATCCCTTAACCCTAGACAAGACTTATTCAAAGTTATTTGCCTTTATGTAAATACCATCTCCCACACTTTGTTGATGTTTGTATTTAGTCTTTGGGACCTTTTAATCCCATATTTGGTCAGATATGTTGTCATTTGGGTCCCACATCTTAAGGTCATCTAGTTGTAAATCAAAAGAATTCCTATGGATCACCATAATTTCTAGTTGCTTCCAATCTTTGATCACAATCCTGCCAATGTCTAGTGGAAAGGGGTAGACCTGAGCCCTCTTATTTTTTTGCATATCCCATCCACTCCTTAAATTATTTTATAAGCAATATCTTTCTCTAAAATCTTATTAGGGACATGAATGTGCAATCTTTGTGGTTGAATCATGATTCCTTATATCCTTATTATAGTGTAATCTGAATAGAACCATACATCCCCTATGGTTTCCACTTGTATTTTGATTAGAAAGTGGAGTCTTGGCATAGGGACTATAGTGATTACCTCATAAATGGATGGGAAGACACCATAATAGATGAATTTCATGTGGTTCCTATATTTAAATATATATAATCTGGAGTAGTGATGGGAAATAGTGGTTCTACCATCAGGGGACCAATTTGGGATGTCAAGGAAATCAATAAAGGATAAAAGTGAATCCAAGAGATAGGACATCATAAATAATTTCTTGGAGGTCATTCTCTTTATGGATGTGAATTTCTTGGCCAAGAAAAATATTATTAGGTCTCTAATGCGAGGGGTTAAGTTCTGTTCCAACATGCAGTGGATGTAAGATACCCAGACCTTACTCATATAAGTAGTGGAAGGGGCACAAAAGGCTCTATTCAGTATGTTCATATCTATCTTAATTACCTCCTTGAATTGTACAATAAGAATCCCACCATTAGGGGAACTAAAAACATGGGAGCCTTGGATTAACCAAGGTATGAGGATTGAATCTAGGTTTTGGGTGTTTGTCCACTCTCCTAAGGATGTGAGATCAACATGAGGCAAGGGGAGCTTGTAATAAGTTTCAAAGGCCATAGGGGCTATTCATGTAACCTTATTAGTGCTTCCTTTTTTAATGATCTATTCAACATCTATTCTATAATCAAATAAAATGGGATCAAGGAATTTGATACAATGCATTACCTCTGGTTTGGTTGCAGCATGGTAGAGGCATACTAGTTGAATTAAGACCAGGTCATTGTATCTCTAGTACACAATGGCATTCCTATTTTCCTCTTGGGAAATTTTTCGCAATTCCTTCATAAGGAAGAATAAATTAGACCAGTTCCTAATTCCATGCATATTCAAGGCTGTCAGGTCCAACTCTATGTCCTTGAAGATCTTTTCTTCAATATCTAAAGTTAGATAAAGCTCTACTTCCATTTTCATCTACTACCTACCTGCCACCATTGATGACACTAAATTATACTTGTAAGGTCACTAAGGGTTTCACTAGGGAACTTCAATATTTAGTTGCACTATTTTGATTACTTTGTGATCAATTGAGCTGATTCAAGTCTTCTTTATAGAGGGCTTAGGGTTTTTAAGCTTTAATGGTGGAAATATCTAGCTCTTAATCTTATACATGCCTTAGGTTTGATGGGACCTTATTCTCATGCCCTGTATGTTTTCAAGCTTAGGATATCTTTTATTTTGATCTTCCATACTTACATGGAGCCCATGTGGTGTGGTTCCATGCCTTTCATGGTAAAATTCATAAATGCTAGTTAGAGACTAGCTGTTGGCCTTTAAAAGCTTTTCTTATTTCACTCTAAAAATTTGAATCTAGGACCTTGAATTTCATTGGTCCTTTGATCCTTTAGTTCATTGGTTATGCCATGTGTTAGGCTTGTAGGGCCTTTGAAAAATCCTTGGGCTCGTCACACCGTTAGATCAAATCTAGTGAGTGAATGGTTGTCATTGATTTTTACAAGATCCAAGTCATTTAATTTAACACCTTTTATTAAATTGGTTGCATTATATTTTTGTCCTTAAAATGGCAAGCCACCACACATCCCATTCATGAGGATCTATGTTCCTTTGTCAATTACCCTAGCCATGGTTATGCCATGTTACAATCTCATGAAGCCTTTTGAAAAGTTTTAAGGCTCAATGTACCATTGGATCCAATCTAGCAAACAAGCGATCACCATTAGATCTTTTCTGGGCCCAAATCATTAACTACATGAATTTAGGATGTATATTGGCCATGAATCAAGCTCATAAATCCTTTGAAAATTCTTCAAGCTTGATGCACCATTAGATCAATTATAATCACTGAGTGATCATCATTAGATCTTGGAAGATGCACACCTTTTAATCAGTTCCATGACTATATAAACTTATACTTAAAATGATGTTCCTAAAGTGCTTTTATGTTAAGAAACACAAAATAACTTAGGTTAAGACCTTTTATGCTAGGTTTTCCTACGTAAAAATGCCAGAAATTCCATGAAAGGGTCTTTAAAAATGACCCCTTTGCTTAGGCTTTGAAAATTTATCCAGGTTTGATAACATCAAATACATCCTCGTATACATTAAATGATGGGAGTGAACTTGTCAAATTTAAGACAATGGAATTACTTTGGTTCAATGACTGAGTGCCATGCATTAGGCTTTCAAGATTTCCTGAGGCTTTAGGGTTGATGCACACTATCAAATTAAATCTTTCAAGATAGTGAGGACCACCGGATCATAATCCAAATGCTTGACAATGTTTGGTTTCCCTTTTGATGTTAGCTTTGGTTTGCACCATTGGATCAAAATATCTGATTGAGTGAGAAGCGTTAGATCTATAAAAGTGTATGAGATTTAAGTTAAGGCCTAATATGTATAAAGGTTTAGCCTAAGGTTTAGGCCTTTAAGATTTGTTCATGTTTATAAACAAAAATACACCTAAACCTTAATAATACTTATTTAATCCAAAAGGGCTCTCGAGTTTTAAAAGGGAAAAAAGGTCCAAGTCTTGATTTTATATTAATATTTGGTCATGTTGAAAAACATAATAAAAGTTTAATATAAAGTTAGACTTAGGGTTGTTTAACTAAAAGGAAATAAAATTTCCCAATATATTTTTCTTGAAAACATTTAAATTCAAATCCCTAGGGTTTACTACTTCAGAACACTAGCTTTCTCCATGGAACCTGTAACTAATCATCTTAAAGACAATCATTAGTAACATTAGTCCATGAAACATAATAACAACTAGATACACTGAGGCTCTTGTATTTTTTAATTAAATTGCCTTTAAAATTCAAGAGAGAATAATCCTTTCATATTCAATCTAGAACACAAATGTTTTGAAACATTCACAAGGGTCCCCTTTCAACAAAAGTAGAAAAAATGGGGGGTATGTTGGTCTCAACAAATGGTCACTCACAGGGGAAACATAGCAATATGTTAGAACCCAGGGCTCTGGTTTAGACATGTAAATAAGTTTTTTATCCCATTTTGACATATACCATCTCCTTAATTAATTTTCAGTTAAAACAAGATTCTTATGTGTAAAATTTGAACCTATATATTAAAACAAAAAACATGTAGTGTGTGTTTTGATTCCATTTACTATTTGTCATGAGACTTCAAGAAATAATGTCTAGGTTTATATCCTTTTGGCCATTGCATTTAACTTTGAGCATATTTAACATTATATTAGGAATAATTTCTCTTAATTTAGGGGAGGCTTGGGCATTGAAATGATGCCAACCAGGTGTCTATAGCCCTGATAGAGATACCTTTGGCTCCACTCATGGCCTTGCTCCATTACCAGTCATGTATCCATGGGCCTAATGGAGATTTCTTGAATCACCTCTAACTTTGCATCTTTTGATTTAGCATTAAGTCTTTCTTTTCTTTTTTTTAAACAAAGGTTGGGAGCCATGATAGATAGGTTTAAGGATTTGGTCAAATCTCTTAGCCTTAGGATATTGTCCTTTAGTTGAAAATTTAATCCTAGACAAGGATATGTTTTAAGTGTAATCATGAATGTGAATTAACAAATTGGATTCAAATTATACACATATGATTCTTATTAAAACCAATCTTTGATTCAAAATAAGGTTTAAATCCTTGTGGGACATTTATCTCTTATACCTATTTGTGCCAGTGCCTTTGGTTTCATCATGATGCTTTATCACCACCTCATGTTCACTTTTGTAAGATTCATACTCACACTTTTTGAGCAATTCCAAACAAAGATAATCTATGAGACTTTACTATAACCAAGGAACACCACCAAGTAGAAAATATGAAACACAAATAAACAAATAATAAAAAAAGATAAACACAAGCAAATAAATATATAAAATCCCAACAAGGAAAAATAAATCAAGAAATGAAACTAAATAGCCTACCGACTCTATCCTTAATAATCTCACAGATTTATTTCATGAAGACCCCTGGTGGGGAAACAACAAAGTAATGCTTGAGGTATTGCCCATTGGTGAGAAAAGTAAACTCTGCTCCTTGAATATCCTTCAACCTAAAAGTGTTGTTGCTTAAGATTTCTACAATTTGGTATGAACCAATCCACAAAGGGGTAAACTTGCCATGCTTGCCTTTAGGCTTTCATGCCTTGTCCTAGAGAAAGACTAGGTCTCCTTGCCTAAACATCTTCACTTTGGACCTTTTATCAAACCATATTTTCATGGTTGATTGGTCCCTATTGAAGTCTACAAATGCCTTTTCCCTGACATCTTCCATTTGAATGATGTATAATAACCTAGAATTAGTAAGTTCCTATCTGTCCTCCATGTATTTTTGTATGAATGTGAATGTACACAACTTCAAGGTGATGGGAAAGATAGGCTCTTAACCATATACTAAAAAAATGGTGAAGCCTTGAGGGATTTCTTGATCCTAATTATGTCTACCCATAATGCAAACTTAAGGAGTTTATGCCATGTTCTGGGTTTATCTTCAGCATACTTTTTGATCACCTTCATTAAGTTTTTGTTTGTGGATTCAAAAACACCATTTCCCTGAGGATATTGATTAGAGGAAAACTTGAGTGTAATGCCCTAGTCATAATCCCATTTCATCATTTCAATGTATATGAAGGTAGATCCATTGTCACAAACTAAAGAAACTAGGGTTCCAAATCTAGTGCAAATATTTTCCTCTAAGAAATTAATCACCTCTTCTATTTTACATTGTTTAGTGGCTACTACTTCAGTCCACATAATGTAATAGTCTTTAGTAGTTAGGACATACTTATGAAATTCAAAATAATTGGGGTTGATCACTCTTACAATTTATAATCCCCATTGTGTAAAAGTCTTATCCATGATCATAGGTTGTAAAGGCATGGCTACCTTTGGCTCTTTTATGCTAAAGATCTAGCATGAATGACACTCTCTCACATGTTTGTGTGCATCTTTTAAAAGGGTGGGCCAATAATACCCATCCCTATGAATCTTATGAGATATGGTTCTCCCTGAAGGATGTCCATTTCCCAAATTTTCATGGAAAGTAGACATGATTTGAGAGGCCTCTTCTTTTGACACACATCTTAAGTAGATCCCTTAAAATTTTTTCCTATAAAGGTATCCATCTTTGATGAGGTAATGGGATGATTTTAACATTAAATCTATCTTGTATTCTTTGGTGAGTCTTAGGGGAAAACTACCTCTAATAAGAAGATGCATTGAATAGTCATACCATTCATTGGGTTGGAAGTTTTATTGATCCACTTGCATGACATGGAGCTTGGGGTCAATATTGGTGATCATCTGAGCTAAACCTTGACATTTCACTAATTTAGAAATTTTCATCTCTATATCATACTCTTTTAGGATTACCATCCACTTACCTCTTCTTTCCACAAGTTCATTCTGACTCAACATAAGCTTTGTAGTTGGGTCAGGTAAAATGGCATGCACCTTATTTCTAAGGAGGTGATCTCTAAATTTTTTTATTGCCTTTATCAAGGCATATGCTTACTTATCAATGATGGAATATTTTACCTCTACATTTCTAAATTTAGTGCTCATGATGGATATAGGTTGGTCATTCCCATTAACCTTGTGAGTTAAGACAATAGCCATGGTGTGGTCAAAAGCAAATGAATACAAGAAAAAGTCCTTTGAAAAGTCAAGACTTGTCAAGACTGCGGCTTGACTAATTTCTCTTTTAATATCAATAGATGCTTTCTTGGATTCCTCATTCTAAGAAATTTTAGCATCTTTCTTAAGCATATCATTCAAAGGTTTGACAATCTTAGTAAAGCCTAAAATAAACTTCCTCATGAAACTAATCTTTCCAAAGAATGACTTTAGTTCTTTTTAGCTGTTGGACAGCCTAATTTTAGAAATGGCCTCCACTTTATCAAGATCTATGGAGATCCCATACTTGGTAATGACATGCCCCAAAAATTTTCCTTTAGTGACATAGGATAAGATTTTCTTAGGGTTAAGAGATATACCATACTTACTACATCTATCAAATACTTATCTCAAATGCATGAAATGTTCTTCTCTATTTTTAGAGAATACTATGAGATCATC
The DNA here is from genome assembly GCA_037957365.1 of Torreya grandis. Classification (NCBI taxonomy): domain Eukaryota; kingdom Viridiplantae; phylum Streptophyta; class Pinopsida; order Cupressales; family Taxaceae; genus Torreya; species Torreya grandis. The sequence goes on from JARHVA010000479.1 coordinate 3,410,889, forward strand.
CATATATATGATGATGCATTTTCCCACTAGAAATTGGAAATTATGGTCCATGGCCCTCCAAAAAATTTCCCATACATTAATTAATCCAAAAGACATTCTCTTGTAAGCATATGTTCCCTATTTAGTAGTAAAAGTTGTTTTCATCCTATCTTCTAGAGCAACAAGCACCTAGTTATATCCATAAAATCTATCCAAAAAGGACATCATGTAAGATCCAAAAATAACTTGGATAAATTGGTCCAAAAAAGGCAAGGGGTAATGTTACTTTTCAAATGCTCTATTCAAATTTCTAAAATCTATGCATAATCTTATTTATCCATTCTTTTTTCTAACTGGGAAAAGGTTTGCAACCCAAGTGGAATGCTTAATAGGAAACACAATATTGCATCCAATAGTTTCTTGACCTCCTTAAGGATCATGGGTTTTAAAATAGGGTTAACTAGTCTTTACTTCTATCTAAAGGGTTTTCAACCCTCTTGGAGAGGTATAGTATGGGTAATAACCCTTAGTTCAAATATTTTTAGATCTTCATAGGACCAAGTAATTACATCCTTGTATTTTGTAAGATCTCTAGATTTTTTTTCCATTTCAATGCAAGCCTTCCCTATATTCACCATTTGGGGCTAATTATGTGGGCCAAGGTTCATTACATGATAGTCATTACCTCTTACCTTGGGTTGCTTGGGTGCTTTGGAAATATATTCAAGATCATATAATCTTTCTAATGAGATCATCCCTTTAGGTATCTTATTGTCACTTAGTTGGATGATTTTACCATTAAGTTCCTTCTCAGAAAAAAAATCATCATCCTCATCAATAATGTGAGCTTCAAAAGCTCTAGAATTAGTCAATAAATCCATAATTTTTTATCATAATTGAAAACTTGGAAGTGATTTATGTTGTCAGGGACTGAGGGACATGGTACAAGCTCAATATTGAGGTTCTAAGAATCATGATTAGGCATGAGGTTAGCTGCAGTAGAGGTAAGCTCATCAGCACCTTTATTTTCTTCCCTAAGGATAGACAAGATATTAAAGGCATCAAAATATTCCACCAAGTCCCAAATTCTAGATTTGTACCTCTTAAGGTAAGATAGCTTGCACTAGTATTTTCTCCTTACTTGATTAACTAAAATTTAAAAATCTCCATAAACAAGGAATCATTTGACCTTGTGTTTGATGGCAAGCTATAATCCTAGGATGAGAGCCTCATACTCAGCCAAATTATTAATACAAGGGAATTGTAACCTATAAGATTCATGGTATTATTTTTATACAGGGTCTATCAATACAATACCATCCCCTGATCCTGATTTGCATTTGGCATCATCAACATATAACTTCCATATGCCAAGCATTAGAGGAGAGATCTTAGAACTAGGTTCCTTTGTAGTTTCTAAAGTGAAAACTCCTAGATCACAATCTAAGAATTTTACCCTTTCATTGATATCATTGTATTCTATTATCCCTTTCTATTGTTATTTGATTCAGCACACCTTTCCAAGGTAGCCACAAGTGTGAGAAATTAGTAGACATGTAAGAATTTAAGGCCTTAGTCCATTCTCTACTCAAGATCAATCCATAAGCATTAAGAATATCTACCACTTGTATTCAAATGAATTATTGAACCCTTAGTTAACTAGCCAATTATATATGCACATTTAATAGCTCCCCAATGACCTTGACTCTTTATTTATCCAGTTGAATAACCCACCTATCAGACTTGATTGGTGTTAACCCAAGTTGTTCACATACCCTAGGAGGCATGATGTTGGTTGAGGCTCAAAAATATGAAAGACAATTATGGAGATTCTTCCCAAATATCCTAACTATAAGCAAGAAGGGTGGGGAATCTACTTTGGTTACTTGCATAATTACATTAGCACTATCACTTTTAAGAAGCTTCCCAATTTTTTTGGATAATGATTCCAAGAGCAAATCTATTTGTTCTGTAATTTGAGTTAGATCATGCAAAGTGATGTTGGCTTTAATATTTTTCATATCTTTCACAATATTGTAACCAATCTTGTTTGAAGGATCAATATTAGGTTTGGAAGAGCTTCTTTTGAGAGGTTTAGGATTATTCTTTGATACAATGTCTAGAGGGGTACCATAGTTATTAGGTGGAGTAGAAGTAGTTGATGGCTTCTTTTGATCCCTATTTCTAAGAGGATATGTATTTAAGAACTAATGGAATTATTGAATCTCTTTAGGGAATATTCTCAAGCTTATTATATTCTTGAAAAGGGAATTGAAAAGTTTCTACCATATGCACTTGGTCAGATGCTTTAGATTCATAAAGACCTGTAGAAACATATTTGTTTGAAACCACTTCAAATGTGTCAAGTTCTTGGAAAGCTTCAAAGGCTTTGAAAAATTCAATGCAGTCAATCTCACCATGCTTGGAGGTATCATGCACCCTACAATAGTCTGGTAAGCCAATATCATTGAGGTTGTATCCATAGTCCTTTTGTTAGAGGAAGGCTCATTAGATTTATTATTGTAGAAATTGTCATTCTAAAATCTATTTCTAGGCCTGTTAAACTTTTGAAAAGTGAATTTACTTTTAGATTTATCATTATCATTACCAATTTTTTTTTGTAATTTCAAGAAGTTTGTGCTAAGCTTATTTATAATTTTTAATATATATTCATTCTCATTCTTTGGAGTCTCAAAATTTTGACCTTGGCTATTGTTAATGCCATTGATAGGCACTAAAGCTTTCTAGTCATTGATATGAGATCCATCGGTAGCTTGATGGCTCAAGAAACCTAGGTTATGATTAGGGAAAACATGTCTAGTGGGTTATACATTCAAAGTAGGGAACTAGTTTAATCTTGGATTATTTTGTTTATTATCTGGGAAAAGGTTTAATGTAGGCATTTAAGGATTAACATTTGGGATAGAATAAGCCATCTATCCTTGGGATTGCATTTGGTCATCAATAACCACTACTTCAGAATAAGCTTGAGCTAATGTGATGATAACTGGGAGATCTCTTTTAATAAATATAGAAGTCATGGGGTCAACAACATCTTAATAAACCTCCAAAGCTAAAGCTTCATTAGGTTTATATGGATCCATAGTCTGACTAAACATCTTTTGGAACCTATCATTAAAGGACCTAATAGGTTCACTTATATCTCTCTTAATAGTTGTGAATTCATGATAGATGACATAGGGGCTTATGATATTTCCAAATTGATCAATAAAGATAGTGTCAAAGTTATTCCATGAGATAATATGATTGTTAGGCAAATTAAGAAACCATTCATATGCAACATCTTTAAATGTAAATGGGAACAACCTACATGCTACATCTTCATGAATAACATTTAAAAATCTTAATACAACTTTGAAATATTTAACGTGTTCCTCTATAGTTGCGATACCAGTTGGACTAAATATTGACAAATATTTTTTAGGATTACATAGTGTCATGAACCACACATGGTATATTGATGGGGGAACTTCCAAGCCATGCCATATTTGGATAAGATTGAACATAGGAATCCATTTCAAGGGTGGATATGGTAGATATTTAGAATGCCTATGCCTTCCTCTATCTTTCCTAGTTTTTTTTGTGGATTTCAAGCTCGAGCAAGGGTTCTATAGTCTCTGAATGTGATTTGGTCATAATCTTTGGTGATTCCAGCTTGAGGATTAAATATCTTTTAAAATATGATGAGTCAAGTTAGATATTCATGGTTAATCAATAATCAACTTGTATAGTAAGATTATTTTTTGAGGATTTATTTGTAAGAGGACAAAAGACATCAATCTTTGACTAAACAATCTCAAAGATGTGTTGAATCATGAAAAGATGACCATTATTTTCACCTTATGACTCAAATAAACTTCCTATTGACAAATAATTATTAATTTTAACTAAAACAAGCCATCCTAATTTCAAATAGTAATGAATTCTTAGCACCAAAAGCCATAGTTACTAGGATTAAGCATATGCATTCCAGTAATATCAATCTTTATCTGAGTAAACCCAAAGACCAGTATAAAACCATGAAGGTCACCAATCTTTACATAATTTATTCTTAAAAGAAACACAATCATGTAAAATATAAAGTGATCTTTGACCAAATACACCAAAACTAGTAAAGATCTTTAAAGATTTGTGGCCCTCCTTCTAGCACTAGTAGAGCTTCTTGTTGAGGCTTCAAAATTTACCATAGGTGCACTTCAGTTTTGATAAACACTTCTCATTTTAGTATTTAAAAATTCCATGGCATGAGTTGCAGTTTGTTATAGTTTGATAATGTCTATAGTGGCATAAAAGTAGAGTATGGGAACTGTCCACAATATTTGTTTAGTTTAGTGGTTAGGAGCCACTAGGGTATAAATCTTTGGATCTTTGTGAATTTAATGATTTTTAGATTAATATAAATGAGTATTAACAATGATATTTAAACTAAAGTGAGTCTTGATAAAAAATAAGAAAAGATAAGGGTAAGGTAGAAAGGAAACATGATTGCAAATTATCTTCTCAAATATTATGACAAAATTCTAATTAATTTGAGTACACATGAACCAATTTATGATATAAAATAACATGAAATCAGGTTACATCATAAATTAGGAAAAATTCAGAGGAAATTTATAAATCATAAGTAAGAACCAAGTTTACTTTAAATGTTTGCTACTGTGGTTTTAATAGCCTAAGCACATTCAAATGTAGAACACATAAATGAAGTATACTTGAGATATTTACATTTAATCTAGCATTGACACAAATCAATAGCCCTATGATAGAGAATGTGACTCAGAATAAGGAGAATCATTAAAATTTAATATGATCATATGCAATTGAGAGACAACATGGACATTTAACAAACTATCAAGACAATCTTTTAAGAATTCCTTAGTTATATTAAATGCTTTTAGTATGTAATTGCTCAAATGCTCTCTCTAACAAAATGGTACTCCCTACCTATTTATAGGAAACATAGGTGGTTTACCAGATAATTGTTTCAACATATCCACATGTAGGCTAAGGATAATTGTCCTTAATATAAAGACACAATGCGAAAGGCTTTCATGCCAACTTGATAAAAATAAGTATATGCTAATAGACTAGCATATATTTTATAAAAAAGGATATTCTTTTAAAAATTACATTGGTGGGCCCTTCAATTATCCCTATTTGAGTAAGTCTTTCACCTTGGTATATTTCTCTTTGATTAGCTCAAAATCCACTGTAGGATTCATTAGACAATCCTCTTCTTGACTTGCTAACTTGTCAAATTCACTATAATCCTTAGAAATGAGTTCCCTGTTACATTATTATTTTGCAATACACTTCCCTATAGTAATAATGATGTCAAGAATCCTAAGATTATCCTTGGAAAAATGGCCTTGATTATCTCTAATACCCTAGATGTGAATACCAAATCTTTACTTCAATTCTCCATCACTGATCAAGTCCATAGAAATGGTTTGAGAAGAGTTGTCCAATAGGTTTCCCAAAAGCTTCTCCATTTTGGTTACCAAGTCCTTGTCTTCCTTGATGAAGTTATTAAAATTTCTACACTAGGTGATCAAATCTTCTTGATTATCAATCAAAACTGCCATGAGGATATCTTAATGTCTAAGCTTTATGATCTTGAAGTCTAGGGCTTGTTTTTTCCTATGCACCTTGATGAATTTTTTCATCTGATCTTGAAAATATTGACATTGGGTGATTAAGGCTTGTGCAATCTTAGTTTGATGATTTAGAGCACTTAATCTAAGCTTTATGCTCTTTAAATTCTCAAATATGTCCAAAAAATATTTATTCATCATTTGTAATATGTCCTCAAGAATTAAAAGTAGGAATTGAGCCTTTAAATACTATTTCTCCTTCTCCAAGTTGAGAATCCTCTGCTTCATTCCTTGAATTCTAACCATGGTCATTATTGATTGTGACATTACCAAACTAGCTACATAATCTTGAAAAATAGGATGTTCTCCTACTACTTACCCTTGAATGGGAGTTAAGCCCACAAATGGTTCCACCTTTTGAAAGGTGAACTCTATGGTGCCAATAGTAGCCTTATTTTTCACTAATCTCTCAAGACCTGATGTGTCTAGATCAAAGTGGACCTTTGGGTCAAACTCCTTTAAATTTAGTAACTCATGAACTTCTACATTTGAACTCCCAGAGGCTCCTAGGATGTCAATCCCTTGGTTTTCCTTGTTATGAAGGATTTGGATCCTTCTCTCTGCTTGCTATTCATAATGTCTTAGATCTATGGCTTGATATTATCTTGAGCATCTATGCCAACTTGAGTTAAAGCTAATGATGGAGAAAGAGATGGTATTTTTTGTAATTTCCCATAAACAAACCAATCAATAATGGTTGGTTTATAAATAGGATTCTCATCACTAAAGAGGTTAACTTCACTGGTAGGGTGAGTGAAGGTTAACCTATGCTTCTTTCTAGGTGCTAGGGGAGCCAAGGCCAATTTTACTTATCTCTTTCCTCCATCTAGTGAAATTAAATCCTTATTTGTTTCATTAGAGGGATCCTCATCTCTATCAGAACCATAGGTGGCTATAATGTCAACAAGGTAACTCTCCACTATTTATCTCACCTCCAAGGAAATCATGCTAATGAATTACACTAGAGAAGGAGGATTTTTTGGGGATGCCTGGGGTTTAAGACCTTTACCATGTCTATGTTATATCCTAGGCTCCTCAATCATAACATTACACTTTCCTTTTATATCCTTAGGTTACCCAACCTAGGGTGGCTTTGTCAATTCTAATTGTTGAGGCTTAGAAGATTGTCCTCTAATAGGTAGATCCTGATGAGTAGTTCTAAATGGTCCTAGCAACAAGTGATAATTCAAGGGATGTAGTTTCCATATCTATCCTGAGGGATTGTTATCTCTGACCAGCCTATGCTCTAATTTGATGTTGTAGCCCTTAACCCTAGACATGATTTCTTGAAAGTTATTTGCCTTTGTGTAAATACCATCTCCAACACTTGGTTGATGTTTGTATTCAGTATTTGTGACCTTTTTATCTTGTATTTTTTAGCCAAATTATCATTTAGGTCCCACATATTAAGGTCATCTAGTTGGAAATCAAAAAAATTTCTATGGATCACCATAATTTCCAGCTACTTCTAATCTTTTATCACAATCCTACCAATGTCCAGTGGAAAGGGGTGGACCTAAGCCTTCTTATTTTTCTTGCATATCCCATCCACTCCTTGAATTATTTGATAATAAATTTCTTTCTCTATAAGCTTATTAGGGACATGAATGGACAATATTTATGGCTGAATCATGATTCCTTCTATCCTTATTATAGTGCAATCTAAATAAAACCATACATCCCCTATGGTTTCCACTTATATTTTGATTAGAGGGTGGAGTATTGGCATAGAAACACTAGTGATTGCCTCATAAATGGCTGAGAAGACACCATCATAGATGAATTTCATGTGGTTCCTATTGGGTGAATATTTTGTCATCAACTAATTGATGGCAAAATGGGTATATCAACCACAGTGCAAGGAGATTTATACGACAAAAAGTGTGGGTTTACTACATCCTAATGAGATAAATCTCTCCTCTCATCAAGGGGAGGTTCCCTATAAATCACTTCTATGCTATATATATATATATATATATATATATATATATATATATATATATATATATATATATATATAAGCAAAAAATAATACTTAGGGTAGGATAACACCATCCATCTCTCTTTTTTTAGAGATGATGTTCACAAAGTAAAAGAGAGATCCTGGTTGATGACTAAAAGCATTTCTCTTCTTTTAAAAATGGTATTCAACACATAGCAAAAAATCTCTTGGAGTAGTAACTAGGTCCATAAGAAAACCCATGAAAGCACAAAGTCTTTCATTGCCTCCTTCACTGATTTGGAGCGTACGTAACAGTAGAGTGAAGTAAATATCAAAGTCTTCACCTAAAACTACAACTAATAAAAAAATCACAAGGATAAAACTAGCTCAAAGTCTTTTTAATATCTTTAAGAATGTCTTTAAATAATTTCCATGCACACACTTTGCTTATTCAATCAAATGAATGAGAGATTATCAAGAAAGAGAACATAAGAAATATTTCCTAAATAACACAAATTATTTCAACACAAAGTCTGAAATTAACCTGCTTCTCATTCATTCAATAAAATATGATTTACAAGCTAAGCTCAAAGTCTCAAAAAGTATCTCAATTTCGGTAGAGTTTTTGCTCTCAATTATCTAGAATCTCCTTTATAAAAGAGGCTCCCTCTATATATATAGGGAAAAACCTTCAAAATTGGAAAAAGACTTAAATATTGAAAACCTAGTCAAAGATGAGTCAGCATTGACTTTGGGACTTTTCCAGATTTTTACATGTATTTACACATAATAAAAGTACATGTGAAAATGTCCCAAGTTAGTTACAAAGTGCATTTTGAATAAAACATGGAAGAACAACTTCAATCTTTATTGCCAGTCTTCTTCATTTCATGACTGGGATTGCTTGATTTGGTTCTTTCTATGAACTCAGCCATATCCACGTGCCCAATCTCTATATCCTTAATGTCGTCAACATTAGAAGTAATTGAGGTGATTGAAAAAACACCTTGATACTTGTACTTCATTGTCTTCAACTTCTTCAAAGAAACTTCAGTGATCTAGAAGAAATTTTGTTGAAAATACATCAACGAAGAGGGATCCTTTAGAGAAACTATAATAAGAATCACGATTGTGCATAATTAGCAATATTAAAAAACTACACATTTGATGATCATGATTAGGGAAATGCACTTGAAAGGGATGAGGCATGATCAGGTCAGAAAGCAAAAGGGAAACGAGCTCAGAAAATAGGAAAATATTTTTTTTTCAAAGTTAGTAAAAATGAGGGGAAGGTATGCATGGGCAGCAAAAATTTCCGCCCTTGCATAGAGAAGTGAAAAGAGAGAAAAAATTCAAGAGCATAAATTTTTTTGCCTTTGCATAAAAGCTAAAAAATATACAATGGAGACAAAAATTGCCGCTTTTGCATATTTGTTAAAAAATATGCAATGGTGGCAAAAATTGCTGCTTTTTCATATTTGCTAAAAAATATACAATAGTGGCAAAAATTGCTACTTTTGCATATTTGCTAAAAAATATGCACTAATGGAAAAAATTTCCACTTTTGCATATTTGCTAAAAAATATGCAATGGTGGCAAAAATTGCTGCTTTTGCATATTTGCTAAAAAATATGCAATGGCAGTAAAAATTGCCACTTTTGCATATTTGATGAAAAATATGCAATGGCAGCAAAAAATTCTGCCTTTGCATGTAAAATCAAAAAGACACTAACTCTTTGAAATTTATCAAAATTTTGACATTCTAATTGCATTGAAATCACAATGATTTTCATGTTTGCTGGGAAGTCATAACTAAGGTCACAAACTTTTCAAAGACGTCAGTCGACAAAACTCGAGATCAAGAAAAAATTGCCTTGAAAGATAAACCTAGAGAGAAAAATATGAAATGGACAAGTTTTGTAGGGGTTGTTCCAAAAATAAGTGTAGTTGATTTTAGGAATAACAGCTGGCTCCTGTTAGGGAACTTCCATTGATCAAACTGATTGATGAGAGTAGAAACCAGTGTCTAAGTGCCTTCATCCAAGCCATTGGGCTACAGAGTCATGCTAACTAATAAGAAAAAAAGGTGGAAAAAATGAAAACAAAAATAAAAATCACAAAATAGAACTAAATACAATACAAATGTACATATACACAGGTGATCTTATTTGATGCTTCAAGAATTAAAGCACTTCAGATGCCGCCCACTGTGAGTTAGTGAAAATGGCGTTTCATCTTGATAAACCAAGAAGAAACCATTTTCTCCCTAGAATTGGTGATGGGTGAATGGAACTCTCCACCAAAAATCACATTTTCTATGCATTCCTTTTGGTTCTCTCTTCTTACCCCATGGCAAGACGTGGTCTCCAATCTGAAAACCATAAATCTTTGCTCCCTTGGTGAAGAGTTCTTTTTTCCTGACTTTGGCATGCAGTAGTATGGTCCATTACCATAGCTCATTGCTCTTCTAGTTTAGTCTAGTGTGTGATTTTATCTTCAGCATCAAATTCTTGACAAACCATTAGCTCAACATCTTCTTTGGTATGAAGAAGCTTGAAACCTCTATCTTGAGTAACCTTCAACCTGAATAACATAGATTTATACTCGGTAGTGTTGTTGGTGTTACTAAACTACAACTCATATGAAAAGGGAAAAATATCTCTTTGAGGAGATATTAGAATAATTCCAACCCCAGCATCGGTAGAGGAATTGTTGCCATCAAAACTTAAGGTCCAAACATCATCAAAAATTGATCTTCTATCAGATTTTTCTTCATTAGAGAGGAAAGATCCTTTTTCATCTATACTGCACCATACCAATTCATTTGATGTTTTGTTTGAATCAATTTTTGGATCTCCATCTACATGGATTTCATCTGCTAAAACATAAACATCTTTAGTAGATAGAAAATAATTACCCCTACCTGAAGACTCAAACATAATTTGAGCTTCAGGCCTTGATGTTTGAGTGACAACATATTCTGCCTCCTCAGGAAGTAACCTATGCATTACACCTTTCATATGGATTCTTCACTGAGACAAGTCCATGCTTAATTCCCCTCCAACATCCTTGCATAAGTTCCACCCAAGAAGGATGCTATATGATGCTGGGACATCAGCCACTAAGACAGTCATCTTGATTCGCTTGTCTAGAAAGGCAACAAATGCAAATTGGGCATCTTTAATTTCCCCTAGTAGTGTCACTTATTTTTTCTCCATGTAGAAACATCTCCTAAATGTCTTATTCAGTGTGAGACCTAGAGATTCTACCACTTTAGCAGGCATGACATTGTCTGAAACCCCAGAATCAATGATGCAATTGTTGAGCTGGTGACCATTTATCAACAGGGAAACATAGAAAGGCTCTATTTTCCTAGGGGCAGTAGGAGGAGTAATGAAACGATTTTTTGGGATGGATATGTTCCTTGGGGGATCATGAGTTACATTCTTAACCTCTTGTCTTCCAGGGATGGTTTGGTTCTTGACACATTGAACCAACTTGTTCAATTGCTCAAGATTGGACTGCAGGAACTCAAATTCAGACATTTGAATTTTGGTTTTTTTATGTGGTCAATTATGTCAAATGTCTAGAATGAGCTAGGAACAGAGGATGGAAATTCATCCTTTTGATTTTTGGGATGGGGAGGACTGGCCTACAAATTTGAAGTAGAAGGCATAAGGATATTTAAGGCACTTGCCTTTCTGGCAATCACCGGGTCCTTTGGCTAGAAAGGTAGAGTGGTTCCACGCTTAGAAATTGTAATTGCTGGTTAAGGTTGCTCCTCTATCTTCTCTTTGTCAGCCTACTGAGCTGACTGATTCTTGGACCAAGTGAATACTGCATATGATCCCTTGACTGCTTCACCTTTACTTCTGGGTTCATCCTGGTAATTTAGGAAACCAATGTGGGAGTCACCAACTGATTCTTCTTGATCCTCTGTAAAGAGATCAACATCATTTTTTTGATCAAACTCATGCTAAAAAGAGGAATCATGTTTAGTTTCTATATATCCAACTACTGAGTTGGTTGGAGGTGCTTTAATGGCCACGTTCCCCTATGGGGGAGGAAGATGGTTTGGCTGCCCTTGATTCCTAGCAGCATTGCCTTGGTATGCCTAATTTTGAAAGGTTCTCCTCGACATATCTCTATATGTAGGAGTAGATGACATTCCTTGCACCATTTTTTTTTGAGAGCTAGCAACTCATTTTCTAGCTTCTGCACCATTAGATCAGTGGTGGCTGTAGGTAAGTATTCTAAAGATGAAGAGGATTTACATTTTTTAGGATCTCTCCTTATCTTTCCTGCCAAGATAAGGTCATATTCTACCTTAGTATCCAAGTCCTAAGTAGTATCAAGGTCTATGTGTCTAGCACGTCTCAATAAAAAACTCACTTCAAGAAGCTGTGAGTTGATGAAGAAGCATTTGAGATTTTCAGGTGTTGGCTAAGCAATAATAGGAATCATGTTCCTTAGCTTGTCAAACTTTGCTATGAAATCCCTCATACGTTTATGAGGCTCCTTCTTCATCTGTGTGAGCTGGTCCAGCAAGGTATGTGCATCTTCTATAAGCTTGAACCTAGCTTTGAATTTGGCTTTGAGTGTGTCCCAATTAGTCACTGACTGAGCTTGTAGATGGTAGAACTAGTGTGCAGTAGTACCTTGTAATGTTTCCACAAATAGCTTGATTGTTATGTCTTAAAATTCCACACCTATTACACCATAGGCTATGTTGAAGGCTACAATGTGTTCATCAGGATGAACCTTCCCATCATCAAAGAATTTGGGGAAATTCATCTTCAAACTGTGTGGAAGTTTATGTAGAGGTGGAGTCAGATTGAGTGGACCAAAAGAGTTACTCTAGGGGCCTCAAGCTTCCATGATTGGATTATGGAAAGTAGGGATAAAAAATCTAGGTGGAGTATGTGTAGGTAAAGCTCTAGTGATAGCAAAAAAGGAAGCTCTACCTTGTATTGGTGAGTTAGTATGAATGGGAGGAACACTCCTGGATCGTTGAACTTGAGATGGTGGAGGAAGAAAATTGAAATTTCTTTGTTGCACCAACTCAAATACAGGGTCAAAACACCTTGGGTTCTTTGACTTCTAGTATAATGTGGAGTTGCTAGATTATAAGATAAAAATGAGAAAGAATAGGTGTTGTTTTAGCTTGAAGCTTGAGGCTTCAAACTGCTTGTTTTTCCACAGTGGATCTAGTTTGCAGACTAGATTATATAATGGAAATGGATAAGGCTATAACAATAATGGGCAAGATCTAGATGCGAGAGTTGATAGATTATATAATGGATAAGGATATGAACTACTTGTTTGAATCCCCAATGGAGTTGCCAAAAGCTGTTGGGTGAATATTTTATCATTAGCTAACTGATGGCAAAATGGGTATATCAACCATAGTGCAAAGATATTTATAGGGTAAAAAGTGTGGGTTTACCACACCTAATGAAATAAATCTCTCCTCTCATCAAGGGGAGGTTCCCTATAAATTACTTATATGCTATATATATATATATATATATATATATATATATATATATATATATATATATATATATATATATATATATATATATATATATATGTAAGCAAAAAATAATACTCAGGGTAGGATAACACCATCCATCTCTCTTTTTTCAGAGATGATGTTCACAAAGCAAAAGAGAGATCCTGGTTGATGATTGAAAGCATTCCTCTTCTTTTATAAATGGTATTCAACACAACAGAAAATCTCCTGGAGTAGTAACTGGGTCCACAAGAAAACCCATGAAAGCACAAAGTCTTTCGTTGCCTTCTTCACTAATTTGGAGCGTACGTAATAGTAGAGTGAAGTAAAGCTCAAAGTCTTCAACTAAAACTACAACTGATAAAAAGATAACAAGGATAAAACTAGCTCAAAGTCTTTCTAATATCCTTTATAATGTCTTTAAATAATTTCCATGCACACACTTTGCTTATTCAATCAAATGGATGAGAGATTATCAGGAAAGAGAACATAAGAAATATTTCTTAAATAACACAAATTATTTCAACACAAAGTCTGAAATTAACCTACTTCTCATTCATTCAATAAAATATGATTTACAAGCTGAGCTCAAAGTCTCAAAAAGTATCTCAATTTTGGCATAGTTTTTGCTCTCAATTATCTAGAGATCTCCTTTACAAAAGAGGCTCCCTCTATATATATATAGGGAAAAACCTTCAAAATTGGAAAAAGACTTAAATATTGAAAACCTAGTCAAAGATGAGTCAGCGTTGACTTTGGGACTTTTCTAGATTTTTACATGTATTTACACATAATAAAAGTACATGTCTAAATGTCCCAAGTCAATTACAAAGTGCATTTTGAATAAAGCATGGAAGAACAACTTCAATCTTTATTGCCAGTCTTCTTCATTTCATGGCTAGGATTGCTTGATTTGGTTCTTTCTATGAACTCAGCCATATCCACGTGCCCAATATCTATATCCTTAATATTGTCAACATTAGAAGAAACTAAGGTGATTAGAAAAACAACTTGATACTTGCACTTCATTGTCTTTGACTTCTTCAGAGAAACTTTAGTGATCTGGAAGAAATTTTATTGAAAAGATATTGATGAAGAGGGATCCTTTAGAGAAACTACAATAAGAATCATGATTGTGCAATTAGGGGAAAAATTAGCAATCTTGGAAAACTACAAATTTGATGATCATGATTAGGGAAATGCGCTTGAAAGGGATGAGGCGTGAGTAGGTTAGAAAGCAAAAGGGAAGTGATCTCAAAAAATAGGAAAATGAAAATTTTCCAAAGTTAGTAAAAATGAGGGGAAGGTATGCATGGGTGGCAAAATTTCTACCCTTGCATAGAGAAGTTGAAAGAGATAAAAAATGCAAGAGTGGCAAAAATTGCCGCCTTTGCATAAAAGCTGAAAAATATGCAATGGCGACAAAAATTGCCACTTTTGCATATTTGCTGAAAAATATGCAATGGCGGCAAAAATTGTTGCTTTTACATATTTTCTAAAAAAATATGCAATGGCAGAAAAAATTTCCACTTTTTCATATTTGCTAAAAAATATACAATGGTGGCAAAAATTGCCGCTTTTGCATATTTGCTAAAAAATATGCAATGGTGGCAAAAATTGCCACCTTTGCATGTAAAAGCAAAAACAACACTAACTCTTTGAAATTTATCAAAATTTTAACATTCTGATCACATTGAAATCACAATGATTTTCACGTTTGCTGGGAAATCATAACTAAGGTCACAAACTTTTCAAAGATGTCAGTCGACAAAACTCGAGATCAAGAGAAACTTACCTCTGCCTCGGAAGATGAACCTAGAGAGAAAAATATGAAATGAACAAGTTTCGTAGGGGTTGTTCCAAAAATGAGCATAGCTGATTTTGGGAACAACAGTTCCTATATTTGAATATATGTAATTTGGAGTAGTGATGGGAAATAGTGGTTTGCCATCGGGGCCCAATTTTAGATGTTGAGGAAATCAACACAGGCTAAAAGTGAATCCAAGAGATAGGACATCATATAAAATTTCTTGGAGGTCCTTCTCTTGATGTATATGAATTGATTGGCTAAGAAAAATATTTTTAGGTCTCCAATAGGAGGGGTTAAGTTCTACTCCAACATGCAGTGGATGTAAGATACGTAGACCTTACTCACATAAGTAGTGGAAGGGGCACCAAAGGCTCTATTTAGTAAGGTCATAACTATCATAATGCCTTCCATGAATTGAAAAATAATAATCCCACCATCAAAAGACTTGAAAACATGGGAGCCTTGGATTAACCAAGGTATGAGGATTGAATCCTAGTTTTGGGTGTTTGTCCACTCTCTTAAGGATGGGAGATCAACATGAGGCAAGGGGAGCTTGTAATAAGTTTCAAATTCCATAGGGGATATGCATGTAACCTTATTATTTCTTATTTTATTAAATGATCCATTCCTGATATATTCTATAATCAATGAAAATAGGATCAAGGAGGTCGATACAATGCATTACCTATAGTTTGGCTACAACATGGTGGAGGCCTACTAGTTGAATTGAGACTAGGTCATTGTATTTCTAGTGCACAATAACATTCCTCTTTTCCTCTTGGGAAATTAGTTACAATTTGTCCACAAGGAAGAATAACTCATACTAGTTTATAATTCCATGCACATTCAAGGCTGTCAGGTCCAAATCTATGTCCTTGATGATCTTTCCTTCACTATCTGAAGTCAGATAAATATCTACTTCCATTTTCATCCATTTTTTACCTACCACCATAATGACACTAAATTATACTTATAAGGTCACTAAGGGTTTCACTAGGCACTTGCTTTAAGATTTAGTTGCACTATTTTGATTGCTTTGTGATCGATTGAGCCAACTCAGGTCTTCTTTATAGAGGGCTTAAGGTTTTTGAGCTTTAATGGTAGAAATATATAGCTCTTAATATTATACATGCCTTAGGTTTGATGGGACCTTATTCTCATTCCATATACATTTTTGAACTTAGGATATCTTTTATTTTGATCTTCCATGCTTATGTGGAGCCCATGTGGCCTAGCTCCATGCCTTTCATAGCAAAATTCATAAATGCTAGCTGGAGACTAGCCATTGGCCTTCAAAAGATTTTTTATTTTACTCTAATAATCTAAATCTAGGTCCTTGTATTTAATTGGTACTTTTATCCTTAAGTTCATTGGTTATGGCATGTCTCAATCTCATGAGGCCTTTGAAAAATCCTCAGACTTGTCACAACATTAGATTAAATCCAGCGAGTGAGCGATCACCATTAATTTTTACAAGATCTAAGTCATTTAATTAAACACCTTTATTAAGTAGGTCCCATCATAATTTTGTATTTTGAATGGAAAGCCACCATGCAACCTCTTCATGGGGCTCTATATTCCTTTGTCAGTTACCCTAGCCATGGTTATGCCATGTGTCAAGCTCGTGAAGCCTTTTGTGAAGTCTTCAGGCTTGACACATCATTAGATCAAATCTAGTGAGAAAATAATCACCATTAGATCTTTTTTGGGCCTAGATAATTAACTATATGCCTTTAAGATGTATATTGGCCATGTTTCAAGCTCGTGAAGCCTTTGAAAAGTCTTCGATATTGATGCACCATTGGATCAAATCTAGTGAGCGAGCGATCATCATTGGATCCTATAAGATGCACACATTTTAATCAGTTCTATTAATCTATAAACTTAGTCTTAAAATGATGTTCCTAAAGTCCTTTTATGTTAATAAACACAAAATAAATTAGGTTAAAACCTTTTATGCTAAGTTTTCCTATGTAAAAATGCTAGAAATTCCCTGAAAGGGTCTTTAGAAATGCCCCCTTTGCTTAGGCTTTGAAAATCTATCCAAGTTAAATATGATGGTTTCAGTAACATCAAATACATCCTCATAGATTTTAAATGATGGGAGCAAAATTTTTAAATTTAAGATAATGGAATTGCTTTGGTTCAATGACTGAGTGCCATGCATTAGGGTTTCAGAAGTTCCTAAGGCTTTGGGGTCGATGTCTGCCATCAGATTACATCTTTCAAGGTAGAAATGACCAATAGATCATAATATGAGTGCTTGATAATGATTGGTTTCCCTTTCGATGTTAGCTTTGGTTCGCACCATTGGATCAAAATCTCTGATTGAGCAAGAAGCATTAGATCTACAAAAGTACATGAGCTTTAAGTTAAGGTTCGATATGTATAAAGGTTTAGCCTAAGGTTTAAACATTTAAAATTTATTCATGTTTACAAACACAAATACACCTAAACCTTAATAATACTTATTTAATCCAAAAGGGCTCTTAAGTTTTAAATGGGAAAAAAGGTCCAAGTCCTGATTTTATATTAACATTTGGTCATGTTAAAAAACATAATTGAAGCTTAATGTAAAGTTAGACTTAGGGTTGTTTAACCAAAAGGAAATAAAATTTCCCACTATATTTTTCCCAAGAATGTTTGAATTCAAACCCCTAGGGTTTACTTCTTAAGAACCTTTTCCTTCTCCATAGAACCTGTAAGTAATCACCTTAAAGATAATCATTAGAAACATTAGTCCATGAAACATAATAACCACTAGATACGCCAAGGCTAATGTATTTTTAAATTGAATTGCCTTTAAAATTCAAGAGAGAATTATCCTTTCACATTTAATCTAGAACACATATGTTTTGAAACATTCACAAGGGTCCCCTTTCATCAAAAGTGGAAAAAATGGGGGGTATGTTGGCCTCAACATGACACTAGTGCCAGGTTTGGACACTAGTGCCACATGGTGCTATTGTCTAAAGAAAGATCTCAAAAAATAGTCTACAAATGAAATATTCCTCTCTATCTACTCAATCATCTCTATTATTTAGATCCATGAGAAACTTTGTGTATATCCAAATAATTCCATCTTCTCCATGTATTTACTATTTTTAGAATGATACATAGAATCAATTCATTCCAATTTTATTCTATATTTACAATAGGCCCCACCCTTTAATATAGATTGGGATTTACATATGTAAAATACTAAAAGTTTAACTCATTTGGTGAAGCTATCTTACTTCGAACATAGATTCAAAAACCCTAATTTTTCTTAGGGTTTATCTTCTAAAATTTGGACATTAAATTAGGGTTACAAAAATCTAATTGTCTAATTTTTTGGATTAACCTAGATAATTTAATTAATTTAATACTAGGGTTTAATTTATTTAATTCAATTTAAATATTTTTAACACAACCCTAAATTCAAACCCTAGATCCACATACCAGGGCCTTATACACACAAACATTAGTAGCTAGGGTTCAAAAAATAACCCTATTTTCAATTAAAATATTTATTCAACAAATTCACACATTGGACACATACTTATGTTATATTATATTCTACCTCATGTGTTTATTATTCATTCTTTACAATATATTCTTTGGCAAGTTGAAAATAGCATCTACAAATTCTTCTACCCCTCATCCACTTGATCCAGTCTTGAATTTTTCTCATGATTATAATAATGAATGGACTAATTTTCAAGATTATACATTAGAACATGATAATGATTTCATTTATAATGATGATGATGAATATTGTTAAAATGATGGATATGAGGATTATTATGCACATGATAATATAAATGAACATGAGGATATATTAGATAAATCATCTTCTCTTTCCTTTTACTCTTCTCTTATTCCTAAAACTCAAGTTAATAACATAATGCGAAAATAACCTCTTGTTGGTAGTGTTTTATTACAATATGATCCTATTTTTTCAACTAATTTTTATATATCATTATTTAAAATAAATCAACATAAGTGCACTACATGAAAATCACTTTTACATGATTAAAATAAAGTAGATCAAAATAATTCATCTTATTTACCCTTCTCAATTACATTTCAAAATTCAAATACAATGAATGTTACACCTTTTAAAAATGCACAAAATAAGGTAGATGGAATTCCTTTATCACGTTCATTCATATTTCAAGCTCAATGCAATGACCCATTTCCACAAATAGATAATGAACATGTTTCTAACTCTTCTCCTATATGCCATAATGTGCAAAAAGAAAACATGCTTGTTACTCCTTCCTTTGATCCTCAAATAGAAAATGATAATCATGCTTGCATGTCAAAAATGAATAGTGCATAAATACCTTGCATTACACTTACACAAGATGATACATTGCATAGTAGTGAAAAGTTAAAATATTCTCCTTCTCCTTCCCTTAATGAGAATGTGAATGATTCTTCTTATAATCTTACCTCTTCAAATGAATTAAATTTTGATTTTGAGTTTCAATTGGATAATGATGATTATTGTGATTATGATAAGGATGACATAGAATCTACAACTTCTACTTATCTTAATTCACATATTTATCTTATTTAACCAAACATTAGATCACATGTTAAAATACACACACACCTACTCTTATGTGCATAGTTTTCATTCAATAAAAAATAAAGTACCTTCTATTCAAACTAACAATACAAAATATACCAATGGATTCCCCTCAACCCCTCTTAATACAATAGAACCTAGTTCTCAAACAAGCCTAAATAAGTGTGATATATTATTTCCCTCCAACCAGGTTCAAGCTACCACAAATCCAAAGTTTATTGACAACACATTTACCCTTTCTAAACAAGATTTTCAATCTAATATACCAATATATAAAATAAACAATAAAATTCAAGCATTAAATTAACCCCTTGATAATGATAATATACCTTCACAAGTGTTAATTTCTTTAATAAATGTTGTGGGTACTTTGAAAAACCATGTACATTGTCTCACTTTGGAGAATGAAGCATACAAATCTCAGGATGATGCTAATGTTATCCATAATAATCCTATTCCATGCATAATTTCAACTATGAGGTTACCACATAACTTTTAGATATTGATGTTACCTATCTTTGATGGACAAGGAGATCCATATTTACATCTTCAAGATTATGAGAAAGCCATGGCTCATGTTACAAACATGTTAATTCTAATACAAGTGTTTCCAAAGTCACTAAAGGACAAAGCACTAGACTAGTTCCACCATACATTCGCTAGTCCATCTTTACATACTTATGTGGATATAGAGGTAGTATTTCTTAGGAAATATATAAAAAATAAGGGACCTATATTCACACATGAGAGGTTACCTTTACTAAATCAAGGTGAAATAGAGCCTACCTCAGAGTACATTCTATAGTTCAAAGCTTGTTTACATCAGTTAATTTATCAACCAATGGATTTAAAAGTGTAATACATCATTGTTAGAGGTTAAATATCCCATCTCAAGGATAAATTGATATATCAAACATCTAAATCATTTATACATCTATGCAACATAACTATATCATTAGAGGTATAGTTAGGATTAGTTATTATTAGTATAGTAATTTTTCCCACTGGGTTTTGCCTACATAACCTTATGGCCATTATATGTCAATTAAGCTTCCTTAGGTTAGTTATAAAAGGGTCACATAGGCTAATTTCATTTTAATGGAATTATCTATTTAAAAAAAATTAGAGGCTTCCTCATGTTTCTTTAATTTCCCCTAATGTACCCCACTTTTCCACTTTGTAAGGTTAGGTTAATGTTAGTTTATGCAAGTAGGTCATAATTTTTCAAAATTGTTGTGTGAAGGCAAGATTATTCCTCCTTTATAAATTATCTATGATGTCATTACTAAATACATAGATTTTTTTCAATCTTCTATACAAATATCCAAGATCGTGGTATCAAAGCCATTTTTGCCAGTATTGCATCAATCTTTGTGGTGAAATCTTGCACTAATTCACTATTCCAGCTTAAAAAAGGGTTTGGTGGGATTCCTTGGAGAATTCATGCAAAAATTTATACTAGAGATTTAGATTTCAAAACTGACCGTGCCATTAGTTTTAGGTGTCAAAACCCTTGGATCGATTATAAACATGACCTAGTTTTAGAACAATCATTTTCCTTTCTTTTTGGCATCCTGAGGCCCCAATTTTTAATTTTCTACAAAAATATGTACATCTTATGTTTTTATGAAAAAATTCCTTCTGGGTTTTCTTCTTCAGGTTTAAATCTCAAATGGGTCTCTTACAAAATTTCCATCGCTAAAGTATTTTGGCCATTTGTACTTGCCTTGATTTACATGCCTTCATTCCAGTCATACCTTTATGTTACTTGGATATGTAGGTGGTCATTACTTCAGATTTGTATTTGATCTACCCCATGTTATATGAATTGGAGAGTCTGCTAACTAATTCAAACTTTTGGAGGGTTGTTACTTGGCTAGTAGACCAAATCAAACTTTCAATGGTGAGTAACTTCCCTTTTCTAAGTTGAGTTGTTTGATAAGTCCACTTACTTGCTCATAGAAGAAATCAGGCTTATGGTGTTGCTTTACTTTAAAATTCATGAAGTTAAGTAAGTAGGGTGATAAAACCTAGATTACAATATTATTAATACCCTCAGACTTATAGGGGGTCATTACTTACAACTTCACCTACCACAAACAAAGCATGTCCAAAACTCTAGATAACACTTCACTCAACCAACTTAAACTTTTAGGGGTCTATTACTTACTCATGTTCTCAATGGGTGATTTCTTCTTAAAGTCAAGCAGAGCAGGTCTGCAAATTCAATGTACACTGTGAAAGACCAACTTGTAATTTTAGGGTACCACTATTACCTTTTTCCATTCAGCAAAGTAGTCTAGAAAGTTTGATTACTCTTTCGAGATCGACCCAAAATTTTGAAGGGTCATTACTACTTAGAGTTATGAGGTACCTCTACTTCTATTTTTTTTTCTAAGTGTGATTTTTTCTTCCATTTTTGGAAAGGGTCCAAGAATGTGTAGGAGTAAGAACTTGTAAGTTCCATAACTTTCAATATGTAGCTCTATTTTGGGCATTATTTTTTTTGAAAGTGCATATTTTTATAAGATATATTAATTTATAGTATTATTTTAGGACCTTTTTAACATCTATTTTATTCATGGTATAATGGCTTAAAACTCACTTTAAACCTTTTGTACTTTTTTTAGATGCATTATCGGTTATGACCAATGTCCTTCTTGTAATCTCTCTCACTAACTGATCATAGATGCATTATCATGGTGCCTAATGTCCAATATTAAGCATGCATTACATTATATATAAGGGTGGTCTTATTGATAGTTCAAGGGGGTACTTGTACTATGTGCAATCTATTCTTTGCTTTCATCTCAAAATTTTAAATTATCTCAATATAATCTCCACTAATGGATCTAAACTTTATTGAACCACTCACACTATTTAACTATCTTGACTGGAAATTGAAAATGTAGATCACCTTGAGAGGTAAAAGACTCTATCAGATCACTATGGGTGAGAAAACTCAACCATCTATAGATGTAAAAAAGGTTAAGTGGTATAACATATGTGATGAGGCCTATGGGTTCTTATGCATATCAATGTCTCTTGACCTCCTATTTCATGTTGAATCTATAAAAACTCCCAACAATGTCTAGACCATCCTAGACAAGATTTTTAGAGTGCAGGACATCATGAGGGGTCATGAGCTAAAGAATGAGTTCATCACATGGAGCCCAGGCAACTATGACACCCTACAAGACTTATTTACAAATTTTAAATCATTGATACTATAGTTGAAATAATTTGGAATTGAGAAAATAGACGACCAATTGATTCTATCCATGCTTGTAAATTGGGTCATGACTATTCAATTTTCATCTCTACATTTCATGCTACCAAATGCACACTTGAATCCACTTGGAAAATACCATCATTCGATGAGTTTTTTACCATCTTGAATTAAGAGAAAGATAAGCTTGTTCAAATGGGTGTACTAAAGTCTTCAAAATCACATGCCTTGATTATCAATCAAGATAAGAAGAAGCCTTCTAGCAGTGGAAAAAAGGAAAAGAAATAGTCTAAACTAGATCATGAGCATAAGAAGAATAAAAAATCATATGCAAATCCTAAGGCATCATCAAATGAGTCCTCCTCAAGAAAGAAACCTAAGAAGGAGAAACTAAAATGTAACTTTTTAAATAAATTTGGGCATGATGAATCTTAGTGCATGAAAAAAAAGATTGACACCTTGACTAAGATGCTTGAGAAGAATAAGATCAATGTTCCTAAATCCTCAACTCAGAATAGGTCTACACAAGATACAAAGGCTAAATATAATAAAAAGGGTAAAATTAAGGGTAAGGCACTTGTTGTGGTATCTTCTCAGCCTTCAACTTGGGTTATTAACTCAGGTGCTTCCTATCACATGACCTCCTTAGAGGATATATTTTTAGAAATAGAGCCATGTTTTATGCCTTCAATTCTCATGGGTGATGATACTTAGACAAAATTCAATGGTAAAGGATTGGATTAATTAAGTGATGGGACCTTCAATGATGTTCTATGTGTTCCTTCGCTATCGACCAATATTTTTTCAATGTACCAAATCACTCACATAGGTGTAGGGAAGTGATTGGAGTTCACACCTAATTTAATGTTTGTTAAGGAGATGCATAATGAAACTGTAGTGGCTTATAGAAAGGCCAATCATTAGTCTAATCTATATACCTTCTCATAATTTGCCCCAGATCAACCCTCATCTAAACTACTTACTCATGCAAATGGAGTGAGCAAATTATGGCATGAATGGTTTGGCCATTTAAACTATCGTTACTTGGAGTAGCTTAGTCATCAAGACATGGTTTCAAGGTTTCCTAAAGTCAAATTCTTGGATAGCCTATGTAATGGTTGCATTCTCAAAAAGCATCCAAAAGAGAATAATGACAAGGGAAAAGCAAAGAGAGCTAAACAAAAGCTAAAAATTGTCCACAGTGACATATCAGGTCCATTTCTAAAACCTTCATTCAATAGGACTAGATACATAATCACATTTATCAATGAATTTTTGAGGTACACCTAGGTGTTTTTTCTCAAAAAGAATTATGAGGTCTTTGATCACTTTAAGGACTTCACTGAACTTGTGGAGAAGCAGTCAGATTGTTCCATCATAAGAACTAACAATGGTAGGGAGTATGTCAATAATAGGTTTGAGTAGTTTTGTACATCAAAGGGGATTTAGATGTAATACATAGTTCCATACAGTCCTCAACAGAATTGTGTGGCCAAATGTAAGAACCATTCTTTGAAGGAAATGGCCAACTACATGCTTCAAACAAAGTCTTTTGCTCCTCAATTTTGGGCTGAAGTAATCAACTATGCATGCTACATTCATAACCATGTTACACATAAAGCCTTGAAAGGAATCACTCCTTTTGAATCTTGGGATGGTCATAAGCACATAGTGGATCACTTTTGAGTGTTTGGATCACCAACAATGGCCCATGTTCCCAAGAAAAAATCCAAGGTAATAGACTCTTAGAGTTAGTCTTATATCTTTATGGGGTATGTAGAGGGTGCTAAATAATACAAGCTTCTCCATCCTAAAACTCATGAGTTATTCATAAAAAGGAGTGTCAAGTTTCATGAGGGCCCACTTGAACTCACTACTGTCACTCCAGACTCTTCAAAGTCTCATTGGACATTGATTCCACCTCAGATAGACACTTAGATCCACCTTAAAATCCTCATGATGATCAAGATGACTCTTATTCTTCTTCAAGTACAAGTGATGAGAGAAGTGATGAGGATTCCCCTCTTCCATCTCACACTCACACTTTAAATGATGATGAGTCACCTCTTAATTCTCTAATCTCATATAATTCTAATCCCACTTGGGCCAAACAAACTCTTCAAAGTGATGGGAAATGGTTTGGAAATGCATCAAATATAAGGTAGACACATTCATAGTTGTAGGGGACTTCAAATACGTACCTGACCATTACCTCAGATCCTCAAACATTTCATGAGGCATGTGACATTCCATAATGGGATTCTGCTGTGTAGGAGGAGTATAGTTCCCTAATCAAGAACAAAGCATAGGACTTGGTCCCTCTTCCTAAAGGAATATAATTGGTCCATTACAAATGGGTTTTTCAAACTAAGGATGGTGTAGATGGGTCTATTGATAAGTACAAATCTTGTCTAGTTACAAAGGGGTTTTCTCAGGTACTAGACATAGACTACACTGAGACATTTTCTCTTGTAGCCAAGATGACATCTATTAGATTCACTCTAGCCATCATAGCCGCACATCAGTGGGATGTTCTCTAAATGGACATTAAGAATATTTTTTTACATGGTAACCTGAAAGAAGATATCTACATGGAGAAACCATAAGGCTTTGTGGAAGATTCCTCCTTGGTTTGTAGACTTAAATAATCTATCTATGAAGTCAAATAGGCCCCTCAAGCATGGTATGCCAAGATGGACTCCTTTCTCTTCATATTCAATTTTACCAGATGCCACTCAGATCTGAATGTCTACATATTATAGCAAGATGATTCTCTATTGATCTTAGTTCTCTATGTAGATAACTTACTAATTACAAGGAGCTCATGATCATCTATCTCAATAGTGAAAACTATACTTTCAAATAGATTTTTAATGATAGACATAGAATTATTGCATTACCTTCTTATGATTGAAATCATTTCATCATATTCTAGGATAACTTTATCACAATCTAGGTATTCTCTTGATTTGATTACAAAGTTTAACATGGTTGATTGTAAGCTAGTTCTTACTCCCTTCTTGTCTAGTGTGAAGCTTGAGGATGATTGTCCTACACCATTAGTTAATACAACTCCATATTGATAACTTGTGGGTAGTATTATATAGATCACACACACTAGACCTGACATATCCTATATAGTTATCATGGTCTCCCAATTAATTTAGGAGCCACATGAATTGCATTTAAAATCAACTAAGTATATTTTATACTACATTTAGGGTTTACACAACTATGGGATATACTACAGAGTAAAATAGAGGTTGATTTGATTAGATACACAAATTTAGATTGGGATAGAGATATTTAGAGTCAAAATTCCACTTCAAGATATATTTTCTCACTTGGTTTAGGTCCAATAAGTTGGTCAAGCTAGAAGGAACATGCAATTTCTTTATCATCTACAAAGGTATAATATAGAGGGGACGTCAGTGCCACTAATGAGGTAATTTAGCTTCAGAGGATTCTCACTGGGTTTGGTATCTAGTTTCATAAGCCAACAATCATCTACTATGACAACCAAATCACTATCTAGATTTATAGGAATCTAGTTCTCCATCAAAGGACCAAACACATAGAGATTCACATGCACTTCACCAGGAGATTATCAATGAGCAAGTCAATGATATTTAGTGCTATCCAACATCAAATCAAATTGTAGATATTCTAACAAGCCCTTAACAGAGAGTAAATTTGTTCATCTATGAGCTCTCATTGGGGTTAGGGATACTTCACCTTCTTCTTCCTCCTATGGAGGTTCTTCACTATGTACTTGGGTACCTCATTAGGATTTCAATGTCGAGATCCAATTCTCATCTCACCTAAGCTACACTTAAGGTGGGGTGTTAGTGTAGTGCTTTTTCCCATTGGGTTTTGCCTACACAACCTTATGGCCATTTTATGTCAATTAAGCTTCCTTAATTTAGTTATAAAAGGGTCATATAGGATAATTTAATTTTAATGTAATTATCTATTTAAGAAAATTAGAGGCTTCCTTATGTTGCCCTAATTTTCACTATATGTACCCCACTTTTCCACTTTGGAGGGTAGATAGGTTAATACAATTTTATGCAAGTAGGTCATATTTTGCAAGATTATTGTGTGAAGATAAGATTCTTCCTCCTTTGAAATTTATCTATGATCTCACTACTACATACATATATTTGTTCAATATTATATGCAAGGATCGAAGATCATGGCGAATTTGATAGTTATTACATAGTTAGAGAGAGATTTGGCTATAAATCCTTTAAAACCTTAGTCATCAAATTTGGTACAAGAGCCTACTACACTTCCAACTCAGAAACTAATGGAAATCAAATAACTAATAAAAATACACAATAAGGTTAAGGATCCACTCTATACAACATAAACTATAGTGAGTACCACATAAGATATACACATAATGGTTATATAGTTTTCAGATAATGTTGGGCCTCATGAAATTTTTGTTACACTACTAGATAAGGGTATGATTACACTTCCTTCAACTACTCATCATCCACCTCAAAATTTACACTAGATACCACATAAGCATTATTGTCATTTTCAATGGATTAATGGACATATAGATGATGATTACTATGTAATGAGAGCTCACATCAATCAATACATTAGTAGACTCATCATAAAGTTCACATAGGGGGCATTAGACCCTTATTCATCATACTCCCATAGATCACACTCCTTTAAGATAGAGTTATCCTAGGGTATTCCTTTTAAGGAACCATTATATACTCATTTTACGAGCCCTATGACTTTTAAGATAACTATTTATCAATGATATCCTAAATCATAACCTCATCAATGATGGAAATTAGTTCATAGAGTTTAGAATGTACCTCTAGTGCAGACACTGATTAAGATATTTGGGAATAATTATCAACCCAAAGGCATAGTTTAGGTACAAACACCAATAGAACTCTTTGGAAATAATTACAAATCTTAGAATGCACTTCTAGTACATACACTAATTAAGATATGTGGGAATAAATATTAACCTAAGTATACAGACTCAATTCAACAACTGATAAAGATTTATGGCAATTAGTATAGAGATAAGAATCTAGCTTTAGTTCAAACACTAATTAAAATATTTTAAATAAATTAGGCAACTTAGAGTATAGATTTAGAGTGACAACTAGTCAATATTTTTGCATCAAAATCTATAAAATTATACACTAGAAGTGCATCATAGGTAGCTCTAATTTCATATTCTACATCTACACCAACACAACATGAGAAGTATGGTAGTTGGTTCTCCATGCCATCAGGGTTTAGATAAGGCATCTTGCCATCACATGACATAAATACAAACATATTATGAGATATAAAAAATAAGGAACAAATACCATATACCAATACAAAAACCTAAATCTCCTACACATATGCCCAAAACATTCATAACAAATTTACAAATCAATGAACATTAATCCAATGAAAACAAAATTACAAACATCAAACATTTCAAACAATTAACCAAACTTAAACACATAACACATTATGTGATAAAACCATATTTAGATGCCAATACATAATTCAAAATTACATAACAACCATCTCTATATATAATTCATAACATCATTTCAATACGAATGTGATGCATCACTCAATGATGTGAACATGACTTCTAAGACCAACTACCTCACTCTCACTCTTAAACACATCACCACTAGAACTAGAGGCCCCATTATCTCCATGAGACATCGATCTGTGACTAAGCCTACTCTATTTCTCTCTTGACATATAGCTAACTTAGACCTACACTTAACATACTCCCACTAAACTCATATATAATCATCTACTATATGACTACTTGCCCCACCTAAAATATTAGGAAAGGGCATGGTTTACCTCTATAGTTCTACACATAGCTCATTTCTATTTATTTCTACTTAACTATATGTTATGTACTTTATCAGTGCATAATAAAAAAAATGAGCATGCACTCTAGCTATATTGGTGGCCCACTCCCCCAATCCATCATCCATGACATCCTTTAGAATATACCATGTCAACTTATGAAGTACTTACTTAATGGTGACTTCCAAACATCTCCTGAGTAAAATGGTATAGGTCTTGATATGTGAGCCAACATAGTCTAACCCCAATAATATACTATGCTATGAAGCTCAATATCATACAGTATTGCATACATCTTATATGAAATGGAGACACCACTCCCATCCATGACATTCTCTAGAATACGTCATGTCAACTCATGAAGCACCAAATTAATGGTGAACTCCACCACTCATCTCTTGAGTAAAATGGTACAGGTCCCTATATATATGAGCCAACATAATCTGACCCCAAGAGTATACTATGCCATGATGCTCAATGTCATAAAAAATCGTGTACATCCTATATGAAATGGAGACACCACTCTCATAAATGGAAATAAATGATGACAATAACACCACTACCAAATTTTTTAACCATGGGACATTGGCCATAATAATCAAGGCCAACATTATGTCACTGTGAATACCTGTGCGGTGAGTACCCATATCCATAGTAAAAAATTACCTAGATGCTTTGTGTATAGCTCATAATCTAATCGCCTCTTATAACACAACCCACTAAAAAATTGAAAACTATTAGATCCTATACACATCCTCCAATGTCATAATCATCTCACTTGTGAGCAGCCAAAATGTACACATATCTACAATCCACCTCTCACACAAATGTAGTGATCATATGCTTATTTGAAATCATTGGCTTCAGGAAATCCACATGTCATAACCTTAATCTATCAAGGACATCTATCTATATATTATACAAGGGAAACCTTAAGAAAGTCTACATCAATTGACCAACACAAAACTCCTCATATAGGCATTAACCTACAAAAATTTCAACAAATCCAAGATCAATGAAAGAAAAACTAATACCAAAAAGCAAAGAAAGAATTCATAAACTAGTCAGTAATGTTGAGCACCATATTTGGGGCCTATTAGCACTAGCACTACCTAGAGGATAGTGACACTGGATAGTAATGCCACACTCTAGACACTAATACTAGAATCTAGACACTAGTGCCTAGAGTTGGATAGTAATGCCACCTTTTACAAAACTAGCCAAAAATAACCTTTCTCTAGTAAAATAATTAATACAGATAAACTAAGATGATAAAAAATAGGAAAAGTTAGGATCCCTTATTAGGTGAACCTCCTCATAACCAGAGAACCTAACATCTCATCTCCTCAACATGTTTTCTCTCTCTTAGACCCAAACGTCTCACTCAAATTATGCAAATGAGTTGACAATGATTCAAAATGACATATTTAAGTCATCACTTACTCAATTCCACCATATTAAAGTTACTCTTTCATGCTAAATTTGCTAACTAATACAGCTATCTTGTTGTTACCATATCTTAAGAATCGTAACTCTGATTTATGAACCATTTATTGCACATGGGACTTGATATCATTATACTCCATCCTATATTGGTAAAACCAATCCTCTAATACCATAGAATAAATCAAGTACCTATACAACTACACACCAAGTTAACAAACTTTGACATAATCGATACATTATTCAAATCTAATAAAATATCACAATTACCAAGTAAACACAAGAAAATTTGATACCACTTTTGGTCACATATCCTCCTCATAGTCTTGAATCTCTTACTAAAATGAGGGTAAATATGCATAGATTGCTTCAGACACACATAGTTAAATTTAGATTTTTTTGACATATGGGTATCTAGAGTTACAAATGTTCAAAGATACAAACATATACGTCTACATAGGTGTGCATAGACATTAAATTGCATAGATTATTTAGATATACATACATATAGGTCTACATAGGTTTACATAGATATTTATTTTCATAACTTATTTAGATATATAGATATACAAGTCTACACAAGTTCACACAAGCATTTAATTACACAACTTATTTAGAGATATAAACATACATGTCTACACAAGTTTACATAAACATTCAATTGCATAACTTATTCAAAGATGTAGACATACATGTTTACATAGGTCTACACATGCATTCACTTGCATAACTTATTCAGAGATTTAGATATATAGGTCTACATAGGCATTCAATTATATATATATTTAGATATATAGGTATAAAGGTATAGACATGTTTACACATTCATCCAGAGTTATAGTTTTTTGGATATACAAACACACAAGTCTACACAGATATTCAAGTATAGTCCATGAAGATATATAGTTTTGATATAGGTATATCAATTCATTTAGATATTTAGATACATAACTACATTACATAATTATCAATATTAGGGGGCATGATGCATAGCATATGTTCTTGGTTCCCATTTTTAGATTTACTAGATTACACCTGTATCATCACCAGGTTTTCACTAATTTGGATCATAGGGCCATTTGTAGTAGTTGATCCATAATAACACACCAGACTCAGTTTACATTATCTAGATTCAAAGTAGGGACAAGTGAGCCTTATTTCTCCACACCTATAATTTACTTTACTCAAGTTCATATTGGGGGAAAATGAGCCTTTTTTCTATTTGAGGTACAATCATTGAGAGGTGGGGGGGTGAATTAGTGAGTCAAGATATTTCAAACTTAAAATGTAATCCTTTCAAACTCTTAATCAATGACCACAAGTAATCATAAATCATAAAATTTTTTTATAATAATGAACAATCAAAATCACACACATAATATAAAATCTAAGTGGGATACCCTCATGGGGAATAAAACCCACTCTCAAGCTTGCAAACACATGGACTACTTGTCTTATAAGAGGATATAAATAAGAGACCTTTTAGTGAAGCACCCACTTCACAAGGAGCACCCACCCCTAAGTATGAATAACCACCCACTTTTTCTAGATGTTGAGCACCCACACAACACCTTATTAAATCAACAACTCTAAAATTTTGATTGTATTTCAATCTAAACGGAGACATAATGTATACACCTCTCTTTCAACTCATCACACACACTCAACCTTGCTCATAAAAGTAATGCATCAAAAACACTCTTTTAGATCTCTCTATTCTTCTTATCTCATCCTCAATCTTCTTTTTACTTTAATTCATCTACTAAGCACACTCACTCTGATCTCTTTCATTCACCTCTATCTTTTACTTCTCTTAAAACATGCACATTCAAGTCTAGAAACCATTGCCTTAATCTCCACCTTTTATAGAGTCTTCATGAATATCAATATCTAGGTCAATCATAATACTTTCTGTAGCCATTAAGACATATAAAATAGCTCAATACCATCTTTAGAAGTCAACCATAAAAACTATAGGTCATACTTAAGCAAATATGCCTTTCAATTAGACCTTAGTAGCCCTTATAGGTTTCATGGAGACCTATTCACACATTCAACACTTCATCAAGAAAATTAAGAACATAAGATCACTTTCAAATACCTATGTCCACTCCATATGATCTCTAAGACATCTTCAAATGATTAATCCCACCAAAACACTCTTTTACTAAAGCACAAAATTCTTAAACAATATTATGTACATAAAAACACCATGAATGAACACATAGTCAATTTTGAATCTCCATAATTTTGTCTTTATAAACATTCAGACCTTCTAATTAGATTATATGGATGTACCTTGAATCCATATATAACTTTTCCTTTTACACCATGATCAAATTTTGTATATATCAAAAGTTATAGCTCAAAAATTATATACTATTTTTCCATCATAAATTTAAATATTTAAATTTCAATGGTCACTAAGAAAATGTTAAATTTAGACACTTAGACCTCATCTCATGCTCCCTAAAAACTTTGACCAAATACACACATTAATATTCATGGATTAGTCTAGATATTACCTTACAATTCTCACCACTAATCTTAGATTAGAGCTCCTTCGATTGTGCCACTTGGCAGCCTCATGTGCCTTCTTAGCACATTAACTATTTGACTTGACCAACACCATCAATCTCTATCTATACAAACATCTACAAACTATTGATCTTCTATTCGATCTCTTTGAATGTGAAACATGTCACTAGTGCATTTACCTTTGATAATTTGAATTTTATGTCCACCATTTGATCAAGATCTATGATTTAATGTGCACTATTAGATATGTTGACTAGTTGACCTCAAACTTTAATGAAACTAAACTTGACTGTCTCTGGCCCATCGCAATTTGTAAAATCAACTTTGAAGGTTTATAACTTGAGAAATAAAATACTTCAAGAGTCCAAATCTTCAGGGTACCTTCTTGTCACTATAAACAACATCTCTATTAAATAATTTGACCTCAGTTGACTTTCTTAGTACCTAAAATAAATACATAAACTTGATGGTTCATTCATATCTACATGATGTGCAGTGACAGTCTAGCTTATCTTAAGCTAGAATATGTAAGTTCCTCTTTCTAAATGATCAAATGACATATTATGACTTCATCAAGACATCTGTGGATGCCTCATAACTTCTACTTTATCCTTACAGACCTACAAATGTGCCATAAGCTCTCTAAGCTATCAAACTTAACTTCTTTATCACTCATGCACTAGTATCTCATGCTCTCTTTAACATCAATGACCATGCTCAATAATCTCCTCCTTTGACATTGATGTCAAAACATGCTCATAATGACTTTATTTGAACAATGACTTCATTATGATCTTTCTCCCCCTTTTGACATTAGTGACAAAGGGTATCTTCATCAACATGCCAAAAAATATTCCTCAGCATTATGTATGCATTTAAATTCCATTTAAGATGCTCATGATACTTACATACTTTATGGCATATGAATCAATTGCTCCCCCTTTGAAATGTACAAATATAAATTAGGACTTCTCTGATCTTTGGACTTGACAAACTACTCATAGATCTTAGAAATCTCCCCCTAACATCATGCTCCATCTCATGTCATATGTTCTTTGACAAACACAAATCTAAACTTATGATTTTTTTATCCTTGGACCTTTCCACCTACATGACTCACAATCCTTATTTTAATCAATCATGAAGATTCAAAACCTTGTCAAAATACATGATTTGGTTTGATCAAGTCATCATGTCAATCTTCTTGAATACAAAACTGTAGCATACATCTTCACACTTCTATCATGGCTAAAGTATCTTAAAAGATGCTCCCCCTTACATTATGCATATATTCTTCAAGATACTCAATCTAATTGAGTTAGTTCCCCCTGAGCCAAACACTTCTTGCATAATATCAAATTGAAAGGAACATATCTTTATACTAATTTGCATTTAGATCATTACCTAGAGCACACACACTTGCTTCCACACATGAAATATGTCTCCTAAGAATCATAGGTAGAGACACCTAGTTGTCATATAGGGACTAAAAATCCCAAAACTTAGGATAATTCCATATATACATGCCCTTACTTGACTTTTAGTCCTTCCTCATCTTCAAATTGTCTTTGAATAAGTTCTCAAATTTATTCTTT
The DNA here is from genome assembly GCA_037957365.1 of Torreya grandis. Classification (NCBI taxonomy): domain Eukaryota; kingdom Viridiplantae; phylum Streptophyta; class Pinopsida; order Cupressales; family Taxaceae; genus Torreya; species Torreya grandis. The sequence continues at coordinate 3,445,053 of JARHVA010000479.1, forward strand.
TCTTTTATCTCAAAATCATGCTTGATTTCCTTGTCCATTTTGGTAGATAAGGCTTATTCCTTGATACTTGAACTTATTCCCTATTCTAACATGGAAAATAGTCCACTTTGAGTCTATTTTTAATTTACCTATTTAGGCCTCCATTCACTCTGACTCCTCTTCATGATAGGATTGATAATCTTTGAAGTAGAATACTGATTATTTTTGCAGAACCTTACTATGTGACCTCTCTCAAGACATTTGAAATAAATGAGGTTTTTTAGATTTTAGATACCTTATGATTTATATATATGATTATTCCTTTTAGTTTCATGAATTAATTCATTTACCTAATCATTTATTCTCCTGATGAAGATATTACAAAAGTTTGTAATATGACCAAACCCTTGACACTTGTAGTAAAAGATGTCATTATTTCCTTGTGAACCTATTGAATATCTTGAGTGATGATGTTCCTCATGCTTTCCATTTTATTGATCATAATTCCATGAAAATTCATTCCTTGAGGATATTTTACAATATTTTAAACTATGACCAGATTGATTACAAAAGTAACAATGACCATTGAAATTTGCATAGCTCAAAACATTTGGTTATTTGATATGATTTGTCTTCATTTTACCAATGCCTTTATTCCTTGACTGATGATTGATATTCATAGTTTGATTATCCTTATTCACATCATCCTTTATCTTGTCTTTAGTTACATGCTTTTGTTCTTCTTTGTATCCAATACTAGTTCTATCACTTGCATGCTTTTGAATACTCAAAATATCATCAAGATCATTTGAGATATTTTAAAAATTCATAAATGACTTCACCTTACAATATGTCTTATCTAAATTAGATTTAAATAAATAATTTTCAATCACATACATTGAATACTCCTCTTCTTTAGCTTTTAGGCTTATAGATAGGATTTCTAATTGACACCTGAGATGCTTGACTAAATCTTCATGCTCCTTGGTGTTTTCATTCATTATTAACGTAAACACACTAAATTATTCTTCATATTCCTTGATTTGTGACATCATCTCTTTTTTATTTTTATTCTCAATATTATGATCTTCAAGATAATTCATCAATTCATCCTTATTATTTAAGTCATTAGTTGTATCTTTTCTCATATCTTGATTTGGTTTCATCTGCAAAGACTGTATCTCTAATTGATACATGATACACTCTTAATCCTTACTCTTTAATTCGTTATTAATATTAAAAATATGAGTTTAAATCTATTTCATGATCTTATCATGACCTTGACTTCATTAATTAGCCTTCCTTCAAAAATTCCAAATTGCTCCTTGTAGGATTTGATCAGGGAATCTTGTTTACTATTCTTTTTTTGTAGTAGCTTAATTTATTCCACTGTATCTAAATATTTATCCCAAAGATTGGATTTTTCATATTCTTCGTCTGAGCTATCTTTATCAAAGAAATCTTTTCTTAAGGAACATTCACCTTCATCATCACTTAAAGCCATGAAAAATGTCTCCATGTCATAGTTATGAAAAAAGTCATCATTGTCAGATGTTTTTACTTCTTTTGTAAATGAGTCACTATCTTATTCATGGTATGGACTCTTACTCCTTTTATTTTATTCCTTATTTCCATTTTTCTTAATGAATAAATTTATGTACTTTCTAGGACCCTCAGATTTCTTATGTTCATCCTCATGAGATTCTTTATCAACTTCTTTATGTTCATACTTGTCTCTACTTGTATATTTAGATACAAAATGACCAACTTTACTGCATGAAAAATATTTAGAAGTAATTTCCATTCATACTTACCTGATCCTACATTCAATTTTATTACAATCATGGATTAAAGTTGATCTTCATTAAGATCAAAATCTTCAAGACTTAACTTGTTATTCTTGGCTTTTGTCTCCTTGATCACCTTGAAGGTTGATTCCTTCTTAGGAGGTCTATCCTCATCAACTCTCATCTCATAGGTAGTAAGGATGACATGTAGTTCATCCATATTCAATTTATAGAGATCATGACTTTCTTCTACAGCAAATCTTTTTGAATCAAACTTGTGTGTAAGTATCCTTAATACCTTGTATACTATAGTAACTTCATCAATCTCCTATCTAAGACCTCTGATCATGTTTACTACCTCATCAATATTTAGAAGATAGGATGCCATAGTGTCTTCTTCCTTCATTTTGAGACCTTAAAATTTCCTTCAATAGGTCTATAACTTAACTAGTTTTACTTTAGAGTCTCCTTCATAGATGGTCTGTAATTTGACCCAAATTTCCTTAGCAGACTTGCAATGGATCACTTTGGTGAACTTAGCCTTAGATAAACCACAAATGATATAATTAATAGCTTTATAATTGTTCTCACTCAAATTTTTGTTAGTAACACTAGGAGGATTAGTTGGTGTAGTATATCCATACATAATAGAATGCTAAATATCAAACCCTAGAGACATGATGTATGCCCTCACACTTATACTCCATAAATCATAATTTGACCCATTGAATAATTGTGATTAATTTTTAGAGAAACCCTACATATGTTAACTTTCCATAATGTACTTTGGATCACCTTCAAGTGGTTAAACTTGTAATAAAGGTCCAACTTTGATACTAATTATTGGAGGTACAATCACTAAGATGGGGTTGAATTAGTGATGTAATATATTTTAAACTTTAAATGTAATCCTTTCAAACTCCTAATAAATGACCATAAGAAATCATAAAGCATACAATATGTTCATAATAATGAATAATCAAGATCACACACATAACACAAGATAAATGTGGGAAACCCTCTTAACGAATAAAACCCACTCTCAAGCCTGAAAACACATGGAATACTTGTCATATAATATGATCACAAATAAGAGACATTTTATTGAATCACCCACTTCATAATGAACACACACCTATGAAAGCATACAAGATGTTCATAATAATTAATAAGTAAGATCACACACATAACACAAGCGGTACATGATAAACCCTCTTAGGGAATAAAACCCACTCTCAATCCTATAAACACATGGACTACTTGTCCTATAAGATGATCACAAATAAGAGATATTTTAGTGAATCACCAACTTCAAAAGAATCATCCACCCCTAATTATGAACAAGAACCCACTTATTCTAGATGTTAAGTACCCACACAACTTATTAAATCAAAAACTCCAAAATTTTGATTGTAGATCAATCTGATTGGAGACACAATATATACCACCTTTATTTCAACTCATCACACACACTCAACCTTGTTCATACAAGAAATGATTCCAAAACACTCTTTTGGATCTCTCTAGTCTTATTATCTCATCCTCAATCTACTCTATACTTCAGTCCATCCACTGAGCACACTCACTCTGATCTCTTTCCTTCACCTTTGTCTTCTACTTCTCTCAACACATGCATAATAAAGTCTAAAAACCATTGCCTTGATATCCACCTTTTATAGAGTCTTCATGAATATCAACATGTAGGTTGGACATAGTAATTGAATTATAACTTAATACATCTAAAAAAGCTCAATACCATCCTCATATGTCAACCATAGAAACTATGGGTCATACTTAAGTAGCTATGCCTTTCAATTAGGCCTTAGTAGCACTTATAGGTTTCATGGAGACCTATTCACCCATTGAACACTTCATCAATCAAAATAATAACATAAGATCACTTTCAAATACCTAGGTCCACTCCATATGATCTCTAATACATCCTCAAATTATTACTCCCACTAAAACACTCTTCTACTAAAGCAAAAAATGATCAAACAATATTCTATACATAAAAAAACCATGAGTAAACATAATCAAATTTGAAGCTCTATAAATTTGTGTGTAAAAAAATTCAGACCTTCTAACTAGATTCTATGGATGTACCTTAAAGTCTTCTACAAATTTTCCTTTTACACCATGATCAAATTCTGCATATATCAAAAGTTATATCTCAAAAACTATATATTGGTTTTTCCTCACAAATTCAAATATTTAAATTTCAATGGTAATTGAGCAAATGTTAAAATTTAGACACTTTTGCCTCATCTCATAATACCTATAAACTTAAACTAAAATGCATGTCATTGATCTCCATGGATTAATCTAGACATTACCTTGTAATGCTCATCATTGATATTATATCAGAGCTCCCATAATTGTGCCACTTGGTAGCCTTGTATGCCTTCTGAGCACATTGACTATTTGACTTGACCTACACCATCGATCTCTATCTATATAAACATCCATGAATCATTGACCTTTTATCTAAGATCCATGAATGTGACACATGCCACTAACACATTTACCTTTGACAATTTGACTTTTACATGCACTATTGGATCAAGATCTATGATTTTCTACTAACTAGTTAACCTCAGAATTTAACAAAATTAAACTTGATAGTCTCTGGCCCATCATAGTCTATAAGAGAAAATTTAAAGGTTTATAAATTAAACAAGAAAACACTTCAATAGTCCAAATATTTAGGGTACCTTCTTGGCACTATAGACAACATATCCATGAAATCCTTTTACCTTAGTTGACTTTTTGAGTACTTAAAATAAATGCACAAACTTACTAGTTCATTCATATCTACATGATGTGTAGTGATGGTTTGGCTTATCTTAAGCTAGTATATACAAGTTTCTCTTTCCAAATTATCATGTGACATATGAGGACTTCATCAAGACATCTATGGATGCCTCACAACTTCTACTTTGACCTTACAAACTTGTAAATTTGCCATAAGATCTCCAAGCTATCAAACTTAACTTCTTTTCCATTCATACAATAGTATCTCATGCTCTCTTTGACATCAATGATAACCTAACATCAATGACCATGCTTAAAAATTTCTTTACACCTATAGTTTAAAGTCATTAGATTAAAAGTGGGGTAAAGTGAGTCTTATTTTTCCACACATTTAACTTACACACTCAATTTCATTATAAGGTGAATTTACAACATATGCTTCCTTTCACATATTACACTCTAATTCTCATCCACTTCTCTAGCCAAGTAGTGGGCCAAACCTAGATTATATTCACATAGGTAAGTACAATTATGCCTTTCTATTTTATTTTACTATAGTACTTCTATTTCATTGCATTACTAGAATAAAAAGGGGGCAAATGTAAACACCCTAATTTGGTCAAACAACCACAAATACTATGTCTTTTATTGCTCTTTCACACAAAGTGTCTTCATGATGGTTATATTACTTGTTCACATGGTCACCTTAAGTCCTTTGATCTTTCTTATGACTTTTTTTTTCACTGTTTTGACACCCCCAATAGTCATTGGTTACCTTTTCCTACTCCTATGGGCCCCTAGCCTTTCATCCTTAATTTTTGCTATATTTTGAGACTTTGGACACTAGTGCTATTTTTAGGATAGTAGTGCCACATGGTACTACTGTCCACTTTTTCCTTCACTATTTGATGGACCTTTTTACTCATGTTTGAGTCATGACCCCTCTGTGACCCTTATATTATATGTTATATATCTTTTTCATGACTTGTTGGCTAGCAAACAAGGTATTATATTCCAAACAAATATCCTCCTATATAAAGAGCCTCATAAGGCATTTTACATATAACACTTACTATTTTCTCACTTATTACATAAAAATCAATCAATATTACAACTCAAATACTCTACATAATACTCAAGATTCACACTTAGACATTTGCATGCTTGATCAAAGAAGGGCCTAGGTGAAATTCATCCTAGTATATCATGCAAGTTAATGGTGCACATTCCTTAAGGGAGAACTAGATGAAATATGAGACCCATATCATTGGGGATAATGTAGGTAGTGGTCAAGATAATATGGGTTCTACTCCATGTGATTATAACATCCCATAACCCATATTTTATTTTCATTTTGCACTTGACTATTTCATTATTTCATGTGTGTAAGTATTAATTAGGGTTTTAGAGAATAATCAACTCAAATAATGACACAAACGATCCTCAACATAACATTAAATCACTACAGGTCCTTCAGGAACTCCTATAACTCCTCCAAAAGTTATAGATAGTCACTATATGAGGGAGACTAGTGCCAAGTTTGGATACTTACACCACATGTTGCTAATATCCTAAGGGGTGTGCTACTATTTGAAGAAAGATATCAAAAATAGTCTATAACCAAAATATTCCTCTCTATCTACTTAGTCTTCTTAAGTATTTAGATATGTGAGAAACTCTTTGTATATATAGATAATTCCATCTTCATCCTATATTTACTAATTTTGGAAAGATACATAGAATAATTTAATTCCAATTTAATTCCATATTTACAATAAACCCAACCCTTTAATCTAGCTTAGGATTTATATGTGTAAAATACTAAAAGGTCAAATCATTTTTCTTTGAAATGTATTTTGGATTACTCATATTATAGTTTTATTCTATGCATTCTATAAATGTAGCTTGATGCTAAGTATAGGGTGGTCTATAGCATTGGCATTCCAAACCTCATAGTGTGGATCAATAAAAGACACTAAAAACCTAATGAATACAAACATGACATGTTACATATCACATGTACAACCAAAAAAATAAACCACTTTAGATAATGGAGTCATACAAAGGACATAAAAGGCAAAGTGAATTCACACTTGGTGAATAGAAGATACATAAGGCAATGAAAGTACATCAAATACATAGTAGGCACATAAAGTGATGAAGATAGATCAAACATGTAGCATGCACATAAAACACATTGGATACATATGAATCATGATGAAATCAAGTAAACTTTATGATTAGATATAGAGTAAACACTTAAAAAATAAGGTTTACTAGAGAACAAATATCATGGACATGAATCATGATACCACTATGAAAGTGTAGTAGCTTAAAAATTAATCAAAGATAAAGAACCTAAAGTGGAACTAGGAAATTTCAATATTTATAATGTGAAAATGAGAACATGTATACTAATAGAAAATAAGATTTGCATCTACCTTGATAATCACCTTAGTGGTATATGTGAAAGGTAGTGAAGTAAGACCTCTATCTATACACACAATACATGAATGCAAAGTGTATATACTATCATAGTCATAATATACATTCTTGTTGCAATCATTTTTATAAAATATAATGAATTTTTTATAAAATAAAATATCACATGTGTATAACACAATTAAGAAATACTTATAACAATCACTAGAAAAGTAATGAAATCTATCAAAACCCATATATAAGGGCCTAAAATCAAAAGTAATTGAATGAATCATATAAATAGAGTTTTCAATTTCCACAATAAGGTATTGGTTATAAAATTTAACCAATTATACAAAGGGATCCATGATATTCATCATAATTTGTACAAAGTGAAACACTAAGATCACCAACAATACACTCAATTAGAGAAATTCAAATTTAACACTATGTCCAATAAGAGAGTATGGGTTCACCAAAATGTATTATCAATGAATGGATTTAAATTAATATTGTAATGAAAATACCTATAAACATATAACAAGGTTAAATTCATACATAACATGGTAACTAACCTAATTATTTAATTCTAAAACCAAATAAAATGAGGTGACATGAAAGGTTTAGGCTTATTTGATTCCTAGGAGTGACCAAAAGACAATCATCAAAATATAACAATGTAAAACAATATTTGGTAAAAATTAGAAGGTAACCCTAAAAATTCATAAATATTAGAGAAGGATGTCCAAAGTTTGGTGTTTAAAACATCCACTATCTAGAGTGTCCATTTTTACACTAAGAAAAATATTAGACATGCATGAAAAATGTATGTAAGAAAATAAGATAGATCTACATCTTATCTGAATTAGTAAAATCTAAGATAATATAAAGTAATAAACAAACATCCATTTCAATATAATTTATATTAGCGTCATGACCAAATTGGATCCACTAAACCTAGCCAAGGGATTTCTTACTACCAACACCAAATGAGAGGGTTACAAAGCCTCTAGGCAAATTATACCATGCAATAAACCTAGCTAGTTATAATTGCATGAAACAAAACTAATCTAGTGCTAATCAAAGATTGTGGTAAAAATGGAGATGATTAAATAAAAACCAAACAATCAAAGGATCATGATAGTAAAATGGGGGACTAGATCATCTAAAGTGGAATATGACAAGCAAATAAAACTCTATATCTTCACTAAGTTTAAGCATAGAGGTAATATAAGTAAGGAATTATACATTCAACACGTATTAATTATACAATAAATATCTATCAAATGAAATAAAAATAGTTAGGAATACTTACCTTGGGTGAATTTGGTGAGTCTCAATCTCTCCCTTGGCCAATAGTTCTTTATAAGAGGTTATATGTATTTTTAAGGATCACACTATATAAATCAAATCTTCACTAAAAGACTCATACTTTTCATCTAAGACTTTCTGCAAGACAAATAATCTTATCTCCAAGGCAAACCCTAAGCAATGGCTCCTTTAAATATAGATTTAGTAGAATTACAAATTGTAATAATGTGAATATGAATGTTCGTCCTATTGGATTGAAATGAGACCTATATTTATAACAATGGATAAGCGTTCATTCTTATATAATTTAATCTAACAAAATCAACCAACTCAATCTAGTTGGTTAAAAAGGGTTAATGTCAAGCCTCAAACTAATTCAACTAGGCCAATTTAGTTTCATAATGTGTGGTTAATATTTTATAATAGGATTATCCTAGATAACGTAGTAGTAAAATAAGGTGTTTTCTTAATTAGAGGATATTTAAAAAATATAAATTATAAGGGAAATATATAAATAGGGTTTGAACTACTTGGGGAGTTAGATAAACAAGATTTGTACTAGGTTTAGGTAAGGATAGAGTTGAAACTGATCTTAGAAAGCCCCAATCATCTACCCACCCCTTTCATAGTGCACCCTTTAATATTCTCACTTAGAGAGATAGAAATTATATAGGTACATGCATGAGAGAATGCGTCAATAAATGAAAAAGTTAAAAAAAATTGTGTGTAAACATATTCCCCACTCGAAGCTCGTCACATGTGACATAGTTGTAATATGGGATGGTGATTCTAGATATAACATATCAAAACATAATATTGATCCAATAAATTACAATATAAATCAAAAATAAATATATGTAGATAATTGATAGATATGTACCTTCACTTAACTTGTTACTATTAAATAGGAGGTACATAAGAATTAGGTGGAAGAGGAATCCATTTTATGGACTAAGAGATGGACCTAAAACATAAGTGTTATCAATCTAGATTTAACCCTTGAGGTAGTGATGTTTTAATCCTGCATCATCTAGCTAATATAATGGGATCACTTCTAGGTGTGGGTGGCCTAGTTGATGAGGTGAACCTCTAGTTTTTGGGTAGGCTCCCTTGGTGTATCAATTTTATCTCAATTAATAAAAATAATAACTTGGTGATGAAAAGATATAGAATATAATGTATGAAAAAAACCTAAGCTAAGGGGAGGTGATGCACCATAATGTCTTTTCCACTCTAACTAACCCTTCAATAACACTTTGTGAGTCAAACAAGGACTAATGACTGGAACATGTTCTCCAAAAGGCTCCAAAGCATTATTAATTCATATGAAGGTTATGGTAGATGGATGAAACTTTAAGGTGATGGGTAAGAGGTCTTCTTCAAGACACTACTAACTAGATTGCACTTTAAGCATAGTCACTAAAATTTATACACATCATATGACCTATTTAGGATAATTTTCTAGTAGTTAGGTGAGAATAAGGACATATAAAGGGGATAAGACTTCACCACTTATGTAAATCAACAAGAACATAACACACTAAACTAGCATGAGAGTTTGAAACAATACTTTTATTGATTCAAAAGGTTACAAGGTATAATTTGGGCAGAGTTTATTCATACCCAATCGAGGGGTCATTATAATGGCTCTTGAGACTCAATTTATAGACAAGAGAAATGGAGAGGAGGATAATATATCATGAAAGTGTCATTTATAGGATATAATTATCCTCATTCACTTGGTCAATAGTTATTAATATTAGTGACATCTCCATGATCTCTCCATGCATTACCTTGGTTGGTTGGTTGTCTTCAATGAACTTTTAGACATGGAGGTGTAGTGAATAGGAGTTATTTCAATATTTTTTGACCCCATTAAAATCATGTACAACCCAACCTATTCTACCACTTCTTCCTTTATCAGTCATAATGGTGGTATTATGGTCTAATTAGCCTCCATAGATCATTAAGTAGCCTACCTTCCCTTTGTGCATGTTGACTAGACCTAAAATTGATGTATCCTCCATAATGGCCATGAAGTGTGCCTAATTTCTTCCATGAATAGTTCATAAGGATTTTATGAACTTGTATTTACTCACTTTCCAACCGTCTATGTCAATAGGCATCTCCCTTAATTGACCAAGTAGGCCTAGTAGGAAACTGGGCCTAGTTACTCAATGCTAGTTGCTTAGATGACCATGAGACCTTAATAGAACCTTAAAAATTGATCATTAATCATGTGTCAGGTATAATAAATCATATTACACCATGACTTATTCATTTTAAATAGTGCACACCTTTAACTCAATCTCATTTAGGTGACTACATCACCTCTCACTAGCACTTCTAGACTAGATCTTTAGCTTAGACCTATAAAAGAACTTATAAGATTATTTTATAGTATTTTATGATCTTATAAGTTGGAATAAAATTCATACTATCCCCTTTAATTATCTACATCTAGTCATCTAGCCCTATACATTGGATTCATCACTAAAACTTATAAAATACAAGGTTATAGTATGTTGTACAAACCAATTATAGGAATTGGACCTTATTAGAGTGAAAAAGGTGTTTTAGGTCTCTCCCAAGTAAATTTATGGTATTTGAGTTCAAATTTCTCAAGTTTTTCTCCATTGGGGTTTTTTAGACTAGATTAGGCAAGTTTAGACATGCATAAACTCTTAACGATTGTTCATAGCCATAAGGGATTGAAATATAAAAATAATTCCAAGAAAACTTATCCTATAATTTAATGATCACATTCATCTATTCCCTAATGTTCCAACATGAATAAAACACCTCTCAGGCTCAAAACCCTACATTTTGGGAGGTTGATGGGGAGGAAAAAGGTGTAGAAGAGAAAAACATGTTTGGTTTTAAATTTTAACACTTTTAATGGATCTATGAAAACCCACCTAACCTACTTCCATGTTTATCTTTTCCATCTCTCCCCCATATATCCTCTAAAACTACATTAACTCTTGTTTAGGGTTTGTAGGCTTCATGGCCTATGTAGCCCTAAAGGCTTGGTTTAGTGTCTACTTTCCTCAAATTAAGGATATTATTATAATGAAAACCCTTTTTATATATTATAATTTCATTTTTTGATTATTTAAATCTTTAAACACCCCAAAAACATGTAAAAGTATTCAACTTTCATGCACAGGACTGTGACTACCTTTTTAGGCCTAATAGGTCTAATTAGGCCATTAGGCTCTTCCTTGTCTCAAAGGAGCAGTGTATTTAATTAATGTTTATAAAACTTATGGAAAAAATCAATAGACTTTATTTTCAACCTTATAATTCATCTCCTTGCATGGTATCTCATGATTTCACTCTTTTACTCATGACCCTACATGTAGGTAACAATTGTGAATTTTTTACTATGTGAGAAAGTGAGATTTTTCATTCATGATAATCTTATCCCAATTTTTAAACATTGATAATATTTTATATGGATTTTATCAATATTAATTGATTCTTGTCACCTTTAAGACACCCTAAAATAGGACTACTTACTCAACTTGTTTTCCGTCTACAATTAGGTCTACTTGAGTTGTAGCTGTAAACATCCCCTTTATTGGTTGGCACATTGAAACATTTTTGATAAATAAAATAATGATGTATAGGGTTATATTACCTACCAAAATCTTCTAAATTTTTTCTAACCACTCTCAACTCAATCACCTTGATTCCATGACTGGTCTTAAGGATACAATTTTGCAAAACTAACTGTGTCAATCCATTTGAGAGGTGATTTGATGTTTCATTATTTATTCGAGTTAGATAAACATGTTTATGACCATTAATTATTCCTCCTACCCTCTAAAAATTGCTAATCTCATCACTCTATTAGTGTTTCTTCAACATTGCATCTATAGTCCTACGTGTATTGAAACCTTGATCGAGTTTGTCTTCTTTGGGAGAGTTGATGATGTTGCTCCTTATTTTACCCTACTCTCTCTAAGTTTGATTAATATTTTTAATCCCCTCTAAAAAATATTGGAATAATAACCTAACATATTAATCAATGTTATAGCCATTATAAACATTGACTAAATTATTTTTAACCCTATATAACCTTATGAGATACTCTTATCACCCATTACCCAAGTAGTCTCATGACATAAAACTCTTGGAGGATTTTATGTACTTTAAAAAGAATATTTTAAACCTCCCAACAAAACTTAATCTATGTAAATGAACCTTAAGTGATGCTAAAGTTGACAAGTGACATGGTTCCTCATAAAAATGTGAGAACTCATTCCTATAGTTAGTCTACATGGATCCTTAGGTAAGATTGACACTTTAAAATTATCAAGATGTAAATTCACCACCACTATGATTCAACTCTTAATAATTTATATGAGGGATGAGAGAGAGGTTTCTAGACTTGATCATGGCCTCATCTTGAGAGATTCATCACTTAAGACATTCTGAGAATCCATTTTTGGCTATAGACCTGAATATCACTTACTACCATAGGCTTTAAAACTCTATTTGGTCTTTGAAAACATGTTTTTAAGTCCTCAAGGAGGATTGAAGACTCACTAATTGAATATAGGTCATCATAACAACTCAAAAGGTGTAAAAATTTGTACTAAAACTTGGTTTATTATGTCCTAAATCTTGGATTCTCTTGATTACTACATGCATCCTCATTAAGAGTTCTCACTAGACTTTGTAAAACATTAGAAACATTGTTTTAGAAACCTTCAGGTAGGTTTACAAGCTCATTGGTTTGGTGTAGACTATTTGATTGTGAGTGATCATTATAGGTGATCACCATTATATGAGTTATAGGTCCATTCAATCACTAAAAATCCATTTTTATAGAGCCTTAAGGAGTTTTGGAAGATTTTTAAGATCTCACCAACACTTTGCAACCATTAGAGACCTTGAAGTATCAAGAACCCCATTGTTATCAACCTGTAGATTACTCTAAAATAAGGTTCCTTGTCTCTTGATAGATTGAATATGCCAAGTGAGTTTGGAAAATCATGTAGGGTGGCTTCAAAAACCTCTTAAATCCCCTTCAATATCATTCTTATTTATAATGAACTCATAAGTGAAGAATTGAGGTAAACCTACACCCCTATTTGGATGGATGAGACACTATGAGTCCAATTTCTTAGCGATTGTTCATAAAAGAGGGGGAGCCAATCCAAGGAATAATTACACAAAATGTAAGATAATTATGGTCCCCTCCTCTACCCAAAATCTTAGGTCCTTATTCTTTATCCTTTGTCCTTACCAAATAGAAACTTGATTGGTTCTTTTGACCTGCCAAGGATGACAAGGGAAGGACGGGGTTAGTTTTTGACCTTTTTTGACTTAAAATTCACTCAAAATCATATATCTAGGATTTAAATGCATAAAATAAGCCATGTATGTGTCTAAAAATGATCTTGATCTGATAAAACTATATGAACCACTTAAAAACCCCCACTTTTTGCTATGAAAACTATTTATGCTGCTATAAAACTGATGGAGATGATATACCAAGTGCATTTGAAGCTTGGAAATGATTGTAAAAACATGTGGTGATATGTCCATCTTTTATTTATGTTGTACACTTGTATTTTTCTTACAAAACCTTCTTTAGTCATTACAAAATTGGTAATAAAGCATTGTAAAGAGGGGTGTATTGTTAGAAATGAATATATTCTACCTTTCTAGGAATTGTACAGACTATAAGAAGTGTGATATGACTTGGACACCACATGACATGTATCAACATGACCTCATAGACCACTTAACATTCTTAGACCCACTTGACCATGTTAGAAATGACTATACTACCATAAGGTCAAGAATAACATTTACCTTAATTTTATCAAAATAACCTTAAAAAATGCTAACCAAGGCTTGGAGAGACCATTTTAAGGGATTTTCAAGGCATATTATCGCCAACCTCCAAGGTTAGGAGAAATGAAAAGTGAAGTTTTAAACTATAAGGGCTGAAATTTGGCCTAAGAGGCCAAATTATCAATAACAAGATAAAAATTTCATTTTTTTTACAAAAAACATGTGGTTAGTGCCAAAAAATTCTCTAGGTTATCAGGATTCTATAACTTCTTTTGGGTTGTCAAAATAGTTTATAGAAACAAAGTTATGAGGAAAATACAATTATTTTTAATAAATAATTGAAGATTTGGAATTTTTTAAAATTTTACTATATAAAAGGTATAAATTATTATTCATTTTTGCATTTTCATTTATTTATTATCAGATTTATAAGTATCCTAGTTGAGTAAAGATACATATGATGGTGCGAGCTTAAAGAAACTAACACGTTGGAGGATATATTGAAGGAGTTACACAAATAGTCTAGGTATGAGATGAATTTAATGCATTTTTTAGCATTTTGGGATTAAGATGAACTAGGTTAGGAAAATTAGGTGTTGGAAAAAATCCATATAATGATACTTTCCCCAAAAAAATTAGTAATAGAGTAAAAATTACAAAGGGTAATGGGTAGGAATCAAAGTTTTAAAAATAAGGTCTAGGGCATTAATGACAAAAATATTTACCAAGTAATTTGAATAGGATCAGCTAGGCTAATTTATTTAGTTTAGTTATATTTTAATAGGTGGTCAACTCCATAGTAAGTGGATGATCTAGTATAATATTTAATGGTTGATCACATTTAAGGTGGCTTATCCAATTGCAGGCTTAAGGGTGGCCAATGGTGTATGCCATGGCCAACTTTGTTGATTAAAGGGATGGCCAAACTAGTATAGAGGATTGATGATGTATCCATTTTTAGGTAATGTGGTTAATATCTTATTCCATGGCCAATCAATTATAAAAATTTAGTGGATGGCCTAGTTGGATTGTAAAAAGTGTATCAGTGGCATATACCCTAGTCAACTCTATATGAATTTTTAGGTAGTTGACATAGTATGCAATGTGGCCAATATAATAGGATATGAGTAAATGTATGGTTAAATTATTATAGAAGCTCTAAGCTAACATAGTTTGGAAAGATAAAGAAAAATAAAAAAGGTTGATGAAGTAGTTAATTAATTGTATTTTTGAGTTTTTAGAGTATATTTATTGATTATTTAAGATGGAGAGATTATTGGTGATTTATTGTTTGATATTTTGTAGAGGTTAAAAAGACTCTAAATATTAGTGGACATAGTGTGGTTTTTAGATCTGCTTAAGAGATTATTTTTTGTGAATCAAGATTAATTGAATAGCTTACGTTTTGGTAGTATTATGGAGATGCGATAGGTTCCACTTAGTGTGGAGGTAGTCATAATGTTCTTAGGGACATATGAGTAAATAACTAACACTTTTAGGTGGGTGGTGTATGGGGATACCATTGAAGTGGGTATCACCCTCAAGGATGTCCATGCTTTATTGGGACTCCTAATTATAGGGTTGTTTGTGTCATGTGATACACTGGAGATAGATGTAGAGAGGCAAGCCTTAGCTTTATAGGTGACTAGATCTGAAATATATACATAGGCTAGTTATGAGTTTACCTTTTTCATGTGTATGTGTTAGCCATTTTAGATATTTGGAAGGACATTATTAGAATTGTGACAACTCATGTTATTTGTCATAAGTCAAATGGGAAGTTGCCACTGTATATTTTTGAATTGTGTCAGTCCATATTAGAGTAAAGTATAATGTATGATTTAGAATCAATGATTTCAGTGAAATTAGTATATGATTTGTATATTATTTTTTATTGAGGTCCATTTATGATGGGCCATATTATTTTGTTATGTAGTAAGATTTATAAGAGGTTCTCGATATATCAACCTACATGGTTATTGCATGTAGAAGATGTTGCCCTATCATGTGTGTAGTGATGGAAATAGGATCATACATTTCATGTTATACCACATGATCCATAATTATATATTATAACATAGTAAGATATTATTTATCAGCCATATCAGGTCATAATGGATACTTGGTCCACTTGTCCTTGGACCTTATCCTACTTGAAAAGCTTGTCCTTGCATAAACTATGTTGCTTTAGAGGGTTGATTTAACATGTATGTGAATAATTTTATCACTCATGAGAGTCTTAGGGTGAGCCTATATGGGCAGGACCTACATATCAAGTCTACAACTAAACCACTTCTACACCCTACCTAGCCTAATGAGGCATCATGATCTATTGTTAAGGCATATGAAGTATGTATGGAATTTTCTAATCATTAGAGATGATTCTTGAGTATGTGAGTGTGGTGGAGAGTACATGTAAATATGCATAAAGATCAATTTTAAGACCTAATGTGGTTTACAGGTCAAGATCTAGAGAGCAAAGAGAGAGAGAATGGTCTAATGAGGTCTCATGATCAATTTTTAAGACAATTTTGCATATTTCATAATGGAAAAAGGTATTATATGTTTTTTTAATCCTTTTTACAAATTTTTAGGTCATGGTTTTCAAGAAAAGGCATGAAAAGTGGTTTTGAGGTCTCTGAAGTACACAAAATGAAGGCATGCAAACCTAAGAAGGACTTTTAGGTGTTTATTGGAACATGTAACATCTTCATGTGAATTTAATATATTAAGGAGATATGGGGAAGGTTCCTAGATAAGAACTATTAGAATTTGTTTTGGATTTAAGGGGCAATCAATTATGAACAATCGTTAACACCAAAACTTATGTTAAACCTCTCTAAAACCATAACAAGGACTTGATATGAAAGATATTATTAAAAACAACCCAAAATGGTCTCAAATGAATAAAAAAATATTTAATAATGTATTTAAGTCTCCCAAGTACCTCCATGTGGTGGTAATTATTTAGATGAGAGAGAAAATGAATAGATACAAGTTTATTTGTGAAGAATTTACTGTAGTAGTCAAAACTTGCATTGGTCAAGAAAAGAAAATGGATGAAGGATGAAGCTTGAGACTAATTTTTCATGTTGATGAATGTTTATAGACAAGTTAAATCCCTTATTTTTTCTAAACCAGTCATCCAAGGTAGCCAATTGCTAACAGGTTTAATGGTGGAAACAATGAAAAACCCAGACAATAGTGAGAAGATGATTAGGAATGTGTTATCATGATAAATTGATGAAAAAAAGTTTATGTAAATATTTTTTAGGACTTGTAATATATTTAAAAAATGTTGAAAATGAATTCGTACACTCATTATTAATATTATTGGAATAAAATTTATAGGTCATGTGTGTGGTGAAAAAGTTCATCACAAGTTGACCTATCATGTGTTGGAGGTCTGAGTCATCATGACTAGTCTTTAGGGAAAATTGGTTGTTCTAAGTGAGTAATTTGTAGAAGTGTTTTTGAGTCCCTACACCCTAAGTTAAAGTATATAATTCACATGATTTTATTTTTTGATATTTTTATGTCATATCCATGTTTTTTATAAGGTTTCATAGTCATTGAAGATGGGTTGATTGTGTGTGCTAAGGTCAAAATATTAGTCTACAAGACCAATATTTGACATTAGAACTTATGATTTTTGTACCTAAGAGTGGTATAGAGATTTAAAATAATATTTTAAAATTATCATTGGTCATGAGAAGTGTTATTTTAGGTGTTTAAGATCAAGTTGTTCATGACTATGTTTTGGAGTGTTCTAGCAGTCCTAAGTGGGCTATTTTCAAAAAAGTGTCTGAGTTATTTTGCCCTAAGTGGTGATGTATAAATCACATGTTGATTATATTAAATACATATATTTTATATTCATGTTATTTATTATCATGGTTTTTTGGTTAAATATTGTGTTATCTTTAGTTGTTCAAAACAAACCTTTCTGTGTGTGTGAAGGCCTCATGTAAACAATACTATTAGTGTGCTTCAAGTGGGGGTTGGAGATAAAAAGTGTCATGGACCTAAGATGAGATTATTATGGTTATATTTTAGTGGAATATGAAGTTTTATTTCTATATTTTAATTTTTAAAGTGTTCTAAGGAGATCAAAGGTCAACATGTACTAATGAAGGCCTAATTGAGTTAGGTCTCCTTAAGGTCTAAAAGAAAATTTGGTCTTTTAATTCATGGACAACCTATTTCAATGAATTATACATGTATTAAATGTGTTATAAGACATATTTAAAGGATAATATAAGTGCATAAGTGTGTATGGCCTACCAATATGGATATGAACAAGAGGCTTGTATAAAGACAAGGCAATTTTAGGCCTATTTAGGCATGTAAGAGATTATGCGAATGAGATAAAACATTATGAGAAAAATGAGGTATTTTAGACCATTATAGGAGTGTATAGGATATATAATAAAGATCTGAAATTGTTTCTACATATGAATATCAAGGTCATATAACCTAATTAGTATTAAAGAGACCTAATTTAGTGAAGAGGCTTAAAAGGTAGTTTGAGAGAGATAAGAGTTGGAAGAGTTGAAGAGGTGGTCATCATCAGTTGGTTTAGAAATAAGTATCTATAAATGTGATCAAAGAAATCTGGTGGCTAAGTTGAGTTGTATCAATAGATGAATTGGTATTTATAGGAGGGGTATTAGTGTTGATAGGAAGATGATTATTAGCATTAGTGAGAGGAGGATTATTTATAGGTGGAGGATTCCTAATATTGGTATTAGGAGGATGATTAAGAAAAATGACCTTAACTACATTACATTGTGTAGTGATTGGTTTTTGTTTAGGAGAAGAGGAAGGAAGAAAGTGATAGTTTCATCTGAAGTAATAAAATAAGTGAGGTTATTATCCAAATCCTTGATTATGTAATGTTCTTGACTAAAACAAGGATGAACAGATGTCATCATGATGAAATAAGACTAGATAACCACACAAAAAAGAGGTGCAAAAATAATAATAAAGAGATAGGAAGTGACATAAGTAGTACAAAGCCAACTAGGTTGACCTAGCATAGAAAATAAGGCCTACAAATAGTATAGGGTCAATTAAGTCAACCTAGTATAGTGAAAAAACATTATAAAAAGAGGAAAATGTTTTAAAAATAGTACAAGGTTGACTAGGTCAATCTAATATAGTGAATAGAGATAGAGAAATATACAGGGTCGATTGGGTCAACCTAGTACAATAGACATGGAAAATTAGAAAGCCTATAACAGATTGTGAATTGAAACACGATAATTTTTGTAAGTAATTTGAAAAGTAAGAAAAGTATGGAAAATATATGATAAAAATAATGAAATAAGTGAACAAATCCTGAAAGATTTAGTTCATGTTAGTTTCACTAGAATTTATTAGAAGTTGAAGATAACTCTAAGAAGAAATTGGAAACATGAAGACAATCCAACCAATGGTGGGATATGATTCATGTCAGGTTCACTAGAATGTATACAATAAAAAATTCATAATGTCTATAAATCAATCCTAGATTGAAGAATATAGAGCATATCTATACTTTTGATTGAGAATACATTTTTGAAGTGAGACCATGACCAATATGGGGATCTACTAGACCTGATTAGGGGATCATTTATCATAATACACTATGCTAAGTAGGGTTCCAAAGCCTCTAGACTAACATAATCATTAAATAAACCTAAGGGGGTCTTACATTTAATCCTTTATTTATGTCTAATAAACAAGAAATTAAATTTAATCTAGTGATCACCAAAGCTTGTGGCATAAAGTGGGGGTTAGAAATAAAACAAACTAAACTAAACATGCATAAAATACATATACTCACGTCAATGTATAAAGAATCCTAATACATGGAAGAGAAACACAACTACATTATCTATACACACTTATAAAGGATAAATAAAGTTAAAAATACTTACCTTTAAAGATGAACCCATCGATCCTCAATCTCTCCCTTAGCGAAGGTGATTTGC
Source organism: Torreya grandis (assembly GCA_037957365.1). Lineage (NCBI taxonomy): Eukaryota > Viridiplantae > Streptophyta > Pinopsida > Cupressales > Taxaceae > Torreya > Torreya grandis. The sequence goes on from JARHVA010000479.1 coordinate 3,465,091, forward strand.
AAGAGATTGTTGTGATATGTAAGGATAACAAAGATAAATCATCTCTAGGCTACACAACCTATCTATGCATCCAAAATACTTCTCCATAAGATAAGATCTATATCTCTAAAGAAAGTATGAAATCCTAAACTTTAGTACTCAAGTAGAATGGTCAATAAGTAGATGTTCATTCTCACTTACTCTTTTATGATTCTCTATTCTAAAATGGTTGGAAATGAACTTATATATATAGGTAGATCTTACCCTAAATCCTTCTAAATATGTTGGTTATACGGGGTTGACCTAGTTGACCTTATATTTTTTTATAGATAATTCACTAGGTCTCAAGCTATGTTAGCCAAAGGGATAACAAGCTTCAAAGTGAAAAATACCCCAAAATATTACATGATCAACCCAATCAACCCTGTACAGTAATTAGAGGCTAAAAATTATAGAGGGTCAAGCCAGTCGACCTAGTATAACCAACTATCAAAAGGGGCATAAGGTAAGGAATAGGAAGATAAAGATGTGATAAATATTTGGAATGGGTACAAATAAGAAGAATAAGATTAGAATAAATGGTTTTTAGGAGACAAGTGTGTATATAGAAAGTGGAAAAAGGGACAACAATCTTATGAAACACCAATGGTTTGTCCACCACTTTACCGATGCACCCCTTAAGGCATGCACTCAGAGAGATTGAGACTCAACAGGTTCCTTCAAGATACAAAGTGTAAGTAATTGACAAAAGTTTAAAACTTAGAGATATTTTTTCTATCCTTCACAAGTCAAAATAAAAAATTACTTATCTTTCTCCCTATTTAAAAACACTTTTTAGCAATTCAAAATTTTAAATTATTTTTAGGTAGCTTCCCTAGTTTGCTTATATATTTGTTTCTATTCATCCATTTTTTGAAACATAAAATGCATTGGAATCATGATGAATTAGTGAATATTTTCCACTATCATATGCCTATATTTAAATTTTTTGATTTTGGCTATTGTTTGTACTAACTTCTATAGGCTTGCCTAGTGTTCTTCACATGGTATGCCTTCATTTTCTCTTGTAGTATATTTATTTATCTAAGACACTAAGGTAAGTAAAGGTATGTTTTTTTCAATTCTATCCTTTTATTTATCTTATTTTATTCTTACTACATTTAACTTAGCATCATCATTATGTTTATCATGTTCTATTTCCCAAATTACCATCCTAAGTTGCACTTACGTGACATGTGATGAGCTTTGAGTGGGGTATATGTATACACATAATATTTTTAAACTTTTATTGATTACTAAAACTTTTTATCTTGAAATAATCCATTTTCCACTTGTCTCCTAAAAACCATTTAACCCAACCATATACACACTTGTCTCCTAAAAACCATTTAACCCAACCATATTATTCTCAAATATACCCATTCCAAATATTTGTTACATCTTTATCTTATTTTTCCTTGCCTTATCCCCCTTTTGATAATGGGTTACACTAGGTCAATGGGGTCGACTCTGTAGAATTTTTAGTCTCTAATTACTGTATAGGGTCAACTAGGTTGACCCTGTACTATTTTGGGGTATTTTTCACTTTGGATCTTATTATCCCTTTGGTCAACATAACTCTATACCTAGTGAATTATCTCCCAAAAACATACAAAGTTGACTGGGTCGACCTCATACAGCCAACATATGTAAAAGGATTTAGGGTAAGATTTAATTATATATACAAGCTCATTCCCAACCATTTGAGAATAGAGAAGTGAAGAAGAGTAAGTACAAATAAACATCTGCTTATGGACCATTATACTTGAGGAATAAATCTTAGGGTTCCACAATTTATTTGGAGATATGGATCTTGTCTTGTGGATGCATAGATAAATTGTTTAGCCTAGAGTTTATTTATATTTGTTATACTTACATACCACAACAATATCTTACAAAGCACCTTGGCCAAGGGAGAGATCAAAGCTCAAAGATTTCATCTTCAAAGGTAAGTATTCCTAACTTTATTTCTCCTTTGTAAGAGTAGATAGATAATACCATTATGCTTATCTTCCATGCATTAGGATTCCATAAACATTGATATGAGTATATGTATTTTATCCATGTTTAGTTTAGTTTGTTTTATTTCTAACCCTCACTTTGTGCCACAAGTTTTGTTGAGCACTAGATTAGATTTACTTTCTTGTTTATTAAACATAAGTGAAGTATTAAACCTAGGACCCCTGTAGGGTTATTATATGATTGTGTTAGTCTCGAGGCTTTGGAACCCTCCTTAACATAGTGTATTATGATAAGTGATCCCCTAATTGGGTCTATTAGATCCTCATCTTGGTCATTTTACCACTTAAAAAATGTATTTCCAATCAGAAGTGTAGGTATGATCTATCTTCTCTAAGCCAATATTAATTTATAAATATGATGCATTTCTGATTGCATACAGAGAGTCTCTTGTATCAAAATTAAATTTTAGGTTTATGAGTTAAAAAGTTGTGAATGGGATTTATGTGTCATTTTAAAGTAAAAAAGATGTTGTGTTATGTCTTTATAAAAAAAAAGTGTCAAGAGCAATGTGTTTTTCCAAAGAGTCAAGTCGAATAATTTAAAGTGTCAAAGTTAATTTAGTGTATTATTAATTATGTGTAGTCATTTTTTTAATGTTGTAAAAATGTCAAAAAAATTCTAAAAGTATAAGGATGTATTATCACTTGAGCATGACATCCTAAATGTCAAATGTGTTAGTCTTATGGGGGGAACCCATTTCAATCAAAATGACATGCACCTAAAATTCATCAATGTTATTTTTGAGTAAGCAGCTTCATCAATTATAAGATGGAAGAAACAAAGGTTTTAGGTTCAAGAGCCTTTCATCAGTTACTAATGATGGGGCCTAAAATGATTTGGTGATGCATATTATGTGTGGTGTGTTTTTCATATTTTCTATTGTATGTATACAAATAAGAACATAAGTACATACCCATTCAATTATTTAAATAATTGAACATTCATTTTTATATTTACCCTTGAGGTAAAAATACTGATGAGGAATAAAATAATGCTATAGTATTTTGTAAGGTTGTTGGTTGTCCTATAAAACCATTTGTTGTTTTTTGGTTGTTAGCTAACTACATGTAAAACTATCCTTTGTATGTAGGTTAGTTGTAAACCATGTTTAAAACCATCTGCTATTTTTAGGTTGTTGTTAAACCACGTGTAAAACCATTTGATGTTTGTAGGTTGGTGGTTAGCCTAGTGAAAAACCATCATTTTAGTTTTTGTGAGAGTTACAGTATAGGATGATGTCTTCCCCATGTTTGAACTAAGGGGGGAATGTTAGGGATAGCCTAACATTAGTCCTCACATGTGTATATTTATTATAAGGTAAAATACAATCTACTTTATAGTAATTACTGTATGGTAAGTTAGTAGTTAGTTACATTGATATATTACCAATTTATCATGTCTAGTTAGTTGGTTAGTTAAATATATTATTTATAGAAACAATATATTTTACTTTTACATGTATCTCTATTAATGAGTTAGTTGTTAGATTTCCTTCCTATTTTATACAAAATGGTTAGTCAGTCTTGGATATTTAATAGCCCATGTATTATTCAAAATAAAGAATGAAGAATATTATTATGGTGTTTTTAAATATTTTTCTCTATATTTGGCTTTATGATTTATCTTTATTATTTTAGTGTTAGTCTTGTGTAAACTCTGATTAACCTCTTTAGGTCAAAATTTCAAATGAATATCTTTTTGCTATTTTATCCTACTTGACCCCCCCAACTCCTAGCAATATTTTTTATCATGAATTTTTTAGATCTAAATCCCATTATATCCCTCCAATATCCCCATATATCATTCATTATCATTCCTAAATTCATTTAGGGTATGGATTTTCCATTTCCTCACTGTCCAACCTAATCCTAAATCAAAACTACATCAACCTGAGGTCTCCTAAAACTATGTAGGAAACACCTAGTCATGATTTTTTGCATAGGGATAGCTTGAATACTATTTACCCCTATTCTTTGTCCCATCACCAAAATCATCACTTTATAATAATGCATTATTTTAAGCTACATATCTTATATAAAGTGGCTCCCTATCATTAATCAACAACTTTTATCTCCATTATCAATTTTCAATCCATCTTTAGAATTTGTCTTTGTTACAGGACTTATCACTAGCTTATCTCCATCTTATCTTTTTTATTTATTGGATAACATATCCATCTCAAGAATTTAGTCTTATCAATTTAATTCCTTTCTAGACCTTGGTCATTTGTTTATAACCCATCTTAGAACTAAGCCACTTTATCCACTTGTATCTAAACTTGGGTCATTTAAAATATAGTTATGTGATTACCCCCAACCCCATTTTCTTGTCTTGGTCTCATCCTACCCCTAATAATTCTATTTGAGTAACCATTTGGGTTGGTTCTCCCCACATGATCCCTTGAGGGGGCATCATATCTATTGAAACCATCTAACATTGCTTTCACATGATTATGGTTATTGTTTGAAAGACCATTACTCCCTCTTTCCTATCCATTCATAATTCCCTTTCAAATATGGGAAAACTTTATGCACCTAAATCTACTCACCTTGATAATTACACTAATTTCTGCTAATTTAACCTATAACTACATTCCCTAGCTATTTTACTAGTATCTTATTCCCTATTTCCTACATCCCATAAACCTTATCCCATAACTAATTAATCCCCTTCATTAATCCACTAAAAAAACGTATTTACCTACTAACCTACCCTTGAAGCCACTTGTCAATTTAAAAATATAATTTATTCTACCTACCCATCTACCACCCTATTAACTAGCTATTCTTAAACCCCTAAACCCTAAAAATGATTTCTAGAATAGAAGAATTCTATAAATCTTCTCTTTTTTAGCCCCATTTTCTCTATAATTCTCCATTATATATATTTATAAGGAATTTAAAATTCCTTAGAAATGTCCTAGCCATTGATCTCAATGACTCAAAATTAAATTTGAGACATTGATTGTTCCCTCCATTTTCTATATAACTAAGCCAACTCCCTCCATGAAATTAAAATCAAAATTGGAATACATATTTCTATCTTGAAATCATGACTATCTCTCTTGCATCCATATAACCCTTATTAAAAACCACTATCAATCTTAAAGGTCCATTGGAAGCCATTATCAAGCAAAGACAAACAATCCAACATCCATCTATTTTGCATCAAGCATCCATTTGGAAATCTTGGAGAGGATCTAAAAAGAGGTAAAATGATGGTGAGAATCTTCATGGAAATCTGATTATCTCTTTTATCCCCTCTCTTTGATGTTGTTTATATTTTAGGTTTTTATTGTTAAAAATAGTAATATAAGATGAATCTAAAATTTAGATTACAATTGCCTTTGAAATGTTTCAACTGTGGTAAGATTGGTCACTTTGCATTTAAGTGTCCTAAAAAGGATAAGAATGATCATGATTAAGAAAATTATAAACATCATGGAGATTTTAAGGTCTATAAGTCTTTAAAAAACAAGAAAGATTTCAAAAAGTATGAAGGTAAGAAAGGGTCATTCAAGAATAAGAGAAGTTTCTATACCAAAGAAGATAATAACTCATCTGATGTAAGTGACATAAGCACATCTGATAGTGATGATGACATCAATGAATATTAACATGAAAAAAATGAAACCTTATTCATGGATATAGAAACAAATAATGGGATGATGAATAAGTAGATGAAGAAGAGGCTGAAGTGAACCTTGAGTTAGAATTGGTGAGTGCTCTAGAGGAGTTGAAGTTTCAAAGAAGGAAGAATCATAAATTAAAGACATTAGTTAAGGAATATAAAGATAAAACTTGAGGAGAGATTGAGTAATATATCCAAAGAGTATGATGAGATCATCAATTAGATTAAAGCACAAATGAAGACAGTCATTACTAGTGTAAAAGCTAAAAAGGAAGAATGCACCAGGTATGGAACTAAAATGGAATTCTTGAAAGCTAAGTTGAATCAAGCATCTATTAAGTTGAAGACCTTTATGAAGTTTGAAAAGAGTATTGATGATATAGATAACATTTTGGGTATTCAAAAGTTTATAAGTGATAAGACAGGTCTTGGTTTCAAAGAAGACCAAAAAGAGGTAGCTCAAGTCAAGGAGAAGGCTAATGAAGACAAGAAGGTCAACATGAAAATACCAATTAGATATCATAATGCTATGAGGTATGTTAATTCATTAAATGGTTACTATTTTACATGTTAATAGTTTAGTCATAAATCAAGAGAGTGTAGAAGATCCTCTAAAAATGAATATGCATGGGATTATGAAAGTAATCATCAGTCAAGAATTATGAATGAGGTTGTTTGATATAGTTTTTATAATGTGGGACACATTGCAATATTATATCCTAATAGAGGTAGAAGGCCATCAAGTCAAAATAAGAGGTTTGAAGCCCTTAGAGTGTAAGAGAGAATGGAATTAAATGTTTGGAAACAAAAGACAATAAAGGTGAGTCATGATCAATTTACAATCCCAAGTGGATTGTTTGTTATGGTAGATCATAGATTAAAAATCAAGTTAGGAATGTTAATTATCAACTCATATTGTTGACCACATAGATGATGAATAGGTCAAGCCAAAGAGACTAATCAAGCCTAAAAGGATCCTGAAGGATATTCAGTCTTGTGAGAGCATTGAAATATGGTAATCTCTTGATTTTGTGTTGTGTTAGTGTCTTATGGATAGGGGTGACTCCATTAGGCTTCAAAGAGACACTCTTCAGTTAGCAGAAGCATGATGGATGCTTAGTTTGAAGGGGACATATTTAGGTTATTCATAATATCCAAGTGTATTTGTTGACAAGAATAGAATATTTTATAAGAGTAGTTTCCAAAGAGGGAGAATGTGTAGTTCTATCATTTGCATTATGTATGACCCTTTATGATTAATGTCAAAAGGGGAGAAAGTTCAAGAAGGAAGATTGACCAGATTGGGTGAGATGAGAGTGATAAGATTGAAGAATGTTTTTCCATCAATGATCAAGGGGGAGTATGTTAAGAAGTGTTGTCATTGATGTCAATGTATATGCCATTGATGTCAAGGTACATCTGGTGAAGATACATGGTGAGTGGTCTTTGAGGTATGAGCTTATGTGCTTGATGTGATAAGGAAGCCATGTGATAAGAATTTGAAGGCAAACTAATGTATCTTCTATTAAGAGAGAATTTGAAGGTAACCTAATGTCTATTCTATTAGTTTATGTCAAATTTTATGTCAAGGTTTAGGTTAGATTGAATTTGTCAATGTTGTCACAAAGAGGTATGATGGTCAAGTGAGCATTAAAGCATGATTTGAGGCTCTCAGTCTACATGAGGACATGAGAGAATATTGATTAAAAAGAGACTATTTTAGTGGTGTGAGAGTACTATTTCAAGAGTGTTATTTTTTTATATCATTAAGGTAAGCATGTTTGAGTACTAGTTCTTGAGAAAAAGGTGTCTATAAGACTAGACATGGCACTAGTTATGGCATGTAAAGTTTTTGTGAGAAGGTATGAGTATGATGATTTGGTAAGATGGATGAAAAAAGAAATGATAGGTTGTATGAGGTTTATTTAACATGTATGTGAGGAATTCGATTACTCATGAGAGTCTTAGGGTGAGCCTATATGGGTGGGACCTTTATATCAAGTTTGCAACTAGACCACTTCTAGACCCTATCTAGCCTAATGAGTCATCATAATCTATTTTTAAGGCATATGAAGGATGTATGACATTGTTTAATCATGAGAAATGTTTATTGAGTATGTGAGTGTGGTAGAGAGTGCATGGAAAAATTCATGAAGGTTAGTTTAAGACCTAATGTGGTTTTCAAGTTAAGATATATATATATATATATATATATATATATATATAGAGAGAGAGAGAGAGAGAGAGAGGCCTAATGAGGTCTCAAAATAAATTTTAAAGATATTTTTACATATTTGAGAATGGTTAGAGGTATTATATGTTTTTTAAATCATGTTAACAAATTTTAAGGTCATGATTTGTAAGAAAAGGCATGAAAAGTGGTTTTGAGGTCTCTCGAATACATAGAATAAAGGCATGTAAACCTTAGGACTTTTAGGTGTTCATTGTCATGTGTAACCTTTACATTGGAACATAATATATTAAATATATATGGGAAAGAGTCCTAAATAATAACTAAATTCATTGTTTTTTGATTTAAGGGGCAATCCTTTATGAATAATCATTAACACTAAAATCTATGTTAAACCTCTCTAAAACCCTAAAAAGAACCTGATGTGAAATATTTTATTAAAAATAGCCTAAAATGGTCTCAAATTAATATAAAAACTATTTGATCATGTATTAAAATCTCCTAGGTACCTCTAAGTACTGGTGGTTAGTCATATGAGAGAGAAAATGCATAGATACAAGTTCGTGAATAATTTACTATAGTAGTCAAAAGTTGCACTGGTCAAGAAAATAAAATGGATGGAGGATGAAAATTGAGACTCATGTTTCATGTCTATGAATTTTTTTGGAAAATTTTAATCTTTCAAGTGTGTTAAATTGGTCATCCAATTTAACCAGTCACTAACAGGCCTAATGGTGGAAACAGTAAAAAACCTAAGTAGTACTGAGAAGATGATCAAGAATGTTTTATCATGATAAAATGATGAAAAAAAGTGAATGTAAATGTTATTCAAGAATTTTATGATATTTTATTTCTTGTAATAATATTTGGAGGTCATGTGTGTGGTGAAAAAATTGTTAACAAGTTGACCTGTCTGGTTCAAATGAGGCAGTGCGGTATAAGGTCATGAGATTGGTCTGCAAGACTAATATTTACAATTTGACCATATTATATTTATATTTAATAATGTTATAATGATATAATTTGGTCATATAAATTCATTATAAGACATTAAATATGTCTATACAAGTGTTGGAGGTTTGAGTCATCATGATTGGTCTTTGGGGAAAATTGGCAGTTCTGAGTATGTTACAAAAGTGTTTTTGAGGTTGTATGACCTATGTTTAAGTATATAATGAACATAATGTTTTTTTGATACTTTTATGTCATATCCATATGTTTTATAATGTTTTATATTATGTGAAATTGGTTTAAATGTTGAAGCCAAAATGGCTTGTCTGGTTTTAGTTTTACTATGTGGTAAGGTCAAAAAATTGGTCTGCAAGACAAATATTTGACATTAGACCTCATGATTTTTTTATTTTATAGTGTTATATAGGTTTAATATAATATTTTTAAATTATAAATGTTCATGGTAATAATTCTTTCAGGTTTTTAAGATCAAGTTGTTCATGACTGGGTTTTGGAGTGTTATAGCAGTCCTGAGTGGGCTATTTCCAGAGAAGTGTCTAAGTTCTTTTTACCTAAGTGGTGAAGTATAAAGATAATGGTGATTTTTATAAGGTCATGAATTTTATATTAATTTTATTTATTTTCATGGTTTTTTAATTTATCTTTAGCTGTTTAAGATAGACCTTTCTGTGTGTGTGAAGGCCTAATGCAAATAATACTATTGGTGTGCTTCAAGTAGCGATTGGAGATAAAAAAGTGTCATAGACCTAAGATGAGATTATTAGGGGTATATTTTAGTGGAATATGAAGTTTTCCTTCTTTATGTGAATTTTTAAAATGTTACAAGGATATTAAAGGGTAACATGTACTAATGAAGGCCTAATTAAATTAGGTCTCCTTAAGGTTTAAATAAGGTTTTGGTATTTAAGTCATGGATGACTTATTGCAATGATTGATACATGTATGAAACATGTTATAAGACATATTTAAATGATAATACAAGTGTTAAAGTGTGTATGTTTGACCAAGAGGGATATGAAAAAGAGGCTTATATAAATACAAGGTAATTTTAGGCCTATTTAGGCATGCAAGAAAGTATGTAAATGAGATAAAATTATGAGGAGTTATTATAGACCATTAGAGAAGTGTACATGATCTATAATTAATATATTAAAGTTTGTTTTCATATGAATATCCATGTCATATGACCTAATCAGTCTTTAAGAGACCTAATTGAGCGAAGAGGCCTATAAGGTTGTTTGAAAGGGATAAGAGTGTGAAGAGCTAAAGAGATGGTCATCATCAGTTGGTTGAGAAACAAGGAGTTATGAAGGTGATAAAATAAATCAATCCATCAAGGGGTTTGGTTCCTTCTTTCAAGTGGGTGCTTACTAAATCCTAGTCAAGTAGGTGTTTGGCTAGTTGAGGTTAGTACTCCATGTGAAGTTGGTGCTTCACTAAACTTGGTTTTTATCATATAAGACTATAGTCTATTTGCATATATCTATGGGTTTTATTACCCTTATGTTTTTACCACATATATTATGTGGATAATTTTTTATGATTGTTAGATATATATTTTTTCTTGAATGATTCATGATTGCTTAAAGTGAACTTAAAGGAAATATTTTGAAGACTGATTCACCCCCCCCAGTTATTGTTCTTCCAAAAAATTGATCTGATTTGTTTCAGATAGTTTATTCATCTATCTTTAAATTTCATTAAAATTTCATGTATAATTGTGGATTTACTCTTCACCAAGGTGTATGAATCATTATCTACCCTTGAAACAAGCTTTCTTGAAAGGAGGAGTTAGCTTAACTCCTAAGGTGAAGTATGTCTTCCTAGACAATGAGGGGATCATATGATTATTGATATATAGATTTTAATTCACCACTATGAGCCTAAAATATTCCATTACCATCTCTTCAGATATTTGAATACTCTAATTGACACCTTGAAATGCTTGTCATGCCTCTCAAAGATTCACTTCAATGTTGGTTATCTAACACTAGTGGGTAATTAGGCCTAGTTATTAATGTTAATTCATTTGAATAGACTTAAAAATTAAATGAAACCCTAAAAAAATTCTTAATAACATGTTATCATATCCAATGATTCTTCCATAATATGAATAAGGCCTTTAAGACATCATTATCTGTTGTTCTTGCCATACTAGGTAACTAGGTCTCTCATTCCTAGTACACCTCAAATTGTCTTCTTTGTGAAAAAATTTAGGAATAGTTTCATGATAATATGAAAGTAATTTATGACTTAATTAGTTAGTAAAAATACATGGTACCTTATATAATTAATTTCAATCATTCATCCATGTCTGCACCCATCAAAATCATCAAAATTGGAAAAAAAGAGGGCATTTAGTGTGTTTGTATAGGTGACATCAACATAAAATTACATGGTGAGGATCAATAGAGAGTTTTTTACAATTTTAAAATGTTTATATATTAAAAAAATTATTTTTTATCCATTATGAGTAACATATCTCATATCACATTCACCTTAAGGGTTTTAGTAAGGTTTAAAACTTGTTTGGGGTCTTAACGATCATTCATAAAGCATGGGCCACCAATTGACCTCATTCCAATTGGAAAAACTAATTGAATTACCAACCACCCACCTATTCCAAATTTATTATCTTCTAATGTAAGTGTGAGCTATGGTGTAAACGTATGAAGTTTTTCCTTGGGTAGTAGACCTAGTTTTCTTGAACTTGATAGAGGTCCAAATTGGGATTTGGGCCTCAAAACTCAATCTCACTATTGGGAGAAGTTTAGACACCTCCAAAATAATATTACTCATTTTTATATATTATTTTTAATGGTTTTACTCCACTATGTGTATTTAGGGCATTGGTCAGGAAACTTGAGGTTATAGGCATGTCCTGTCCTTGTTATCCCTCCAAGGCATTTGTGTTGAAAACTAAGGTTTTATGCAACCTAAGAGTGTATTTTTTGGAATAAAAATTATTGAGAGAGGGGTGGGTAAATAAATATTCAAAAAATTACTTCCCAACTTTACTTAAGCAATCATGAACTAATCTAACAAACATATAAATCTAGCAAGCATAAACACCAATCCACAAGAGCATAAAACATAAGAAAACATCACAAATGTGGAAAAATCAAAATGGTAATAAAATCCATTGATATATTAAAATTTAATACATTCCTATATATAGATACTAACTTTAGTGAATCACCATCTTCACATGGAACACCAGCCCCAGCTAGCTAAGCACCAACTCAACTAGGTTTTAGTAAGCACCCACTTGTGAGGAGGCACCAACACCCTAGATGACTTAGAACTAAATTAGACACATGAAACCCTTTATCACATTAGAAATAATTTTTTTCTCAATAAATATATTATCATCTCATTCTTTATCACTTCTCTCTCTACTATCCCTCTCAAACTACCTTCTAGGCTTCTTCACTCAACTAGTTCTCTTCTTGACTTGATTAGGTAATATGACCTTGATTTCATGCACATAAATTATATAAAATATTAATAATAGCATATATATACTTATATTATGGTAAAAAATACCTTATTATACTCTATAATATGTTATTATATGCACTTATACTCTACTCATAAGAATAAGCCTAAAACTGCCTTGTATATATACAAATCTCTTGTTCGTATCCTTCTTGGTCATCCAAGCATCCCTAGATTATTATTTAATCCATGGAATAGATATAGGACATATAATAAACTTGAATAAAATTTTATTTGAGTCCATTTAGTTCTGACCTACCTCAATTAGGCCTCATCTCATCTTTACGTCTCATTGAGACCTAATCTCATTAGGTCTACTTAAGACATTACATTTTGCCTTCCTTAGAACAAATTCAAAAAACTTACAAAAAATTAACACATCATATGAGACTAAAATATACCCATTATAATCTCATCTATGCTCCATAACACCTTTTATCTTAAATCACCATTTGAAGCATGCCATTAGTACTGTTCACAATTAGGCATGTGCATACTCAAAAGTCTGTCTTAAACAATCGAATCATAAACACATTTTTTTCAAATAAACATGGAAATAAATCACACATAAAAAATATACATGAACTTATGTTCATCACCATGTGATTTATACTTTACAACTCAGGGCATACTGGCTCAAACTCTTCTTTGCAAAAATGTTCACTATGAATTGCCAACTAGTCTCAAAACATAGTCATGGAAACTTGAACTTATGACAGTTTTAAGGACACAATAAATGTATTCCAATTCATGAATATGATATTAAAACATCCTTATAATAATATATAACAAAATTATTATAATTTTTAATGGTAATTATTGGTCTTGTAGACCAATTTGTTGACCTTATCTCTCATAGACCTCACTCAGCCATACAAGCCATTTTGTCTTCAATGTTTCAACCATTTTCAAAGAAATCCAATATTATGAAAATAATGGATAGGAAATAAAAGTAAAAAACAAAAAAATAATATACATTAGATACATTAAATCATGACATAGAGTCTCAAACTCATCTCTACAACTTGATTACCAAAAAATGTCAGTTTGCTTGGAAGCATAGTCATGGTAAAAATTACCTTCAACACATGTATGATGAATTTAAGACAAAATACATTTGGATAATCCTATGAAATAATTATAAAATTATTATATATAAGGAAAATATGTTAAAATGAAAATATTTGTCTTACAAACTAATCTCATAGTCTTGTACCTCACTCTCTCATCTGAACCTGATAGGTCAACTTATGAGCAACATTTGTGTCATATCCAATGAATTCTAAAACATATATATAAAATTAGAATGTTTTAAAGGTCTTTAAAAAAATCTCCATGTATTTGTATTCATCCCTAGTCCATGATACATCCCTAATCACCTTATCACTTTTGCCTAGGTTTCTCATTGTTTGCACCATTAAATTTGTTAACAATTGGTCAAGTTGGATGACTAGTTTAGCACACCTGAGGGATCGAACCTACTTATAAACTAACATATACATAAAATAAAAGTTTCAAGATTTTTATTCCATACGTTTAGCAAATTTGACTTGGTCAACTTTGAGGGCTACAATAAATATCAAAGAAACAAGGTCTTTTTTGTAGGGTCTACTCACACACCTGACCAGCCAATCACACTTGGAGATTCCTAGGAGAGTTTAATACAACATAAAATCACTTTAATATCCATAAAAATACATTATTATAAATTTATAACGCTATATTTCACATCAGGTCATTGTTAGTTTTTTAGCGAGCGTTAACACTATTTCTGGTATTAATGATTATTCATAAAGGACTATCCTTCATTTACAAAAATAATGACTAGATATATTAACTAGGAATATTACCCATATCCCATTAATATCTCAAGTTACCATATAGAGGTTACACATGCCAATGAACACCTAAAAGTCCTTGGGTTGAGAACCCTCTATTATATACACTTGATAGATCTCAAAACACTTTTTTATGCCTTTGATTGCAAACCATGACTTCAAAATTTGTGAACATGTTTGAAACAATATATCATACCTATGTCAATGATCACATACTAATACATAGCTTTAAATATGAATCTCATACCTCATTTGACCACCATCTCTCTCTTTACTCTCTAGATCTTGACCTACAAACCAAATTAGTCCCTGAAATTGACTTTCATGCTTATTTTAATGAACTCTCCACCTTATTATCAAACCCAAGAAACATATATCATTATAAAATACTACTTTACATCCTTCACAGGCCTTGACAACAACTCATGACACTTCATTAGGTCATGTAGGGTCTAGAACTAGTCTAGTTTCAGACTTGGACTTAAGGTCTCACCTCTATAGGCTCACCTTGAAACTCTCCTCAGTGTTCTAATGACTCATATCTATGATCAATAAAATTTATACAGTATATTATGCCTCTATGTATCCATATCACTAGGTCACCATGCTCATACCTTCTCACTAGGTCTTTACATATCATGACTAGTGTCATGAGTAGGCTTCTGAGGCACTTTGAAACTTTGAAAACTGACCTTAAAACATTCCTTTATGATTATACACATTTTTCACATGACTTAAATGCTCCTATAATAGTATCATACCTCTACACATAACTCTTTATGTTCATGATGCACATGCTCATGATATGACTATGTTTTTTATGACTAGGCTTCCTAAGACACCTTGTACTCAAGGATTAGCACCCAAACATGATTACCTACCTACTTGATCATCAAACCTCTTTGTGAAAATATTGAGAATCATCAAGCTAACCTTAATCATGGCATTTTAACTTGACATCAACCAATAAAAGAATCGTTAGGTTGCCTTCAGATTCTCTCTTCATATAGAGATATTAGGTTGCCTTCAAATTTTCTCAAAGACTACTCACCATACATCCTCATCAGATGAACCTTGAAATCAATGAAAAAATTTATCAACAAACTCCCCCTTCATCATTGATGGAAAAAAATTCTTCAATCTGATCACTCTCATCTCCCCTAGTCTAGTTAATCTCCCTTATTGGACTTTTCTCCCCCTCTAAAATTAATGACAAAGGGTCATACATACTACAAATTTTGGAACCACACCTTGAAAAAAAATCTCATCACATAGAAATGAAGCATTAATATAACATGCTACCCTTTACTCCATGGATACTTCCTTTAAATGAAATCATATTACAAGATCACTTTTCAACACAGATTAAGCTTAGTTAACAACTTGAATAGCTCTCCCTCAAACCAAGCATCTACTATGATTTTGCTAACTAAATAGTGTTTCCATGAAGCCTAATGGAATCACTCCTTTCATATGGAACTATAATAACCCAAAATCAGAGGATTCCCAAGTCTCCATGCTCTCACAAAACTAAATATATTTTAGGATTATGTTTATCTTGATTTTCACCTTATGCTTGACCTTTTCATCATCTGTGAGATCAACAATCTAAGATAATAATGAACATTCTTGAATTTAGTTCTCATATAAAGTATGTTATACCACAACAAACAACCCACTTGTATTTGTAAACTAGTCATGAATCACCTTTGTTATCTTTTGTTTCCATACATTCATTTGCCTTCTCTCTTACACTCTAGGAGATTTAAACTATTTTTTTTGACTTGATGACCTTCTTAATTTATTAGGAAAAAATATTGAAATGTGTCCCATTATATGATGAACATAGAAATCAACATCATACATACCTTTTGACTGATGTGAATTATGATTCTTTTCATAGTCCCATGAGTACTCATTATTAGAGGGTTTTCTACACTTTCTTTCTTTATGATAAAATTAACTACATACAAAATAATAACCATTTAATGGAATAGTATACCTCGTAGCATTAGGTTTTTTGATAGGTATTTTCACGTCAAAATTCTTGTCTTTGATATCCTTATATCCTTGAGTTGAGCTACCTCTTTTTGGTCTTATTTGAAACCAAGACCTATCTTATGACTTGCAAACTTTTGACTACTCAAGATGTCATCTAGAACCTCAGTGATTTTTTCAATCTTCAGAAAGGTCTTCAACTTTTTAGATACTTGATATAACTTAGCTCTCAAGGATCCCACTTAAGTTTCATACCTATTGTATTGTTCCTCTTTAGTCTTTAGGTTTGCATTGACTATCTCCATATGTGCTTCAATTTGATTGATAATCTCATCATGCTCCTTGGAAGTGTTACTTAGCCTTTCCTCAAACAATCCAATATGCTCCTTATAATCCTTAACTAATGATTTTAGTTTGTGATTATTTATTATTTGGAACTTCAACTCCTATAGAGCACTCACCAACTCTACCTCAAGGTTCACTTTAGCTTCTTCTTCATTTGATTATACATCAACCATAAGGCCTTTCCCATTTGAGAAACCCTCATTGTCTTTTTCTATGACCATGAACAAGGTTTCATTATTGTCATGTTTAGGTTCATTACTACCATCATCACTATCAGACATACTTGAGTCACTTACATCAGATGTGTTATCTTCTTTGGTATATAAAATTTTATTGTTTTTAATGATCCTCATATTGTTGGATCCCAAATTTACACCAAGTAATTTTTGCCCTATTCAAATGTTAAAAGATTTGTGAGGTTGTAAATCTATTGTGTTTTGATATCTTTATTTATGGTATTTTTTTGATTTGTCAAATTTCATGAGATCCCTATGAACTTGTGTTATACTAATGATTTAAAATTTATTCTATACTTTAAAATAATAGGTTTCATGGTGGGAGGATTCACTAAGAAAAGATATAAATGTATCAAAGTCTCTTTGTATACATTGAATTTCTACCTTGTGCTTGAAGGAGAAAAGTTCTGGGGCCCTCGATGAAAATTCCATGTTGCATCATCAAATTTACATGATCTAATGGCTCTCACTTCATCACACCCCTTGATTAGATGACATGAGGGAAAATAAATTATCATAAATCCTTCACCTAATGAACCAATCCTATGTTGTCACAAAGATCATGATTAAGTGAGGCCAAAGATCCAATGATATGATATTCCATGAGGTTAAGTGGGTCCCATTCATTAAACATAAGATTAAGCCTATGTTTTAACATAAGTCTTCATTATATTTTTTAAATAAATAATACCTTAGGTTAAAACTTAGGTTTCAAATTTAATTACTTAAAAAAGCCAATTATGTACAAACATCTTGGATCTCAATCAATGATTTATGGGCACTTGCCTAAAATGATCTGATAGAGTGAGGATGATGTTAAAATGTCAAAGGCTAAAGGAGTCCCATGAGGATGACAAGTGTCATCATCTCAGGGACTCAGATAGAGATCAATGACCCACAAGTCCTCCCCAAAGGTTAGAAATTTCAAAGCCTGAAAACCTCATAAATATACGATGTGGCACTCTCACAATCGTCAGGACCTAATAAACAAATGGAATTCATTCAATTGGAAATTTCCATTTTGCATCTTCAACATGTTTTGATGAATAAGGTGAGGAATTGCCTAATGTGATGAATGAAAGACATGTGGTTATCTTAGGTAACTCCTAAGACATTATCCTATGAAAATACCCAAGTCAAATTCATCAAATCTAAAAGGTAATGACTTTTTCATTTCCTTTTACAAGTACTCAGTGCATTTTCAAGGATTATAATGATCTTTTACCCTTCCCCATATCAAGAAGGATGGTGTAAAAGTGAAAATTTGGCCAAGAGATTGAGATAGCATCTAAGTTAGACACATGGTAGGTCTTTGGAGTTTTATAAGCTCCAGGACCTTTTTGAAGATTGCCTCACTTGCCTTTGGTGGACAAGGTGCAAAAGGTCTCCAGGGCATGAGTGATAGGATTTGTAAAGTAAATTAATGACATGTGGTATTATCAGATCCCATGGGTACTCAAAAGATATTTTGCACTATTGTATCAAAGTAAATAACAAGTGAATAAGTATAAAAGTTCTCAAAGGCCCAAAAATCACTAGAGTGTAAAGTTTGCTTATATAGATCCACATGTTGTAAGGAGGATTTCCTAACATGAAGGAAACATTTGTACCTTCTCCTTCCTCTTTTGAAAGAAGCTTAAATGACTAAAGGGGTAGTTGGTAAGTAGCTTTTATGTTTCAAAGCATTTATGGCAACCTTAATTTGAAATGTAAAGGATTATAAATAAAGCATTTATCTTAATTCATGTTTACCTTTTGTATTCATAGATTATAATTATGTCTTCAAGATATCTGTGTGCCCTAGCTATGTGCAATGTGAAATTTCTCTATCTAGCGAGTGATTATGATAAATTATTCAAAGATGTCCAACTTTAATTTTGTATAACCCTCTAGATTATTAGGTAGTGTTATTTTAGCTCCTTATATTATGTCCTTTGATTGGGTTTGAAGTTATTTTTATGGTGATTAGAATGAAGAATTTTTTCAAGTTTAAAGTATTACAATAGAGAGTTAAGAAATAATGGCATCTTCTTTAACATCTATGAAAAGTAACATCATTTCTATTCTTGATGGAATCAAGGATACAGATGTTCAAGGGTTAGAATTTCTAGCTTTATTGAATGCCTTATAGCAACTAAACCCTCCAAAAGTAATTTTAAATCTTAGCATGAGTTGTATCACCCCTGCAATAGTATTTCCCTTGTTTACCCCATACCCAGAACTAGTAATTTCATATGCTAGAGTGTATCAACTAGATACTAGGACTGTGGTTGATGGAAGTCAATAATTTATCTACTTGTTCACTCCTTTATCCCTCAAAACCATGCTTGGGATTCCTCCCTAGTCTAAAAGTATCACACTTTCCCTAGAGTAATGCTAAGAATATGCAGACAAGAATGAAAAAATGATATGGGGCATTGTCAACTCCTATTAGCTGGTCAAGAAAAGGCAAAAGGTGTTGAGAATGTATAAGAGTCTAAAAATGGTGAAATTAATGGAATTTCAATAGTATGTGATTTCCATGGAAACCAAAATTTATGGGTTGCCTACTATAAAGAATTTTCAGCCTCAGATGTTCATCGTTTTAATCTGTGTGTTAGAGAAACAAAAGAAGTTGGATTGGGACACTAGCTTAAGTGACAACCTACATAGGTAGATGATGCAATTTTAGGTTTCATCCATTCAAATGAGGAGTTCACAGGTACATTCTCCTTGTCCTCCTACCCAATGTATATCCTGGTGCATAATAAGACATTCTATGAACTCACAAGAAATCTTAATGGAATGAGGATATATGAGACTTATCTTGAAATAACTCTGGATGACTTTGGACAAAACTTCTACAAATTTTGTAATTATTTATTCAATACTATTATGAGTGTCTTGTATCCTTTATGAATCCTCAAAAATATGTCTAAGGCAACCAAAGAAACCATTGATTAATATGGCACCTCATATACTCAATTTAGAACATTCACTTATATTAGAATAAGTGATTACTTGGGGTCTCCATATAAACTGCTAAAATAATTAGATGATTGAATAAAAATGATGGACTTGAGCTAAAAAATGGTGCCCCCACATGAAATGATAATGACAAATAAGGTGAACAATCCCTTCAAATTTTCAATTGAAATTGGACATTATTCATATCCTTCTATTACCAAGGCCAAGGGATTGAAGCAAGACATGGGCCAATATGTAATTGACAAGATGCCACCCAGGGTGAACTATGATATCAGATGGTGGGTGAACATAGAAACAAGTGTTATTCTACATCAATAACTTTATGAGAACATCTAGTTTGATTTCACTATTGAGGAAGATGTTAGAAAGCTAGAATTTATAAGGCTAACAATGTAAGAATTTATTTCTTACAATATTTCTCCCATGCTAAAGGACATGGATGATGATAAGATGACACTATCTAAAATATACAATTAATCTAATATTGAAACCTAGACCATCTAATAGGTAGACTTCACTATTGGGGAAAATGATTCTATACTATGGAGGGCCATAGAGATCATGAGAATAACCTTCTGATGGTTGAAGGAACTATAGACACTTGAAAACCACCCTTGACTAGTCTTTGATGTGATCTCACCTTGGACCTATTCCTAACCCAAGTTAGCTAATTTACCTAGTTAAATCACCCTAGTCACTTAATAACAGCTAGGCACCCTTCTTTAATAAACATTTTCAAACATATTGATTTTGATCCATTTCAAACCTTTTACTTCTAGGGGTTGACCATCGATGCTTAGGTCTCCCACCCCTGTAAAACAAAAATCATCCAGCTGTAGGACAAGCATACATGGATAAAATGGAAACTTTCCCATGCACACCTCATGACCTTCTTTCCCTTTGAATTGGCATTTTTATCCTCACCCAAACCTACTACCACTCTTGTTGAAGAGGTTCCATCCTCACCAAGCTCGTCTTCCCAATCTAGAGACTTTGACATCATCCCATAAATTTTTTTATCAGTACCATTATTTTAGGCCCATTAACCTATCAAAATGGTGGCCAAACTAAAATATTTCCTTTCATCCACCTCAAAATGATCAATCGTGAATCACCCACTATTTATACCATTTAGTGCTAAGATGAAAATTTTATCCTCACATACCTTGGTGTAGGATAATCTCCTATCCATAAATCCATCCCTCCTAAGAACCAAAACATGCTTAACGAATCAGCTATTAACATTAATCTAAGAACCCAAGAGGTTCTTCATATCATTAAACATGGCCAATCCTTGGACTCAAATGAGTAACATGATTATCCCACCTTCATTTAGGATCATAACATCACATTCACTTGGTCTTATCAGGATATGCTTAGGATTGACCCTTTCATCACCCTTCATAACATCATTACCCATCTAGAGGCTAATCCGGTATGGCAAAAGCTTCATAAAATGCACCCTCATATAACTCTTCTCAACAAAGAACTTCAATATCTTTTATCCATCAAATTTATTCAACCAATTGACTATCCACAATGGGTCTATAATATCATTCATATTACCAACCCACTTAGCTACTCCACTTTTATGTGTATTTTTGAGACCTTAACCTTGCATGTGATCCAGACAATAATTCAGGTGACAATTCGGGTGAGGGTTCTACCCCAATTGATGACAGAACTTTTGGGAGCCACAACTTTTACACCATAGCTCTGATTGACTCCCTATTTGAACCATTAGAAATATAAGAATGGGGAGAATTAATTTAGATGGCATGAGCTTTTCTTAATTGGTTTTGACCCCTAAAAATCCAATGGAAGTGCCCCAAATTTCAATTTTAGTAGTGTAGTCTAAAAATAGTAAGTTTCTAGAAATAGTAATTCCTTGAATTCTATATTATTGTAAATCATGGAAGTCAAACCACTTAATCTCCCTCAATATTGGTGTCCTTATAAATCCTCCTCCTACCTTCAAAATGTGTATAAATGAATATGTAACCCAAAATGGAAATCAGACATCTCTTCCTAGAGATAAGCATATGTTTGTATTTACAATCTTGAGTAATAAAACATCTCTTCTCAAAGAAATCATTGTTACTATGTTATTTTCATGTTTATTGAAATGTATTTCAATAAAAACTTCTAATTTTTGAATCAGTGGTATCAGATTAGTTTGTCTTGAGAGTGTATGATCTTGAAGATGAGGTCAGGCTATAAGAAGCTTGGGTGGAAAACAATAGATCTTTCAAACTATCCACCTATTCACTCCAAATGACCTCGAATGGAAGATGACATTGAGACATCTGATCCCTTCAAGGAAATGGTGAATGAATCCCTCCAATGGTAGTAAGCATAGATGCTATAATAATTTACACAAATTCTCTAACAAATCTTGATGGGAAATTTTGGCTCCTCATCTGCACTTTCTAGCTCCTCATCTATGGAATATCCTTTCAGTGCCCCAACACCATTCAAGGTTTAGGTGAATTTTGATATCCCTATATTTGAAGGAAAAATCAATCTTGATGTAGTTTAAAATTATTTGGATTAATTATCTTTCTAATTTTTTGTAAATAAATTCATCGATGGAGAAAATATCACTTTTTCTCTTTTTAAAGCATCATTGCTCATGAAAAATTGGTGGGAAGCATATAAAAAGAGGTTCAGTATATATGACATTGGCCTTGAGGTAGAACCTACCTAGGATGTTTTTATGGAAGTGGTAAAGGAAGAATACTATCCCATTAGAGCATATGATGATCTGTACATATAGTGGTAACACTTTCACCAAGGTAAGGACCAATCTATTCAAGATTAAATTGACATTTTTCATTCTCTATCTATGAGATTAGGCATACAAGAAATTAAGAAACATAAGATTCTCAAATATCATGGAGGAATACAATGGTACATATGGGGTAAATGGAACTCTTCAATTTGGAAACCCTCAATTAGGCATACAAGTTCATAGTGAAGATTTATTAGAAACATGTAAGAAATAATATGAAGAGTTAGCCTTTGAAATGGAAAAGTGATAAGGAAGGTCAAACATGAGGCCAAAATTGGAAGCAAAAGGAGTTCCAAGATAAGAAACCCAAGAAGGGGAAGACTAGGAAATGGTGTGATCACCACAAAATTGGAACTCACTACAAAGAAGAATGTCAAGCCATTAAGTCACTACCTTTTGAGTCATAATACTTGATATCCACTGCTCTGCCTCATACACACCCTACAGTCAAAGGGGAAAAAGAAGAGATTGTATATGCTGATCTCGATACCATCATTATTTCATCATAGACCCATGAGGAAAGGCTAGATGACAAGAAAAGGTTGTTTTAATCTAAATTATGGGTAAAAGGTAAGCCTCTACATTTCATTCTTGATAGTGGGAGTCAAAGGAATTTAATCTCTGCTAAAGTTGTAAAAACTCTAAATCTATCCATGAAGCCTCACCCAAAGCCATATAGTATTGGATGGTTGAACCCAAGGAGAGACCTTTGTGTCACCCATCAATATCTTCATTCATATGGAATAAAACCTTTCCAAGATGAAGTCTTGTGTGATGTGGTCAATTTAGATATTTGTGATTACTCCTTGGTCAGCCATTCATGCATGATCAACATGGAATTTATGAATCATGAACCGAAAAAATCACCCTCACTCTTGGAATGTTGCACTATAGTGTACCAGATGTACCACCTCCCACATCTATCTCCCTAATTAGTGCCAAGAAATTTAATATTTTTTTGGAGAAGACAAAGCAATTCATTCTCATGGTCGTCAAACCATAAAAATCTAAAAGGTTGATGTTGCAGTCCTAACTACACAATCAACACAACAACAAAAGTAGATGGGACAAATCATAGGAGAATATGATGACTTATTCAATTCACCCATAGGAGTTCCACTTCACTACCATGTAAAACATTCCATTGATTTAATCCTAGGATCACTTTTACCTAATAGTCCTATGTATTGTAGATCAATTTTGGAGAATGACGAGATAAAAAGGTAGATTTCAGAATTGATACAAAAGGGTCACATTAGGCAAAGCTCTTCACCTTGTGGTAGCCCAATTATCTTAGTACCAAAGAAAGATGGAACATGAAAGCTTTACATTGACTATCAAGCCCTAAGTAAAATCACTATGAAGAATTGTTACCCCCTCCCCAAGATTGATGACCTATTGGACCAACTCCATAGTTTGAAGTTCTTCACCAAAATTGATCTCAAATATGGCTATCACCAAATTCCCATTGATCCCATTAATGTCTAGAAGATTACATTCAAATCTAAGGAGGGGATCTTCAAATGGTTTGTTATGCCTTTTGGCTTGACTAACACACCTACAACCTTCATGAGGATGTTGGATGACATCCTGTGATGCTTCACCAACTCATTCATGGTTGTCTACCTAGATGACATACTCATCTATAGTAGAACATGGGAGGAACATCTAAAACATGTTTTTAAGGTGCTTAAAACTCTTTGGGAGCACAAGTCTTATGAAAATATTGACAAATGCACATTCAAGATGAAAACAATTTAGTACCTGGGGTATGTTGTGAATGAGGAAGGGGTCCAACAAATCAAACCCTATATAGCTCAACCAAGCACAGTCCATTTCAAGTATGCTTCGGGTTCCAACCCATGGCACTAATTAATATATCCATTCCATTCTCCACCATGGAATACACACCTCATGGGAGATCTAAGGTAGCAAAAGGAACAACATTCATTAAAAAAATGCAACACATCCATTAGTAGGTTCATGAAATCTTGGAGAAGATGAATCAGAAGTATAAGCAATGCCATGACAAATATATGATTACACACCATTTTGTTGTGGGTGACAACGTTTGGTTTTGGATTCAAAAGGAATGACTTGTAGGCCCACACAAAAAAAATTGGCCTATACAATATGGTCCCTACAATGACCAAAAAAGTTGGAGAAAATGCTTTTGAGTTGAACCTACCAGCCTACTTTGGTCTGCATCTAATATTCAATGTAGAGCTCCTCAAACCATATCATCTACCTCTATTAGACACTTCAGTCATAGTAGAACAACTAGAAATTGATGAGTTTGATATGTAGATTTTTTCTCCAGTGGAGGAGGATCAGATTATGGACACCTGGATGAAGACAACAAGATGATGCTCTATTCCACTTTATTGGGTGGTCAAAAGGGGCCAACTTGGCCATCAAGGTGAGTGGCTCATAGAGAATAAAATTAAGACACACCTACCACACCTGATGATGAGTATTGATGAAATGGGGACTATTACTTCTCAAGAAGGGAGGAATGATATGGGCAATAATTCAGGCGACAATTCAAGTGACAGTTCTACTCTAATTGATGACATAACTTCTAGGAGCCATAACTTTTTCACCATAGCTCTGATTGACTCCCCATTTAAACCATTGGAAATCTAAGAAAAATGAGAATGCGGTTAGATGGCATAGATATCTACTCGATGGGTTTTGATCCTAAAAAAACCCAATGAAATTTCCTTAAATTTTAATTTTAGTAGTGCATTCTAAAAATACTAAGTTTCTAAAAATAGTAATTTCTTAAATTTTATATTGTTGTAAATCATGGAAGTCAAACCACTTAATATCCCTCGATATTGGTGACCTTTCACATCCTTCTCCTACCTTCAAAATGTGTATAAATGAAGATGTAACCTAAAATGGAAATCATGCATCTCTTCTCAGAGATAAGCATGTGTTTGTAATTGCAATCTTGAGTAATAAAACATCTCTTCTCAAAGAAATCATTTTTATTGTGCTATTTTCATGTTTCTTGAAATATATTTCAATTAAAACTTTTGAGTTCTAGATTAGCATGCCCCAAAGATGAATTTCCTTTACTCAACATTGACCAACTAGTTGACCTTATCATAAGTCATGAGATGTTATCCCTCATGGATGACTTTTCAAGATACAACTAGATCCTGATCACCCCCTTAGACCAACATAAAATCACCTTCATTACTCCTTGGGGAACCTTTTCCTATCAGGTCATTCCTTTTAGCTTAAAAAACGTATGATCAACTTATAAATGGGCCATGACCTATATCTTCCATGATCTTATTCATAATATTGTAGAGGAATATGTGGATGATCTCCTTGAGAAATCTAAACTCTACAAGGACCATTTATCTATTTTTGCTATCATTTTTGATGGACTAATCCAAATCCGTGTCTGACTCAACCCCAAGAAATACATTTTTGGCATTTTACTCTGAAAGCTCCTTGGATTTATCATCTTCCTCCATGGAATTGAGATTGATCCTACTAAGTTCAAGGCCATCTTAGACATTCCTCCTCTAATAAATCCAAAGCAACTTCATAGCCTATAGGGAAAACTCCAATCTATCCATCATTTCATCTCTTAGCTATCATATATATGCCAACCCTTTCACCACCTCTTGAATAAAGACACCTCCTTTAGATGGACCAAGGATTGTTAACAAGCCTTTAATTCACTTAAGGATTACCTCCTTTCTCTACCTATTCTTACTCCCTTTAGAGATGACTATCCTTTCTACCCTTACGTATCGGCCACTGATCACTCCTTAGGTGCCATGCTAGCTAATCAAGATGAGCAAAACAAGGAGAAAGCTATTTACTATATCAGTCGCATGATTTTAGAGTAAGAGACACAATATACCCATCCTGAAAAGCTTTATCTTGTTCTCATTTTATTCACCTCTAAACTTCATCATTACCTCTTCAATCACAAAAAATATGTTATCACTAACACTGACCCATTCAAGTATATGCACTCCAAGCCATATCAAAATCCACATATGGTTAAGTGGCTCATGCTTTTGGCTAAGTTTGATCTTGAGTTTATTCACTCAAAATAAATCAAAGGGAAGGTCATTACTGACCAATTAACTAAAGCCCCCCTCCTAGATAACTAACCCATTCCATTAACATTTCTTGATGAGTCTATTGGAACTCTTTCTTTGGAAGAACCCTCTTACCAAATTACCATGTTTTTTGATGGTTCTAAATTCCAACAGGGTGGGGTATAGGCATAATTCTCATACCCCTTCATGGTGAACCTCTTATAGTATCCTTCAAACTTGACC
This sequence comes from Torreya grandis, assembly GCA_037957365.1. Classification (NCBI taxonomy): domain Eukaryota; kingdom Viridiplantae; phylum Streptophyta; class Pinopsida; order Cupressales; family Taxaceae; genus Torreya; species Torreya grandis. Next base: position 3,491,910 of record JARHVA010000479.1, read on the forward strand.
TTGAATTTATTAATAACATGGTAGAATACGAAGATTTCGTCATCAGTCTCCAAATTTCTCTTGCCTTAAAAATCAAAACCATCTCTATGTTCAATGATTCCCAACTCATAATAAACTAGGTCAATGGTTCTTATCAATATAAAAATGATGTTTTTCAAAAGTATAATCTCCTCATTGATGATATCTTAACATCTTTTAATTTTTATCAAATCAAATACCCTCTCAACCTATGGAATCCAAATTATTTGTCACCATCCACTGCTTCATTTGACCCTCGTATATTAGCTTAGACATTTCTACCATTTTTAGTGTAGAGCTATCTCCTTCAGACGTCTGGTATGACCAAACCTTTAACTACCTTAACCTTGGCATTATTCCACTTGACCTCTTAAAGAATGCTCAGAAGGCCTTTGTGTAGGGTACCTCTCATTATACTATACTATGGGGAGTCATATATAAATGTGGATTTGATGGTCTTCTCCTCCATTTTCTATGTAGTCATGAGATTGCCCATGCCATTAAGGAAACTCATGATGGAGTTTGTGGGGGATATTTTAGTGGCCTCACTATCACTAAAATAATCCTATGCCTGGGTTACTATTGCCCTACCCTCAATCAAGGCTATTTTGACTATGTAAAGAAGTGTGTTAAATGTCAATAACACACTAACTTACATCATGTACCTACTCATAGCCTTTAGGTATCCAAGGATTATTGGCCCTTCTCACAGTGGGGGTTGGATCTCATGGGAGAAATAAATCCTCACTCATCTCAATGACACCAATACATCATCACTGCTACTAAATATTTCACTAAATGGGTGGAAGCCATCCCGCTTATCTCAATCAAAGCCAAAAAATTTATCAAATTTATCAATCATCACATTATCTATCATTTTGGTGTCCCTCATAAAATCATCACTGATTAAATCATTCAAAAATAAGAAATTTCAAGCCCTTTGTGATGCTTTTGGCATCAATCTTAGTCATTCCTCACCTTATCATTCATAGGAAAATGGATAGGAAAAAGCCTTTAACAAAACCCTTATTAAAATGCTGACCAAAGTTGTAAGTGTTTTAGGCTGAGATTGGCACATACACATCCCATTCATTTTATGGGCCTATCACACTAGTATCTAAACCATAATAGGTGCTACACCTTTTTCCTTGGTCTTTGGTGTAAAGTCTATCCTACCTCTTGAAGTCCAAATTACCTCTCTTTGTATTTCCTTACACGACATCATTTTTGAAGAGGATTATCATCAAGAATGGCTCACACACATTGAATTATTTGATGAACATCGCCTTTCTACCCTTAACCATCTTTGCATCTATCAAGAATGTATTACCTATGACTCTAACAAACATCTAAAAGAATGAGAATTCAACGTTGGAGATCTTGTCCTTAAATAAAACCAGCATGTAATGAATATGGAGAAAATAAAAAAGGGCAAGTTTTATTTAGATTGGTTTGGACCCTATATCATCATTCACAAGTATGGATCAGGAGCTTATCATTTATCCTCTCTTGAAGGTAAACTAGAACCTCTAAACGCTTCATATCTATGTCCTTTCTACTACTAAAAGGGATCTAAATCAACCTTGTGGTATAACTTAAGCTTTCCCTTTGATTTTGTGAGATTGACCCTTCCCTTATCCTCTTACCCTATCCCTCTTTGAGGATATTTGATTACAATAGACCCATGTGATTATCCATCATAGTTTTATCCCAATATTAAACATGGGTGCCACATCTCTACCCATGGCATGGTTCTCATGGATACTTTTAATCTTTAATTAGATGAGATCCTATGGTCTCTTATTTCCCAAACCCACTTTCCTAACCTACCAATTGCCTTTTATGGTCAAAATCTTACCTCAATCAGTTCAATCTTTAAGGCTTGGATAGATGGGTTCATGTTTAAACAAAACAACACTCAAATATTTTCTATGGGAAATCAAATATTATTTGGGACCAATTCTCTTAAAAGACAAACCACTCCCTTAAATTATGGCTACCAAATAAACTAAAAAAATAGACTAATATCTCAAAGGATAGCTATCAAAAAGGTCATTCATACTTAGACCACTCCCTTGAAGGATGACTAAGCTAAAGTGTCAAAAACAATCAATTCATAAAAGTTGAAATCAACTTAATCAAATATTTGAAGCTTCCCACAGTGATCAACTTCACCTCTTTCATTAAAAACAAGCAAATAAATGACCCTGTCAAAATAAGTTTATCCCACAAAAGAGCTATAGTCATCTCTCTCATAAAATTTTCCTATTTGAAGAGTTCTCGTATTGATCAGTCTACACTTTGTAAAGACATGGAATTGTCTATTCTAGTTCTTTGTTCACCTATTAAAATGGGTAATTAAGTCCACATTAGGTTCCTACCTTATCCCTTTTCCCTCTATTTACCTGTCATCCCCTTTTCCTATATACCCTCTATAAATCAAGGGACTAAGAGCTCACTTGGACACATTACATTTATAATGAGACCTTTTCACTAAAATGATGCTAATGCAAAGCTTATCTAAGGTTTATGTTCATTTGGACCCTATCTAACCTTGGTTTAACCATGTCCTTGTGAATGAACCTAACATGCCTCTTTCTATTTCGCATTGTCATTTTCTCTCAAACATTAACACCTTATCAAAACATACCACAACATCATAATCCATAATGATCAAATGTATCATGAATCATAAAATCAAAAACCATCACCTAAGATACCAGTCTCCAACATTACAATCACATGTTTTCATCATATAACACAGAAAGAATATTATACAATAAAAATCAAATCTTTATATATTATCACATGCCTATGCTATTCAAAAAAATCAACATCATAAGTCATCATCTACAACATTAAATACTAACATTAAATCATTTTTGAAATATAAACATCCATGAAGCCATAACACATATCAATATATAAAATCATAAATACATACATACACACACACAGATATATATATATATATATATATATATATATATATATATATATATCTGTATATTTATGTATATATATATACAGAAATATATATATATATATATGTATGTATGTATGTATATATATATATAGATGCATATGTACATATACACATATACACATATACATACATATATATATATACACACACACACACACACATATATACATACATATATACATATATATATATGTGTGTGTGTGTGTGTATATATATACATATATGTATATATACATACATATATATATATATATATATACATATACATACATATATATATATATATATATATATACCTATATATATGTATATATATATACATACATATATATATACATCTATATATATATATAGACATATATATATATATATACACATATGTGTGTCTGTGATGTACATCTCTCACACCCATATACATCTTGTATCTTCAACACATAGGCCAGAATCAAAATCATAACTGATAACATCCCAACCTTAAGTATCATGGTCTTAGGGCAACACTACCGTTATCCCCATCTATACCTATACTTGTACCTACACTTATCCTAGGTGAAGGCCCTGTTAGCTAAATTGCTTCCATAACCTACTAACCTAGGCCCGCTATCACCACTCCACCAACCAAGATAACCTGGTACTCTCCCCATCTTAGCTTATTAGGACACTATGTTAACACAATGCCCTCATAATAATGTAACTCTTGTATGGTCGCTTGATATCTAGCCTGCATCACAAACCTTGGGGGTACCACTACTAATCTACTAGCCCATCATAGATAATATCTTTATTGGGTCACCAAACCAAGTGAGACCCTCACTTGGTCCCACTCACTAGTCAATGTAGCAACTTGCCCCTATAAATTGGAAATCTACCCTTATAAAGTTGTGATTAGTGCCTTGGCCTGATCTCTCTCCACTATAACCCCTCCTAGCTGACCCTACAAGGTGGAAATCTACCCATGTAATGCCATAATATAGGCCTATACTACTAGCAATAATGCCACTACCTATTGAACCCCATATCATGGCCTTTAACCTAGGTCAACATCTATCGACTGTTAGTCCCCATCTCCCAAACCAAAATTTATGGCTATGTATCTCCCATAAAACCAATTAGGATAGTCAATTATATAACCTACATCATCTTTATCCCTCAGGGGCGAATCCTCATGATCCACTCCTCTTCATATTGTTATGGCTCTAGTAAATAGAACTCTACATCCTCCATCCTATACTAAGCAAAATCAAGAGGGATACCCTACACAAGCCTAAACTGATGTCACACTCACTTAAAGGGGATGCATCCTGTATCACCATCCTAGCTCCCATAGGCCAATCTCTAACTCTATAAATATAAGGTGTAGTACCTATACCCAACTGATACTAGCTAAGTATGATAAGGCCTCCAAACTATGCCACTAAGAACCAAGCCCTATAAGGCTCCTCTAAACCAATCAATATCTTAAGAACCACCACTAGAACCTATCATAGCCCCATCTCTCCTCCATCGATAAAATCTGACCACATAATACATCAATTGGTATCCCTCTATTAGAAGGCCAAAGGGTCTTAGTACCTATGTATGCTCATAAGCCTAGCAGTGAAGAATAAATCCCACTCTAGTGTCATAGTGCCTATGCATTCTGAAGCCCTACAACTCTATATATCTAAACTAATAAGACTTATGACCATCTAAACATTGTACCACCTAAAAATAGCTCCATCAGCACCCCCAATAGTACACTAAGGTATCTCCCTCCTATAAAATTTGGTAGTGTCTAACATGTGACCACTAGTTGTATCATGGTTAATAAATGTCTCCCACTAGGAACCCTCTGGTATAGACGCCTAATGATAAAACCTATAGAGTGGAACTAGGCATCATATCAATCATCTCTATACAACATCACCATACACTCATCGATATTTTCACCCTATATGTGGTAGATAATATCTCCATAAATGGGTAGACATGTAATCTCATAAACATCCTCTAAAATGATGATCATCTCTCCAGTCAAAAACTAGAAGGTATTATTCATCAGGTCCCATCTCTTAATGAGGGTGACTATCATCTTGGTATCCCAAGGAAGGTGTTAGTAATATCACATTCTTCCAAAACCCACTACCTCTATGTGATGTCAGTCCTCCATAGACATGGCATCCCTCACCTCTATGAAAATATCAAGAGCTTGATCTTGTAATGAGATCTAATCTCACACCTACAATAATAGATATATCATGGACCAGATAAGAAACCTATCTTAATTATTACCTATAAGCATAGAAACTATTCCCCTATTATTTCATCTATAAACACCTATTACCTATTCCTATAATAACCTCCACCCCTTTTATATCTTATGAAGACCTACATTTACCTAAAAAATTTCTATACTCAATGATCCTCTTTTACCCATTCCAATCCACCTCCTCTCCTACATGTACCCAACCCATCTCCATTTTCACCCATTCCAACCTAATCCCTCTTCTATCCCTCCCATCCCAACCCCTTTCACTTTAATTCAACTCTCCTACTCATCCCAACCCATTTTCCCTCAACTCCTATACCTATCCCAACCCATTTCCCCTCAACTCTCTTATCTATCCCAACCTATTTTCCCTCAACTCTCTTGCCTATACCAACCCATTTCCCCTCAACTCCCTTACCCACCCTACCCCAACTTGTCTCTCCTACCCCAACTCATCAACCATTGATGGATCTCTTAAACTTTTGATGGTCCCCTTAGGGTAATTTTCCCCAAGAGCTGACCATCATCGATCAGGTTAACCACTTATGATCACTATTAGGTGACTACTAATGGCAAGCCTTGACTCCTTGACCTCCTCCTCAAACCCTAATTCCATTTATAACACCCTAAAACCCCCTCCTTACACTCACACACATTCCTACCTACCCTCATCACTATCATACCCCCCAAAACAAATTCAACTTAGAAACACACACCAAAAATAGTAAACCCTAACATCACATTTACAAACCCGTTATTCACTAAATTTACCATACCTAGTTATTAGTTTTACCATACCCTCCACCCATTACTATTAATTTTCCAATTTAAGACATAACCTACCTTATTTCATGATAGGTGATGGCACCTCAATAAGTTCCCAACCACTTGTCCATGAGTACCTCCAGCATCCATCTTGACCCCACCATATTTCTCACACACCACTCTCCTCTCGACAACTTGACACACTTCCACACACTCATGAAAAGTCTTGGTATAAGCACTTAGATAGGACAAAGAACAAGTTCTTAAAGTTAAAAATGAGGACAAAATGGGTCCCATTGATATTTTACCATTCATTTAGGGTTTCTACCCAATCATCAATAGTTATTCAGTCTTTGATAGTTGACCCTAACCATCAATGGTCCCATACCTCTCAGCTATTTATGCATCCCCATGAGGTAACCCATTTCTTGTTACACCGTGACCTACTCAGGAGTCACCCTCTCCCTCCACAAACCTAGAAATGCATTAGGATTAAAGTCCATATTAGATCAATTGTCTATGGGACTATGTAGGCAACATCTTCTTACCTAGTGCATTAGGAGTCAACTCATCCACCCCACCTTGATATTGATACTTATTTTCATACCTTGCAGTGACCTTGATTTGGTCTTCATGACTACCTTGACTAATTTTTCCCTGTTGAACTTTTATATTATGCACCACCTTGTACATAACTTGACCCATTGTGTTTCTCTCAAGAACACTTCCTAACCTAGATACATGAGTAAACACTGACCCTTTTTAGGACACATAACCAGTGTGACCCAATCAACTATGACCAACAATTGGGATTTGTTATATTATCACTAATCCTAATACCCAACTTCATTTTTACCAATATGGAAATGTTAGTCCTTACATAATTTTGACTATCATAATTAGTTATATTTCATGTGCAAACTTGCTTCTTAAATGCCCAAACTTATGACCATCATAATACCTTATATCAAACATCAACCCAATTCAACTTTCACCTCCTTGACTCCTAGTTTGAGGGGGAATACCCTCTTCCCATACTTAGGGTAATTAGACTGAGAACAATCAATAGCTCATTTTTGTTATATGGCTTATTAACCTAAAGTCACACAACATAAAGGGTTAAAATGTAGACACTCAAAAACCACCCCTTGACTAGTCTTCGATGTCACCTCACCTTGGACCTATTCTTGACCTGAGTTAGCTAATTTACCTAGTTAACTCACCCTAGTCACCTAATAAAACCTAGGTTCCCTTCTTTAATAAACATTTTTAAACATATTGATTTTGATCCATTTCAAACCTTTTACTTCTAGGTGTTGACCATTGAAGTTGGCCCAACCATCGATGGTTAAGTCTCCACCCCTACAAAAAAATCATCCAACTGTAAGACATGTGTACATGGATAAAATGGAAACTTTCCCACACACACCTCACAACCTTATTTACCTTTGGATTAGCATATTTATCATCATCCAACTTTGAAATTTTTTTTCTCTTCACTTAGAAAGTTTGTGCTATAAATACAAGGCTCTTGGAGGAGTTGTGGATCTAAAATTTGCGTCTAGGCTCTCTTGTTTTCTTTGTATAGGAACTTAGCATCCTGAAACTCTATCTATGTGACCTTTTAAGGTTTAAGTATTGTTATTATTCCCAATTTTATTTAGGTTTTAAACTATCATTCACTTGGAATTACATAGGTACCCTCCTTTTATTTTTAGTATGTTCTTTCCTTATCAAGTTTTTACACCTTATTCTACTCACCTGCATACCACCCCTCACTCCAACTATCCATACTCTAAATCCTGCCCATCAACCATTTCATCTTTAGCTCCATCTTAATTTTCATAAAATTTCATAGGTAACTATAATTGATTATAGAAATCATCACCAGTTACCATAACCATTGCTGGTTACCTAACTATTGCCAGTCAAACATAACCATCATTGATCACACCCAACTGCCATCAGTCACTATAAAAAAATAGATTGTTATTTTTTCCATTTTTCACCCAATCAAACCCCTATTTATATTATTAACCTATCTTCATACCCTACCCAAACCCTCTAAACCTAACCTTGGTGTATTTTTGCATGGTATTGATCTACCATTGCTACATTTTCTATTGACTAGGTATATCATTTATTTCCTTATATACACATTTATGTTCTTATCAATTTATTATCTTCAAATTTTATTTTCAAAACATTTATAACATTAGGGGAGTGGATTGGTAGCCATCCAAGGGAGATTTCACTTCTTGGATCTAACATTAATAGGTCATCTACCCTTCATACCTATCTAACAAACAAGTTTATTTAGTGCAATCTTATTGCAAGTAGTCCTTCCTCACCAAAAAGGAGTTATCACTTTGTTTGGTCATCAATGAGTGAAAAATCTACCAATTACACACCCCTCATATATTTTTTCTTCCCCTTTTCTAAAAGCAAAAAAAAAAATAGTGGGAAATAGGAACACGTGGTTGACTTTAGTGCCTATGACACCCCTACCCTCTGGGAACTCAGACAAGTTTGAGAGTTGAAGGGTTTCCTCCCATTTTATAGTGGTTTTTGCTTGGCTCCACCAATAGTGGAAAAGGGAAAAGGAAAAATCAAGGTTGGTGATGTTGACTTCACCAAATCAATTAATGTGGAGTTCATATCTGCATCATAGTCCAAGGCAAGATTGTCTTTCTCAATGTTAACAAGTTTGGCTGAGAATTAGGATATGTTTTCCACTAGGGAGGTTACATTGGCTAATGCCACCCTAATATCCAATTCATCAAATGGAGCCCCAATGGTACCAACCATCCTAATATCCCTCCTAGTAGTCAATTCAATTATTGTTCTACTTACTTCACCCATGAATCCACTAGCACAACAACTAATAGTTGTCCTTCCTCAAATGAATTACTCAAGAAAGAGAGGAACTGAAGAAGAGGTAGAGAAACCCAAGTAGAAAAGAGTCAAGAGGGATCTATAGCCTCTAATTGGGAGTCCTAAGAAAAAGAAGGAGGTTTTATTCAAGGTCTTACATTCTAAGGAAATTCCCTTGAAAAGGAAAGAGGATCAATCCTCGTATGCTCAAAGGTTAAGAGATATAAGTGAAGATGAATAAGACTCAAATTAAAATAGGCCCATTACTGAGGTTATGATGAAATAATGTGCATTCACTCCTCCATAAGTGGAAATTAGGTAGAGAACTCTAAGGGAAACACCCCAGACCCTAGTAAAGGTCCCAATGGTTAGTTTATTTGTGGAAGAGGGTTCTTTAGGAGTGAAATATAAGGGTAATGAGGAAGAAATTTTGGCCTCAAGTTATCCTCATTCTTTTGAATATGTTGTGTAAGTTGGGGTAGAGGCAACCACTCAAGTTCAGGCCCCTCAGGAAAAAGAGATAAACTCATCAAACATAGAAACATTTATTGAAAATGTCATCACTCAACCACTGGGCCAATATAATCAAGGTGAAGTTGAGGGATATGATAAGGTTGAAAATTTTGAAGAAATGAATAAATATGATGAGAAACCTAAGTTGGAGCTAGAGAAGAATATTTAAGTCACCACTGATCTTAAAGTGGTGGTTGAATAAAAAGTCCCACAAGCAACTCTAAAAGTATCACCAGTTGTCCCTTCCCCTCAAAAGGTGTCAAGTTTAGCACCAGAGGAGAAGACAAGTACAAAATAAGGTGGGGGAGAAAACCTATAAATAGGTACACATACCAATATAGAGATAGGTAAGGAATTGGACCAATCTAATAAAGGTTTTGATGAGGGTACTTTAGTTAGTGTTGTCTCAATTAAAGTACCTTAAACTCTCATTCCTCACACCAAAGTTCATGATCCAATCTAGAATAAATGTCCAAAGGCCATGATTGGTGGAGAATTACTTGAAGGAAATAAGTAAGCCACCATAGCCTCATCTCTACCTAAAGCTCAAGTGAATAAAGAAGGTAAAGTAATTCTAGAACCTTCTAGTCAGTCAGTAGCACAAGGGAGATCCATTGAGAAATTGCTTAAGGAGTGTCATCAATTTGGGCTAGATTTTGAAGTATTGGATAAAATAGAATTCAAACCTTGAAGGAGGACCTAGAGAAAACAAAGAAGGTGGAAAGGAGTTGAAAAGTGATGAAGAAATTGGATAGTTTGTGTTGATTCCATATCCCATTCTTGTGAAACTTCCTATAATAGGTACTTCGATGACACCACCTTATACTATCTCAAGGCATACATCAATGTTTACTACATTAATGGCATTTTAGACTAGACCCATCCTCTATGTTGAGGAGAAGATCAAATAAAATAAGAACATCATGAGAAAAATTAGGGAAATTGATGTATTAAAGATCACTCAAGCATATAAGGCCAAACCCCTCAAGAAGGCCAAAACACACTCTAGAACCACATTCACTAATATTGGAGAAAGGAATGTAGAGATAAATATCCCCCCATAAGATGCTTTAAAGAGAGATGATCCACTTGAGAGTTACATTATTTATATCTACAATCTAGGGGAGCCATCAAGGAATGAGATAAATCACAACTCACAAGATTTGGTAAACATACTGGCACATCAAATGGATAAAGACAAAGCCATCACAAAGGAATTTAAGGCACATAGTTAGGATATGATATATTACTTCAAAAATTTACTGAGTGAGCCTAAGGTAGTAACTCCAACTACCAATATTGCTCCAAATTATCCTCTTTTATAATTAGCATCATTTAATTTCATCTGAATTGATGATTTGAAATCTAGGGAAAGGGCAATGGAAAAATGGAAAGAGGATTTACACTAGCACCAGAGTAGTAGTCCACTTAGCATTAAAATTTCTAAATAACATAGTGGATAATAAGAGGGAATGTGATGCCCAAACATTTATCTATGAGTCAAACACTAAGAGATGGGAAGTAGTCTAGTAGAATATGGATGAGATTTACAAAATGGGCACATATACTTTGATAGAAGAAAATATCATTGCTCCCAATGATCACAAGAATCCTAAATAATGTCAAATAACCATTAAACATTGATTGGTGATGATCAAAGATAGCATATTCAATTTTCAAGGAGAAGATCAATCTCTTAAGACTATAATAAGAGAGATATATGCTACACTTAGGAATATGGTAAGCCTTGATGGTGCAAGTGATTTGAAGGAAGTCACAATATGCACTACTCTAAAATCCTCATTGATACACCATAAGAGTCCTTTGATGCTAAAAAAATAAAGTAGTTGGTATCACTTTAGAAGTCTTGTGACCATCTTAAAGATTTCATCAAGTGAAAGAAAACCATGCTTCAAAATATTACTACCTAGCTTGAGGAATATCAAGTGAAATTCAAATATCAGGCACGTCTAGACCAAGGGAATCTTGATCATATGCTAAAAGGATATAAAAATTATAGGAACAAGTTGGTAAAATATTTCATCATCTAGATCGACTTCGAATTATAATCATATATTTTTCATTTTTTTGAGCTAGCACCACTTCTTTCTTCTCTTGCCACCCCTCTTCTTTCTTCTCATTTCCCACTCGGAAACCATTATACTTGGCCCATTAGTGGAACACACCTTTTAGTTAGTTTTAATGTAATCATGTGGATAAGAAAGGGATGTTTTTATCTATAATGCAAGTGGACAAATGTTCTGTTTTGTCCCTTATGAGATCTTCCTCCACATAGGTAACAAGAAAATATTCTATTGATGTGGAAGATCAATCTTGTAATCATCACAAGAGAATGAGCATATTTGAGTAATCATGTTTTTTAAAAAGTTTAATATACTCTAGGGCCATGAAATAATTTTCCAACTAAAGCATATTTAGGAATATGCTAGGCTTAGCTCAATTATATAAGTAAAGGGGGCCTATCCCTTTATAAGGGTCGGTTAAAATTTTGAGTGAAGAGATATGCCTCAAAGAGTTTTCTCTATGTAATATTTATGGTCCCAAATTGATTTTTGATGTAAAATCATTGGCAAGATTTAAGATCATTAGATATTTCTCCCTTGTCACAGAATTGTCTTGTATAGTATTAGGCTATATGTTATTTGAAACACATTGTATTTAGTTTCCATTCAATTGATTAATGAAATTTGTCTATGGTTTTCATTTTATTCCTATTCTTTAAGTGTAATGATCTATTTTACATTCTTAGTGGATTGGTTAGCTGGTGTATTCATCTTTATGGTAGTCATTTAGAGTTTATATCTAGGTTATAAAATCTTTTTTGCTCTAAAATTTGGGAATAAGATGTAGATAACCTTTTTAAGGTTAGTCTTGGGCTCATAGATTTAGTTGAAAGGACTTATTGAAGGATTATTTGTATTATTGCTTTTAGAATTCAAGGATCATTTGTGAATGATTTCATTTCATTTGTTTCTGACCTGTAATACATTTGTTGATGAAGATAATATAATAGTTTAATGAATTTCTTCATGCTCATCTATTAACCCTCCACATTCTTGTCTATAAATTGAAAAATATTTCCCTAACGTATCCTACCCTATAGATTCACCCTAATTTTATTACTCTAATGTGGGTATACATTTAATTGATGTTATCACATTGCATAATTTAAATGTCACTTGCACTTAGATACACCATGTCTTAACATATCTAAATTGTGTTTAAGGCTATTATTCCAAAGAATTAGCATTGCATTTTCCATCTACATTCATCTACTTTGATAATTATTTTAAATCATGGAATTTGAAACCACCTTCCACCATATACCTTTGCTTTATGTAGTTTATGTCTATTTCATGACATTTGTTTAGCTTGTGTGACAACTTCTCCAGTTGCATTAAGGAAGGGTGGTTATGTCTTGTTTAGAATTTCACATGTGTTCTTGGTCCTAAGGAAACCCTTCATTTAAAAACCTTTCCCCATTTATAATATACACCCTAGGTACTCTCACCTTGGCCTAGGCAGAGCAGAAAGATGTGAGAAGCCAACCACATCTGCAGTAAGCTACCTTCCAGCCTCCATCCAATCTCAGTGAGTTGATGATAGCACCCCCTTCTCTAGATACAACGACACTCCCTCAAGGTATTCTCATCCTCTACTTTCCACTCCAAAATATGCATAGAGATAGGACCAGTGATGTGTTAATTTGAGAACCAATAGTTATTTGGTACCATTGCTAAGGACTAAGAACTCATTATCATGAATGTAGAGTCTATTGTGTTGTCAATAGCAGATTGTGGCTTTACCTCTGCTAGAGATATTCACCTTTGTGTTGTATGATGTTTTTAAATGTTCTTGAAATTATCTTTAGTATTTGAAAGTTTTCATTCTATCATTTGTTGTTAGTAGATCTATTTATTTTGGTCTAGAAATCTTTTGTTTCTAGCGGTAACTCCATTACATTAAAAGTTTAAAGATTAGTTCCTATTATATGTACTCATCTCTATCTTGAAGAGTTTTATTTATATCTACAAATATGGAGGGTACTATATCTTCCTTTCAAAAATACATATCTAAAAATCATGTCCTTGAGTTAAAAGATCCACCCAGAAGGATATAACTGTGGAGGCATATTGTAGGAAAAACCTCAAGCAATCAAGTAAGACCTGAATTGTTTATCCCCCATTTTATTTATCCAATGTTATCAAATATACCTCTAGTTGAAGGATATAAAATTAATTAAAAGAAATTTGAGCTCCCTACAAGTCAAGATCCTTCTCCATGATGAAGTCTTTCTCCTCTTGCAAGGCCATTAAGCCATCATTCTATTTCTCCTCTTTCAATTCCTCTTCATAGTATTCATTCACAGCTATCCCCTAGTTCATGTTCATCTTCAGAATTAGACATGGGAGACCATGATATAATAAGGAGGAGGTTTAGTTTAGGCAATGACAATGGTGAAGAAGAAGATCAAGATCTAGGTAATAGACATTGACCATTTGTAATATCAAGGTTTAGACCTATCAGCTTTAATGGTAAGCCTAGTTTCAGTAATGAAGTTCTCATTAATGTTATAAATGTATTTATTAAATTTCAAGGGAAAAATGTTGTGTTTGGGTTAAAACATTTAAAATATTTCCTAAATGTTAATGATGACTATGAAATTTATCTAAAAGATGTGTGCATAAAGCTCTTTATGAATGTTGTCACTTGGATTTGCACCCTTTGAGGAGATTCAAATATCTACTCATCCAAGTGGCACAATGCAATCACCTCTAGGATTGTGGGTAGCCTAAGGAATGAGGTGGGTCTCTAGATAGGGTTATCTCCCTTGATGTACCACTTAGGATTGAACCTACCACTAACTTGGGGGGGGGGGTTAAAAAGGGAGAGAGATAACTAAAAGCAAATTAAAACTAAGGAGGTGATATACCAAATAAATTTGATGACTTCCAACCAATTTCATTCTAAGCTTGAGACCAATAAACAAACTAAAACATACACTCCTTTAATCTTCATCTTCTCACATCAATGCTACATTGTGAGGTCATGGATGAATGTGCAAAGCTAGGAGGACTAGACAAGAGGCCTTGAATGACACTAATGAAAATACTAAATCACTCAAAATTTTACATCTCCTAAATCAATTAACATTCCTTAAATTAATAATTTTTATAACTAAATATAAGGTGAAATAATGAGACCACATACTAGGAATCCATAGTCTTCACTAAACCAGATTCATCATTCAAGTGGAACACACTTATGAACAGTCATGAAGAGGTAACACTTAGTCATTTCATTGATAAAAAGGTATAAAAATTATTAGGTATTTTAAATAATCAAGTGTATAATTGGAGAAGGAATTAAACATGCTTTGAAAGCAATCTCAGGAGTTGGTTTGTATGGAATTGCCCAAACAAGACCAAAACCTAGAGGTTGCACATATTGGTAATTAGATTTGCATAATCAACTTAAAATGAATGGTTTATAAACCATAATTGACCATTTCTCAAAATTATTATATGTATTTGAAGGTATCTAAGTATAGAATATGCCCCCAAGATCATTTTGCATGAAACTCTTTGTGTTGGCCATACCGAGCAAAAAACTATAAGTCACTTCAATCTACTAAGAAGAGTGAAAAAGGAGCAAAATAGTTTTGAGCAAGAAATGTAAATTTAATATCAAACCAAATTTTGATTTGATCATGGGGAAGGTAAAGAGTCACATTTAAGCCTTTTCCAGGTGGCACACTTCCCAAAGAGGCTGTATAAGTGCCATTTACTTCCATTTCTTTAGGAAAACTAGCTTTTATTTTAATGAACCTGCAATTTATAATTTTTTCAATTACTTAAGACCTTTTTGGACACATGGGGCATGAAATCACCCATTTACACTTGCACATTTCCCAATAAACCCATAAAAATAATTAAATACACTATTTTTGACCCTTAAAATAACGCAAAATGATAAATGGACCTAAAAACTAATTGGCTAAAGCTAGTACAACATTAATTGAAATGAAATGACCTATAACTCACCTCATGAAAAAATAGTATACCCCTTTATAGGCCTATATATATATTTTGTTACTAGGGGTGTCCTAATTTGACCTAAAGGTTAAATTTGGTCAACAAATTGGTGACTCATAGGGGTAGTATGCCATTTATACTAACTAGACTAATAGCCTTATTAGTCCATTGGGCTTAGGATTCATCTAAGGACTGAGACAAATGTAGACACTAGAAAACTGCACCTTGTCTAGTTTTTGATGTCAAACCCATGAGCTAGTTGACCACCTAGTTAACATAGCCCATTTATTGATTTGCTAACTTGACCTTTTTAATCCACTTTATTTTAAACTAATTTTCACCCATTTTTCCTTAGGCCCTTTATTGACATCGATCAATATAACTAGTGTCTATTAGCCTGACTGATGCTGATCAAGTTTCCCAGCCTATTTTAAACCCACTTTCAATTGTGTACAAGAAAAACATGAGTAAAATGGAAAATTTATCAATCAAAGCATACAGATTAACATCAATTCAAATTAGCATCTTTATCCCAAACCAATTTAGAAATTTCTTTCTTCCTCACTTAACAAAATTTTGATATAAAATAAGGGCTATTAAAAGAGATAAGGAGGAGAAAATTTGCATCCAGGCCCTCTTGTTTCATTTATGTAGGTATTTAAGTGACCTGAGAATCTATCTACATGAATTTTAAAGGCTTAAGTACTATTATGATAGCCAATTTTATTTATATTACTACTTGCATCCATTACATCCTATAGGTATTCTTTACTTTCTTTTAGTATTTATTTTCTTTGTTAACCTTATTGTCTTAATTAGACCACCCATACCTCATTATACATCTTTCAAACCACCTGCACCTCATTCCACACCTTTAAAATCCACATTCAAACCCTTGTCCACCCATAATTCCTTTTTCAACTCCACTTCAATATCCTACCAAGATCCCCTAGGCAACCATCATCGATTCTTATAACCATCACCGGTTACAACAACCATCATCAGTCACTTAACCATTGCAGATTAAATCAACCATCACTGATCAGCCTTACCATCATTGGTCACTTGTTAGAAACATAATAGTTCATTATTTCTACCAAATTTTCCCCAAATAGAAACTATTTTCTATTTTTGATCTACTTATAGAGCTTTTTCAAAACATTTAAACTAGGCCTTGACTCATTTTGGCATGGTATTAACCCACCATGCTACATTTAATCATTCTATTAAATAGGTATTTTATTTCTTTTTGACATAAACATTTACCTTTTTGTCACTTTAAATACAAATACCTTTTCTTTATTTTAGTATCACTATTTGTTATTAAGGGAGTGGATTGACAACCATCCAAGGAAGTTTGCACTTCTTAGATCTAGCATATGCTAGGCAGTCCACCCTTCATATTTGTCTAACCAACAATCTAGTTTAGTGTTGTCTTATTATAGGTAGTCCTTCCTCACCCAAAAGGAGTTACTTTGTCTGGTCATCAATGAGCATGCCATTTAACTAGGTACACACCCCTCATCTTTTGTTTCTTTCTTCCCTCTTAAAATTTAAGAATAAAGATAGAAATCATAGGAAACATTCTGGCATGCCCAGTGGGACCCCTTCTAGGGTCATATTTATTTAGGCATATAGTTGCACTAGTGAAATTCATTTTCTTTCATTTCCATCATTTTCTAGGAGTTAAAAAAAAAATCATTTTTTTTCTTTTCTAAAAACTCAAAAGAAAAAATATTCATTCTAAGCCTAGGTTGCATCTTCATCTTACATTAGGTGCATTTTATCTATTCTATTTTCATTCAATGAAATCAAATTCTTTATTTTCATTAAAATTGATTGTATTCAAGGTTTACATGCTTGATTTAGCTCACCTAGATAATTAAAAGCATTTTTAATTAATTGTAGCACACTTATGTTACACTACCAAACCACTTACATAAAATAAATGTCAAAACTTACCTAAGACAAGGCCTATTGGGATTTCATCACCTTTGGATCACCTTACCCTACCCGGTGATCCCACTTGGATTTCATCACCAAGGGGAGGACCCACTCCATCCTCTGGTGGAGTATAAGCTCTATACAAATGGTATCTATTGGCTAAGTCACCTGACTCAGCTTCAGGTTCGTGAAGTGCAGGGAACAAGCCCCCAGTACTAAGCCATGTACTTGGTCTAGTATAGAATATTTTGAGCACCAAAAGTCAACCTAAAACCATCCTTAGATGGATATTTTAGTACTTAACTTGCAAGCCAACTACCCCTTTCACACTCATTAATAAATAAGCCAAAAGTGATTTAAAACAAATCTTAGGATTAATTGTGCTTTTAGTGTGTGCCTTGATTACTTTCAGATTTTCTTTGTTTGCTCATTATTTGAGGTGAGAAGTTTTCTATCCATTTTTTTATTTCTCACATGGTCTTTAATAGACAACAACTGAGCAATGTAATAACCAACCATCATCTCTTCTTCATCCTCATCCATTGATCACACCTTGGATTTTGATAGATTCCCCCATTCTTCACCCCACAATCCTCCTTCACCTACCAGGCACCCAATGATCCCTAAAGGTGATGTAGATTTCACCACTTTTTTGGACAAAAACTAGGTGGCTCTTCAACACTATCTTAAAACCTTATCCTACTATGCTTTGACTACTTTGCCTCCTTTAGTGGACCCACATTATGGTATGCCATAACACCTCATGGTTGGTGTTACATCAACCCAACCTTCTACTAGCCCAGTTTCATCTTTAATCATTGGCCCATTTTCCACCACCACCTAGACACCTATTACCCCAACCAATACCTATAACATTGGTTCAACTTTACCCCTTGTAACTTTTTCCATTTCTACTGGCATGTTGTCTTCCACACCCATTTTTTCCATTCCCTCTAGCTCAACTAATATACCACCTTCTACCCCCTTTCTAAGTTTGGTACTAATATAAAATCTTCACCCCATTAGCATTAGGGTGACTACCCATCAAAAATACACTGGGACTTTAGTGTTGCCAACCCAAACCATACCCCTATCAACCAACCCAAATGTACCCTTAAACCAACCATTATTAGTTCCTTAACAAGTCGTCATAGTACCCTATCAATATACTCCTAACCCATAATGATATATTGCACTTTCTACCCAACCCACAATGCCTATCAATATTTGTAGGGCACTATCCCAACCTCAAAATACCACATACCAATACGTGGCTACTCCCATACCTCCTACTGTATATCAATTAATAGTTGCAACCCAACCTCAATAAAATGTACCATTAAATTATGCAGCTACCCAACCCCAACCTGACTTGATCAAGATGCTCATGGATAAGTTGACCTATCTCAAGTCATCTATCTCTAGGTCCCATAACCTTTTATCCTAAGACCATATTTGTAATGAACCCATCAACCCATCTATCCCAATTCACATTTATCCTCCTCAATGGGAACCCCCCAAATTCTCTAAGTTTTAGGGTAAGGAGGATCCTCAACAACATTTGAGGGAGTTTCACCATTTTTTTTACTTGATTGCATATGATGATGTTCTCCTCCTCTAAACCTTTCCTATATCTTTATCAAGACCTGCCTTGGATTGGTACAGTGCTCTTCTTAGGCACTCTATCTTTTCATTCACCCAACTCACTTGAATATTCTTATAACATTTTTCAATGAACATATCTAAGAAGGTCTCCATCACTAACCTCTATTCTATCAGGCAATTGGATGATGAATCAATTTCTAAATTCATCACATGATGGTGAGGTCTCATCAATTAGTTGTCCTTTTCACTACCCAAAATAGAACTTATAGATATTTTATCTAGGGGATGCACAAGACATATTTCTCCCACTATTCAAGTCCAAACATTTAGAACCTTTGATGAAGCATTCACTATGGTGAAAAAACATGAAAAATGGACCATGGATGAATGGAAACTAAAACTATGCAACCATAATTATAGCTTCAAACCCAATGGTCCCTCTTGCACCAAAACAACCAACTAACCCACTCCTAAACCCAAATCTTTTGCAAACTCGATTGTTTTGAAAGCTACCCCACCTTTGTTCATTAACCAACCTCATCAAACCACTCCTTCCAACCCTTCTTACCCACTAAACTAAAATAAAAATTAGGTTCCCCATAAGTAATTCACACATATAGGAGAATTTTATGCCTATGTATTAGATAAATTTATGAAAGCTAATGTCATCTACTTCCTCCCATTAAGCCACCTCAACAATTTGAACCCTTTTGCCCTATGCCTAGGTGGTATAATGAAAATGACCATTGTGCATTCCATCAGGTCAATGGACATGAGCAAAATTGATGTAATACATTTAAAAGTATTCTCTAAAACTTGATTGATAATGGTGAGTTATCATTTGAAAACCCCAATGTACCTACCAACCATTATCTTGATATCTTTTGCAAGCCTTTTCCTAACCGTGCTCCCCTACCCAACATAATAATGACCAATTTGAAACCTCTTCATCTCATAAGGCACACACTATCAACATGGTTGCTAATGAGCCTACATAAGATGAGCCCCTTAATTTTATCACTCCATCTAACCCACCTATGGAAGAAATGATTTCACCTTTCGTCCTTATGGATACCCAAATGGAGGAATAAACAGTCTCCATCCCTTCACTTAATCAAACTATACCCATACCTACCCCCTCATTCATTAAACCACCAAAAGAGGTAACTATAAATGTAACCACCTCTTCTTCTACCCCATCAATCAAATAGTATAACCATATTTTATTCTATCGAATACCCAAATGAAAGAGGAAATTGTGACCACACCTACACCCCCAATTAAAGAACCATCTCTTCCCCCTTTAAAAACTACCCTATAAACACATACTACCTCATCTACCCAATCAACCATTCCAAAACCTTCTAGATTAAGCAAAGATGAAGTAACCATTCCATCTTCTTCACCCAAGGGATTAAATTTTGAAATAACTAATAAAAAAACAAACCTATTTATAAGCCCTTTTTTAGGTTAGTGCAAAGTCTAAAATTTGCTTCCTAACCTGACCTTGATAGATCCACCTTCTGATATCATCTTGGGCTCCCATACTAAAACAAAACTATACCCCTACCTCATTAGCATCCACCTTTGAACCTATTATCACTCCTTCATCAAATGTCTCTTTCTTCCAAGCCATGGGAAAACCAAATCACCCACATCCATCCAAATCATCTCATAACTTTCTCGCTAGACCAACCAAAAATCTAGGAATTCTACCTAAGCCTAGCATTTCTCACCCACCTTTGAAGTTAGATCTAACTCCATCAAATCCACCAAGGAAACCACCAACCAAAATAATTAAAAAAATGGAGCTGTCTAAACCTCTATCCCAAACTCAACCTATGCCCCCTCCTTCCCATTTACCATGTATTTTAGGACCTCACTGATCTACCATCCTAGTTACATATTCATCTTCGATTAAATCGACCCCTTTGCTATGCCCACACTTCCACCTCCCAAACCATTGACACCTTTATTATTCTTAACTATTTTAGCCAATTCCACCTTCCCCCTATTATCAATCCTTCATTATTTACCTAAAAACCATCTACCTCTAAACCAGTCATAACTAAGTCACCCTAACCCAAAACATCTACCAAGGTTATTCAATCACCTACCACTTCTAAAGTCAAACCCACACCATAAAAGGTGTCTATTATTACAACCAAAAATTTAACACCTTTAACACCTTTGAATGAATCCTACTTAGTTATTTTTCAAAGGTTGTTACAAATATCTTCCATTAAAATTACACCCATTAAACTATTCACCCCCTCTAATACTAAACCCTCTTGGTTCGATGACACTTTGATCTATGGATACCATAGGGCACCAGGACATGACATGGAGAAATTTAAATCTCTCTAAGCACTTATTCACTACTTATATGATGATGATGATCTATTATCAAATGAACCATTTTTACCCTCTTTACTAATCCAACTACCAACCCAATCAATCTAACCACTGACCCAACCTATACTAGCTCCCCCACTTCCACTTAAAAGTGAGGGGGAGGAATTGAAGCTACCACCAAGTCTAATTGATCCTATTATCCACACCATTCACATGATTACCTAATCTTGAGCTCAATAAAGGTGTTAAGGAAGAGCCAATGTGTATATTATATGGACATATCCTTCGAACTCTCAACCTTCCAACCCATACACCACCAACCTCTTCACCCATACCATCACCAATACCTAAGGTTTATATCTTACGTGTACCCTCTACTAACTATTTTACATCCATTAAGTAAGCCATGTTGAAGCAACTTCACCAAGCACCGATGAAGATGGGTCTTTATGATTTGATCAACACCTTGCCTCATCACCGTCAGGCATTGATAGATGCTCTTGAATCCATATAGGTACAACCAAATGATCCTCAACCTATTTCATCTTTAATTGGGGACCTCCAACATTTTGTCATTGTCACCTTCCAAGATTTTGAGATACCTCTAGCCCATTCTAAATAATTTGATCCTCCTCTCTTTGTCACTACATACATCAATCACAACCATGTTAAAAGGGTGATGATAAATGGAGGATATAACATCAATATAATCTCTTCCCATGCCTTTGATCAGCTACATCATGGTTAAGAGCACTATAGTTTTTTTCTCCTTTAATTACATAATGACCACTACCTTGGGGGCCATTATCCTTTATATATGCTTGGGACCTTACACCTTTATTAAACTATTTTATATTGTATAAGGTGAGTTCCAATATAAAATTCTACTATGATGCTCTTGGATCTGAGCCATAAATTATACCCCCTCTACTTTACACTGTTGTGTTAAATTTGAACATGAAGTGCAAGTTATAACTATCAAGGCTGACCCTAGTCCTTTTACATATTACAACATGACCTATAGGCCTAATGATGTTATTCTTCCTAATTCATCTACCTCATAATAAACCAACCCTATGAACACTACTATGCCACCAACCACCACCTGTAGCACTTCCATCATTAACAATGATGAAGCCTCAACCCGTATATCTATCTCTTCTTCCCAAATTCCCATTGATGATCTATTAGCATAAAAATTACAACATCTCTCCCTTGGGGAGTAACTTCTTCTCACCTTGGATGATTTCCCTACTCTACAAGAGTATGGGAACCTCAAATATGACCCTTCTTCTGACCCTAATCTGAGAATCATTATCCATTTTAGTCTACTAGATAATTAATTAAACTTCATGTATGGGGGACTCGATCAACCACTACTTGCCCCTACTTATATTTCATATATCCAACTATTTACTTATGATTTATCCTACCTAGATAGGCTGGCATTTGCCAAGCTATATTTTCATCGCTATGCCTAGAAAGGGTTCGGCCTTGATCATTACAAATAGGGACCCCACACATTGCTTGTGATCAAAACCTTAAAACCACATGAGTCATTTGGCATTGGGTACATCCCATTAGAGGATCTCACCAAATCACCTCTTTGCATTGATCCCATTGATAAGGACATCCCTTAACCATTAACCCAATCACCATCAAAATTTGAAGACCTTGACATTATCCCCCAAACTTTTTTTTGATCAACACCATTAGTCTGGGCCCTTTAATCTATCACAAGGGTAGACAAACTAAGTTTCTTTCTCTCATTCAACCTGAGATGGTCAAAAAAGACTCTTATAACATCAACACCATCTAACACTAGGATGATGAGCCCATTCAAGCCTACCTTAGCATGAGGGATTCTTCTATTCAAAAGTCCCTTCCTCCTGAAAACCAAATAATGCTCAATGAATCCACCACTAATATTAATTTTGGAACTCATGATAACCCTCATATAATTAAGCTTGGCCAATCTTTAAAACCTAAGTAAAAATAAGAATAACCATATTTCCTTCAAGACTGTAGTTTCACATTCACATGGTCTTATCAAGATATACTTAGATTGACCCTTCCATCACCCTTCACAACATCATTACCCATCCTAAAGCTAAGCCAGTTCAACAAAACCTTCACAAAATTCATCCTCACATCACCCTTCTTATTAAGGAGGAGCTTCAACATCTCTTATCTATTGACTTCATCCAGCCCATTGACTATCCATAATGGGTCTTTAATATTGTTCCCATTACTAAATCCACTGGGGGACTTCACCTTTATGTGGATTTCCATGACCTTAACCTCACATGCCCAAAATATGACTTTACTTTTTCCAATATTGACCAAATAGTTGATCTTACCATAGGAAATGAGATGTTATCTTTCATAGATGGGTTTTTAGGATATAATCAAATTATGATTGCCCCCTCAGATCAACATAAAACTATCTTCACTACCCATTGGGGAACCTTTTGCTATCAATTCATACCTTTTGGTTTAAAAATGTGGGGGGAAATTATCAATGAGATATGACCTATACCTTCCATGACCTTATCCATAAAATTGTGGAGGATTATGAAGGTGATATCCTCAAAAAATCCAAATACCGCAAGGATCATCTATCTATTCTCACAATCATCTTCAATTGACTAATCAAATTCCATGTCCAGCTCAATCCCAAGAAATGTATTTTAGGGGTTCTATTTGAAAATATCTTTAGATTTATCATCTCCCTTTTTGGAATTGAAATTGACCCTACCAAGGTCAAATCACTCCTTAAAATGTCTACTCCAACAAACCTCAAACAACTTTGTATCCTATATGGAAAGTTCCAATCTATCTATCTCTTTATATCCCAACTATCAAATAGGTGCCAACCTTTTCACCATCTCCTTAAAAAGGGCACTTCCTATAAATAGATTAGATATTGTCAATAAGCCTTTGATTCACTCAAGGATTACCTTCTTTCTCCATTGGTTCTCATCCCACTTAAGGAGGACCAACCTTTTTACCTTTATAGATCTTCCACTAATCATTATTTAGGGGCCATGCTCACTCATCAAGTGGAAAAATAAAGAGTAAGTCATCTATTATATCATTCATACCTTACTAGAGTATGAGACATAATACACCCATCCTAAAAAACTATGTCTTACACTCATATTTATCACCTCCAAACTCCATCACTACTTCTTAAATCATAAAACATATGTCATTAATAACACTGACCCACTCAAGTATATGCACTCCAAGCTATACCAAAATCAACATATGTCTAAGTGTCTCATGTTCTTATCTAATTTTTATCTTGATTTCCTTAAAAAAAAATCCATTAAGGGGTATGCTCTCCTATCAGATAACCAACCCATTCCTCTTACCTTTCTCGATGATTCTATTGCAACTCTGTCTTAGGAAGAATCCACCAACTAAATGACCATGTTTTTTTAGGGCTCCAAGTGTCAGTGTGGTGCGGGTTCATGATTAATCATCATTCCACTCTATAGGGAAGATCTTCCCCTATCTTTTAAACTCAAATTTGAGTGTACTAATAACATATCTGAATATGAAGCCTTAGTTATAGGTCTCCAAACTATGCTCTCCCTAGGAATCAAAACCATTTCTATCTTCAGTGACTCCCAACTCATGATCAATCAAGTCAATGGGTCTTATCAATGTAAAAATTATGATTTATAAAAATAAAAGATTTTATTTCATGAGCTCTTAACATCATTTAAACATCACCAAATCTAGTTGGTTCCTCAATTTACCAATAAATTCATAGATATGATGGATTCCTTGACATCTCAAATTCTTTCTCAACCTGATACATCTAAATTATTTGTCACAATTCATTGTTTCATTAGTTCTTCATATATTAGTTTAGACCTTCCTACCATCTATAGCATGGAGGTCTCTCCTAACATCTGGTATGACCAAAATTTTAACTACTTTAATCTCGACATCATGCCACTTGACCTCTCAAAAAATGACTAGAAATGCTTCATTCAGGGTACCTCTCATTATAACCTACTAGGGATAATCTTATATAAGTGTGGTTTTGATGGCCTTATTCTTCATTGTCTTTTTAGTCATGAGATTTACCACACTATTAAGGAAACCCATGATGGAATCTTTAGGGGGAATTTTAGTGGGCTTACTATTGCTAAACAAATCCTACATCTTATCTACTACTAGCCTACCCTTAATTAGGATTTCTATGGCTATGTAAAGAAGTGTCTCAAATGCCAACAACATGCTAATCTACATCATGGACTTGATCACAGAGTTCAAGTATCTAGAGATCATTAGCCATACTCATAGTGGGGGCTCGATCTCATTGGATAAATCAATCCTCACTCATCTCAATGACATTAGTTCATCATTACCACCTTAGAATATTTCACCAAATAGGTGGAAGCCAATCCTCTTATCTCAAACAAAGTAGAGAAAATAATCAATTCCATCAATCACCACATCATCTATCATTTTGGTGTTCCCCACAATATCATCATTGACAACAATAAATCCTTTAAGAATAAGAAGGTGCAAGCTATTTATGATTCTTTTTGAATCAAACTAAGCTATTCCTTGCCTTAACACTCAAAATCTAATGGATAGGCAAAGGATTCCAAAAATACCCTCATCAATATGTTAACCAAAGTTGTAAGTGCTTTAGGTTAGGATTGGCATCTTCACATACCCTTCACTTTATGGGCCTATCAAACTAGCATCTGAAATACAATAGGTACTACACCTTTTTCTCTAGTATTTGGGGTAGAGGTCATCTTACCTCTCAAAGTCCAGATACCTTCTCTTCACATATATTTACAAGACATCATTTATGAGGATGATTACCATAAAGAACACATTACACACCTCGATTTGCTTGATGAGCATTGCCTTATTGCCCTTAATCATCTTCATGTCTACCAAGAGTGAATCACCCACACTTACAACAAATGTCTAAGAGAGTGGGAGTTCAATATTAGAAACCTCATCCTTAAATAAAACCAACACATAACAAATATGGAGAAAATCAAAAAGGGAAAAATTGCTTTCAATTGGCTTAGACCCTATATTATCACCCATAAGTAGGGATTAGGAGCTTATCATTTATCTTACCTCAAAGGCAAAATAGAACCTGAGCCTCTCAATGCTTCACATTTGCATCCTTTCTACTATTAAGAAGGACCTAATTAACCTTGTTTTCTAACATGATCTCATCCCTTAGTTAAAAAAAATCTCATCCCCTTATATCCTTACCCTATTCCTCTTAAGGACACTTGATTATAATAGAACCATGTGATTATCTATCATAGTTTTTAGCTTAAGCATGGGCACCATGGCCTTACCTATGGCATGGCTCTCATGGATACTTTTTGTCTCTAATCAAATGAAATCCCATGGTTATTTGTCTTTCAAATCACCTTCTATTACCCATCAATTGCCTTTTGTGCTAAAACTCTTACCCCCATGAAGGTATACCTCTAAAATTGAATAGGCTTATTTATGTCTAAAGCTATCATTCAAAAATAAAAAATGGGATATTAAAATTATCATCTCTATCATTGTAAACCACTCCCATAAAGGATGGTTGTTAACTAAAAATATCAAAAAGATAGACTGCTCCCATGAGGGATGGTTGCCCACTAAAAAAATAGAAAAATGATAGATTACTCTCTTGAAGGATGATTTTAACCTTATGAAAAGAAAAATACAAACTTGTACCACTCCCTTGAAGGATGTCTAAGTCAAACTTATCAAAAAATCAATCATTTGAATCTTCTTGCATCAATCATCTTCACCCTAGAAAAATAAAAAGCAATCAAAAGCAAATTTATCCTAAAAAGGGGACCATAATTAGCCCTCCCATAAATGTTATTTGCAAACTTCCTACATTGATCAGTCTACACCTTGTATCAAGACATGGACTTGTCTATTCTAGTTCTTGGGTCACTTATAGAAGGGGTAGGTCAACCCACATCAGGATCCTACATCACCCTTTCCCTTCCATTCACTTACTACCCATTTTCCATTTATACCCTCTAAAAATCAATGGACTGTGAGATCACTTGGGAAATTTCATTTATAAGGGCATATTTTCACTAAAAAACATGCTAATGCGAAGCATATGGAAGGCCTATCTTCATTAAGACTTATCCAACTTCAATTTAACAGGGTCCTTGCCAATGAACCAAAATTGCCTTTTATCCTAATCCCTCTTATTTGGTTCATGATGATGTTGTCTCTCATAAACTCCTTTCTCACATTTTGATATGTACATCAAATCTTATAAAATACATACCATAACATTATCAAATTTAAACAAATTATCATAAACCATCACAATAAAATAGTCACAATCACAATGAACTAATCATATTATATCCAAACACTACCTACATTACCACATTTCATATTCTTAATTCATGAACATCATCATTAGCCAAAACATAAAAAAACATTCAGCATATGCTTACGCTAACCATACATCAATTCATATCACATGATCACCTCATAATCATAACAAACCATAATAGATAATCCATAACATTAAAAATACATCATAAATGTCTAAATCATAATACACCAACATCCATCTTATATAAATCTCATATACTAATAATATATCTCAAAGTCTATAAGCTCTCTCATATACATCTCACGTCATCGGCATGTAGGTTGGTATCAAAATCAAATGTACATTAATCCAAATAAAGTAATCACATATTAACATCCATACAACAAAACAAGTATCAAGACATCCATAAACAATCATCATATCTATAACATCTAAAAACATAAATAAGTGATAATCATCACATAATCAATAAACATATCAGCACCCATAACATTAATGAACCTCTATAAACATATAAATCATTTGAATCATGTGTATACATCATAAATTCATGTTCTTTACATATCTCTCGATCACATACATATCACAACATTGGCTTGTAGGCTACTAACAAAAATCATATACATATCAAAATCTTAACACCTATATATCAAGGCCTTGTGGTACCACTGCCATAGGTCCCATATGTACCTACACTCCCATCTAGTGGAGGTCTCCCTAGAATACCTCCTTATCAAGGTGATACCACTACTGCCCACTATCTTAGTGTCATAAGCACTGGTCCACCTTCTAACATAAGGCCCTCATAATATCTTAACTCCTATAAGGTGGCTGCATATTGAGCTTATGTAAAAAAACCAAGATGTGTCATTGTTGCTCTACCTATCTATCTCATTGAGTCCCTCTCTCGAGTAAGCAAACCAAGTGTGACTCTCACCTAGGCCCTCTCTACTGTAACTATAGTGACATTCCCCTATAAAATGGATACCTATCCCTATAGGGTAGTAACCTGTGCCTTGGCCTGATCTCTCTCAATAGTCACTCCTCTTAGCTAACCTTGAAGAGTGATAACCTATCCCTGTAGAGTGACAATCTAAACTTGAACCACTACTAGTATTGTTGTTGTTTATGGGTCACCCTAAAATGGTCCCCTTACTGGATCAACATCCATGAGCCCACAACCTCCATCATCCCAACCAAAATTGAGTATAGGATATCTAAATTGGTAACATGTTACATACCCATATACAACTCCTGCATCACTGATAGTAACCCTCATTAGTAGCTCTTTGTAGTCCAAAAAAAATCATGTGGTTGTGGCTTTGGTAGTAATATCTTTGTCTCGTCCCTGCTATATAAAAGAAAATTTGGTGAAATTCCTTATACTAAACCAAACTATCATCATACTTGATCAATAGGGATGAGCTCCATTTCATCATCCCATCACCCATATACCCCACTCTAACTCTATAATGAGATGGTATTATACTTATATCTAGCCCATAGTGTCCAACTAACATAGGGCCTGCAAACTATGTCATCAAAAACTAGGTTCTCTAAGGCATCCCTGAACCTCTCTAAATCTTGTACACCCCCACCTACCCCTATCAGGGCACCAACTCTCCTTTAGTGCATAAATCCCACTCTATAATTTTTAACCACATAAGCATCTATGGGTAACCCCAATGGTCTCAATACCCTGATGTGATCATACGCATAGTAATGGAGTACAAACCCCATGCTAATCCCATAGTGGTGATGTGCTCATAACCCCCATAACTCTTTATAAATTTAGACCAATAAAACTAGGGCCCACCTAAATATGGTCCTCCCAAACAGCATCTCTATAATTACCCCTAGCAAGAGGTTCAAGAATCTTAAGTGGATCAAATTTGGTAATGCAAAGCAAGTCACCACAATCACAATCATGGTCAATAGATGTCTCTCTACTAGTGCCCTCTAAAATAGTTGCCTGATGCTCACACCACATAATGGTTCCATGTGATATGGGATCTCCTCCCTCTCTATATGATAAATTGGATCCCCTTAGATAGGAAATCAGGTGATCTTATGTATATCCTCTAGTAGGATGCTCATCTCTCCCATTGGCAACCAGAAAGTGTTCATTTCCATTTCTTATCTCTTGATAAGGGAAATGATCATGGTCATATCCTGTGGTAGCTACTAGTAATTTTTCATGGTTCCTAAACCCACAACCTCCATATGCCACCACTCCTCATCTATCATAATAGCTTGAACATCTATAAATATCTATGGGACTTGATCCCTCATCTGAATCCACATGCATACCTGTGAAAAGTCAATTAAATCAATAATGCATACTAAGTTTTTCCCCTTAAAACTACTCTTCAAATAACCTAACCCCTCCTCCTTCCCCCTAGACTCTACCTTTTACCCTCTACCTATATCATTTAATCTATTTTCCCTCACCTTTTACCTAATTTCCCTTAGCACTACATTTTTTCCAATGCATATCAACCCTTATCCTATTCTTTTAAACATCCCTTCACAAACATTCACATATTTCATCTAATTATTTCACAAACATTTTAAAACCTAACAAATTTTCAACATTTTAACCATATTTATTCTAAACATTTTAAACCTTAACGCATTTTAAACATTTTAAACCCTAACACATTTTAAACATTTTAAACCCTAATACATTTTAAACATATTAATTAAAAAAATTGTGATCAATAAAAAGTATACTAACCATCATTAGTCCCTTCTTATACCTTTTTCCTTTAATACCCAATTGTCATCGATTCAAGTAAACCATCACTGGTTCAAGTGAACCATCACCGGTCACTATGCGTGACCATTGATGGTGCAACCCTTAAACCCAAGACCCCCAACACTTGCTCATAACCCTATTTTAATGTAAATCACTACCCCAAATCCTCCCACATACCCACATATAAAATCTCAAATCCTTCTCCTACCCCCTTTATCCAAAAGCATAGATCTATTTCCTAGGGTTTTTCTTTCAATCTGCCCCCACCACATATCACTTTCAACTAAAATTGACTCTCTAAGTGCTCTCAATACAATAAAATCACCTAAAATTACCAATTCAAAATTACCGTACCTCATTTCATGAGCATTGTCAAGGTTAGAGTCTCTATCCCACTACTCGATCGTACCCTCATCTACCCTCCATCATTTCAACTCTCAAACAATAGTTAAACTCAATATTATTTGACAATCTATTTCACCTCAACCAATACATGATATTCATAAAAATCAAAAACCAAATTTACTCAGACAATGATCACCCATAATAGTCAAATGGTGAAAGTGAAATCCCATTTTCACTTTTAACCTTTTAGTCTTTTAGGGTTTTAACTTGACTAATACTGATCAAGGTGACTGTCGCTAGTCAACCACCCCAACCATCATTAGTCTCGGACCTCTACAATTTTCCCTTTTTAACACCCATCTAAGTACCAACATTTTGAATAATTTATTTGATCCCCACTTTTACCAACACTCAAACCCAACCTTGTGGTGTTTCACATTAGGACCACCAACCCCCTAAATCAAATATCATTCCTTGACCTTCAGAGAAACACCTATTCTCTACAACTAACACATGAACCATTTAAAAACTACATTAAACTTGAAGTTCATGTTGCATTCACCATCCATGGGACTATGTAGGTAGCATCATCTTATCTAGTGCATCAGGAGTCAACTTAGTCATCCTTTATCTAATTAACCATCTAATCGATTTACCCACACCCTCATTAATGCTAGAAGCCACACTACTCACATGACTTCTGATGACCTTATTTTGGTTATTTTCACCACTTGGACCCATTTTTTCCATGTTGAAATTTGTATAATTTTCACCACCTCATGTGTAACCTGACCATTTATGATTTTCAAGAGAGCACTTCCTACCTCAGATACCCATAAAATCACCAACCTTATTTAGGAAACTTGATACATGTGACATGATCAGTTATGACCAATGCTAGGGATTAGTTACTATCTCACTTAGCTTAGACCTCAAATTATTATTATCAATAAAGGCTACTATTATTCCTTACATGATCTTGACTATCATACATTTTCATATTTTATGTGCCTTTTTGCATCTCAAAACAACCCCATCATTAGTCACCTACCTCATACCTCACTATTTACCATCTATCAAACTATGAACCCATTTTGGTTTTACCTCATCAACTCCTAGTTTGAGGGGGAACACCTCTTCCCACACTCAAGGCAACCAAATCAGGACTAGAAAACTATTTGTTTATATTCTATGGCTTATTGACCTAAATCCACACAATAAAAAAAGGCAAAATGTAGACACTAGAAAACTGCACCTTGCCCAGTTTTTGATGTCAAACCCATGAGCTAGTTGACCACCTAGTTAAATTATCCCATTTATTTATTTGATAACTTGACCTTTTTAATCCACTTTTTTAAAAACTAATTTTCACCCATTTTGCCTTAGGCCCTTGACCAGTGCCAATCAGCCTAACTAGTGTCGATTAGGTTGACTAATACTAGTCAGGTTTCCCAACCTACTTTAAACCCACTTCTATTTGTGTGCAAGATAAGCATGATAAAAATGTAAAATTTACCATGTGAATCATAAAACTTAACATCACTTCAAGTTATCATCTTTATCCTAGACCAATTTAGTATTTTCCTTTTTCCTCACTTAACAGCTTTTTACTATAAAATGAGGGCTATCAGAAGAGCTAAAGAGGAGAAAATTTGCATCCAAGCCCTCTTTTTTGTTTTATTTAGGTATCTAGGCAACTTGAGACTCTATCCACATGAATTTCAAAGGTTGAAGTATTTTTATACTAGCCAATTTTCTTTATATTGTTGTTGGCATCCATTGCATCTTATAGGTATTCTTTACTTATTCTTTATATTTCCTTTCTTTATTAACCTTTCTTTCTTAATCATACTACCTACACCTCATTCCACTCCTTTTATATCCATATTTAGACCCCTATCCACCCATCTTTCCTTTTTCAACTCCACTTCAATATCCTACTAGGCTCCCCTAGGCAATCGTCACTAGTTCCTGCAATCATCATTGGTTATATCAACCATCACCGGTCACTTAAACATCATCGGTTAGATCAATTGTCACTGGTTAACTTGATCATCACTGGTCACCTATTAGAAACATAATAGTTTTTTATTTCCACCCCCTTTTTCTAAACCAAAAACTATTTTCTATTTTTAATTTACTTGTAGAGCCTGTTCAGATTTTTTGAACCAGGTCTTAACTCATTTTGGCATGGTATTGACTCATGATTCTAGATTTAATCATTCTATTGAATAGGTATTTTATTTCTTTTCAGCATAAGCATTTACCTTTCTATCACTTTAAATGCAACTACCTATTCTTTATTTTATCAACACTATTTGTTATTAGGGGAGTGGATTGACAAATGTCCAAGGAATTTTGCTCTTCTTGGATCTATCATATGCTAGACAGTCCACCCTTCATATTTGTCTAACCAACAATCTAGTCTAGTTATATCTTATTATAGGTAGTCCTTCCTCACCAAAAAGGAGTTCTCACTTCATTTGGTCATCAATGAGTGTGATGTTTAACCAGGTACACATCCATCATCTTTTATTTCTTTCTTCCCTCCTAAAATTTAAGAATAGAGATAAAAATCATAGAAAATAACAAACAAGAAAATTTTGACCATTGATCACAAACCTTTGATCAAGACAAGACATTAGTGGCTACCTTTACCACATAAAGCAAAGGACACACACAACAATGAAAGTGAACACACAAGACACACACATGTGCAAAAGCACATAAAGGAAAGGAAACAACCTATTATGCATACCTAGAAACTAAACATATCTACTTTCTAGAAACAAAAGGAAAACTTCTTGAATCATCTTCATAGTGAGATGAAACATAGTGACAAGCATGTTTCTCTTTGGGTTGAATGCTTTGTGGATTAGATCTCTTCTTTGGCACTTCACCTAATTTGATATCAAGTAGATCATCCTTAAACAAGTCTACAATGTAGATATATTCCTCTTGAACATGTTCACACACTTCATGTTGCTACCCACTCTTATTTTCATATTTAACTTGTATTTCCTTAGTAGGCATGACTTCAAAAGGATTGATTTATTGTTCCTTAAAAGATTAAGAGCAATAGGAGCTTGTTCCATCCTTCAAGAACTGATGTGTTTCTCCTAATTGATTGAGAGAATGATAGCCCATCTTGATGACTTCAAACATGTCATCATCAAAAGCATATGCTTCTTGAAAAGATAGATTTGAAATAATGATTTTCCTTTTCATAATTTCTTGAGTACTAATGTTATCTTCCCCATCTTTGATCAGATCATAGCCTTCTAAAAGAGGAGTATAACCTGCCCTAATGACTTCAAACAAGTCATCTAAATACTAATTAAGAACTAGTCCATGTTCATCCATGGTATCTTGAAAAATGATGAAATAGTTGATGATCATTTCTTCCTCTTTGGAAAAATGAAAACATCCTTCCTTATCAACCTAATCTAAAATCTCCACATAAGAAATCACATCTTCTTCAACTTTGATCAGATCATCAAGATCTATTTCCTCTATCTTCTTCAACTTTGATTAAACACTAGGGTTAAGGTCAGCCAACTTTACAAGGTAGGAATAATGACACAGGAAAGTGGATTCTAAGGGATGACAAACATGAGAGAAATGAGAACTAAGGAAGTAGAAGGGAAGTATTGGATCCTTTAATCACAAAGGTCAATACATTCAACTTTGATATCGACTGGTGTGATAAGTGCTTCCTTCCTTATCCTCCATGTAATATAGTTCATAGTGATGGTTAAGATGTAGAAGGATTTAAATCTACATCTGATGAATATGACATTTATATTTTTGAATTCTAAGAGATCGAAAGTTACACCTTCAAGGAAGAAGCTATGAGTGCTTCAACTATACTTGATTATGAAGATATTATAGATTATGAGTATTTTACTTTCTAATTTGATGAACTAGATGTGATGTATGCTTATCCATATATAGAGTTGATGAGCAATACTACTACTCAAGACTTCTAGAGATCATTTGAAAAGGTAAGGGTCTCAATCCCAGACTTCATCTGTGAGATAAATATCATGCATGAATATGAATTAACTATTCATGATTTTGAGTTTTTGAGATCATTGATGAAAGATAAATATGGCGACTCACCTTCATTGATTGAATACCAACAATTGATGATCTACACAATAGTTTCTCAAGAGAAGAAGTACAATTTCAGAAGTAAAGATCAAAATTCTCCTTTGAAGGTTAAAGAATCTGTTGACCCTAAAGCAAAGACAAAAGAGAAAGAGACCCAAAAGAGTAAAGAGGTCCTAAATTCCACCCATCTTGGTTTTGTACCTTATAATACTAAGCCAAAAGGTACCCAAGCCAATAATAGAATTCCACTATTGTCTAGTATTCCTAAGAAGGATGAACCTAGGAAGCCTCCCTTGAAGAGTGAATTTAAAAATGCTAGTTTTCATACTTTTTTTTTCCAAATCTTAATGGGTGTATCCCAAATGCAAGTGTCACAAGTCTACCTGCTAACACTCACTTGCCTAAATACAATATCTATGACATGGCCCATGTATTGAGTCAACTAAAGGTTAAAATACACTTTGTGGAATTGCTCAAAATTATAGAGCATAGGAGAAGTACCTTTGAATATTTGGGATTCACTGAGAAAATTATTTCCAATGAGATTTTTGAAGCTGAGCCTTCCCTCACTTCCCCTGTGGAAAGTGAAAACACCTCAGAATCCCCTAAACATCACTTGAAGGTGTATTTAAGAGAAACATTGGTGGAGAGTTAGATGGATGTCAACCCATTCTATACCACCCTACTGATTAATGTTTTAATATCCACACCTACATGTTTGACTCTGGTGCATCTTGTAACATTATACCACTGACTATTTTGAATGAAATTTTTGTAAGAATAACTACAACATATGGATGATGCCTCACCATGGATTTTAGATAAGTACTTATTATTAGCATGGTTAAAGCATTAGTGGTATAGATCACACAATACCCCAACAAATTCCTAAGTATGGATGTTGTTATTTTAGACTGTCTACCAAAATGGGGTATGTTACTATCTATAAAATGGGTTTCTAGTATTGGGGGTAGTGTTCAAATGGACCTATCCTATGCCACTACACCTATGGATGGAAAGATGATTCACCTAAATTAGGATCCAAAAATGCTTCATGTCTTGAAAGATCCTAAATATTAGTTTAATGCAGTGTTATAAGTGGATATGGATATTAGGAAATTTATGAGGAATGTTGAGTACAAGAAATTACCTCCTAAATTTGGTATTGTGGATGAAAACTCCATCTAGACTATGTATTTTGGAGCATATTCAAACATTAGAAATGGAGTAGGGGTTCTCTTATATGCCCTTAATGTCCAAGTGTACAAATACTCCTTCCAATTATCCTTCAAGTGCACAAATAATATTGTAGAGTATGAAGCACTCCTAGTTGGCCTCCATATCATCCACAAATATGGACTCAAAAAGTTACTAGTAAAGGGTGATTTAGAATTAGTGGTGAAGTAGGTCCAATCTATTTACACCATGAAATAGAAGAGACTGAAGTAGTACCAAAATACTATATGGGACTACTTGGA
Organism: Torreya grandis; assembly: GCA_037957365.1. NCBI lineage: Eukaryota > Viridiplantae > Streptophyta > Pinopsida > Cupressales > Taxaceae > Torreya > Torreya grandis. The sequence continues at coordinate 3,528,329 of JARHVA010000479.1, forward strand.
ATGGTTAAATACTTTAAACATCGAATATTATTCTTGTAATTTTAATCAGGTGGCATTTATACTTTTAAAGAGGGCTTCATAGTTTAAAATTGAAAATAGAAATCCCTCTTGTGAATACGAGGTAGAGATGTTAATAAGGTGTTCTGTGATAGACAATATTAATAATTTTCAAGTCTTTAGTGATGATGATCAAATAAAAACGTTTTTGTGTTGTATAGATGAATTTGAAGGAACCATTATAGATCTGGACTCCATGGTATAGGTATGTGATGAAAAAGAAACCTTGTATGGAAAATAAGTTATCTAGTTGAAGACTAATACTATCCCTATAAGATTGGTTAGTCTTGAATCATATTTTGATAGAGCTAACATAATTAAACTAGAGATAATTTTATATCAAAGGATGTAACTAAGATTAACATCAGGACTAAGGATAATCCAAAGAAAATCTGGCTTAGCACTCACCTAAGCAAGAAAGATAAGGAAGCATTTATGAAGTTTTTAATTAAATATTAAGATTGTTTAGCATGGTCATATTCAAAGCTAAATGCCTATAGGGAGGACTTATTCTAGCATGTTATCCCCCTTGAACCTGGTATGAAACTATTCCACCAAAAATAGTGGCATATTAATCCCATCTTAGCCACCAAGATGCAAGAGGAACTAAAGAAATTAAGGGACAATGGGATAATTCAAGCCATCAATTATTCATCGTGGGTGGCCAATCTAGTCCCTGTCAGACATAAAAATGGAGATATCCTGCTCTTTGTTGATTTTCAAAATTTAAATAAGGCTTCACTGAAAGATAACTATCCATTACCTAATATGGATAACATGCTTCAAGATGTTACTAGTTCTAAGCTATTATTAACTATGGATGGATTTTTTGGCTATAACCAAGTAGTAGTGAAGGATTATAAAAGGTATATGACTACTTTCACTACTCCATAGGGCACCTATGTGTATATTTGAATGCCTTTGGCTTAATGAATGTAGGTTTCACCTTCCAAAGAGCAATGGATGTATCATTTATTGGGTTAATTAACTAGTTCATTATGGTATATCAAGATGATGTTATAGTATACTCTAAGAAAAGGGATGACCATTTAGGGTACTTATAATAATTCTTATTAAATGCAGGGAGTATGAAATCTCCCTCAATCCTAGGAAGTGCCACTTTGGAGTAATGAAGGCAAAGCTACTTGGACATATTTTGTCTAAACAAGGTGTGATGATAGATCCTGAAAGGGTCAAATCCATTGACAAGGTACCCATCCCATAGACCAAGAAAAGTGTTCAATATTTCTTTAGCTAGATTAACTTTGTTAGAAGGTTTGTTTCCAATTTTGTAGAAATTACCCTACCCATTACTTTAATGTTAAAAAAGGATCAAACTATAATTTGGGAGGAAAAGGCTACCAAATCATTATAGGCTATCAAGGTAGCTTTGAAAACTACCCTGGTGCTTGCTAGTCTTGACTATAGAAAATATTTCTAGATCTTTTCATTTGCATTCAAATATAATATTGTTATAGTGCTACTATAAAATAATGATGAAGGTCATAAGCAGCCAATTGCCTTTTTAAATAAGACATTGTAGGGGTCTAATTTAAATTATACCATATGGAAATATAAGCCTTTACTCTCTTAAAGGCTATTAAATAGTTCACATCCTACATTCTGAGTTTAAAGATCATGGCCTATGTTTCTCACACTATGGTAAAGACATATTAACTTAGAATGAAACCACTAACAAAAGATGTCGATGGGTCAATAAAATTCAAAAATATGATCTAGAGATATAAACTACTAAGTTGGTAAGAGGCATGGGTGTCACCAAAATGATGATTGAAGACAACTTCCAGGCTTTAGAGGTGAATAATATATAAGGGGTTATTGATATCCATGAGTCCAAGTACATCTAATCTCCATGGTATAAAGATATAGTCTATTATTTGAAGACTCTAAATTATCCTCTCCACGTAGGCAAAAATAAAAGGAGGACCTTAAAGTTAATATCCCAAAATTATCTTCTATTATAGGATGATCTAGCTTAAAATAACCTATATGGTATCCTCTTAAGGTGTTTAGTGGAACATAAGATTTATAAATTAGTTAAAAAGTTCCATAATGGTGTGTGTGTTGGTCACTTATCTCCCAAAGTCACTGCACATAAGATTTTGAGGGTTGCTATTGGTGGCACACTCTATTAAAATATGTTGCTAATATGGTAAGGAGATGTGAAGAGTGACAATGATTCTCTAGGAAAATGAAAGCATATGAATCACTTATCCTATAGCCAATTTCTATTGAGGGACCTTTCAAGAAATGGGGAATGGATTTCATGGGTGTAATATTAGATGATTTAAGTGATGGTCATAAGTGGATCTTAGTGGCCACTGATTACTTCATAAAATGGTTTGAAGCAATCCTTACCAAAAAATCAACTCACTAGGTAATCATTGATTTCCTTTAAAATAGTGTGATTTGTTGGTTTGGAGTGCCAGTCAAAATTATTTATGACAATCCCATGTGATTTAGAGAAAAATAGTTAGTTGCATTGTGTGAATATTATGGGATTGATCTAACATATGCCTACAATTATAATTCACAAGGAAATGGGTAGGTTAATTCTAGTAATAAGAATTATTGAAGATTATTAGGACTCTACATGTTAACAAAAGGAAATGGGGTGAGAAAATGAATTTTCCTATTTAGGATGATAGGTTGACTCCTGAAATTTCTATTAGCAAAAGCCCTTTTGAGCTTGTTTATGGAGTTCAAGATGTTTTACCCCTTAATCATAATATTTTTTACTTACCTATTTGTGAAATAGATAACTAAAGATGAAGGAGAAGTGAACCATTATAAGGAAAGAGCTAATCAGTTTGTAGAGATTGATTGATACTATAGATATCTCATAAAAAGCACTTAAATTTCAAGGAGAGGCTCAAAAAGATTTTTTATAAAAATTTCACCCCCAAGAGTTTTTTAAATTGGTTATCTGGTCTTACTCTAGGATAACAGATATGGAGGTAAGGAAAAACATGGTAAATTTGATTCCCTATGGATACATCCCTACACTATTGACTATCAAATAGGGAACCATATATTTTATCTCAAAGATCTTGATGGATAAATCTTAGAACTACTAGTTAATGGCAGACACCTCAAACACTTTTTGGATTAAGTCCATGCTAGCCTATTTAAAAAATATACATGATGTATAATACATTTGTGTTTTATTTCCCTATTTAGGGTTGTGTTTGTATAGCTTGTGTTTTTACTTTTTCTTCCTAGTTATCTTCAGATACCTTATTCTTACTTTGTTCACCCATGGTGTGTTCTCCTTGCCTTTATTCCAAACTCTTTGACTCCATGGCCCAATGGATAGGTGTCTGGTCTAGTGTTCTCTATGTACCCATTGGGGGTGCACATCCCTAAGAAAGAGCTGATGTTGGATCCCTGCTTTTAAAGAAATTAATTTGTGTCCTGTTCAAGTGTCAAAAGATTTGGGTTGTTGTAAATATATGTTGTTCTAATATCTATGTCTAAAGTATTTTTTTGATTTGTTGAGTTTCATGAGATCCCTATGAGTTTATGTTCTGATAATAATTTATTGTTCATTCTATTATTTTAAATAATAGGTTTCATGATGGGAGGATTCATTGTGAAAAGATAGGAATGCATATAAGTCTCTTTGCATACATTTAATTGTTGCCTTATGTTCAGAAGAGAAAAGTTTTGGGGCCCTAGATGAAATTGCTATGGTGCATCATCAAATTTACAAAATATAATGACTCTCACTTCATCACACCCTTTGATTAGATGGTATAAGGGAAATGAAAAGATCCTAAAGCATTCACTTGGTGAACCAATCTTGAGATCATGATCAATGGCTCATTCTTAAGTAGGGTCAAAGATCTAACAATGTAAGATTGTTCAATGTTAAGTGGGTCCCATTCATTAAACATAAGCTTAAGCCTAAGTTTTAACATAAGGCCTCATTGTATTTTTTAAATAAAAGACCTTAGGTTTTGAATTTAATTACTTGAAGGAGCCAATCATGTACAAGCATCTTAAATCCTAATCAATGATTTGTAAGCACTCACCCAACATGATCCGATGAAGTGAGGATGTTGTTGAAATGTCAAAGGCCAAAGGAGTCCCATGAGGATGAAAAGTGTCATCATATTGGGGACTCAGATAGAGATCAATGACCTATGGGCCTTCCCCAAAGGTTAGTAAGGTCAAATCTCAAAATCATTGCAAAGCCACCACATGGCACTCCTAAAATTATCAAGACATAATGAACCGATGGTGTGTGTTCACTTTTAAATTAACATGTTTAATATTCAACATGTTTTGATGAATAAGATGAGGAATTTCCCAATAAGCCAAATAAAAGACACTTTTTTTATCTCAAAGGACTCCTAAGACTTTATCCTATGAAACTGCCCAAGTTAAATTCATCAAATTTATAAGGTAATGATTTGTTCATTTCATTTTACAAGTAATGAGTACATATTTGAGGATTAGAAGGATCTTGTACCTATTCTTGTATCAAGAAGGATGGTGCAAAGGTGAAAAGTTGGCTAAGAGTTAAAGCTAGCATCTAAGTTGAACACATGGTGGGTCCTCAAGGTTTTATAAGCTCTGGGCCCTTTTTGAAGATTTCCTCACTTTCCTTTTGGTGGGAAAGGTGAAAAAGGTCTCTAAAGCTCAAGTGCCTAGATTTTTAAACTAAAGTAAGGACATGTGGTATTATGATATCCTATGGGTGATCAAAATATATTGCACTATTGTATCAAAGGAAATAACAAGTGAATAAGTTCAAAGTTCCTAAAGGATTGAAAAGTGTTGGAATGTAAAGTTTACTTAAATGGGTCCATGCATTGCAAGGAAGATTGACTAGAATGAAGGAAACATTTGCATGTTCTCCTTCCTCTTTATAAATAATCTTAAACGACTAAAGGGGGTAGTTGATAATTATCCATTCTGTTTAATAACATTAATGGCAACCCTAATTTGGAATGCAAAGGATTATAACTAAGGCATTTTCCTTCATTCACATTTACCTTTTACATTTAGAGACTATAATTATGTCTTCAAGTTATCTATGTGTCCTAGCTATGTGCAACATAAAAGTTCTCTTTCTAATGATTCATTACAACAAAGTCTTCAAATATTTACAACATTAATCATGTACAACACTCTAGATTATCTATAAATGCTCTTCTATATCCTTGTATTGTTTCCTTTCAAGGGGTTTGAAGGTATTTCAAGGGTGATTAGAGTAAAGAATTTGTTCAAGTTTAAAGTATTGCAATAGAGGTCTAGGAAACAATGGTTTCTTCATTAACATCTGTGAAAAGCAACATTATTTTTATTCTTTATAGAATCAAGCATACAAATGTTCAAGGGTTAGACTTTATGAATTTATTAAATGCCTTAAAACAAACAAACTCTCCATAAGTAATTTCAAATCTTTACATGAGTTATATCACCCCTACAGTAACATCTCCCTTGACTTCCCCATACCTAAAACTAGTAATTTCATGTGCTAGAGTGTATCAACTAGATACCAAGACTGTGTTTGATGGAAGTCAATTAATTGTTTTCTCTTTCACTCCTTTGGCCCTCAGCACCATGCTTGGGATTCCTCCTTATCCTAAAACTATCACACTTTCCCTAGAAGAATGCTAGGATTATGTAAACAAGAATGAAAAAATAATATGGGACATTGTCAACTCTTGTTGGCTAGTCAAGAAAAGGCAAAAGGTGTCGAGAATGTCTAAGAATTTGAAACTAGAAAAATTCAAGGAATTGCCCCAGTATGTGATTAACATGGCATCTAAAATTTATGGGATGTCCACTATAGATAAGTTTGAGCCTTGGATGTTCATCATTTTAATCTATGTGTTAAATAAATAAAAAAATTTAGATTGGGCCACCATCTTAAGTGACAAGATACATAAGTAGATGATGTAGGATCAAGTTGTAATCCACTCAAATGAGGAGTTCATAGGTACATTCTGCATGTCCTCATACCTAATTTATAACCTGGTGCATAATAGGATGTTTCATGGGCTCATAATAAATCCCAATGGAATGAGGATATATGAGACTTTTCCAAAAATAACTTTGGATGGCTTTAGACAAAACTTCTACAAAGTTTATAATTATTTCTTCAATACTATGATGAGTGTCTTCTATCCTCTGAAGAGCCTCAATAGGATGTCTAAGATGGCCATAGAAACCATTGATAAGTATAGCACCTCATATATTCAATTTAGAACATTCACTTACACAATGATAAGTGGCTACTTAAGGTCTCCATATAAACTATTGAGATACCTAGATGATCGACTAATAGTTATGGAGTTGAGCTAGTAAATGGTGCCCCTGCATAAAATGATAATGGCAAAGAAGGTGAATAATCCCTTCAAATTTTTAGTTGAAAGTGGACATTATTCATGTCCTTTTGTTTCCAAGGCTAAGGGATTAGAATAAAAGATGGACTAATATGTGATTGGCAAGATGCCACCTATGCTGAACTATGATATTAGATGGTGGGTGAACACAAAAATAGGTGTGATTCTAAGGATATATGGTTTGATTGCACTACCAAGGAAGATGTTAAAAAGATATACTTTATAAGGCTAATAATGTAAGAAGTTATCACTTAAAATATTTCTCCATCCCAAAAGACATATGTATGATGATAAGAAGACACTATCTATATTTTACAATCAATCTAATATTGAAACATAGGCCATCTCACAGGTAGACTTCAATGCTAGGGAAACTGATTCTATACCATGGATGGCCATAGCGATGATGAGAAGAACCGTTAGATGGTTGAAGGAACATGGGGTCAACCTTAGTGCCTACTAACCTCTACCCTCTGGGAACTTAGATAAATTTAGGAGTTAAAGGGTTTCCTCCTAGTTTACAATGGTGTTCGTTTAGCTCCACCACTAATGGTGAAGGGAAAAGGAAAAATCAAGGTTGGTGATGTTGACTTCACCAAACCAATTGATGCAGAGTCTATATCTACATCACAATCTAAGGAAGGACTATCTTGCTTGAAGTTAACAAGTTTGGCTAAAAATTGGGATAAGATTTCCATTGGGGAAGTTACATTGGCTAGTACCACCCCAATATCCATTACATTAGAGGGAGCCCCAATGGTTTTAGCCATCCTGACAACCCTCCCAATAGTTATTTTAGAGGTTGTTCCACTTGATTCACCCATGGCTCCACCAGTGCAATAAAGAATGGTTGTCTTTCCTTTAATGAATTACTTAAGGAAGAGAGGAGGTGAAGAAGAGGTAGATTAATCTAGGCAGAAAAGAGTCAAGAGGGATATATAGCCTCCAATTGGGAGTCCTAAAAAAAGGAAAGAGGTTGTATTCAAGGACCTGCCTTTTAAGGAGATTCCCTTGAAAAGGAAAGAGGATCAATCTTCATATGCTCAAACATTAAGAGATATGAGTGAAAAGAAGAATAAAATGAAAATAGGCCCATTACTAAGGTTATGAAGAAACAACATGCATTCACTCCTCCAAAAGTGAAATCTAATCAAAGAACTCTGAGGGAAAGACCTCATACCTTAGTAAAGGTCCTAATGGTTAGTTTATTTATAGAAGAGAGTCATTTAAGAGTGAAATATAAGGGTAATAAGGAAAAAATTCTAGCCTTAAATGATCCTTTTTATTTTGAATATGTTGTGTAAGTTGAGTTTTAGGTGAAAACTCAAGTTTAAGCACCTCAAGAAAACTAAAAAAACTATCAGATACATAAACATGTGTTGAAAATGTCATCCCTCAACCATCAAGCCAAGATAATCAAGGTCAAGTTGATGGATATGATAAAGTTGACGAAGTTAAAGAAAGGAATAAATATAATGAGAAAGCTAAGGTGGAGATAGAGCATAATATTTAAGTAACCACTAATTTTTAAGTGGTGGTGGAACAAAAAGGCCTACAAGTAACTCCAGAAGTATCATCAGTTATCCTTTTCCCTCTAAAGATGTTAAGTTTAACTCCAAAGGAGAAGGTAATTATAGAATAAGGTGGGGGATCAAACCTACAAATGGGTATCCACACCCATATAAAGATAGATAAATAATTAGACCAATCCAATAAAGGTGCTACTGAGGGTACTTTAGGTAGTGTTACCTCAATTAAAGTACCTCGAAGTCTCCTTCCTCACATCAAAGTTCATGATCCAATCCAAAATGAAGGTTTAGAGGCCATGATTGGTGATGAGTTACCTAAAGGCAATAAGGAAACCACCATATCCTCATCTCTACCTAAAGCTTAGGTGAATAAAGAAGGTAAATCATATTATAGAACCTTCTAATTAGTCAGTAGCACATGAGAGCTCCATTGAGAAATTACTTAAGGAGTCTCATCAATTTGGGCTAGATTTTGAAGTATTGGAGAAAATATAGAAAAACCTTTAAGAAGGACCCAAATTAGACAAAGAAGGTGGCAAGGAGTTGGAGAGTGATGAAGAAATTTAATAGTTGGTGTTGAGTTTATAACCAATTCCTATGGTACTTCTTATAATAGGTACTTCGATGACACCACCTTACACCATCTCGAGGCCTACATCAATGTCTACTACATCAATGAGATTTTAGACTATACCCCTTCTTTAGGTCAATGAATAGATCAAATAAATTGACATCATGAGAAAAATTAGGGAAATTGATGTAGTAAAGATCACTCAAGTGTATAAGGCCAAACCCCCCAAGAAGGCCAAAAAACACTCTAGAACCACATTCACTGGTACAAGTGAAAGGAATGTAGAGATACCAATCCCCCCACAAGATAATTTGAATAAAGATGCTCCCCTTGAGAGTTACACTATTTATAGCTATAATCTAGGGGAGCCATCAATGAATGAGCTAAAGCATATCTCACACGTTTTGGAAAACAGGGTGGCCTATTGAATGGACAAGGACAAAGCCACCATAGAGGAATTGAAGGCACAAATTTAAGATATGATCCATTACTTGAAAAATTTATTGAGTGAGCCTAAGGTAGTAACTCAAATTTCCATTATTACTCTAGATTATCCTATTTTCTCATTAGCATCATTTAATTTTGTCCAAATTGATGATTTGAAATCTAGGGGAAGGGAAATGAAAAAATGGCAAGAGGATTTACACACTAGGGGTAAAGAAGTATTCCACTTAGCATTGAAATTCTTGAAAAACATAGATGATAATAAGAGGGAATGTGATGCCCAAATGTTTATCTATGAGGCAAACATTAAGAAATGGGAAGCAATCTAGTAGAATATGGATGAGATTTACAAAATGGGCACATATACATTGATAGTAGAAAAGATCATTGATCCCAATGATCACAAGAAGCCCAAAGAATGTCAATTGACCATCAAGAATTGATTGGTGATGATCAAATATGGCATATTCAATTTAAAAGGATAAGATACATCCCTCAAGATTGTAACAAGAGAGATAGATTTTTCACTTAGGAACATGGTAAGCCTTGATGGTGAAAGTGATTTGAAGGAAGAGACAATATGCACTGCTCTAAAAATCCTCATTGGTGCACCATAAGAGCCTTTTGATGCTAACAAAATAAATCAGTTGTTGTCACTTGAGAAGTCTTGTGACCAACTTAAGGAGTTCATTGGGAAAAAGCAAACCATGCTTCAAAATATTGCCACCTAGTTTGAAGAATACTAAGTGAAATTCAAATATCAAGTAGGCCTAGACCAAGGGAATCCCGATCATATGATGGAAGGATATAAAAAATATAGGAACAAGTTGGAAAAATATTTTGTCATCCAGTTTAACTCTTGAGTATAACTAGATATTTTGGTTTTTCTAAGCTAGCACCACTTATTTCTTCTCTTCTCTCCTCGCTTCTTTCTTCTTGTTTCTTAATGGGAAACCATTGTACTTGGCCCATTAGTGGCACATCCCTTTCAGTTAGTTTTTGTATAATCATGTGGATAAAAAAAGACATTTTTATCTATTATGAAAGTAGATAAAGATTCTATTTTATCCCTTATGATATCTTCCTTCATTAGGTAACTAAAAAATATTCTACTAAGGTGGAAGATCAATCTTGCAATCATCATAAGAGCATGAGAAATCCAAGGAGTCATGTTTTTTACAAATTTTAATAGACTCTAGGCTCGTGAAATAATTTTTTAGTTGGATTATCTTTAGGAATATGCTAGGCTTAGCTCAATTATATAAGTAAAGGGGGTCTATCCCTTTACAAGGGTTGGTTAAAATTTTGAGTCAAGAGCTATAGCCTCAAATATTTCTCTTTGTAATATTTATAGTGTCAAATTGATTTATACTATAAAATCATTGGAAATCTTTGAGAGCATTAGATATGTCCCCCTTGTCATAGAATTGTCTTACATAATGTTAGGCTATATGTTATTCAAAAAACATTATATTTAGTTTCCATTCAATTGATTAATGAAATCTATATGTGGTTTTCAATCTCATCCTATTGTTGAAGTCTAATGCTTTGTTTTACATGCTTAGTGGATTGGTTATCTGGTGTATTCATCTTTATGGTAGTCATTTAGATTTTATATCTAGGTTCTAAAATCCTTTCTTCTCTGAGATTTGGGAATAGGGTGTTGATAGCCTTTCTAAGGGTAGTCCTGGGCTCACAGATTCAGTTGGAAAGATTTCTTAAAGGATTATTCACACTATTTATTTTAGACATTGAGGATCATTTGTGCATGATTTCATTCCATTTATTTTTGATTTGTAATGCATATGTTGATTAAGATGATATATTAATTTAGTGAATTTCTTAGTGCACATCCATTAAACCTCCACATTCTTATTTATAAATTTAAAAATATTTCTCTACCTATCCTACCTCATATATTCACCCTATTTTGATTACTCTGAAGGGGTATACATATAACTGATGTTATCTTGTTGCATAATTTACATGTTGCTTACACTAAAATGCACCTTACCTTTACATATCTAAAGTGTGGTTGGGCCTATTATTCTAAATAATTAGCATTGAATTTTACATCTACCTGTATCTACTTTGATCATTATTTAAAATCATGGAAGCTATAACCACCTTCTACCATCTACCTTTACTTTTTGTAGCTTGTGTCTGCTTCATGACATTTGTTTAGCCTATGTGACAACCTCTCTAGGTGGGATAAGCAAGGGTGTTTATGTCCTTTAAAAATTTCATATGTGTTCATGATATTGAGGTAAACCCTTCATTAAAAAACCTTTCCCTCTTTCCAAGTTATGCCATAGGTACTCTCACCTTGGCCCAAGTAGAGCCAAAAGATGCCAGAAGCCAACCACAATCTAATCTTAGTGAGTTGATGATGACACCTCCTTCCTCGGCTATAGTGACACTCCCTTGGGATATTATCATCTTCTTCTTTCCACTTCAAAACCCATGTAGATCTAGGACCAATGAGGTGTAAATCTAAGAACCAACACCTACCTTCATACTTCCTAAAATTTCTCTTGTTCTCATTAGGCTTGTAGATCTTCTTTTCATATACATGATGTTCATCGTATTATTCATCATACTCAATATTACCCTTGTTAGGAAACTTATCACAACTAAAACATTTGAAGGGAAACTTACCTTTATACTTACCTAAGTCAAACCTTAATTTTATTACAAACATGGTTATAAATTGACTAATCTTATCACAACTAAAACATTTGAAGGGAAACTTACCTTTATACTTACCTAAGTCAAACCTTAATTTTATTACAAACATGGTTATAAATTGACTAATCTTATCACAACTAAAACATTTGAAGGGAAACTTACCTTTATACTTACCTAAGTCAAACCTTAATTTTATTACAAACATGGTTATCAATTGATCATCATCAACATCTAAGCATTCCTCATCTTTCGACTTCTTAGTTTTTTCCTTATTCTCAACTTGGAAAGTTTCTTCCTTTTTAGTAGGTATTCTTCATTTTTTCTCATCTCATAGGCAGTCAAGATGCCATGAAGCCCATCCATCTCTAGCTTGTCCAAATTTTGCATCTCTTCTATTGGAGATACCTTAGAATCAAACTTAGGAGTTAGTGATATCAATACCTTTTGTAAAACTATATATTCTTTTAGTTCTTCTCCTAGTACTTGGATTACATTGAAAACTTCATCAACCTTCAATAGGTAAGATGCAATTATTGCATCTTCATTCATATTCAAACCTTCAAACTATCTTCGATGCGTATGCAACTTAGACATCTTCACCATGGTGTATGATTCATATATGTTATTTAATTTGTACCATATCTCTTTGGATGATACATAATACATAAACTTCATAATCTATACCTTTGATAGGCCACACATAATGACATTCATTGCCTTAGAGTTATTTTCACTAGCCTTCTTACCTGTTGCATCAGTTGGAAGAATAGGAGGAGTACTATAGCCATCCACAAATGACTAGAAAATATCATTACCTTGAGAATAAAAAGATATAATTATCCTAATATTCCAAAATGAATAATTATATTCATTGAATAACAGAGCCTTACTAGTAGAGAAACCACCTTGAGCTTGTTGACTAGTCATCCTTGCTTCTAGGATCTCCTTTAGGATTTTAGACCTACTTCAAAGGACTAGGATATGATACCAATTTTAGCATAAAAATGACTAAAATTTTGGGGTGTGAATTAGTCTTAAAAAACTTACTTGAATTAGTCTCCAAATTTTAGAAGAAATCGTAAACTAATCAAATAAGCATATAAATATAGTAAGCATAAACACCAATCCTCAAAAGCATAAAACACAAGAATAAATCACATATGTGAGAAATAATCAAGGTAAATATAATACATTGATATATTAAAATTTACTATATTCCTATAATATAAACACCAACTTTAGTGAAGCACCAATTTCACACGGAACACCAACCCCAACTAGCTAAGTAACAACTCAACTAGGCTTTAACAAGCACCCACTTACAAGGAGACACCGACACCCTAGATGAATTAGCACCAAAAGGAAACTTAAAACAATTTATCACCTTTATAAATATTTGTTTGTCATAAAATAGATGATTATCTCCTTTTTCAGCTCTTTACTCTTTTCTATCACTCTCAAGCTGCCTTTTAGGCTTCTTCACTCAACTAGTCCTCTTCTTGACTTGATTAGGTCATAAGACCTTGATTTTAATGTGAATAACCTATATAAAATATTAATAATAGATATTATACACTCTTATTATTATATACAAGACATTATTATACTCTATAATATGTTATTCTATTCACTTACACTATACTCATAGGAATAGGCCTAAAACTGCCTTGTATTTATAAAAAATCTCTTGTTCATATCCTTATTGTTCAGCCAAGAACCCTTACCTTGTTAGGTCAGACATATAATATATCTTATTGCATATCATAAAAATTAATAAAATTTTATTTGATTCCCTTTAGGTCTGACCTACCTCAATTAGGCCTCATCTCATCTTTAGGTCTCATGGAGACCTAATCCCATTAAGTCTACTTAAGACATGCTACACTTTGCCTTCCTTGGAACACACTCAAACCCATCAAAAGGTAGGAAAAAATCATATTCCACTGAAATATACCCTTTTTAATATCATTTATTCTCTATAACAACTTTTATCTTAAACCACCACTTTAAGCACACCATTAGTAATGTTCACAATTAGGCTTGTGCATACTCAGAAAGTCTATCTTGATAAACTGAAGCATAAAAAGAATTTTTCAAAATAAATATGGAAAAAAATAAAATATAAATAAGATAAATTACCTTAGGTTCATCACAATTTTATTTATACTTCACAACTCAGGGTATATAGGCTCAAACTCTTCTCTACAAAATGCTCACTCTGAAATGCCAACTATTCTCAAAACACAGTCATGGAAACTTGAAATTTTGACACATATAAGTAGATAATAAAGGTTTTAAAATTAATTAAAATGATATTAAAACATAATTATAAAAATATCCAATAAAAATATCATAATCTATAAAGGAAATTATTGGTCTTGTAGACCAATTTATTGACCTTCTCTCTTACAAACCTCATTCAGCTAGACAAGCCATTTTGGCTTCAATGTTTCAACCATTTTCACTAAATTAAAATATTATAAAAATAATGGATAGGAAATAAAAGTCCAAAAAACAAAAAAAATCATTATATGCATTAAATCATGGCATAGAGTCTCAAACTCATCTTTGCAAGTTGCTTACCTATAACTACTAGTTTTCCTTGAAGCATAGTCAAGGTGAAAATGATCTTCAACCCTTGTATGATAAATTTAAAAGACTTATAATTAATTTTTATGATATTTTGAGATAATTATAAAATTATTATATATAATTAAAATATTTTTAAATGATAATATTGGTCTTGCATACCAATCTCATAGTCTTGTACCTCATTGTCTCATCTGAACCAGACAAGTCAACTTATGAGCAACATTTTCATCATATCCACTAACCTTAAAAAAATGTATCCAGCATGAACACATATTAAAAGTATTTAAAAATGTATTCATGCATTTTTATACATACATAATCTATGATAGCACATCCCTAATCACCTTCTCACTTCTACATGGGTATCTCACTATTTGCACCATTAGGTCTGTTAGTGACTGGTCAACTTGGATGACTTATTTCACACACATGAGTGATATAAGATACCAAAAAAACACCATGGACATAATATAAAAGTTTAAATATTTTTCCTCTATACATTTATAAACTTTGACTTGGTCAACTCTAACTTCTACAATAAATATATGAGAAACAAGGCCTTTCTTGTAGGGTCTACTCACACACCTAACCAACCAATCACACTTGGAGATTAATAGGAGAGTTTAATAAAAAATAAAATAACTTAAATATCCATATAAATCCATTCTAATCTCTTTAGAACAATATCTTTCACATCGGGTCATTGTTAGGGTTTTAGAGAGTGTTAACACTATTTTTGGTGTTAACAATTATTCATAAAGGACTACCCCTCATTAAAAAATATAATTCCTATATATATATTAGCTATGAGAATTTATAATATACCATTAATATATCACATTACCATTTATAGGTTAGACATTCCAATGAACACTTGAAAGTGCTCAGGTTGAGAAATCTCCATTTTATACACTCGAGAGATCTCAAAACACCTTTTTATGTCTTTTATTAAAAATCATGACTTAAAACCTTGTGAAATTGTTTGAAAAAGAATATAATACCTCTATAAATGATCAAATACTCAAACTTATCTTTAAATCTAAATCTCATACTTCATTTGGACACCATCTCTCTCTTTACTCTCTAGACCTTAACCTACAAACCACATTAGTCCTTGAAATTGACTTTCATAATTTTTTTAATGAACTCATAAACTCATTATAAAAATAAATAAAACTTTATAATTATCAAATAATACTTTACATCCTTCATAGTACTTGACAATAGCTCATGACACTTCATTAGGTTAGGCAGTGTATATAACTAGTCTAGTTTTAAACTTGGTCTTAAGGTCTCACCCCTATAGGCTCACCTTGATACTCTCATGAGTGTTATAATTCCTCATATTAATTATAAATAAAATTTATATATTATTTTATTCCTCTATTCATCCATCTCACTAGGTCACCATGCTCATACCTTGTCACTGGGTCTTTACATATCATGACTAGTGCCATGACTAGGCTTCTCAATCACTTTGAAACTTTGATAACTGACCTTAAAAAATTACTTAATGATTATACACCTTGTTTACATGACTCAAATTATCCTCAAAAAATATCATACCTCTGCACATACATGTCCATGATCATCATGCACATGCTCATGATATGACTATACTTTTTATGACTAGGCTTCTTAAGACACCTTTTACTCAAGGATTAGCACTTAAACATGCTTACCTATCTATTTGATAATCAAAAATCTTTATTAAAATACTAAAAATCATTAAGATAACCTAAAACATGACATTTTAACTTGACATTAACCAATAGAATAATCGTTAGGTTGTCTGCAAAGTCTCTCTCAATAGAGAGATATTAGGTTACCTTCAAATTATCTCAAAGACCACTCATAATACATCCTCATCAGATGAACCTTGAAATAAATGACATAAAACTTGAAATCAATGACAAAACTTCTCAATAGTATTGAAACCCCATTTTTTAAAGTAATCAGTTGCAATAAGGATCCACTTGTGGCTAGTACTTGATGGAGGATTAATCATGCCAATGAAGTTAAGACCCCATTGCATGAAGGGATGATCCACATGAATGGGTCTCAATTGGAGAGATACATGAATTTTTTTTACTAAAAATAAAGTGTATACACATAATATTTTCAAATTTTTATCACTTACTGATGCTCTTTATCTTACAACAACCCGTCGAGTCTCAATCTCTCTAAGTGTATGCTCTAAGAGGTGCACCAAAAAAGGGGTGGGTAGACCATTGGTGTTTTTTAAGATTATTTTACCTTTTACCACTTGTTATCTAAAAACTTGTCTCCTATAAATATTATCCTTAATCTTTTTCTTCTCTATTTTACACTCTCTAACCATTTTCTACCCTTTATCCTCCTTTTGCTCGCCTTAACCCATTTTTGACTATCAGTTGTACTAGTTCGAACCTGTGTAGTTTTGGATGAAATTAACTTAGGTTCAAGGTTGGATCTTGGCCAGCCTAAACCATGACCTAGTGATTTTTTGTCCTTAATTATGCTAGGTTCACTAGGTTGAACCTGTTAGTCAAAACTTTTGAAAGGTCTTAGGGTTAAATCTACCTATATATACAAGTTCATTTTCCCATTATTTAGAGAAGAAAAGAAGTAAGATCTATTGTGCATCTACTTATCCACCATTACACTTGAGGAATAAGTTTATGGTTTCATACTTTCTTTGTAGATATGAATCTTGTCTTGTGGAGAAGTCTTTTAGATGCATTGATAGGTTGTGTATCCTAGAGCTGATTTGTCTTTATCATCCTTATATATCACAACAACCTCTTGTGAATCACCTTGGCCATGGGAGAGATTGATTCTTGATGGGTTCATATTAAAAGGTAAGTATTAATAACCTTATTTCTCTTTTGTAAGAGTAGATAGATATGCATTTTTAATTCTCTTCCATGCATTAGGATTCTGTATAATTTAACATGAGTATATGTCTTCTATACATGTTAAATTTTATTATTTATAACCCTGACTTTGTGCCATAAGATTTGGTGAGCACTACATTAGATTTTACTTTACTTATTATTAGTTTAGTGAGATATCAAAACATAGGAATCCCTTATGGTTATTGCATTATTTTACTTGAATGGAGGATTTAGATAAGAGATCAAGATACTAGGTCGACTCTATATCAACACAATACACTTTCAGACTTCTAGATCAAGCTACTAAGTTGACCTTGTTGACTATGTATATTTCCAAATTTCCAAAAAACATACTAGGTTAACCCTATCAACATAGTAAATTTTATAGGTTTTTAACAAATAGGGAACTGCAGAACTAGGTTGACCAAGTTGGTAGAATTTACATGTATAAATTACGGTACTTCAACAACAATCTCATTTTCCTCTACATATTCCAACCCACCAAGGTTCCTTTCTCTCTTTTATCATTTCTATTATTAATTATATTTCTATTTTTCATAATTTTTAGTCTTTAAAATTGCCCCTATACATTCACTATGTTGACCCTATTGATTTTGTTTTTTATTCTATATTGTATCTAGAAATTTAGGCTGACATTGTCAACATAGTTATTTTTTAGACCCTTGCTTCTACAGTATAGTAGTGATACTATTGACTCTATTTTATATTCTTTTCATATATTTTCATCTAGAATGATACTGTAGTGTGTTTCAAAAGCTAGAATTAACACTTATATTCTAGTAATTAGCTATACTTTCCTTTTCAGTTGTTTGAATTCTTAGAATAGATCACATAGTATAATTAGGTGGTTTTTCTATATACCCTTTAGTTTGCACTATTTTTCTATTTTATGCACACACTACCAAATCACAAAATCTTAAAATGCACTTTAGTAATTATCTACCCAAGGCCTATCTACTTGGATTTCATCACTAAGGGAGAAGTTGACTTGGATTTTTTTCCATGTATAAATATGGTTTTAATGGTATATATTGGCTAATCACCTGACACCCTTATCACTGTGGTGTGTGAAGTGAAGGGGTAATCCAAAATACTAATCCAGTACCATTACCAATATAGATCCCTTTTAGCCTAAATGTCTTGAAACCATCCTTGTATTGATTTTTAGTTCCTTACTTATAGCTAACTTCCCATCACATCTAAAATCATATTTTAATAGTCTAATAACATTAAGGTTGACCACTTAGTTAGATTTTTACATTCCAATTTGATTGTTTGCTCTTTGCTCAATTGTGTGTTGTATTTAAAAACTTATATTATCCAGTGTTGGTGCAAGGTTTTGTGTTTTGTGCCTTAATTGGATCAACCTCATTGACCCAATTGATTGTGTATTTCCTTTAATTTCTTGCTTTTAAAAGTACTTGATTTTTTTTCTTGTTTTAGTACATAGTCATTTTCTTTGACATAGTTTCTTATAGGCTATTTGTTTTCCTTTATTACAATACTAGGTTGACTTTGTCAAATTTGTATACTTTTTAGCTCCTATTTTCAATATTAGGTCAACCATGTTGACTCTGTAAAAAAAATTATCTCTTATTTCTAATACTATGTTGACTTTGTCGACTCTATATAGTTTTTAGACCCTATTTTCTATACTAGGTTGACCTTGTCGACTTTGTATAGTTTTTGTCATTTTCTATTTAGTTTTTTAGCATCAATTTTTCCTTATTTAATCCTTCTCCTTCAACATGAACTTCCTATTTAAAGACAAAATTAAGTTGAATTCAATAGATATGATGAGTCTTACCAACCCTCATATGGTCTCCCATAAGAAACTTAGGGATCCTCTTCTAGATGAGAGTAATGTTCATATATCCACTTGTAAAATGAACTATGGGACCCCTCCTCATTCCTCTTCACTTCATAATCCTCTCTCCTCACTTTAATATCAACCTAAATTAGAGTATACCCTTGAAATGCTCTTCTTTATCTCTAAATGTCCTTAACATCAGGGAAAGGATACTTCTACCATTTACCATCTCATGATTAGTGGTCAAGCCAAAGAGCCTCATTCACCTTCTCCTACATTCTCACATAGACTTAGGGATACTAGTTTATTTGATTCTCAGCCTCTTCCTTCTATTTTGACCCCTTCTCATACAATGACTTCTTCTTTAACTTCTTTTACCTCCATACCTAGTATATCCACTAACATGGTAGGTTCAACATCTAGTGGGCATCTTATAATACCAACTCTTCTCAACTCTTCCACTAGTTCATCATTTGATATCCATGGTAATCATTCTTCTAGTGTTTCCTCTTCTCATACCTTCACTATTCCATCATTTGCCACAAAATCAAATTTTACCACTAGTGCCTCACATTCTAATTATTCCTCTCAAGCTCCTACTCACACCAATAGTGGTACCCAAGCCCCTACTTCCAATTATAATGATTCAAATCATACCAAAAATGCAATTTAAACCCATCAACATTTATTACAAGTACTTAAACAAAGGAATATTTTTCAAGCTCATAATACAAATAAAATGTTGATAATACAAAACCACCTTATCCATCTTCAAACCCACTCTAAAAATATGCCATGGGGAATGCATAATCAAAATATTCCCCCACTTCCTCTTCTGGATGCCCATTGTAATCTTATCTCTCAACCTCCTCTTATTGATAAGACAATTAAGCATCTTAAAAATGGGCCTCTTACATCAAAAATTGCTAATATCGATATAAGAGGTATCACCCCTACCATTTATTATAATGGGTAACTTGATCCTACTCTTCATCTAAAAACATTTATAAATCTATATAAAGATTGTGCATGCAATCAAAATTGTAGTGTGTGCATGAATCAATCCTATATAAGATAATATAGATCACACCTACACTTCTGATTGGGGCACACACTTGTTAAGTGAGAACATGAACAATATGATGATCTACTAGACCTGATTAGGGGATCACTTGTATCATCTGTAACAAGACATCATGTTAAGCAGGGTTTCAAAGCCCCTAGTCTAACATAATCACACAACAACCCTAAAAGAGCCCTATGGTTTCTATATTCACTTATGATAATAAAAAAGAAAGTAAACTGATCTAATAAAAAGAAAATAAAACTAATCTAGTGGTCACAAAAGCTTGTGGCACAATGTGAGGGGTTAAAAAAAGTAAAAAAATAACAACTAAACTAAACATATATAGGAGACATATAATTATGTCAATGTATACATAATCTTAATACATGGAAGAGAAGAATACATAATACATTATCTATCTACTCTTATAAAGGATAAATAAAGTTAGGAATACTTACCTTTAAAGACAAACCTGCTGAGTCTCAACCTCTCCCTTGGCTAATAATGCTTTGCAAGATATTATTATGGCTTGTAAGGACAACCAAGATAAATCAGCTATAGGTTACATGACCTACCTAAGCATCCAAAAGACTTCTCCAAAATACAAGATCAGATCTCCAAAATAAATTATTGAACCCTAAATCTTTATTCCTCAAGTAGAATGGTCAATAAGCAGATGTTCATTCATACTTCTTTGCTTAATTTAACTCTTTTATGAAATGGTAAAGAATGACCTTGTATATAGTAGTATCCCACCCTAAAGACTTTTGGACATGTTGGCTATGTTAGGTTGACTGGGTCAACCTAGCACATTGTCATGCTAATTCTTGAAGTTTGTGATAGGTCGACTGAGATGTAAAGCAACAAGGAAAGGCAAAGTATCCCTAGAAATAAGCTAGGTCGACCTAGCTTACTGAACAAGTCAAAAGGGAAACAATGTAATAAAAAGGGATAAAGCATGATAAATGGTGGGAATAGATAGGAAATGGATAAATAAGCTTAGGGTCCAAGGTTTTAAGAGGCAAGAGTGTATATATCAAGTGGAAAAAGGAACAACAATCTTATGAAGTACCAAAGGTTTGTCCACCCCTTTCTCAGTGTACCCCTAAAGGCATGCACTCAAAGAGATAGAGACTCAGTAGGTTATTATAAGATATGAAGTGTTAGTAATCAATAAAAGTTTGAAAATATTATATGTATACATATGCCCCGAGTGAAGCTCATCACATGTCATGAAAGTAAAACATGTGATGGTGCTTCAGGATAGAACATGATGACATATAATGTTGATGCTAAGTAAAGTGGAGTAAGAAGAAAATAAGATAAATGAAAGGATATAATTTAAAAACACATACCTTTAACTTACCTTAGTATCATAGATAAATAAGAAGATTGTAAGAAAGTGAAGGTGTCCAATGTAAAGCACACTAGGCAAACCTGTAGAAGTTAGTGCAAAAACAGCCAAAAATAAAAAAAATTATAATATATGAATATAATAGTGTAAAATAATCTCTACATCATCATGAATCTAACACATTTTATGGTTGACAAAATGGATGAGCAAAAACAAAGATATGAGAAAAATAAGGAATCTAAAGGAAATTAAATGAAGAAATTGAATGAATTATTAAAAAGTAGTTTTAAATATGAAAAAGAGAATACATTTTGTTATTTTGCATTTTAAGATAAGAGAAAAAGATATCTAGAGATAAAATAAGATAGGATGGAGAGGGAATGACATGCTAGACGAGAGGGAGCTCTAGGAGCAAGAGCAGGTGCACTACAGGTATGCATCTAAGAATCTCAAACTAGATTTTTAAATTTGAAATGAATTAAGTGAATTTTGATAAAATTATAATTTTAAGAATTTATATATGATAAAAATTAACAAAATTAGATTTTAAGGGAGGGAAATAGGAAGACAAGAAATGGGTTCGAAAGAATTAGGAAAAAGTCAAAAAAGGCAATTTTTTGGCTAAATGTACTAGGTCAACACACTAAACCTACTAGGTCGACCAGGTTGACCTAATAGAGTAAATCAAAGTGAAATCCATGTGGTTGACCTAGAGGGTATAGGTAGACCTAGCACATTTTAGAATCCAAAACCTAGTGTGGGGTATCCAGTTGATCCGTAAGGGCCAAAATAGAAACTTAGAACCAGAGAAAAGAGAATAAGAAGAAAAATAAGAAATATGGAGAAAATAAGATAAAAATATGAATTTTTTTGGTCAAATGAGGTTGACCAAGTAATCAACAAAAGCATGGAAAATCATGTAAAAAGATGAAAGAGAATTAAAATGGTCTAACATGACCAACGAAGGGCAAGGGGGACCAAAATAGGCTAAAATAGATAAAAATGAATAATGATACTTGTTGGTGATTAAAATAGAATGCATGAAGAATGTATATTATTTATTCATAATATGGAGGGAGTAATAAATCCTTTATTTTTTCTTGAGTTTAGAGATGATGATGGTTCTAGAGATTGCTAGATATTTGTTGTCTACTAGACTTGTTGGAGAGATTGACAAACAAAGATAGGGCTAGATTGATATCTATAGGTCTAGGAGGGTTAGAAAATATGTGTAGGATACCCCTAAACATAGACCTATTAATCATGTTCCTTGGTTGTTGTGAACTATTTACTAACACCTTTAGATGGGAGGTAGGATAGGATGTGATAGAGGTGGCTATCACACTAGAGGATGTTCATGCCATCCTCAGGCTACCTATAGTAGGAGTACTAGTGACCACAAGGATACCAAATGATGAAGAGAAGAGCCTTATCCATGTGGGTTATAGGCTTAGAGATGATATTTACAAGTTAGAGAGTGAGCATGGATGATGTATAGATATCATAGATTCTAGATCTCCAGAAGGTAGTGATAGGCCTTATGACACAGTGGGTGATCTATCATAAGTCAGATGGTAAGGTACCACTATACATGGTAGCCTTGAGTAGGATAATGTTGGAGTGAGTATTATATGATCTAGGATGTACCCTCTGGGTCTAGTTCATACATGATCTATATGAGATGTTGGTCAAAGGGTAGAAGACTATGGGACTGATCATATTGTTGATAGCATGGATATACGATAGATTTCTTATATATCAATTGGTTGGGTTTCACCATGTGATCAATGATAGGTCACCTTGAGTGAGGAGATAGAAAGAGGACCAGGTAGTATGGATCATGCCCCATATGCCAACACTATAGATAGTGAGATGCATCAACATAGTATGGCAACCATATGAACATTTAGTGACCACTTGGGAGAGCTAGCACATTGTTAGACCAACACTAGAGAGGAGAGAGGTGATAGGACACTATACATGGTGGATAGAGCCACATTTAGTGGAAAAAAGTTTTAGGACAAATGGGTCTACCTCATCTAGTGACACTGATACTCATGTTTGAATAGTGGACTTGGCATTTGAGGGAGTTATGAGGGAAGAGGGTATTCATACCATTGATAGTGAGGCCAATACTATGGCCACATTGAGAGAGATTATGGAATAGTCAGGCATGACAAGGGGTAGAGTAGGAGGAGATGTGGAGGTAGTGATACCAAATGCACCACCAATAGCTTCAAAAATAGATGAGATATGAACATTAAGTACATGGAATTGATAGAGGTAGGATGAGAGATTAAATACCATCATCATCCTTAGTGAGTCAAGAGAGGAGATAGAGGAGACATAGATGAGTGAGAGACCACTCAGGAATAGGTTGAGATAGACATGAGCTATTCCAATTGAGTTAAATTTTAGGAGGTGACCTATAGAAGAGGTATTAGGAGTTTATGCAGATAAGGAGACTGTGCTAAGTGGTTGCATGGATGGAAAGACTATAGTAGCTAAGACACAAATAGGTAAGAAAAATATGATTGATTTATTACTTAAGATTTGAATTAAAAGATAGATAGATATTAAGATATATGATAGTGATATAATATCCATATAGTGTGATTTCTAAAGCATACCTAAGGATGAGGAGAATAGATTTGGGTCCCTAGTTAGGGGAGCACTACATGATGTCCTAGATGAGACTCTACAACCATACGACCCTATGACACTAGAGGATCTGAGTGTACCATCAACCCCAGCTTAGATGAGATAGTTTAGATTAGTGGGAGAGGTGATGAGGTAGATATAGATGTAGAGAGAGAGGACACAACCACTAGTAAAGATGGGTGTAGGAGAGAGGTAGGCTTGATAGGCCATAGCTAAGGAGAGAGTTATGCATCTGGAGATAGTGACATAGATCAAATAGGTATATACAATGATGTAGACCCAAATAGCAAAAGCACATGTAATGACCTAGACTAAATTTGTATAGGCATATGTGAAGATAAAATGTCTATAGGGATAGGTAGAGGGATTGAGATCTCAAACTACCTTATTACAGCATACTATTCAGAGGAGTCAGACCAAGGCCTTAGCATAAAAGGAAAAGTGCCCCCTATTTGAGACAAAAGAGGGGGAACTTCCCCAATTAGTCTCACAAAACCAACCATTGGAGAGGGTTACTCAGGTACAAAATATGTTATCCTCAAAAATTTATCTCATAACTCCAATATTTGACCCTTTAAACAACACAAATTCTAAGACTAAGTTTTCCTAGGAAACTGCTTGTAGGGTTATTGAAACATGAATGTGTTTTGTTTGTTTGGGGACCTTTACCTTGATAATTAGCTATTTTAAAGGACATATATATGTCTACATTATCACATAGAAAACCTTCAAAGGCTCTCTTCAACACTTTAACATTTCAAATCACCTCTATGCATTATTCCAAAGATTGGGTTCACAGAATCTTGGTTGTAGTCTGCTTGATAGACCCCTATTCACCCCTGCTTGTAGGTTATGATATTTGAAATGAGACTTGAAAACATGTATGGGAACATTATTTAAGTCTCTATGGTGGTTTACACTTGTTTACAACCATGCATTCTTCACTCAGTTCTTTTCATCCACATCAGCTCATAAATAGGTTACCCACTATTTTGACTAAGACACCATACTTTAGTTGACTCCTATATGTGTTTATGGCCTTGTTTTAATCCTAAAACAATGTATATGGATCATTCATGCCTTATATATCCTTTAATACATGGAAAAGATTCATGATTTCAATTTCAAAGCCACTAAAACTTCACTTAAGACCCCTCTCATCTTACTTTCTGACTGAGATAGTCATTTACCCCTACATATATCAATGCTCTGAATGCATTATCATGGTGCCTATGAACTCTTTGCTACACCCTCTGAGGTTTATTCACATGTCTCTATTATTATATTCATTTTTATTACTCAAAAATAATATCAAAACATCAATTTCTAACTCACTGTCTGATACCCCTACTATAGGTGCATCTTTTGGCATTGTGTATGGACATGGAGAGCAGGGCAAGTCACAAACATAAACTACCATCTTCTCCTTGATGATATTTCTAGGATATAGATACCACTTAAACCATTTATATTTACTCATATTAGAAAATAGGCATAATTGACAACTTTGATGAAGAAAGGCCACTTTTTGAACTCAAACCTATAGAGAACACAAAATGATGTAAGCAAGGGTCTTGTAGATGCAATTCTAAGTTTTAAGGTAGTGAGAGTCAAATTAAGAACTAATATGTTTGTTTAAAGGCATCTTAACACCTCAAATGCAATTTTTATCCCTCAAATGAATAACCTACATTAATAACACTTTGAAAATAACCTCGAAAAACCTTCTTCTATATGAAAACACTTGCTTATAGATGAAAAAAGAAGACAATGGCAAACCTAAACAATCCTAGAAGAGGTTTATTGAGTTCTTGAGATATAAAAAATTTAGAAAACAATGAAAAGATATCGAGAGACACTAGGACACATATGAAAACACTCAACCTATCAGATCAAATGATTTTTTTTGAAACAAACTCAAACAGTGACCCCTCTTGGATGAAGAAGCATAAAAAGTTGCCTGGCTTCTTAATGATGGTTCATGAAGGAGGAGACATGAAAATAAAAAATATTTCCATGAAAATGAAGTGAACTTATATTATTTTGAACCCCCAAGAGTATTCCTCCCAACTCCACCTATACGGCTTGCACCAAGCATGCAAAGTTGACCCTTCTTGGCTTGCAAAGGCAAAAAAGATGAAATAAAAACAAAAACTAAACTTTTTGACCTTTTCTCAACACACAAAGTGTGTAAATTAATTTAGGGAGTTGAAGAGACACTATCCCGAGTTTTTTTTCTAAAGGTGGACTTCCCAAGTCCATATAAGTGCCATTAATGGCATATTTTAAAGGAGAAACTACCTCTTATACATGAAACTACTTCTTGAACTGACACTAACCACTTCCTAACATGTCCTGACCTCCTCCATGTCTAAATTCACCTTTTTAACAAAAATTCTTCCTTTTAAAGTCTGTACAAGTCATTTAATAAGCCAAAATATGACCAAAAAGGCATTTTTGCATATGAGACATGGTAAAGGATAAATTTTATGACTTATGAACACATTAAAACATCTAAATGACCATATTATGACATTTTAAGACAATTTGAGATTTGTACCATGTTTGACTAGAGTTGACTTTGGTTGACTAAACTAGTACAAGGAAGTTAGGCTTAGATCAAGGCTAGAACAGGGATGGGTGAGATGTTTAGACCAACATGAGACCTCTATAAGACATATAAGAACATTTTAAAAAGTTTTAATATGTATTGGTTTATCTAAATTGACTAAAGTCAAATTTGTTCAACACTTTTGATAATTCCTAGGGGTAATATGCTTGCCTATGTTAAGGACCAATAGGTTTATCCCATCCATTGGGAAAAGGGAGTCGAATGCACTTTGTAATAGTATGATCAGACCTTGACTTGACTAAAAATACTAATAATTGACCTCAAATCACATGAAGGAAAGACAACACACAATAAGACCAAGCAAACACACAAAGCAAAGACACACTTATGCTACTAAGCACTTAGGGAAAACAATACACAACATCAATCAAACTAATTATGTACATTCAACTTAAACATACCTCCCTTCCTAGATCAAAAGGAAAGTACCTTGAATCTCGCTCCTCATGAGATGAATGAGGTTTCAAAGCATTCTTTCTTTTGAGTGTAGTTCTAGATGACTCATGTTTCTCTCTTACTCCTTGTCTTGGCATGTCCTTTGATGGAGTCATCTTGAACAAGCCTCCAAGGTAGATTAAGTATTTCTAACTTTCGAAACATGCCTCATATTTTTTTCCCTTTATCTCATCGTGACAAATTTGCATCTCTATGCATGGGATAGCTTGTTGGAAGTATATGTCTTCTTGAAATGCCTCATTGTCCTTCTAATTTTTTATAGCCTCTTTAAAGCCTTCAAGAAGTGTTGTGTTATAGCACTCTACTGATGTTTTTTGTTCAAAATCTTCCTTCATGGTTGTAGGAGTAGCTTTACATGAAGTTATAAAATCAAACTTCAAACCTTATTCAAAAGATTTATAGTCATCATGGATTACTCCATCATGGTTTAGATCCTCTTGATGATGATACCTCTCAACATATACTTGATCTTCAATAGCTTGGGTTTGTGTTCTTAGGAGAATTTTCCTCTCATTATCTTCATATTCTTTGAACATTTGAATATATGTGTGCCACATGTCTTGTAGTCATCTCCAAAGGACTTGTAGGCCACATGAAACCTTCAAATTCATTTTAAATATCCTCAAATCTCTACCATAAGCCATCATCCGTCTCTTGATCAGAATCATGAAGGGGAACAACAAGAGAAACCTCTTCCTCTTCTTCTTTATAATCTAAAATAACTCTTTACAAGGCATATTTTTCAATACAAGGAATGTCATCTTCATTACCATTACAATCTA
Source organism: Torreya grandis (assembly GCA_037957365.1). NCBI lineage: Eukaryota > Viridiplantae > Streptophyta > Pinopsida > Cupressales > Taxaceae > Torreya > Torreya grandis. The sequence continues at coordinate 3,556,245 of JARHVA010000479.1, forward strand.
AAGTTTCTTCACAAGGAGTAAACTCTTCCTCACTATTAATCCAATCTGAAATCTCCATCTCCTTCTCCCTCATAGTGGTGTTAATACTAGGCATCTCAAAACTAGGAATTTTATCCCAAGAAGGCTTCCAAGGAACAATGCAATCCTCACCATTAGAAGGACAAAATGGATCAGTTAGAGGAGATGGAAAGATGGGTTCAATGGCTTCTTGAGTATGGGTAGGAGGGATTTTAGTAGTCTCAAATTTCTCTTCACTTCCAACTTCTCCACTTAAACATGCTTTGTTCTTCTTTTCACAAGTTGCCACTAATTCTTTCCATCTTGGGAATTTAGGCTTAGATAGTTCTCCATGGGGCTAAGATGCAAATGGAGGGGTAAATGATAGGATTAGTAAACTTGAGGTTTCCTTGGGCTTGACATCTTGTCTCTAGCTTGGGAAGGTAGGCTAAATAAACTCATTTTTTACTACCATGATGAATTGCCTTAAATGTTGGTTTTCCAATTCAATTTCCTTGTCAATATGGGCCTCAAAACTCAATCTTCCTTTCTCAAAATCTTCTCCAAATAAATAAACCTACCCAATAGTGATTTCCTCCTTCCTTTGGCTATTGTCTTGGATGGACATCCAAGAAGGGAAACTTTTGGGAATGCATGAAGGACTTGGGGCATTTTGAAGCATGGTTGGATTAGTATTTTGGAAAGGCATAGTTGACACACTTAAAGGCTGTTGTGGGGTGTATTGGAGCTACCAAGACTGAGCTAGTTCATTAACTCTCAAAATCTCTTCTAGGTGGAACATTAGGCCAAAAAGAACAAACATCTCATTAGTAATACCTTAAAAATTATCTCTCTATAGGCATCTATTCTTCCTTGACTTGATCCAAAGCATTTTTGACACTCTTGATACAATCACTAGGGATGACTTGATGACAACCATTTCTAGTATCAAGGTCTAATATTTAGTCTTTTTAGCCAATGAGAATCTTCTTAAAACTTGAAATGGAATGACTTGGATAGGAACTAGGTGGACCAGGTGAAACACAAGCTTGATAGAGGTCATGAAAAGATTGTCCAAGGACTTGTTCATATTGAGAGGGAATGGGAAAAGATGGATATGTCTTACCAAATTGTGTTAAGATAAACTCAAAATCAAAATAATCCATGAATCACTCATGACAAGTGTATAGAACAAGAAAACAACCTCAAATAGATTAATTGGATTACTTAACTAGTAGATTTATCCTTAGAGTCACCATTGGTGCTTAGTGAAATTGCCTCCAACGTTTGATATCTTGAGGATAACAATAAAACTCCTCAAATTATTGGAACAAGTATCCAATTGGGTGTGCCAAAAATTGTTGTCACTTGAAGTTTTACTCTTTAAGGAGATGACAAGTCTCTCCTTGTTCAAGTGTCACAATAGAACCACCTCAAGCCTGTGGGTGACCCAAAGTTGAAGTAGATCTCTAGATTAGGGCTATTTCCCATGATGTATCACTATATCTCAAACCTATTATTAAATGTTTTGGGGTGAAAATGGAAAAGGATAACTAAAATAAATCTAATCAAGGGGAGGTAATACACCAAATAGTTTCTCTACTCACGCCACTTACAATTCACTTGGAACCAAAAAGAATCCTACACATACACTTCAACCAATGGAACACTCAATGATAAATAAAATAAATATAATATAGGGAATGTGATACACCAAATAGTTTATCTACTCACGCCACTTACAATGCACTTGGAACCAAAGTGAATCCTACACATACACTTCAACCAAAGGAACGCTCCTTTTCTACCTCAATGTCTCAAGCACGGGGTTTTAGAGAGAGTCTAGGCTAGGAAGACTTAGATAATGGGCCTTTTAGAAACACTAATTAATAATTTAATCACTAAACATACAATACACATTAGAAACTTCTTGCTGACTTGCAAAAGAGATCTCTTAAATCACACAAGGCACTAGGAAGAGTAACATGTGAAGGTAAGCAAAATACACTTGAACAAGAATAATAACCATAGCATACACTTAGTGGAATATTTAACGAGGTAAAAATAATAATATTCATTAATTAAAGGGAAAAATTTGGTAGGGATTCACCATACCCAGGTGGAGAGATCCATGCAACAACAAAATAGGCTAGAATTTATAGCAATTGTAAGAGGAGAGAGAGAAAGGGAAGCTCAAAAGTCACTAAGACACTTGTCAAGAAATTATAAGGAGTTAAAAAAATCATGGAATATATCATGATACAAGTCCTAAAAGGAAATTAAAGATAAATGTCCCCCAACTTGTCTAACTAATCCATATGTGGTGTAGATGTTCTTGTGCTTACATAAGAAACTATTTTCATGATTTTCCTCCAAAAAATTCCCTCATCACTACATAGGGTTAGGTATGATGATTTATATAAAGGGTATAGGTTACTAAAAATCCCTCACATGCATTTTATTAAACACTAATGATTCCTATTCCTCTGACCATGCGAAATCATTCATGACAGTCACAAATAACTCCTTCTCATGCACCTCTCACACTTGGCACCCAAACCTTTCCAATTATGAAATTTTATCCATAAATAAGGAGCAATGACACTTTTTAATAGTGTCCATGGCATCAATTTCATTAAACCAAGCTAAAAAATCTTCCCAATTGGATTTTTCACCATTTTCACAAAGTGTCCACTATCCACCCACTAGACTAGATGAGATGAAGAAGATTGTAGGCACACTTTGGAGATAATATGACTCAATATATGGGCATGAGGAATTATAAAAATTCCTAATATCTCTCCCAAGGGTGGTTTCATCTTTTGAAACATCTCCATACCTACAAAAAACACAAATTTGTCAAAATAAGCCCTATTATACCTCTTTTGTATAGGTGTAGTATAGATGAATTACATGTGTTAGGTCCTTATATATTCCTTGAAATATTCCAATTAGTTTCATGGAATTTCCACTGCATCTAGATACTCTGCTTGCCTTCTTTCCCTAACTGGGTCCTTAGAGAGGGTTTGTAAGGGTTTTCAAAACCTTTTAGGTCTTCGTGTTTGTTCATAAAGTTGGAATGTTGAAATTTTATCTAAATTACATGGAGAAATTCTTAAGGACCCTCCCTAACTCCTTTGATCATTTTGAGGTCCAATGCAAAGTGTTGGAGAAGTTTCAAGCATCTCAAGATGGTCACTCATGCCATTTCTAAGCATTTTGTAGGCCTATGTGCACTTTAAGTCAAGAAATGGATTTTTGGTAAACTCTCCTACATAATGAAGGCTTAAAATTTTCTATAAATACCCTAAATACATTCTTACATCATCATAATATCTCACTTAGATCTAGAAATGAAAAGACCCCCCACTTTGGCATTAGGCCTAATGTTGCCTAGTAGGTTTGGCTTACACTCTTGAGCTAAAATGAAGTTAAATGGTTTTTATTAAATATCAAGAGGTTTGAAATATATTAAATATTTCTCTAAAAAGTATTCAAATCATTATAATTCTTTTCAAATGCTAGGACTAGAAGTGACTTCCTATTTAGAGTTAGGTTTGTACCCTACATAACTAGGTCTGCCTCTACGTCTTGTTGCATAGGGGAACCTATTTGACCTTAGAGATTATATATAGGTTTATCATTTTTTATTAATTTTTACAAAAATCCACAAACCCTCATAAATATTTTTTTGACTTTTGGCCCATGCTTTGATCTCCTTTTCCAAGTTGCAGGGTGTTGTACAAAGGGAAAAGTGCCCCCTGTCTGAGACAAAATAGGGGAAATTACCATAGTAGTCTCATAAAATAAACCATTGGATATGGTTATTAATGTCCCAATTATTTTCTCCACAAAAATTTATCTCCTAACTCTAATATTTGTCCCTTCAAATAACACAAATTCCAAGACTAAGTTTGTCTAGGAAACTGCCTGTAGTGTTATTGAAATATGACTATGTTATGTTTGTTTGGGGACCCTTGCCTTGCCAATTAGATATTTTAAAATAACTATATATGTATAAATTATCACATATAATTCCTCAAAATTCTATATTTATCACTTTTATCCCTCAAATCACCTCTATGCTCTATTCCCAAGACTAGATTCACATAATCCTAACTGTAGGCTACTTGACAGACCCCTAATCACCCCTTCCTGTAGGTTATGCTATTTGAAATGAGACTTGAAAATATGTTTGGTAAATTTATTTAATTATCTATGTTGTTTTACAATTTTTTACAACCATTCATACTTCATGAGTTCTTTTCATGCACATTAGCTCATAAATAGGCCACCCACTATTCTGATTGAGACGCCATACTTTAGTTGATTCCTATAGGTGTTTATGCCCTTGTTTTGATCCTATAAAAATGTATTAGGATAATTAATGTATTATATATATTTTAATACATGTTATAGATTCATTATTTCAATTTTAAAGCCACTAAAGCCTCACTTAAGAACCCTCTCATCTTACTTTTTGACTAAGACAGTCATTTACCCTTGCCTATATCAATTCTCTAAATACATTATCATGGTGCCTATGAACTCTTTACTACACCCTATTAGGCTGAGTCACATGTATCCATTATTATAATCATCTTGAATACTCATAAATAATGTCAAAACATCAATTGATGGATCACTATCTGATACCCCTACTATAGGTGCATCTTTTGGCATTATGTACGGACAGGGTGAGCATGGGAAGTCAAAAACATAAACTACCATCTTATCCTTGATGATATTTATAGGATATAGATACCAATTTAACCATTTAGAGTCATTAATATATGGAAAATATGCCTAATTGAAAAAGTTTATGAAGAAAGGCACTTTTTGATCTCAGACCTGTAGAGAACACTAAATGAATTTAGTGCTTTCATGGGCACTTTTGGACCTTTAGATGACTACCTTACATTGATATTTTTCTTCTCAAAATTGGCATAGTGATTTTTAATGATAGATAATACAAATAAAAATAATTATGAGTATTTAAAAGTGTTTTAAACTATGAAATATGCTATTTCCAAAATGTTTATGGACCTATGTTTAGTGTTTTCTAGGTAGACAAGCTTGAAATCATAGCCAACAATCTTGGAGGTGTTTTCAATTTTAAACTAGCCCTATTACACCTTTTATGGTTATTTTATGTACCATTTAATCATGCAAGGGTTCCAAGTGAGGTCATATCTCACTTTCACATTCAAATGACTATCTCAAACTCCTATTTAGGTCACCTGTAGGTGGAGGTTTGGTGCACCACAATGAACTATAGTATAACTTATATGGAGATCTCTCATAAACCTAAATTTTGATGCTTCCCACTAATAAACTAATGAATTTATACAAAAACCAAGAGTTTTAAATGCACATTCATATTTCCATACACCAGCATGATGTAAGTAAGGGTCTTGTAGATGTAATTCTAAGTTTTAAGGCAGTGAGAGTGAAATTAAGCACAAATATGTTTGTTTAAAGGAATAATAACACCTCAATTTCAGTTTCTATCCATAAAATGAATAACCTACATTAATAAAACTCTTAAAACAACCTAAAAATACCTTCCACATGAAAATACCTACTTGTAGATGAAAAATGCAGACAATGGCAAACCCAAACAATCCTAGAAGAGGTTTATTGAGTTCTTGAGGTCTCAAAAATTGATAAAACAATGAAAATATATGGAGAGACACTAGAAAACATATTAAAACACTCAAACTATCAAATAAAATCAATTTTTTTTGAAACAAACTCAAATAGTGACCCCTCTTGGATGAAAAAGCATAAAAAGTTGCCTAACTTCTTAATGATGGTTCATGAAGGAAGAACCATGAAAATAAAAAATATTATCATGAAAATGAAGCTTACTAATATTCCTTTCAACCCCCAATATAATTCCTCCCAACTCCACCTGTATGGCTTTCACCAAGCATGCAAAGTTGACCCTTCTTAGCTTGCAAAGGCAAAAAAGATGAAACAAAACCAAAAACTATAATTTTTGACCTTTTCACAGAATAAAAAGCATGAAATGACTTCATGGAGTTGAATATACACTACCCAAATTTTTTTTTTGAAGTTAGACTTGCCAAGTACATACAAGTGCCATTAATGGCCTATTCTCAAGGAGAAATTGCCACTTTTTGCATGGAACTACTTCTTGAAATAACATTGACCAATTACTAACACTTATTTACCTCCTCCACATGTAAATTCCCCTTTTTTATAAATATTCTTCCTTTGAAATTCCATGCAAGTCATTTAATAAGCCAAAATATGACCAAAAAGGCATTTTTGCATATGAGACATGGTAAAGGATCAATTTTATGACTTATTAGCATCTTATAACATCTAAATGATCATATTAGGAATTTTTAAAGACAATTTGAGCCTTTGACCATGTTTGAGCAAAGTTGGCTTTGGCTGACTATACTAGTACAAGGAAGTTAGGCTTAGACTAAGGCTAGAGTAGGGATGGGTGAGTTGTTTAGACCAACATAGGACCTATATAAGACATATAGGAACCTTTGAAAAAATTTCAATATGTAGGAATTGAACCAATTTGAATAAAGTCAAATTTGGTCAATAGTAATGATAAACATTATTTGCTAACTGATCACATGGTAAAAGAAGATAATAACCAAAGGGAGCATGATAAATAAAACCAAGTCACCATCACAATTATCTATGAAAAGAAAGGATAAGAAAACAAATAATCATGAAGATACAAGGAATAAAAAATCTAAATCATATGATTTTGTGAGGATTTACCAAGTCCTATCTACGGTCTTATAAAGTAACTCACAAAAGAAATATCCAAGGGATGCAAGAAGAAAAGAAAAATATAAAGAAATGATAAGGAAGAACAAACATATGTGAAAAATATAGAATATGAAATTAATAAGAAATATAGTAAAACAAAGAAGATAACTATATAAGATAAGTAATAATTTGACAAAGCATCAAATGATATAATAAAATCTATAAAAAGAAATAAAAATATAGTACATGTCTAATCTAAATATAAATGTAAAAGCATCATGTGTGTGCTCATAAGTCCTAGTAAATCTATCCACATACATTATCCAAGACATCAGATAAGTCTCTATGAAGCTGGATATGAACTACTAATAATGTGTCATCAATCTTTGTGGAATACTAGGCAAATACTTATTTTCTAATCTCCTCAATTGAAAAAGTAGGAATACTCATTAGACCATGTTGAGGAGGGAAATCATTCAAAGGATGATTAAAAAAATGTGTGGTAATGGGATCTATGGGAGAAGGAGGGTCCATGGGTGTAGAAGGAACCATAGGAGGTTTAAATATAGGAAAATAAGGGGGAACCTTATTGTGAGAATGACCTATGGGATAAATAGTAGCTAGTCCAAGGATAGCTATAAGATGATCTTTAAGATATTTCCAAAGGATATGACAATGATCAGTATCATGTGTGCTACATTGTGCCATATATAATACCTCTTACCATACTTAGGTATATATTCAGTAAGAATATTGGGAGGAGGTATGGTAGTGTCTATATACAAGGAAGAAGGATGCAAGTTATCAATATATTGTCACAACTTACAATAATGGGTTGAAGAATGAATATCTGTCTCATGAAATTAATAAATACACTTTTGAGTGTGCTTAGGAGGAACACTCATGGGAGAAGGTTTAAGAAGTGTGGAAGAAGAGGGAGAAGACTCATTACCATATTTGGTGGGCAAAGGATCCATCTTAGAAAAGGAATCAAACCATCACCAAAAGGAGGTGGTGATGGAGAAGGAATAGAGCTAGTCTTAATAGGAATAAAACTAGTGAAAGAAGCAAGAGTAGACTCATCAAAAATGGAAAAAGAAATAATATTTTTTTCTAACATAGGTTCCATTGTGGGAGGAGTAAGATCAATAGAAGGTCTAATATGGGTATCCCTAACCTTAGGAGTAAACTAATGATGGGAATTAGGGAACCTAGAGAAATGGCAAGGGTTGATCATAACACAATCCATGAGCATAGTCCTATGGGGATCCTTAGGAGCTAGAGGTGTCAGTGCCATATCTAATCTATTATAAATAGGAAAAATACAAAAATTAGGAACTATAGAAGTTAGAACATGAGAAGATACATGAAAAGACTCAAGTAAAGAAGAATGATAATGTATAATCTCGATATCATGGGCTTAGACAAGACCACCTAATAAAGGATCATCTAAAGAATATCCATCATCATAATCAGGTGAATGAAGATTGATAACACAAGTCAAAATAACTTTGTCATTAGAAGAAGCATGGTGAATATAATGACAAGTCTTGGATAATATTATAATAATCTCATCGCAAAGAGGTTTGTGAGAATGAGGTTACAAGGAAGTAGGAAGTTACAAGAGGAGATGAGGCATGAGATCAAAATTTTTAATCTTGAGATTAATCTCATTAGGCTGATCATCATCAGAGTCTAAAAGGTTGGGAGGAATATTACCAATAACCTTGGGATTCCCATTGTATCCTTTGGTTGAGTTGATAGGAAAATTTATATGTTGTGATTCACAAAATGGAACACTAAGTAAAGGCTCAAGAGTAAGAATATCAAAGACACCATGACCTTGGAATTATTCAAAATTGTAAGGGTTAGTATCTCCTTAAATGCTATAAATGGCTCAATTATGAGGGAACTTAATACATTGACTAGTAGAAAAAGTAATATATCACATACGATTAGTCTATGACCTACCAAGAAAGATGTTATAAGAAAGAATAAAGTTAAATATCATCACCTTCACATGAATGATGACAGGTGGGGTATTAGTGTGAAGTCACACACACCCAAGAGGAGGCATTTTATTTCTATCATATCCTTGGTAGGTGTTATGTGTGGACTTAAGATTTTATTGAAAATATCCAAGGGTTTTAATGAAATCAAGAGAGATAACACAAATGCCAGAACCCTCCTCAATCAAAGCATGATTAACTTGGATATCACCAATTTGAACACTAATAAATAAGGTAGGATCATCTACATGAAGTATAATCTCATTGGGAATCGTAGATGCGATGGGAAATTTTAATGAAAGAGAAGTGTCAATAGTTTCATCAATATTTATGGACATCTATTCACATTATTGCAAGATACTATCCTCAAAACCATATAAGGTTGCCTCTCATCCCACTAAGGGAGGATGAGGGACATTTATCTCAAATAATAGTTGCATAATATGGTTTCGATGATGGGGAGATGTCCTCATGAGTGCAAGAAATGGAATTTGATAAGGGAGATGAGTGAGCCCTACAATGGGATCCCATTCATCATAACCTATGAGAATATTGTTAGATATAAGCACATAATGGTTAAGGATATCTTTGAAGGGAAGAGCTGAAGAACATTGAAATTTGTGTTAATAAGAATGAGAATGTTTAGAAGAATGTTTTAAATCATGTTGAGTTGTTAAACTAATAGGTTTAGCTGGATCTTAAGAAGTAGAAGAGGTGTTAATAGAAGGTTGATTAACATTGGAATGAGAAGATGATGAAAAAGTGGTAGAAATAACATAGGATGTGTTATCCAAAGGAGAATCATAAGTTGGATCTTCATCAAAGGTTATAATAACTTCTTGTCCCAACTCATTTAAATGAGTTAGAGAAGAATCTTGGATAACATGATATTCTTGATAAGGAGGTGAGGTGTAGATAGGTTAAGAATCAATGAAAGCCACCACTCTTTGCATATTAGGCATGCTAACCACATTTTCTTTGTAAATTGGTCCCGCAAGACTTCTATGTTATTGGTGAAATATATGGGCTTGCCTTGGTTTTCTTGAACTAGTTGATGATTAGGTAAATGATCCTTATAAATAGCTAAATGAGAATTTTCTTGATTTAAATCTTGAGCTTTATCATGAGTTTTGTATTCTTTGAAATCATGATCATCATCTTGTTAGTATTGGCCTATGATATAATCATAGTCAAAATTAATTCCAAGAAGAAATTCCATGGTTAAATTATGAAGTTGTCTATAGGTCTCATGAGAATGATCCCAACTAGCATGAAACCAATAAAACTTGCTAGGATCATACCAGGTTTTCATAGGGAAAGTAGGGTCAATTTGTCAAGGAAGAGGCCTTGGTAAGCATTTAAACAATTCAACTAAGGAAAGAGGTTTATGAAAATTAATGTTATTTGTTGATAAGAGGAAGTTGGTTCCAAATAAGGGGTAGGAACATTAGTTTAAAAATGGTGAATAATATCATATGAATCATAAACATCATCACTGGTAACATTTTGATTTTTATTTTTAAGTAATATATGAGAACCTATGGAAGTTTTGGGTGGCTTGAATTGACACATAAGGAAATCTTGTCATTTAGATTGATCAATAGCCTCTTCCAAAGTGCATAGAAAAAGGGTATAGATTCAATATTTTAATTTGGGATAAAGATCATTAGTAAAGAGATGAAAAATTTATCATTGGCCATGTTGTGTTCACATTTTTTTGATAAAATATTCCATCATTTAACAAATGCTTGGGTAATTTCATTTTTTATTTACTTGTAATTGATGAAATGGGCCAAAGTGTTTTCATTAAGATCACCAGTTTGGAATTCTCAAACTAAAGCATTCAATAAATCCTCCAAACTAGTAATGGATTGAAGTCTAAGTTGATTATACCAATCTAAGGCATCATTTGTGAGGGTCTTAACAAGGAGCTTGGTAATGGTAAAGGTGTTTAATTTGACCCAATCCTTATAAATATTTCCAAATGTTTTAAGATGAAGAGAAAGATGAGTTGATCCATTATAAGAGATTATAGGTGTTATACCTCCTATATCAATGTTAGTAATTTGAGTAGTGAGAGGTTAATTTTGTACATGATTGATAGTTTTATTGATTAAATGAGGTTGAGGAATGAGATTTCCTTGAGAATATTGAAGAGGAGGGGGAGGAACACTTTGGTTATGTGTGCACTAAGCCATTGGTTGTGGTTGTGTTTGAAGATGAAAAAAGTGATTTTACATTTTCATCATTTGATTTATGTTATGGGTCTGTAAAGAATTCATTTGATTGAGAGTTTTGAATATAATTTGGTGAGTTTTACTAACATTATTAGAAGAGTTGTTTTTGGTATTAGTGGCTTGGGTACCACTATTGGTATTATTGAGAGTTTGAGATGAATGATGAGAATGAGAGGCACTAGTGTCAAAGCTTGCTTGTGTATCAAAAAGATGGAATAGTGAATGGAAGAGAGGAAGAAGCATAAAAATAATGAGTGCCTTAAGTAGAAAACAATGAACTAGTGAAAGGATTAAGGATAATGGATCTTAAGAGAGGTCCACTAGGTGTAGAACTAGCCATGATGGTTAAGATACTAGGCATGGAGGTAGAAGAAAGAAAAGAAGAATAAAAAGCATGAGAAGATGTCATGATAAAAGGGAGAGGTTGTGAAGAAAATAAATCAATACTACAAAATCCATTTGAGAATGTAGAATGTGGTGAATGAGGTTCATTTTTTTTACCACTAATCATGAGATTGTAAATGGTAGATGGATCTTTCCATTTATGTTGGGGAAATTAGTTAATAAAGAAAAGTATTATAGGAGTATACTATAACTTAGGTTGGTTCTCTAAGATAAAATAAGGATTATATTGTAAAGAGGTATCATGAGGGAACCCATAGTCTATTGTGCAAGTTGCAATATGGACATTACTAGCATTTGCAAAAAGAAATCTACTTTGTCTATGGGAGACCTTATGAGGATTGGTGAATTTCATCATGCCTATTGTTTGAGATTCAATGTTGTCACCCAATAATAAATCCATGATGAAAGGGGAAGGAAATAAAGATGAGAAAATAAAGGATTCAAAAAGTGACAAAAATAAAGCTATGTCGATCTGATCGACCTAGTGTAAAATAGGAATAATAAAGCTGGATAAGGTCCATTGAATAGACCCAATACAAGGAGTAGAATATGGTAGAAAAGGGAAAAAAATCCTAAAAACTATGTTAGGTCAACTTGATCAATCTATTATAATGCACATGAGCTATAAAAACTACTAGGTCGACTAGGTCAACCTTGTTCAGCTAACAGAGGTAGAAAGTAGGGTCTATGATAGTGCAAAGTTGAATTAGTCAACATATCACAATAGATAGGAAAAGAGAAAGAATTGCTAAAAAGATGAAAAATGAAATGAAAAATGCTTGTAGATAGTCTAGAAAAGTAGATAATGAAATGAAATGCATAATCAATTGAATTAATGTTGGCTAATCTAATTGGTACACATACACAAATTGCAATTTTAAAAGAAAAGTATAGAGCAAATTAGAAATAGAGAAATAGAAACTGGACTTAGTGTTTTGGAGATGAAAATAGAACATGTAAATGACTTATAACCTTTGGGAAAACTAGTCTAATCTATAGAGTTGGGTTGAGATGATCAACCAAGTGAGATAGGAACCTACAATAAAAGCTAAAAAAATGTGCTAAGTCAACCTGGTTGATCTAGTAAATTGAACTGTATGTCTAGAAATGTACTAAGTTAAGTTGGCCAACCTAGTTAACTAGACTAAAAATCTAGAATATGGAGCCTACACTATGAATCCTAAATAGGAACCTACTGTAAAGTGGTTGGAAATGTGCAAGGTCAACCTGATTAACCTAGTAAGCTAAACGAAAAGTTTTCAAAATGCTATAAACCTATGTTGGGTTGAGCTAGTTGATCTAGTTGCCTATTCCTACACATAAATAAAATTAGTTGGGTAAATATAATTGAGTAAGTTAAAACATATGATATAAAATATGTCAAAATGAATAAAATAGGTGAAATAAACCTTATAAGGGTTTGATTCATGTCGGGTTTATCAGAATGTATGCAATCAAAATTGTAGGGTGTATATGAATCATTCCTGAATCAAATAAGATAGATCAGACCTACCCTTTTGATTGGGGCATGCACTTGTTAAGTGTGATCATGACCAATATTAAGATCCACTAGAGTCAATTAGGGGATCACTTGTATCATCTATCACAACACATCATGTTACGTAGGGTTCTAAATCCTAGAATCTAACACAATCACACAACCCTAAAATAGTCATATGGTTTCTATATTCACTTATGATAATAAACAAGAAAGTAAACTAATCTAATAAAAAGAAAAGTAAACTAATCTAGTGCTCACCAAAGCTTGTGGTACAATGTGAGGGGTTAGAACAAAACAAATAACTAACAACTAAACTAAAATGTATAGGAGACATATACTCATGTCAATATATATGAAATCCTAAAACATGGAAGAAAATAATGTATACTACATTATCTATCTACTCTTATAAATGAGAAATAAAGTTAGGAATACTTACCCTTGAAGATGAACTTGCTGAGTCTCAACCTCTCCCTTGGCCAATGGTGTTTTGTAAGAGATTTTTGTGGCTTGTAAGGATAACCAAGATAAATTATCTCTAGGCTACATGACCTACCTAAGCATCCAAAATACTTCTCCACAAGACAATATTAGAGATCCAAAAGAAAGTATTAAACCCTAAAGCTTTATTCCTCATGTAGAATTTCCAATAAGTAGATATTCATTCTCACTTCTTCACTTAATTCAACTCTCTTATGAAATGGTAAGGAATGACCTTGTATATATAGTAGTAACTCACCCTACAAACTTTTAGACATGTTAGCTATGCTAGGTCAAATGGGTCGACCTAGTACATTATCGAGTTAATGGCTAAATTTTGTGCTCGGTTGACCATGATGTAAAGCAAAAAGGAAAGGCAAAGTATCCGTAGAATAAGTTAGGTTGACTAGGTTGACCTAGCTTATTGAATAGGTCAAAATGGAAACAAGGTAATAAATTAGGGATAAAGCATGACAAATGGTGGGAATAAATAAGAAAGAGAGAAATAATCTTAGGGTTCAAGGTTTTAGGAGGCAAGAGTGTAGATATCAAGTGGAAAAAAGAACATCAATCTTATGAAGCAAAAAAGGTCTACCTGCCCCTTTCTTGGTGTACCCCTTAAGGCATGTACTTGAGAGATTGAGACTTAGTAGGTTCCTACAAGATATGAAGTGCTAGTAATCAATAAAAGTGTGAAAATATTATGTGTATATAGACTGGGTTAAATTAAATACCTTTCCCACTAGCAAGATATTAGCCAAAACCCTCATAGGTGATGTTTTAAATTGATATAATGAATATAAAACTCATTCAATTAATAGTTTAGAAGATTTAGTAAATTCTCTAGTCTAAGAGTTCCAAACTAGTGATCTTATTGAGAATACCTAGGCCCATTTTATCAATTATAAGCAGCTTAAAAATAAAACCTCCTAAGCTTTTGTTAAAAGGTGGAAATTATTGTCCAAAAAAGTGAACATAACATGGCTAATGATAACATTTTCCATCTCTTTACCAATGATCTTTTTTCCCAAGTTGTAATATCAGGTCCATATTCTCTCTCCACATGCCTTATAGGAAGCCATAAACCATGCAAAATGTCAATATTTCCATATGCATCAATTCTATCCACCTCAACCTTCCATAGGTAGTCGTATCTTACATAAGAACAAGAATCATCATGCTACCAATGATGGTGGCATGGACTCTTACAATACCATTCATGATATTAAAGTTTTTGTTCCTAACCAAACATCAAAACTAGCTCCCCCATCTCAACAATTCACCAATCCTCAGTTATCTTCACCAAATAACATCAATGTTCACAAACCCTTATCCTCAACTAAGTTACTCAAACGTCTACCTAGGCCTCTTCCATGAGAACTTGATAACACTTATCCTATGAAATCATGGTATGAACCCAATAAATTTTATTAATTTCACACTAGTTGGGGTCACTCTCATGAGAACTATAAGCAGATTCATAATTTGGTTATGGATTTTCTTCTTGGTCCTAATTTTGACCATTATTTTATCATTTGGAAATGCCAATAAGCCTATGACATTGATTTTAAATCCCATGAAACTAATACCAAATCTCAAGCTTTACATCAATATAATGCTCATTTGGGCATCTATAAAGACCCTCTTTTAAACCACCAAGATAACCAAAACAAGCCCACCCCTTCAACCAATAATGTTTCTAAAGAGAATGTGGTTATTATGACTAATACTCGAAGGGTGGTTTCTTTCATTGACCCTCAACCTATCTACACACCTCCATTATCTTGCACCTTTCATGTTATCCAAGATTCTTCTCCAACTCACTTAAATGAATTGGGGAAATATGACCTTATAAATTTTAATGAACCAATTCCAACTTCTCACTTAGATAATACTTTGCATTATATTTCTACCATTCCTCCATCTTCTTTACTTAAAACCAATGACAATCAAACTTCTATTAACACTTCTTCTAACAATTCTTAAAACCATCCTACACTAACTATTTTAGTTTCTCAACATAATTTAAAACTTTGTTATAAACCTTCTCCCTCTTATCAACATAAATTCCAATTCTCTTCAGCTCCTCCTTCTGAGGACCTCTTTATACACTATGCCCATATTTATAATAACCTTCTTATGGGTTATGATGAGTGGAATCCTATCATAGAACTCACTAATTTCCCATCCTAAATTCTATTTTTTGAGCTTATGAACACCCTCTACATCATCAAAACTATCTGATGCAATGTTTTTTCAAAAAGAACATCCCCCATCCTCCCCTAGTAGGATGTGAAGCAACCTTATCTAGATCTAAGGATAGCATATTACAATAGTGTGAAGAGATGTTTATCCATGTTGAGTAAATAATTGACACTTCTCTTTCCCTCAAGTTTCCCATTGCTTCTATGATTCTTGATGAGATTCTACTTCATGTGGATGATCCTCCTTTATTCATTAGTGTCCAAATTGGCAATATCCAAGTCAAGTGTGCCTTGATTGAAAAGGGTTATGGTACTTGTGTTACCTCTATCAACTTTATCAAAACCCCTAGATATTCTAAATGCAATCTCAAATCGAAACACAACACATGTCAAGGATATAATTCAAGGAAAATTCCTCCTTTAGGTTATGTATAGATTCCCATTACCATCCCACCTATCACCATTCACATGAAGGTGATTATATTTAACTTTTCTTTATCTTATAACATTCTGCTTGGTAAGCTATGGACTCACCATATAAGAGCAGTTTCTTATTTGGCCTACCATTGCATTAAATTCCCTCATAATAGATCTATCTATAGGATTCAAGGTGACACTAACCATTGGAATTTTGAACAATTATAAGACCGTGGTGTCTTCAATATTCCTACTCTTGAACCTTTACCTAGTGTTCTATTTTGTGAGTCTCGACAATTCAAATTTACCATCAATTCCACTGGAGGTTATAATGGTCATCCCAAACTCATTGTTAATATTCCTCCTAAACTTTTATATTCCAATGATGATGAACCTAATGAGATCAATATCAATATTAAAAATTTTGATCTCTCACCTCATCTCATTTTTCTTAGTTTCTTACTTCATTGCAACCTCATTATCACAAACCAAATTATGATGACATCCCCATTATCTTGACTAAGAATCAACATTCCATTCATCACACCTCATTGGATGAAAATGTCATCCCTACCTATGTCATTTATATTCATGCACTTGATTACGATGATGGTTATACCTTAGACAATCCATTTTTATGCAGTCTTATTTAGGCTTATGATACCGAGATTATCCATTATTGTTCCTCTTTGCTTGAGTATTTTAGTGCTTCTTCTTGTATTCCATCATATATAGTTCCTAATTTTAGAATTTGTGCTCTCTATCATAGGTTAGAGATGGTGAAGATACCTACAACTTCAAAATAACCATGTAGGAGTATGCTTATGGATCATTCTATGATTGGGCCCTATCGCTTTGCTAGGTACCAGGACCCTTATAGCCTACTTATCCCCAAGATACATGAAACTATCCTTTATCCTTTTGTAGACCCCAACCCTCCCTTAATAGAGCCTATTTTGGATCCCATTCCTTCTCCTTTGATACTATCACTCCTTCCATCAAGCCTAATCTAGTTCCTTCACCACCACCACCCTTTCTTGGTGATGGTTTGCTTACCTTACCACTATTGACTCCTTTGACCACAAAATGGGATGAAGATCCTTACCAAAATCCTTCTATTTATATTATACCTCATCCTTTGATTACTTTTACTAAGCCTACTAAACAACATATATGTTGTTTCCATGACACAAATAATCATTCATCCATGCATTATTGGAAGCTATGATAATATATTGACACTTTGTACCCCTCTTCCCCTTAGTCCTTAGACAAGGCCATACCTTTCCAAAAGGTACTACCTGAGTATATACCTAAGTATGGAGAGGTGTATTTTCTTTGGGACTAATGTAGCATCCATCACACTGATCATTGTTGCATCCTTCAGTAATACCTTAAAGATCATATCTTAACTATTATTTCACTTTCTACCAATCTTCCCATAGTTCATTCTTGTAATAAGGCTCCCCACTATTGTCCCATGGTTCCACCTCCTACAGTCCCTTCTTTACCTCCTATTCCTCCACCCATGAAACCTTCACCCATGGACCTTCCCTCACTTATGGATCCTTCTCCACATGTGAATCCCTCACATATGAATCCTTCCCCACTAGTGATCCCTTCATCTACCATAAATTCTAATCCCATGTATTATTCTAAGCATCCCCTTCTTGATATCACTTCTTAACATGATCCATTAAGAATTCCTACCTTTTCTTTACAGGAGATCCAATGTGAAGTATTTTCCTATTTTTCAATAAAGATAGATGAGACATTAGCTACACTTTGCATCAAACTTCATAAAGACTTATCAGATGTTTTGGATAATTTGTGTGGGAAAATATATCATTACTTATGAACACATACATGGTGTTATCAATTTTTCATTTGTATTAGATGTGTTCTCTAATCTTATCTTTATTTATTTGTTATATCATCTGACATTGTGTTAAATTCTTATCTATCTTACATAGTGACTTTTATTTCACATTCCATAGTGCATATAATATCATTTATGTTTGAATATGGATGTATTATTTATCATTGCTTTATTTTTATTCTTAATCTTATTTCTTAAAAACTCCCTTTTTATATTTTCATGATTGTTTGCTTTCTTATCTCTACATATACATGGATAATTATCATTTGTGACTTGGTTATACAAACCTTGTTCCCTTTAGTCATTCCTTCTCTACCAAGTGGTCAATTAGAAAATAATTCATCTCATTATATTCTCCTTTCACTAGTCCACTTTGGATTTATGTAATTAGCTACTAAGAGGGGGGGTGAATCAGTAGTTAACAATGCACATCCAATTCCATAAACTCATTCATCATACAATAACATGAACATGAAAGCTTATACATCTAAAGCATGAACAAGTGCAAACATCATATGAACACATCATTTACATGGGAAACCCTCTAGGTGGAGAAAAACCACTCTCAAGAATACAAACTAATGGACTATAGTCCTATAAATATAATATAAACAAGAGACTTTAGACCAGTTCCAATTGATCAAGGAGTATCCACCCCTCAATTTAGTCCAACACTAACTAGACCTTTAGCTAACTCCAACTAGCAAGGAGGATACAACCCCCTAGGTGATTAAGCACCCACTAAAACACCTTTTTTATGATCTCCACCATTTATCTGATGTCTTCTACACTATATGATGACCTTTTGAAGCTCATACACCTGCAATCTACTTCTCTTCTCCAAGCAGACACACCTACCTCATTCTCTCAACCAAGTCACCCTTAAGAATGTTAGGTCTAATGAATTTTTAGCTCATGAATCTAATTATAAAAAAATGAATGATCCTCTACACCATATCTTGGTCCTTAATGACCCATATTTTCTCCTTGACTGAACTCTTTCCTTTGCTTTAATACACTTTGCTCTCATGCCTACACAAATAGGCTAATTTGACCTTATATATATATCACTCCATCATCTAACCCATCTTGGTCAGCCAAGATACTTTCCAAAATTGTCTTACCCTTATAAAATATCCTCATACATGTTACATGAATGGTACAATCTCTCCATAGGTCATCCAAAACCCAAATCAGGATTAATCTTCCTTTAGATCTCAATTAGGCCTAATGCATTAGCCCTTATAAGTTCATTCACCATATATGACCATCTCCATGAATAACATCCCTCACCAATGATTAAAACACATCAAACATACTTCAAGTATATAATTTAACACTCCCACATGGGTCTAAAACATTTGGAACTCTAATTCATACCTTGAACCAAGCCTTTTAGACTACTCACTAATAGACCTAGAAACCCAAAAAACATAATCATATAGAACTGAAGCATACAAAAGATTTTATCAAACAACCACATAAAAATACACATATATTTCCTCCATGAAATAAAAAACACCTCAAAATCTAGTTTTCACCTTCACATAGCTCACACAGGTCCAAACCAACTCAAATAAACTAATTACTCAAACTGGTCATGCACACCAAAAATTTAGTCAAAGATCTTTGATTGCTCCAAAAAAACTAGAGATAAAGTATAAATAAAAAATACATGTACTAAATATATGACACTCATATAATATCACCAATATCTCACTTACCTCAAACTCTACTTATAATAGCTCAAACTAGCCTCTCTAAATAGGCCACTTCAAACTACCTATAATCTCCAAAAACCAGTCATGATGAACATGACATTTAACACTTGTGTAGACACTTCCTTGATCTAAAAATTCATTAATTTTATCCTATGATAACCTTATAAAATTTCAAATCACAAAAACCATATGCTTCAATGCCACTTTACTACTATAAACCATTCTCACTGTCATAGGTTCCAATATATTGTCTTACACAGACTAGTCATTTTATAAGCACCATCAACACTTACACATAAGTTTACTAGGAGGTATATGTCTTTAAATAAGACCCCAAACCCATTTTTACATCCCGAAACACCTGTAATCAATCCTTAAATAGGTTCTCACACTGATTGGCTTTTGTTCATTGTTTGCTCCATTTCCACTCTAGCAACTAGTCAACTAAATTGACCTAGATAATTGACACAGTGAATATTTCTTGCCAAAACAACTCTATGGACTTCAATAAAAAATCCTAGCCTTCAAGATACAAAACATATTATGTTTTAACTTAGTCAAACCTACGTGTAGCACTAAAATCTTTAGAAATAAGCATATTTATGTACCTTCTACTCACTTCCCTAAACACCACTACCACCTGGAGATTCCTAGAGGATTAATCTATAAATTAAAATAGTCAAACTTGGTCAACCAATCCATTCTAGGTCCTTTCTATCAATATCTTTCCAATCACTCCATTAAGAGGGTTTATAGAGGGTTTTGACCAATTTATATTCTTAACGAATGTTCATAAAGCTCTATCCCTCAATCCAATATAAAATACTTGGAAAGGATTCTTAGGTCCATGTTACACCTCTCCAAAAATTATCATATCTCCATGAAAAGTATACACATGCCAATGAGTATCAAAAACTTCTTCTCAAGCTAGAAAACCTCATTTCTAGCACCCTTTAAAGCTTCTAAACCAACTTTCTAACTTTTTTGCTCAATATCTGACCTAAAACCTTATCAACATGATTAAAAAATATTTCCTAAACATCTATCATGTAAAAACAATATTCACCAACCTGGAAACACCCTTTGACCCTTCACAAGGCCTCACAAGCCCACATAAGCCAAGTAGGCCAATGGCCAAACTATCTTTTAGACCACTAGACATCTCTTGAAAACCATACACATATCCTCTTATCACCATATACATTTCTAACATGAAAATTCCAAGCATATTGAGCTCATCATCATGATATAGCTCTCAAAGTACTCAAAACCCCATATGCAACAACACATGGTCAAGCCCACAAGGCATATGATGACTTTCACTCCATCTAAAGACCACATGGAAGGAATCCAATTTATCTCTCAACCATATGGACATACCATTTTATCTCTCTCTATGCTCCATTCCATCCACTCATGCTTCCATATAACCAATTGCTCCCACAAGCTTTCACTAGCAACCAAGACTGAGCTAAGCACTAAGATAATGCATATTCAAACAAAAACACTCACATGCCACTTTTTCATCACCAATTCCACCAATATCCCACCATATATCTCCTTTATTCCATTTATCCCCTTTTCAAAAACTAAGCATATATATGGTTGAGACTTGAGATAACATGTGGGTTCATTATTCAGCCTAAGTGTTCTAGTTATTCTTATCTTTGGTCACTTAGCTTCATTTAGCATAATAATAATATAGCTCATTCATATGTATCACTCTATCTCTCATGACTAGTTATTCTAAGTTGTATGGAGGAGGAATATTACAATATCCTTTAAAACATTCAAAAGCCAAATCATTTAACAAAAGGCAAAAACATTTAAAAATTCTTAAAAGTTAAATCACACTAAAAGATATGATTCAAATAATATAATATTCTTATATTAAAATCTCAAAATCCATAGTTAGCCTCATGATAGATCCAAGGTCCATTGGGGTGTGGTAGACCAATAGAATAAAAAAATCTTCTAGTGATACCTACTTTCTCATGCAAGTACCCAATATTCGTAGTAGACTGATGGCTTTATAGGGGGTCCTAAGAATGGGGAACACATTGTGGGAAGGTAGGTCCATTTAAATTTTCATACATATATCCTTCATGAGATGATCTATATACTTCACTTGTTATCCCAAGCTTTGTGTTCATTAGTCAAAAATGTATTAAGTCCTTGGTGTCGATAGTTCTTAGCCTTTCTCACTTGCCTAGTGTGTCTCATTCTTACTAAGGATTTTCAAATCACCCATGTGGTGCCTCACATTCCTTATTTACATCATCATCTCCTTATTTACATCATGTGGTGCCTCATATTCCTTATTTATATTCCCCTTGTTAGATATTGATTTTATCTGGTCACATCCTCGATCACATCTACCTTATTACACATCTTGGTTTATAGTTTGTGAGTTGTATTGTAATACCTTGGATAGGACTATGCCTTCCTTAAAAACACCCTTAAACCATTTTCTTACCACAACATCTCATTGTCATACTAGTCATGTCATTAGGTGTTTGTGTTTTCTTACATTGTATTTCAAAACAAGCATTAAGTTTGAGTATTCTTTAGATCTTTTGATTTTCATTTCTCCATCATGTTCTTGTTTGATTTTTGTGGACTTTACTGATATTATATATGAATTTTTTCATTCTTACATGTTTCTCTTTATGTATGACTTCTTCATGTTTATCTTACATCTTGACTTACATTTCATTTTTAGTCATTCATGTTTTTCTTTATGTTTGATTCAACATGCTTATCTTACATGGGGTTACTTTTCACTTGCTCACAAATCTTTGTTCAAGTTTTCTTGTATGAACATTCCTTTTTTCCATTTATGTTTTACGTACTCCCAATGTGATTTAGTATGTTCTACATTCATTTTTGCCATTTTTGTTTTACATGCTTCCCAATGTGATCTAGTAAGTTTTACATTCCTTTTTGCCATTTTTGTTTTACATGCCTCCCAACGTGATTTAGTATATTATACATTAATTTTTTTCCATTTATGTTTTCCATGATTTCCAATGTGATTTTCTATGTTCTACAATCATTTGTCTTTCATTTTCCATCATTTTGTCATTCATTTTCCATCAATATTTTGGTTAAAACCTTACTTTAACAATTCTAATTTGCTAATTTTCCTGAGTCCGTCATATCTTTGTCTCTACTAACTCTTTTTCAAATTGTAAAATTTTATAGAATCCCAATGTTGTAGAGAATATTTTCAAATATTAGTTTCATATATTGCATTTTTTTATAAAATTTTTGTCTAGTTTTTTCACTAATCTCCACAAGTTCACCTAATTTTCTTCACAATTGACACCTTCACTTCTCTTTCAATCTACATATTTATCTACAACACTAAGGTAAGTAAATGTATGTGTTTTTTAATTTTGTCCTTTAATTTATATTATTTACTCCTTACTACATTTTGCTTAGCATCAACATTATGTGCTCCCATGGTCTATTCTCAAAGCACCATCTTGTGTTGCACTCACATGACATGTGTTGAGCTTCATGTGGGGCATATGTATACACGTAATATTTTCAAAATTTTATAACTTACTGAAACTCTCTATGTTTTAGGAACCCATTGAGTCTCAATCTCTTTGAGTGCATTCCCTAAGCGGTGCACCAAGAAATTGTTAAGATAATTAAAACCCATATCTATCCCCAAATCACATACAAGAGAAACTATGAAACAAATTAATCAAACATGCACAAAACAAGATACACTAGATTCAACGTGGTTCACCCAAGATGGGATACATCCACCAAACTTGTCGAATATATTATTTCCAACAATACAAGAGAAACAAAATCCTATAACAAACCCTATTACACCCCTCTACCTTTTTCACCTCATTTCTATGTACAATAATTCATTGTCATACATATTAAACATATATAAATATATTTTAAGTAAAAAATGCCTAAACATAACCTCTACCATCATATTTATAAACCTTTAATTATTAGCCTAGATTGATTATAAAATTACAATTTTACAAGGTAATTTTAATAAAAAAATTCTCTGAGGCACGTGGAAATCCCCCTTACAACCTACCACACCATTAGGGATTCAAAGAATGGGATCCAAACCTCTCTAAAAGAACATCAAAATTTTAACCTCTGACCCTAAAAGATAATCAAACTCCACACATAATAGAAAGGGGTGGGTAGACCATTAGTGCTTTTCAAGATTGTTATCCCTTTTGCCACTTATTATCTACATGCTTGTCTCCTAAAAACCTTATCCATAAGTTTTTAATTGTCTCTTACACACTCTCCATCTATTTTTACCTTTTATCCACCTTTTCCTATTCTTAACCAATTTTTGACTTTCATCTATACTAGGTCGACTGGGTCAAATTGATTTACGGTCTAGGTAAGCTCTTGGCCAACCTAGCTCATAACCTAGTGAATTTTTATCCTTAATTGTGCTAGGTTGATGGGGTCGACCCTATTGGATGAAAATTTTGAAAGGGATTAGGGTTAAATTAACCTATATATACAATTTCAACTCATCATTATTTAGAGAAGATAAGAAGAAGTAAGAGCTATTTCACATATTCTTATCCACCATTCTACTCGAGGAATAACTTTAGGGTTTCATACTTTCTTTGGAGATATGAATCTTATCTTGTGGAGAAGTCTTTTGGATGCATTGATAGGTTGTGCAGCTTCGAGTTAATTTATCTTTATCATCCTTGCATACCACAACAACTTCTTATGAAGCACCTTGCCCAAAAGAGAGATTGAGGCTCGATGAGTTCATCTTCAATGGTAAGTATTACTAGCTTTGTTTCTCATTTTCAAGAGTAGATAGATATATATTTGTACTTTTCTTCCATGTGTTAGGATTATATATACATTTATGTTAGTATATGTCTTCTATGCATGTTTACTTTTATTATTTCTAACCCACACTTCATGCCACAAGGTTTGGTGAGTAATAGATTATATTTTAATTTACTTGTTATTAGTTTAGTGAGATATCAAAACATAAGACTCCCATAGGGTTATTGAATGATTATGCTTAATTAGAGGCTTTGGAACCCTCCCTAGCATTGTGTATTATGATAAGAGATCCCCTAATAGAGTCTAAAGGATCCCCATATTAGTCATGTTCTCAATTATCTAATATGTCCCCAATCAAAACTGTATGGTATGATCTATCTTCTCTAATTTAGGATTGATTTATAGACATGATGCGTTTTCAAATTCATATAAAAAGCACATTGAGGATACCTTCTTACCCAAGCATAAAAATCTTTAAAGAGGCTATGCCAATAGTTTCTTGTCCTCATGATTTTTTCCACCATGGTTCTCAGAGAGAAATGACCCCCTACTACTCCATTATGAAAAATTTTAAGCAATACACCAAACTGATCACTATTAATACACCTCAACAATACATCATTTATATCTCTCCTAAAAATAACACCATATAAAAGACAATAAGGAATAGTTTACAATTTAAATACCTTATTTTGGGCCTACTCAATCCATTATGACACTAACCATTTTTGAAGAATTTGATGATGTCTTGTGTCCAACTTTGTAGATTTATGAGATCAATTGGTTGATGGTAGTCTTGATTAGCTAAAAATTGATCTTTTGGTTCATGGAGATTTGAATCCAAGTGCTCACCTAGACCTTTACCCCTTACCAACTTGGTCACTTTGATGTCAACATCATACTCTATGATCTTTATAATATACCCTACCTTATTTGCATTTAGGTCCTTACTCAAGAGGAACTCCTTGATGCTAGGATGAGAGACCATGAGGTGAATTTTGTTATTTGAAACCATGTGTCTAAACTTATTTATACCTCTTACAATAGCAAGGACTTATTTCTCCACAAATGTATATTTGGCTTCATAATCCTCTAAACCTTGAATAAATAATGTAATAGGTTGTACAATACCCTCATCATTATTATGCATAAAAATAGCTGAGATAGTGTCAAGCTTAGAAAATGTATATAACATAAATTCCATTCACATGAGTTTCTCAAGTTTGGGGTTAATGGGCCTTGGCTTTTCCCTCACTAGTTTTTCTCTAGGATGTAATTCAATAATATGGTGGGCTAGGATAGGGTATAATCCATTTAGATCCTTATATTCCTAATAAAATATATCATTTAATTCTCTACACAACACAATGAATGCTTATTTTTTATATGGATATCATACCTTACCCAGTTTAGGGAGTTTGTCCTTGAAGATTAAGACCCTTTTATAGTTCTCCTCCTTTGTGGACATGCCCACCTTATCTTCTTATTTTGGTCATCCTCATTTAAGATGATCTTTAGAGTGACCAATAACTTAGGCATATTTTTTTTCTCAACTATATAATCTTCTCTTCATATTGATCATGAAGCTTCTTTTGATTTCTTGAAGAGAACTCAACTTCCTTTTGCAAGAATTTTACAATATGTTTATCACTATCAAACATTTTCCAAAAGAATTCATTGTTATAAATATAAGGCATCATAATGACCTTTATATTTGAATATTTTACTTCTTTCTTTATGTCATTAGGTGTGTCAAATTGTGCCCCTATTGCAGCCAACTAATCAACATGCTTATTTTATTCTCTTGGGATTGGTTGTATGTTGAATGCACTAAAGTATTCAAGTAAATACCACACCCTATGCTTATAAGACTTAATCAAATATTTCTTAGTGGCACTAATATTCTCACTATCCCCATACACTTTCAAAATTCTTGATTTCCTTCTTCTTTGGCTATTGAAGACCATGAACAAGGCCTTCATACTTGGCCACATTATAGGTACAACTAAAATGGAATATATATGGGGAGTAATACTAATTTTTATATGGAGAAAGAAACATAACACTGGCTCCTAAACCAATATTTTTCCTTGGACCATCAAAATAAATCTTCCACATTCTATCATTCTCATTCTCCTCCTTGGTAAATGAAGGTATAAATGTTCCTTCCTCGTGTAGGTAATACACCCCTAAATCAGTCTCTTCCATGAAATCATAGGGATCATACTCATAGGTATTATAACCATATTCATTAAATAAGAGATCATAAATACCTTCAAGAGCATAAGATGCTATATCATCTATGGCATGATCCTCTTGCTCATTGATAGTGTAATTTAGATTGAAACTAGTTTCCACATATGGTTCAATGTGGAACTTGGCCAATAACTATGTTCTTATTGTGAATTTATCTCCATAACTTATTATAAATTATAATAAATACAAATAAATAAAAATATAACATTTTATCTTGGTAGTGAAATATCTTGATGGGGAAATGGCTAGGTGTGCAGGTAGATCCACCACCACTATGTCTTGTAGTATTGGAAAGCTTGGAAAGTCATACAAGAATACTTTCAATATTTTTATGATCCCTATTAACTTGTCTAGTGTTATATCAAGATTCAAAACTCCTTTTATATAAGGTTCATACTTCAATCCCAACTTGTCTACAACTAGTTTAGGCATGACTAAAGTGCTTGCCCCACTATCCAAAATGCAATTATGAACTAGCTTATCTCCCATAATGAGGATGAGATAGAAATGTGGGGGATATTCAAACTTGGTGGAGGGTTTAACAATATGATAAGGTAAATTTATGATGGATACACTAATATGCTTTATTGGTTGGGGGGAATATGGAGTTAGGATAGTTGTTCTTGGAGTAACTCTTTTTGACTAGGCATGTGGAGTATCTCCCAAAGAGATATGCTTATTTTTGTGTTCTTAAAGGAGTAAATGATATTAAAAGGAGAGAAACGAAAATTTTATTTCATATTTTAAGGAAATGTAGCACATTGAATTTGAGGCAATCAAGGTATTACCACCCTTCTCAAGTTCTAATTTTGAAGAGGTGCAGAACTTATATAGGTTACCACATATGTATCCATACCTTATTTCCTTGAAGGGGGTTGTTTGGAATTATATCCACATATTTAACATATCCAAAATATCTCCTCTTTGACCTTGTGTTGTATGCAACTAAAGTGCTCTAATTTATGACAAAACTATCATCTTTATATGATAGTTTATAAAGCTTACTCTCGAATTGCTACACTCTCCACTTGGTTTTCCTTACATAAAGCCATCTCTTTTGAGTTAAATTAAGGATTATATAAGTCTTTAGATACCAAGGATTGACATTATACTTCATTATCATTCATGAAATTACCTTGAGGCTACCCTTAATAACTTGTCCATTCTTCTCCTTAAACTAGGTTAATATGGATAGAAACCTTAGCTCTTATGACAGGAGCATGATTTGGATTTTATACATTAGGTGACCTATTGAGATTATGTTGACCTTTTCCCATCCCTTGACCATTATGCTAAGGTGTAAATCTATTTTATTATAGAGGGTAATAATAGGAGTTTTGGTAAGCTCCAAATTGTTGATTGAATTTCTTAGTTAAAACTTTTAAGGCCTTATATTTTGCTTGGGAATAAATTGCAACATTTGGTTTATTTGGATTATATTTACACTATTTATTTGGATTTGGAATTGGATCAAGGCTTGTAGGGGTAGTAGTCATGTTATAAAAGATAGGGATTAATAACTTTGGAGGGAGTTCACCAGCTTGGATCAAACCATTCTCAGCTCTAATAACCACATCATAGGCATCAAACAAATTATATCTTCCCATGGACTACAAGATGATATTTATATCAATCCCAATAACTCTGAGAAAGGTTGCGAAAAAAAAAATTATGGGGGTCTCATGGGAGGTGTAATCCTATTTCATGTCCTTTGGAACCTTTAATTTAAATCATGTATGGATTCCTTATTCCCTCTTTAGATGAGATATAGCTTATGGATCAGTGATTTATGATCACTCTTATCTTGAAATCTTTGAGTCAACAATTCCCCAAATTCATCCCACATAGTAATGCATACTCTAGGTAAGGTTTTATACCAATCAATGGATTTTTCCTTAAGGGACATGTCAAGCAATCTGATTGCTATATTAATCTTTGTGATATTATGAACTCTATAGAAGTTAGATATTTCTCTAATGTGCTCACATGGAGTGATAGGACCTTTTCCATTGAAATAAAGGACACTCTTAGTGGCATTGGAATGGATATCATCATAGGCAACAAGGTTTATAAGATTTTTAGTATATAAATCTAGGAAAACATGTTTCCTATTTATGTTACCTTTAATCTCTTATTCACTCTCTTGTTCCTATTGACTTTCAAAGTCTTATTTCTCTTTAATATCTTCTTCAAAATTATATAGTGTCAAGAAAGGCTCAAGGTATTGAACTTCAAGAGGAAGCTCAAGATAAGGGAATGAATTTTTAGAATGATCACCTCTAATATAAAATGAACTATTAGTGACCATGAAGCATATAATATGATAAATTAGTATGAAACTAGATGTTTTACCTTCATTGGAGTCACCAAATTTTGAGTAAGAAATACTTATGCAGTTGTGATAATGTCAAGACCATCATTCCCTTTGATAAGAAGTGCCTAATAAAACTATCTCACTAGGCATGATAAATCTATTATCACTTAATTTTACACCCTTGGAGAGGTATTTCAAGCCTAATCCAATTAAGTTAGATAATGGGATTACCCTTAGACCTGTGGGTTGTCTATAGTGGGGTAAACCTCTAGTTGAAAGGGCTAGCTTCCTATATGTATCTTGATTGCTCTTTTACTAACTAGTTAGTGTATGAAAAGGGATAAAAACTATATAATTGTAAGAAAACTAGAATAAAGTGATGATATAATAGAATATTTTATCCAATACTATCCTATACTTACAATTTTAATAGGTACAACTATAATATAGTCTATACTTCAAGAGATAGATTCTAACATAAGTATTTCAACCTAGATATTATGTAAGTATAATAGATAAGGCAAAAGATTAAAAGGATTGATAAGACACTACTTAAAATCCAAAATAATTATCTACAATACCACATTTAATTTTACTTCAAGTGAATGACAAGAAGACAATGTATCCATACCTAGGTGCACACAAGTAGGACAAGATGCAAGGATAAATAATTTTCTCAATAACATCTATCAAAAAATCATTTAAAATAATAAAATATTAAATTGGAAATATTTAACAAATTTAAATTTATTTATGAATTCAAATATGAGTAATAAAAATATAATGGCTTTGCCTAGTATTCTTGTGGATAGATTACAATGCCAAAACTAGGCATACTTATAGCACCAATGAGGGAGAGAGAGAAATCCCATGTCAAGAATGGAATATTGGTAGGTTAAAATAATGGATAAATATTTATTGTATTTATAAGAGTTATGAGGAATCATATGAAGTCTTGAATAGGTGTTAGCTGGCCTCCAAGTCTTTTATAAATCACCTTAAAGTCATAAGAAGTCAATCCTTGAGGAGTTCATAAACCTTCTTGAAAAATGATTTGATTTGTTATAAATATATTCTTCATATATATTTAAATTTAATTAATATACATGTAAAATTATGGAGAAACAACTAACCAAGGTGTATTCATCATTATTTACCCTTGAAATAGGCTTCCTTGAAAGGGGGAAGTAGCATAACTCATAAGGTGCAGCCTGTCTTCTTGAGAAATGAGGAGATCATCTAATTATTATTTTATAACTTATAAATAAAAATTATAATCCTAAAATATTAAATAAAAACCCTTTTAAGGATCTAAATTCTCAAATTGACATCTTGAAATGTTTTACATGCCTCTCAAAGATTCACTTCAACTTTGGTTATTTAGCACTAGTTCACAGTTAGGCCTAGTTGTACATGTTAGTTTATTTGAATGGCCATTAAAACTAAATGTAACCATATATAAAATATTAATAAAATTTTATAATACCCAATAATCCCTCCATAATATGAACAAGACCTCTAAGGCATCATTATTTATTATTCTTGACAAACTAGGTAACTAGGTCTCTCATTCCTAGTACACCTCAAACTGTCTTCTTTGTGTAAACCTATAGGAATAGTTTAATGAGAATATGAAGGGTATTTATGAATTTATGTTTTATAAAACATCCCATGGTACATTATAAAATGAATTTCAAGTATTCATCCATGTCTGTACCCTTGAAAATAATCAAAACTAGTAAAAGAAAGGGTATTTAGTGTGTATATACAGGGGACATCAATTTAAAATTTGATGGTGAGGAGAAAAAAATATTTTTATAATTTTTAAATTTTTATAGATCCAAAATAAATCATTTGGATCTATTAAGAGGAAAATATCTCATATCACATTCACTCAAGGGTGTTAGTAGGGTTTAAGACCTATTTTGGGTCTACATGATCATTCATAAAGCACTTGCCACCAATTAACCTCATTCCAATTGGAAAACCATATTGAAACCCCCCCCTCCCCCACCCCATATCTTCCAAATGGATCATATCCCCATTAAAAGTGTGATATATGGTGTGAACCTATGAAGTTTCTCTTCAAGTAGCAAACCTAGTTTTGTTTAACATGAGAGAGGTCCAAATTGGGATTTGGTCCTCAAAAATCAATCTCACTACTAGGAGAGGTTTATAAACCTTTAAAAAAATCTTCCTAATTTTTATATATTATTTTTAAATGGTTATTACTCCACTGTGTGCATTTAGTGCATTAGTCAGGAAACTTGAGATTAGAGACCTATCATCTGCTTGCTAGCCCTAAAGGAAATTTAGGTTAAAAACTAAGGTATTGTGAAACTTGAGAGTGTATTAAGACCTTTTATATGTTTATTTATTACCTAAAGGGACATACATAGGGTTTTATATGCTTATTTTGTGTTTTACATTCAAACAGACCTCTTGGTCTCAAGACTATCCCTTGTTAATGGAGTGAGCAAGGTCTGAGATAAAATAGTGAGTATGCCTACTACATTTATGGATTTTAGGTAACCATTTATGATTATTTACACTCATAAACATATTCTTATATCAATTTTAAAAGTGTAATTATGTCTATAGAGGCCTCAAAACATCAGCCTCTCTCATGACTGGGCAATCTAGTCTAGTGGTCTATAACTATATGACTGTACCTTATGTGACAATCTTATCTTTTCACCTTTGGGAATTTTAGATGATAATTATAGATTATGGATATTATTAAAATTCTAAATTCAAACCTAAATTTTTTTATATGGTCTGTATTATATGAGATTCTTCTTGAAACCTTCAAACTGAGCTTCCAGTTATGAGTGTCTTGCTTAGTCAAATAGTGGCACTTACTCAATGACATCAACACCCATTTGATTGGTGAATGGTATTATATTCACATACTTTTAATTATGCACATGGAAATATATAATGTTTAGCAATGATTTTAGCCCATCTTTTACATGTATCATTCACAAGTGTCTCAAAAAGGCTAGTTTTAGGTGCACTCTACCCATGACCATTGAGTCATTAGGAAACCTATCATCATGAAACCTTCTTGAAAATTTTTAGGGGTTATGTGGGAGGTGAGTTAATGTCTTAGGATGATATATATTTTGAAAATTCTCACTAATCACATTGAAGTCTCTACCTAATGAGATAAAATTGTAACATGAAGAAACATGGAGGTGTCTTGAATTTGCATACACTAAATAAGTTGACATGATGGAACTAGAAGACCTCTCTAACCCTTTTTAATATCTTAAAATATTTAATCTTTAACAATGATTTCATATTTTCAATAAGGCTTCCAAGAAATCAATGTGGTGGGGTTTAGAGCTTTCTCTAAGTAGTTAACTATATTAGAATTTGTTCATAAATAAAAAGAGCCTGACCTAAAGAGCAATGCCATGAATCTCAAGCCTATTTGGGTCCCCATACCTGGTAAATAAATTAGGAGCCATCTCTTTATATTTTTTACAAAATAATCACTTAGACATGACCCTTACAAAACTACCAAAGGACTTGATGAAGTGTAGATTGAGTATTTTTCCATTTTGAACCTGTGAAAACTCTTTAAATGTTTAAAAGGCCTGAGTAACGTGGAGAGTCACTTCTCATATGTACACTCTTAAATATGATTGTATAAATGATCAAAAATACCCCTTGTAGCTCAATTTTGTCTTCTTTGAGTGTTGAACCTATAAGGTCTAATCACCCTCTAACTTGCTCTAACAATCAAAACATTAGAAAACACCTTTTCATGCTTTATAAGTACCACTTGTATGTACCATACTTCGTATTCATCTTGGAATGACTTTATAACCCTTAGGAAGCAGTTTTAAGTGTAGAGAAAGCTAGTGAAACTATATGACCTCATGGAGTTGACATTTCATTTGACCAAGACCCTAAAATACCTTATATGGACTCTATTTCACCCACTCTAACAACTTATACAAGAAATAAGCTTTGAAAAGAACCCCATTGGCCATAATAGAAACGTTAACATCCTTAAAAACCTTAATTTATGCTAAGAAACCTTAATTTATCTGAGGTGACTAGAAATGGGTTTAAACTCATGATTTATCAATGCAAGGGCACTTTTAAGCTATGGGAACCTACAGACACCTTTAGGAGAAAGGGAACATGAAACAAATTTGGATTCATAGAGATCAAAATGATGTCATATTTTGATAACAAGAGGCTAAATGGTCATCCATGATGGAGAGAGCACATCATGATAAATTGGAAGACATGTTGCCTCAGTATGATATGGTACAAATGATTGATCTGATGGTTCCTTCAGCATATATGTATGTGAGTTGGTTTTGGTTGGTTAGGGCGGCAGTGTAAGATTTGTATAAATGACCTGATACAACTCATGTGGTATTACCACTAGGTGTTGGTGATGGGGAGCTATAAGCATGGTAGTCATTAGCTACATAATTAACCACATAGTTGGATATAAATATATATTTGGCCTAAGTTCATGTCTAAGTGGCCCATTTATAGGGATAGGTTGAGTTACTAAATACAAATACAAAATCACTTTAGTGAACTATGTGTATAGGATGGTTGTGAGATTATATAAGCAATGTAGCCTGTCCACTGCCAAATAGGTATGGTAGATCACATTTATAGAGTTATTTTTTTACTATGATTTTATCATATGATATTGTATCATACATTATTGAGCCATTTATATATATGTTTTTTTTATGACTCATGGATGTTATGGGTGTATGTTATTTTATTTCTAGCACATGTGTTGATCTTTATATATGTTATGGGAAAATGTATGATGCATGTGTTTTTATTTTCTATGAAATGTGAAAAAATGTATGGTAAAAAGGAATGATAAGGAAAATAATTTTTAAAAATTATAATTATGGATAAATGAGGAAAAATAAGTGTTAATAAAAGATAATGCATGTCAATCATGAAGAAAATGTAAATGAAATTTATAAGATAAGAAGAGAAAAATAAAAATGTAAGGTAATAAATGATATCAATGTAAAGAATAAGAAACAAAAATGTAAACAAAGATATGAATACAAATAAATATTAATGTAAATAAAGTCAAGAATATATAAACAATGAAGTCTTGATGTAAACAAAGGTCAATGTAAACAAGGATATGGAAACCAAAGTATGTACATAATAAATATCAATTAAAAAATATTAATAATATATAAACAAGCATATTTGAACCAACAAATGTGGATAATAAATATTAATGTAAATAAAATTGAAAATATGTAAATAAGGATATGTGAATAAGCATGATATGAAAAATGTGTGAAGATAAAAAATGGGAAGTAAGAATGAAAAACCAAACTAAGAATTTGTGTTAGTCAATAATGTGAAAGATTAAGGTTATTTTGTGATAAAATATGACACGTATTTTATATAGGAGAAAATGATATTTTATGAGGAAGGCCTAGTCCTATCTATAAGGTTTACCACTAAAACTCATAAATGGATAACCAAGTGGTATGTTTTAAGGAAAATGGAATTTTGTGAGGAAGGTCTAGTCTTATCCAATGTCTTACACTGTAACTAACAAAAAGGGGAATCAAAGAGGTATGATTAGCTAGGAAGTGATATTCATCAAGGGGACTTGTTTAGGAATTATATTATGAATACAAGGAATAAAAAGCTTATACATAGGTGTTGTAACAATCCTTAGTAGAAATGAGACATAATAAGTGTGCAATCACTTAAAATATTTTATTTAGAAAATAAAGACTTAAGATATTATTAAAATTAAATTCACATTAGTTGGCTAATAAGTGAAGTACCTAGACCATCTCATGAAATTTATTTATATAAAAATTAAAATAAGCTTACCTCCCCACAATGTGTTCCCTGTTCCTTAGTATCCATTACAAAGACATTGATATACTACAAATATTTAGTACTTACATGAAAAATTAGGTGACACTAAATGTAAAATGAGACCTCTTATCCCAGTCTACTGCCCTATCACACACACAATGGACTTAAACTTTGTTATGAGGCCAATCATGGATTTTGAGATTTAACTAAAATATGAGATGTACCAAATAAGTATCACATCTTTTGGTGTGATTTTGAATTTTGATTATTTATTTTTGCCTCTTCAATATTGCCTTTTGTTTTAATGATTTAACTTTTAACTTTTATTGTTTTTTATAATCCTCCTCTGTATGGATTTGAAATAACCAACATGAGTGATATAGATGATTAACACAAAAATCTTATACTTTGGTTATATGAGAGAATTTCATAAAACTTAATTCAGCTTCAAAAATTCTTAGACTTACCCACGGGTAAATATGAAATCTCAAGAACAACCTTATGTATGCTTAAGATGATGGATATATAGGTGGAAATGGGGATCATGAGAGTTTCATATAAATAATGATATAATGATGAATATGCTTTATATTTGATCATAAGGAGAATAGGATAGTGTAGGGTTTGGTATAAATGCCATGTCACATAAATAAACACACTATTTAATAAGTGATCTAACATTAATATCTTTCTAAAGATAAATCATCCCAAGATAAGGGGAAAACAAGTGTTTACAAAGTATATAAAGAGTTGTATTAAAGCATGAAAATTGAATATAGAAATATTAATAACCATGAATGAAAGAGTAATAGAGGAAATAAAAAATAATAAATAGGGCATCACAAATGCTATATGAATTAAAAATATCAAAAATCAATTAGGTATAAATAAGAGGCATAATATGCCATAGAAACATAATGTGTCCATAAATACTAATAGATCTCATGGCATACATCATTAATAATATATAATAAATCCCATTATAAAAAGAATCTAGCCTTGACCATGGTAGCATCTATCCTCATTGAAATATGTGCAAGGACTTTTTATCACATTATCTTAAGAGAGAATATAAGTGTGTTAGAAGAAGAAGACTATATATTTGGCATCTCCTATGAAGGGTAATCAATATAATGAACTAGTGCTATAATGTGATTGAAATCCTCTAATCTCTAGGATGATTAAGGAGATGGGGAAGGATTGGCCTTCACACATGAAATACCTTGGTTACACTACTGAGAAGGTGATGGTATAGTTTTTATAAAGTAATGAAAGTGTTACTTCAATACTCTACACCCATATATATGATTTGTATCACATTGATTCCAAAGTACATATATCTCCTCATGTTTAGGTATATATTTTGGAAGAATCCTATGAGGAACTAGAGTCTTATCAGCATATTATGCCTTCTTTGGATGAAGCATATCAATATACTATTGAATTTATCAACAATGTGTATAGGTATGTGTTGTTGTACCATGAAAACAAGTATGTCTAAGATTAATTGACTATGAATATATATTATTTTTATGAAGAGTGGAACCATATGGTTTTTGTTGTGCTAAGAACATCTAATGTGCACAATAATACTTGGTCCAATGACCAACAACCTTATATAACTCACAATATGACTCACTTGAACATCATTTAGGTAAAGGATCAAGCTTGGGAAAGGGTAATATGCCATCACCATTAGTAGTAAAAATTAGAATATGGTCTATGTTAGGCTCAAAAACTATGATAGTTGTGCATAGTGCACATCAATGTAAGATGGCTGACATATTTGGAGGGAGAAAGATCAAAAGATCAAAAAACTTGGTGAACCAATATGTTCCTAACATGGCATATCAATAAGCATGCTCGAAATAGGCTCATCAATGACTAGGTGATAAGTGGTGTGTGTGTGTGTATTCTCCATCTCTAACTTATAAATATCAAGTAAAGAAGAGATAATATCAGGTGCAAGAGATGAATAAGGAACTACATCAATAGAAATAATAATATGAAAGGATTATTGTAAATAATAATGATATCTTAGTATTTTCACATTTTTATCTTGAGCAAAACCAACGAAGAATGGGTCATCTAATGAATATTGAACATTGTAATTAGGTGTATGCAGATTAATAGTGTAAGCATAAATGATCTTATTAGTCAAAAAATCATGAAGAATGGATTATTTAGTCTTGTTTATAGTAATTATAGTATTATCAATTGGTTTTTATCAAGATCAAGGTCGTAATGAAGGAGGTAATTGAGAAATTATGTGTGAAGGGAGATCAGAAGTTCTGAGTTTCAAATTGATCTCATCTGGTTCATCATTGCTTGAATCTAATAGGTTAGGTGGTATATTTACCACAAGTTAAGGGTGGACATTATATCCTCTAGTAGAGATGAAAATGTAGATAATTTATTGAGATTCATGAAATTGAATGCTAGGTAAAGGTTTAAGGGTGGGGATTTTGAAAATACCACATTCCTGGAATTGCTCAAAATTGTAAGGGTTAGTATTTCCTTGAATCTTGTAAATAGCACCATTATGAGGAAATTTAATAAATTGGCATGCCGATGATGTGATACATCTCATATATTATGTCTAAGGTTGACTAAGTAAGATGTTATATGATAATATAAAATTAAATATCATGAATTTAATTTGAACAGTGATAGGAGGAACCATGATAGGAAGCCAAATGCATCTTAGAGGAGGTATTTATCTTCAGTCATAATATTTACATGTACTTTGGGTATATTTAAGGTTTCATTCATAATACCCAAGTGTTTTAATAAAATGTAGGGAAGCAACACAAGTTACAGAGTCTTCATAAATCAAAGCATGTTTGACTTGTATATCCCTAATTTGTACATTGATAAATAAAAAATGATCATCCACTAAAATAAATATTTCATGAGGAATCATTGAAGTGATATGAAATTTAAGTGAGAGGTAAGTGTCTTTGGTTTCATCAACATGTATAGATATTTATTCACATTGTTGAAGAATACTAGCTTCAGACACGGACAAAGTGGCTTTGTGTCCTATAGGTGGAGGTTAAGGGATGTTCATTTTGAATAAAAGTTATATTAAATGATTATGATGATGAGGATAAGTCCTTATGATTTATATAAAATTAATTTAATATGGGATACAAGAAATTTATATTATATGATCCCATTTATCATATCGATTTAGAGCTATGTCAGATAGGAGTGCATAATCTTGAAGTAAATCTATTGAAGGAAATGTGGAATTACATTTAAAATGATGTTGATAAGATTAATTTGATGGATACTTATTTGATGTGATTATGAAATGTGCATTTTACTAGGTTTAATTATCTAATACTTTGGGTATCATGATTGGGTTGATGTGTGGTTTTGTAGAATATTTTATAGGTGGTGAAAAAGTCTAAGAAATAAGTTTGGTTGCCACTTTAGGTAATTTAGATTGAGGATAATTTGGTGATAAGTTAGGATGGGAAGTTATATCATCAAAACATGAAAGAGTACCCAAATTTGGTGTTTGATTATAAACATGTGGGATAATGGTGGAAGGAGTAGCTTGTGTTGTTTTATTTTTGGTTATTGTTGTCATATGCCCAAGTTTTATAAAATGAGATGGCTGAGAATCATGGATAATACTAAAATTTAGGAAGTTTGTATAGTTATAATTTATGTAAAGGTATTATACAAAGATAATCTCCTCATATTGTTCATATTGATAACATTTTTATCAGTAAGATTGATGAAATTTTATACAATGTTGGTAGTGGGAGGTTGAGTAATACTTGGTTGATGATTAGGAAGATGATCCTTATAGATTATGAGATGAGTGTTAGCTTGATTAAGGGCATCATGTTTAGTTTTGGTTTCTTGAACCTTGGCTATCATTTCATAAGTTTTTTGACACTCAAAAATTAGGGTTTCATGATAAAAACTAGGATCAAAAATATGTTCAAGGGCAAAGTTTCATAATTGGTGAAACGTTTCATGAGTAGAACCCCAACTTGCATGATACTAAAAAAACTTGTATGGATCATACCAATGTTTGGTAGGGAGATTAGGTTCAATATCTCATGGTAAAGGTCTATGAAGATGCTTTTGAACTATTTCCATGGAAAGAGGTTTGTGAGAATCCACATTGTTTACTTGGGAAAATGTAGAAATAAGTTGTGGTAAGGGGTTGGTTGAAAGTGGTAAACAAGTAGCATCATTGGATCCAATTCGATTAATGGCATGAATAGAATCACATTTATCCATAAATACATCATTGGTATCATGTCAATTTTTATATTTCATAAGCATGCATGTTCCCTTAAATTCTCTTATGAGAAAATATTAATGTTTGGCTTGGTGATGGCTTCTTCCAAAGATTTGGGAGAAAAGGTCCTAAAACAATTTTATAATTTAGATGAAGAGAATTAGTGAAAAAATGGAACAGGTTGTATTCTAATATGTTAAGTTCAACTTTATTAGATAAGGCTTTCCATCATTTAATGAACATTTACATAGTTTTAAATTCTAATTCTTTATAGATGATGAAGTGAGCTAAGATGTTTTTAGGAGGGTCATTAGTTTGAAATTATTGTACCAATGTGTTCACTAAATATTATAAACTAGATAGAGTAATATATTTGAGTTGATTATACTAGTCCAAAGCATCACCTATGAAATTTTTAGCTAATAACTTGGTGGCCACAAAGGTATTGAGTTTAATCCAATCTTTGTATATGTTTCTAAAAAATTTCAAGTACAAATCAAGATCAGTGGACCCATTATAAGTAATATTAGGAATAATATCACTTGTGTTGATGTTTGAAATTTGAGGTACTAAGGGTTCATTTTGTATATGTGTTATAGTCTTGTTGAGAAGTGGAGGTTGAGGTCTAAGGTTGCTTTATGCATTTCTAAAGAGGTTGGGGAGGAGGCATTAGGATTTTTCACTCCCCTTTGAGTAGGTTGAGAACAATTTTGTAATTACAAAAGTTGGTTTTGCATTTATATAATTTTATTGGTACTATTAGTTTGAAAGGTGGCCATTTGGTTCATGGATTGTAATAATATTCTATTAGTGTTGATAGTGTTTTGACTAGTAGAGGTGGTTTGAGATGCACTAGAGGTAGAACTAACTTGAGTATGAACATGGGCACTTTGAATAGACCAAATTGATTAAAGCTTGACCATAATGGTTGAGATACTAGGAAAGGTTGAAGAAGAAGTAGTAGAGAAAGTTGAAGGCATGAAAGAAGAATTAGGTATTAAAGAAGAATAAAAATTCATGGGAGAAGTCATAGAGTGACTTGTCCTAAGTCTTATAGGTGAATTATGCATATATGAAGGTGAATAGTCAAGATAAGGTGCCAAAATGAGATTATAAATGATCATGGCATCCTTTCCTTGATGTTGGGGTTTTAATTGATTAAGAGTATCATTTAAATTATATATTAAAGATCATTCTCATCCTCAATAATAGGAATTTTTATAGGATAGTTAAGTGGATCTAAAGTTTTGGGAGGAGGTGATCCATAGTTTTTGGTTCTAATGGCCACATGGACATTACTGACATCTAGATTTTACATGAAAGTATAAATAAGTTGAGAATGAGGATGATTAGGAGGGTTAGTTAAGTTCATCATATTATTTTAGGTTTGCATTTCACTTTCATAAAAAATATATGGCATGGTGAAAAATATTATGAAGTTGAGCTGGTCAACTTAGTTTTAAAGGTGGAAAAAAATGATAGAGGATAGCCTAGTAAGTTGATCTGGTTGACTTGGTTGTAAAGGTAGGAAATAAAGTATGAAAATCGTATTAAGTCAACCTAGTCAATTTAGTTGTACATGTGTAAAAATAAAAAATTATCGTAAATCATGTTGGTCAATTTAGTTGAATTTAGAAAAAAATAATAATAGTAATTTAAACTATGTAATTTTTAAGGCAAAAGTAAAGCAAAGAAAATACTTAACTATGTACCACACTACACATAATTGTATTAATGCTAGTCAATACAATCTATAATATAATATAGAGTAGAATGAAACAAGTAGAAAATATAATTTCGTAACTAACAATTCTAACTAATTATCCAAAAAAATATTAAGAAGTTGTACTAAAAGATTTTGATTGATTTGTAAGATTCTAAAGATGCTTGTCGATTAGATAGTGATGGTCCAATGTTTAAGAGTGATAACTATGGAGGAAGTGTTATTCCTATAGCCCATTAAACATAATTTCAAGGTTAACTTGTAAGTAACTTCTTCACACTAACCAATAAACCACATGATCAAATGGATCATTGGATTCCTAAGGATCAATTCAAAACGAAATCTTAGGTGTTTCTGAAATATTGTGAGGTATGTGGAAACTAAATATCATGTTTAAATTTGTGTTATGGCTATGAGTATTGGTTCAATTCCCTCAAACCATGATATCTATAAAAAAATAAATAAGGACTATAAACATAGTATCACATAACCCTTCACGATTGTAGTTAATTAATTTCAAAACTGTCGGTACATAGTTTCTAGGTAAATCAAGACAAAGTAAAAAATAAAGGTGAAAATCAAATGTCAAAAACCAATTTGAATTTTTAAAAAGTAAATAAATAGGAATCCAACTCTTTTCAAAGTAAATGTGAGATTAATTACTAAGAAATGAAACTAAATTGACTTTCTTATGATAAATATAAAATACATAGAAAAAAAAAAACTAGGCCAATATTTTTGATAAATAAAACAAAACATAGTTGATAGGATACTATGGTCTATTGTGAAAATAAGCTTAAAAAAAAAAGTCAGCCACATTGATTTAGTTTGTTTGGTAGAGAAAACATACACAAAATTAAGTTGTCTAGGTCAACTTAGTTGACTATGTGATAAACTTTTGTAGAATTAGAAAACTAGTAAACATAGTTTAGGAATTCAATTGTTGAATAGTTTTAAATGATAAAAATGAAAAATTGAGTTAATTAAAAAAAATGAAAGTATGGAGCTTATTTTGAGTGAAACTAAAAAATATAACTAAATTGACTAAGTCAACTTAGTTGTTTGATTGAAAATGCTAAAAAATTGATTGCTAATTGTATTGTCTAGACTTGATTGAGTCTTGTAGAGACAAAAATATGAAAACATAGATACTAAATAGGATAGACCAAGTTGACTTAATCTCTAGATATCTAAAAACTAAAAGTGGTAAAATGAAACTAAATCAACCATCGTGATCTAATTTGTTGAAAGTTGAAAAGTAAAAACTACTAAACTAAACTAGATTGACCACCTTCATCTAGTTAATTATAAGTGGAAATCTAGAAAACATGAAAAATGACTGAGCTGACCAACATAACTCAATTTTTTAGAATTTAAACTTTGCAAGCTGAAAGATAAAACTAGATCAACTAGCATAATCTAGTTGACTATAGATCTTGGAACTAAAAACATAAAAAATACTAGATCAACAAGTTTATCCTATGTGATTGAGGAAAGAAAACTTATAAATAGAGGATGAAATG
This sequence comes from Torreya grandis, assembly GCA_037957365.1. Classification (NCBI taxonomy): domain Eukaryota; kingdom Viridiplantae; phylum Streptophyta; class Pinopsida; order Cupressales; family Taxaceae; genus Torreya; species Torreya grandis. The sequence goes on from JARHVA010000479.1 coordinate 3,598,590, forward strand.
AAGTAGACCAATTAATCTAGTTGACTGTGAATCTTGAATCTATATACATAGGTTGAGACTAGATAGACCAACCTAATCTAGTTGACTATAAATGAAAACTAAAAAATGCTAGGGTTAGATTCACGTTGGGTTTATAAGAATGTATGCAAAAAATTAAGATAGATTTATAACTTATCTAACTTAGTAAAATCTAAGATCAGATAAATTAATTAATCAACATCCATTTCAATATTATTTATATTAGAAGCATGACCAAATTGTATTCGTTAAAACTAGCCAAGGGATCTCTTACCGCAAAACATGAAAGGAGAGGGTTCCAAAGCATCTAGGAAAATAATACTATGTAATAACACTATCTAGGTCTAAGCACATGAAATAAAACTAATCTAGTGCTCACCAAATCTGATGGGATAAATGGGGATGATTAAACACAAAATAAATAATCAAGTGATCATGGTAGGAAAATGGGGGCCTAGATCACTTAAAGTGGAAGATAGAAAGTAAATAAAACCCTATATCTACACTAAGTTTAAGTATATAGAAGTAATCTAAGCAATGAGTTATACATTCAACACATATTACTTATAAAATATCTATCTATCAAATGAAATATCAAGAGTTAAGAAGACTTACCTTATGCAAACCTATAAAGTCTAAATCTCTCCCTTGGCCAATGGTGATTTGGAAGAGGTTATTGTGGTTTTCTAAGGATCACACTATATAAATCAACTCTAGTTTAAAATACTCCTACTTTGATCTAAGACTTCCCACAAGATAAGTAATCTTCTCTCCAAGTCAAACCCTATGCAATGGATCATTCAAATGCAAATTTAGCAAAATTACTAACTCTAATGATATGAATATGAATGTCACTCCTATTGGATTTAAATTAGCCTTGTATTTGTAAAAATGGATAAGCCTTAACCCTTTTTTAATTTCAATGGATAATATCATCTAAATCAATCAAGTTGGTTATAAAAGGTTGACATTAGGAATCAAACTAAGTTATCCATATTGATTTATTTTTATAACGTTCACTTAATATTTTATAATAGATCAACTTGGTTGAATTAGTAGGAAAAGAAGGTGTTTGCTTAATTAGGGGCTATTTGAAAGGAGAAATGCTTAGGTAAATGTGTAAATATGGTTTGGATTACTTGGGGAGTTAGATAAACAATATTTGTACTGGGTTTAGGTAATGACAAATTTGACAAATAATCTTTCAAAACACCAATGGTCTATCCACCCCCTTCCCATTGTATCATTTAAGGTGTGCACTTAGAGAGATCAAAATTTGACATGTTTCTATAAGAGATAAAGTACCAGTAAATGATAAAGTTTGAAAATAATTTATATATACAAAAATATTATTTTGATGATTATCTTCCCATTATATGTACCTTTAAAATCCTCACTTATTTTTTAACATCTTTGTTTAGGTCACTATGAAAATAGACTTATTATTCTTTCCCTAATTGGGTGGTGTGATCTGATAAAGTGTAAGAAAAATAATAAATGTTTTACAGCTTATATTATACCACATAATAGTTGGATTTTATTAATATTTATTATTCCCCTTAATGATTACACTATCAAAAACAACATCTAATAATTGTAATAATTCATTAGTGAGACCAACTAGTGAGATACAGAGTGTCACTAACATGTGTTTTTTGCTTCAATGAATACTTGCTTGATTTCTCTAATAACTAGTAAATGCTTAATAGATTCACAAAATAAATAAATAAATAAATTCTCTTAGCTTTTAATTGATTCTTCTTGAGTTTTTTTGATGTATAAAGGAATAAGGGTAAAAGTGTAGTTATAGACTTGAATTCAAATTAAGACCCCCTTGATGTACAAATCCACATCAAACACTTAGAAAAGATAAAATGAGAGGTTAAAGGTTGCATCCCAAATGATTATTTCCAAGACTATAATGTCACACTTAAAATATATCTAGAATGTGATTGGATACTCTATACAAGGAGAACAAAGTGAAATGAAACTTGGAGAGGGAGAAGATGATAGGTGGAGGGTGTTAGGAGATGGGACACATACATTGAAAGTTAGTAAATATGATAATTAATGATAAATTTAAACAAATAATCAATAAGACCATAAATATTTTAGGGTTTAGGGTTTTAATGAATAATAAATCCTCAATAACCATTTGTAAGTGTATAAAATAGACTCAATTATAACCAAACATCAATCTTTTTTAATTTTTTTTAAATTTATTGATAAGCTCATAATCACATAGATATCAACATATTTTCATTTTTTTTATTATATATAGTTGATTATAATTTATGACTAAATATACACCTAAATCTGAGAGTTCTTTTGACTAAGCAAAAAGTAATAGGGGCACCCAATCTATCAAAGCCACCCAAAGAATGATCTTGGCCCTAATTATTTGACACTTCATATCATATATCTAGAAGGATATATACCTTGGTAGATGGCATATCAAACCATCATTTGAATTAGTCCAACTATAACCCTTTTGATACTAAAATTTATTTTTACTTTCACAGTTTTATGAAAGCTTCCCTTATGTCTTTGTCCTTCTTGAAACTCAAAATATCTTAAATCTCTCATTGTTATAAATTATAGGTGTGAACTAAAACCAATGGGTTGACATCTATCAAGATCCTCTCAGGCCTGTGATTTGATGCCAATCTAAATTTTTTTGGGATTTTTCACTGTATTTTACATCTTTATTTTATCATAAACCATCAATAAGGACTTTTAGCTTTTAATGACCCTCATCAAAATGATGTTTACAAATGTAATGTGCATGTCATTTTTTATTATATTACCAATGGCAGTCAGAATGGATAAGAATGTCTTCTAATGTGGAGGAGGAATCTGAGATGGACATGATATTTTTATTTTGGTCACTTGGGACTTTTCCATTAACTAGTGGTCACATTGATGGACTGAGGGAGTAGAAAAGGAAAATTATTAAGTAGCATAAGTAAAAAAGTAAAATTATAAGTGACAGATTGATAAATTGATGGTATTATTACAAGTGTCAACTATACCTTAGCTTTAATTTCACCTAGCTTCATTACACATAAATTATAATAATTTGACTATAGTTTGTACTAGGCAAGTTAATCTACTGGGATTCAAATAATCACATCCAACTTGACTCTTGAATCTCCACCAATAAGAGGAAGTTAATCTATTAAAACTAAAGAAAGAGCAACACATGAAAAAATTAAGTTAGTTTTGTGTGTGTTTGGAAAACAAGAGGTCGAGCGATCGAGTCTCTACTAGCTAATACCTTTGGATAAGGAAAACCTATGTCTACATTAATGTTGGTAATTTATGTATGCATACAAGATTTTTAATTTGAAGGATTGAAATCATCATTTTATGGTAATTTTTTCCATGTTCTTGAAGAGGATAATATTTACAAAGTTTATAGTAGTGTGTGTTTGTTATCTATATTATTTGAATATATCATAGTAATGATATATTTTTCCATTTATTGTACCATTATTCATGTATCCATCTTATCCTGATTTGAAAATGGTGTCCTTTTCTTGCTTCCATCCTTTGGCATGTCTCTTATCATGTCTCCTTGTGGCTATGATTTGAAGAATTGAGTTATTTGTAAAATTTCATCAAGCTACTTATAAATTATGGCTTCAATTGATATCCTATTACATATTTATGATATATAACCAAACTCATGTCATGTATTTTTGACATAGATATGAATTTGCATTACTTTGCAAAAGGAGGTCTTTTATATTGGGGATTAGTTTCCAGTTTATCCTAACTTCCACTTTAAGAGCATTATATGTGCTATTCAAAATATTATAAAGTGGTATTATTATAGTTTATCTTGTTATATGTTTTTACCTTTCTATTTACAAGCTTAAATTTTTTCATTATTTAGATCATCTATTGTATATTTTTTATAGATTTCTTAAATTCTTGTTTATAATGTTTGTAGGCAAAATATTTATCCCCTGATGCCTCCAAGATTATAGAGTTTGTTAATACCCTAATGGAAAATCAAATTGGAGTTTTGGAACATTTTTATATAGATCCATAGGTTGAAAATGTTCTTGTAACTACCAAACAAGAGTGGCCACATATCCACATTTTTTATTCATTGGTAATAGTAGATGTTAGTTGTAAGACTATGGTAGTCCTTGGTGTTTATTTCATGTCCAATAATGTGCATGTAATCCTAGATCAAGATGAATTTGAAAAGGTCATTAACATTTCATTTTATAAATAAATGCATGTTGAACACATAAGTTTAAAATGATCTATGTTTTTTATTCAATTCTTGTTTTACTATACTTTTTTTATTTTCATGCAAATTAAAAGAATGATAATAAATGTTATGTACAAGTTGAGGTGTATACAATGGACATTGAAAACATTCGTTGTTTATTGGTTAATGTTGCAAAAAGTATTAAACATAAAGAAAAAGAAATAGCTTTCTAAGGAAGGACTCCCCACTTTTCAAAATACAATGTTTCAATGCCTTGCTCCATGAAAATAGGTCTAGGTTTACACCAAAAAAATTTAATTCTATTTTAAACCACACATGGACTTAGGAATGATGCTCTTATTTTATAATATTATTTATTTATTTATTATTGTTGATAGATTTTACCAATTTAAATTATGTGGAGTTAGATGTTGTGTCTATATATTATTGTAAAATATTATAGAAATATATAGTACATTTAAATATTTTTTGAAAACAATATTGAAAGGTTTAAAATAATATCAGAACATCATTGAGTTTCTAATTGATAGGATAGGGTGAATTTCAAATCTCATCCTGAATCATCTAGTTGACAAGTTGGACTCCCACATGTATTGAACAAGTCAAATAAAATTAAAGTTTGTGAAGTACGTAATGATAAGATAGTTAAAGAAATGAATGTTAGATGGAGTCCAACTGGTTGGAGTCAGATTACCCATAACTTGTTGACTTCTACATAAATTTTAACAAATGAATTGAAATTTAGAAACATTGGTATGGTCAATGCGATGATAAGTCTATTCAGTCACGAGGATATTCTATTCAAGCACCAACTTTAAACAATTGAATAAGAATTATGATCATATTGTAAGGGATTTTTTTTTTTTGAATAAATAACAAAATTAGAGTATGGCTTGCTTAGAATCGAATGAACCAATGTGATCACCTTTTCATTCTTGATTCACAGTTTATAGAGTCAATCTTATTAGATGGTGGAGCCTGATCTTATTATAATTCTTCGTTCTTAATAGGGGGGATATGGAGGGGAAATGTCCCCCCTCTCTATGGTCATCTTGGGGGTCTAACAATGCCCTCGAAGCAAAATTTTAGTAAAAATGCATTATAAAATATTGTAATTTCATAGTGAATCTGGATCTTTCACTATTAGGTTGCAGATCTAAAGGTAGAAATTATGTTTGTGCATTTTTTCCCTAATATCTAACACTCCTTTGATATGTATAAATTGTAATCATGGTAACATACTGTATGCGAGTGAAGAAGATAATTCAGTGGTTGTATTTCAGGTTTTTCCCTTCATTTCTTGGACTAGATAATAAGAAGGATAGACTATTTATGTGTGGAAGTAGCCCATATTGGGTGAACCACATTAAATTTGTGTCTATCTTGTATTATGTTTTTTTCATTTTAATTACATCTTTATTTCATTAATATTTCTCTATGTTCTATATTCCTAACAAGTCTTGAGTAACATAAATGAATGAATTTATTTAATTTCTTGATGTGCCTCAATGATGGTTATTTAGTTTTGGATTGTCTCTTGGCCACAATGGTTAAAAAGGAGAGGGAAAAGGAAGAATTTCAAAAAAGATTTTTTTTTAATTTAAAGGAAGGACAAGGATTAAGTTGGTTTGAGTCTTGATCTTTTTGTAATCTTAAACACTAAATATGACAATTAAATAAATGAATAGTTTCATCAAAATATTTGAAGGGTTAAAAATATAATGTATATTATGGGGTAGTACTTAATCCAATCAAAATATAACATAGATCATATTTTAGAGAACACTGCTTCCATGCATAAAAATCTAATTAAAAGTTGTTTAGAGACTTTGAACTCTAGTTCAGAGAAACCCATTAATATTGTCTTTAATTAATATGGTGGAAATATTTAGAATATTTGGTAGAAAAAATTGCATGGAGATATTTATCCCCACATGCCAAAAGATCAACAACTTAAAATAAAAGAGGAAAATTGAATTAAGATAGACAAGTTCATCCAAAAAAGTGTCTTTAGTGTTTATATGATGCAAGTCTTCTTTTTAACTTCTTAGGGTATTAAATCCCCAATATCTTATCAAAGATGTATTATATTTTTCTAAATAAATATATCACATTATTTCAATTAACAATAAAATAAATTTTATATGGTTATAATAAAATTTAAATTTGATGATCACTGTTCTCTTGGGTAGAGGGAAAGAAGCTGATCTATGGGTATTTATAATACTATGGATGCAATTTGGATTAAATTTGACTGAATTATCCTTATGAATTTTCAAATTATTTTGAATGATGTTTGGGCATTTAACATTATATATATTTGTCAAAAACCTATATACACTTCATGATAGTTTATCCAAATTTGACATTGGGCTATAATGTTGGTTTCATTTGAGACAATATATTAATATTGTTTTAGTTTCATTGATGTATTAGGACTATAATGTTGGTTTTTAGTTTGGTTGATGTGTCTATGTTCAAGAACTAAATTTCGTAATAGGGTTCTTATTTTACAAACTCTTTCTCTACTGACATAACTTTTGAAACATTTAATGTTGGTTATTATTAATTTGGACCAATATAATTATAATCTAATTGTATTAAATCATTCTAATTTTTTAACATATAATTTAATTAAATTATTAATATTTTTAATAATTTATTAAGGTCAATATTATTAGTAGCATCACCAAAAACTATTGAGGCACTTTCATTCAATGCACTGAGTTCTTTAATATACCAAGAGGATTCTCATGCAAATTGATGTATCAAAGTAGGTGTTATTAACTAGATTATGAGTCAATTTCAAAGGAACTCTAATATGATTGTATATATTTCACACATGCTAGATTTTTAAATCTTATTATTATCCTTTTCATTTTTATTTTTATAAAATGAATAAAATTAAAGTGAAGAAAAAATAGGAGCTAAAATATATACCATGACACACATTATTTTTGTGTAGTAATACAATTTTATCTATATTTAACAAGGAATCAAGGATTACATAGTAGTTAGTACTTGTCTTTAATATGTGAATTGAATTAAGAATTACAATATTTATTATTATAGAGAGTTTAAAGTAGGGCAATACAATGTTAATGCAAGAAGAGGAGCCTAGTGAATATTAATCAATGCAAATTAAGTTAGATCAAACATGATAAAGTAACCCAATTTTTTTAGAATTGTCTAATATCCTTAATGTTATATGTATTTGGTACTTCTATTGTTAATTTATCTCGATGGAATCACCCAATTTAGAATCATAGGGAATCATATATATTTTATCATGTAATAAATTTACATTTTTGTAATTCTAAAGCATGAAAACTATAGAAAGTGGAAAGATCACAAGAACCATGGTAAAAATAGATCCCCCAAGTGCAAACACAACTTCTTAGAGAGTGAAACATCTTATTATTGTATATACTCTCAAATATTTAAAATAAGAGAGAATAAATAATAATAAAATGAGTCTTACCAAAGAAGGGCAGTGTAAGAGCCATCAACCATCACTAATGTAGATATAATAAAGAAGGATCTAATCATTATAGAGAACATATGTGTAAAAGCATGGAGGAAAATCCTCCTTGGAAAAATAATTTGTATGCAATGAATATTAATATGATTTACAATTATCAAATTTATTCAATTGAAGACACTATTTGTGTAGTTGAAACCAAAATTAGAATGTCTATAATATTTATTACTATTAAAAATGTGAACAATAAAAGAGTGTAAATAATTTAAAAGTAGAAGAGAAAATTTTGAAGGTATAATCCTATGAAAAAAGTTTAAATTTACAAGGATTTTTTAAATTTGATACAGATCCAAAGGCCTTTGATTTTAATGATGCCCCATGGTAAATAATTAATTTATTTTTATCCAATAATCTTATTATCTCTTGGGGTTAAGTTATGAAAAGAATGATTGTTATGGTAGCCAAGTTATTGAAGTGATTATTATTCATAGATTCATTTATAAAGGCATGATACACATGTTTTCATGCCTCTTTTTTCAATCATATGCTATTTATTAATTAAAGCGTAAATACAAATGTCACTAGGGTAATGACTACTTAGGGATGTTGGCTCAAATTGAGTGAATATCTCCATGTAATAAAAAGTTTGATGATGATTATTATTATTATTATTATTATTATTATTATTATTATTATTATTATTATTATTATAAAAAGGGTCATGTAGGAACTAGCCCCTACATATATCATGTCAATTAAAGGAAGATAAGAGGTTTTGGAGACTAAATTATAGGTTAATAGAATAAGGGTTGCATATTAGCAAGAGTAGTAATGTTATTTATGAGTATTTAATATGTATTGGTTCTTAAAATTGTGATTTTTTTAATTTGAAATAAATATACAGGAATAAAATCTATTTATGTCTTGTTAGACTAATTTCAACCAAAAAAATAAATTAAAAAAATCCATTTTTTGGGGAATAGGTAAGTGAAAAATTAGAAAGTAGAAAAATATTTTTTGTGAAAAAAACACAATACATATTATTTTATTAAATAAGGGATGCAAAATAAAAATAAAAATCCAATTAAAAGGCAACTACTACTAAACCTTGTTATAAATATAGTAAACTAGCATCACATTTGTTTTTAAAAATCTATCATACAATAAATGCAAGATTTCAAAAAACATTAATCAGATCATTAACAAACAAATGGAATATTTTAATAAAACACCCTAAGTATAATTCTAACATTTAGATTCCAAACTTTATAGTTTTTAGAATAATATGTCAACTATTTAATTAAGGGATGTAAATTAAAAATAAATATCTAACTAGAAGGCCACAACTACTGAAACTTGTTATAAATATAGAAAATTGGTGTTATATTCATTTTTGAAAATATGTCATGCAATAAATTTAATATTTGATAATCATAATTTGGCTCATATAGATGCTATTTGATCTAAATATGCATTGATTCATCAAGTTATTCAAGATATGTAAGTGAAAACCATAAAACATTCCCAAATATCCTAAAGACCTAGCCATGTGATCAATTCTCATGATATAGTACATAAACCCTCATGAGGTTCTTGTATAACCCTTACCTAATTATTTCATTGTACATAAATTTGAAGTATACATTGGCAAGAGTGATCCTTCGCATCATATTCGGTCTTTATATTATTTATGCTTTGGTTTTGAACATAATTATCTATTCATGAATAACTTATTTCCTAGAAGTCTAAAATACTATGCCTTGAATTATTTCATACTCTACCATTGGGCTCTGTACGTTCTTTAAATGATTTGGCCAATATCTTCTTAGCTTAAATTTATATCAAAATTATCCAAAAGATCATGTTTTCACATCTTGCCCAACTTAAATAAGGAGATAATGAGAATGTTAGTATATGCTTAAATCCAAAAGTATGTTTACAAAAATATCCCACCAAATAAATGATAGTGAGTTACAAAGTACTATCTCCTAAAATATGCTTTAAACTCTCATAAGCAGAATGATGTTTAACACATGATCTTTTGTTGAGATTTTCCATATGCTTCATATTTATGAGATCAAAATTTTAGAGGACAAAACACTTGAATATGGGTATAATTTCCTTACCAATATTAACTCCAAATATCAATGTGAATCAATTTTTAAATATTAAGGTTAATGATTTTCCTAATTTTAAAGCTACGAATGAGATAAAAAAAATGTAGTAAATGCAGTATCACAACCACCTCACAATTGTGTCATTCCTTCTAGATCACCTAGATAATATACGAGGTTAGTTGAGCCTCCTCATCAAGTGCTTAAATGGTTTCTTGAATAAAAAATGGTATGTTTTCCTCCACAACATGAGTTGATACATTTTGACCTTTACCTAGGAACTATGATGAGAATTCATATGTTGAGTACCATAGATCTTCAGGACATATTACCAATAGATGTACACGAAAACATAATATACAAGATCTAATTAACATCAATGTTATTAAAGTGGAAGGAAATAATAATAAATTAAATGTATTAGTTACTTTAATGAATAAACAATTTTAAATATTCAACAATCCACTTTTAAGTCATGATAGTCCAAATCAAGACAATGTTCACATAGAAATACCTACACAACAACAAACAACTTCCAATGCCCATAACATAAATGGTATTATAGTTATGAGTATGGGCTCATGAAAATAAGGTTTTTCTATTAAATTATATAACCATAAGATTCCAATAAATAATTTTAACAATGGTCCACTATTCATAAATTATTTTATTGATTCACATCCTATGATTACACATGGCATTATGGTAGAAAATGGTTTAAGTCAAAACTTATGTAAAATGGCATTCCTTACTAGTAGATGGTAAAATGAACAAGTCTTAATTGGTACAATCATGATTATTAAGAGTTGCAATAGTCTTACATAGATACCTATAGAGAGTATTACATTACCTATCACTTTAGGTCATAAGACCCTTTTAGTACAGTTTTATGTATTATTTGATAATGGGGCATATGTTATATTAATTTCATTCCCTTGGATAAATCAAATGAGAGTTATCACTTCCACATTTCAAAAATGTCTTAAGTTTTTTCATGATAATAAATTTTTTACTATTCAAGACACACCTTATGTGTTACCTATCAGCCAAAATTGGCTGCCATTGGTGAGACTAATTTAAAACTTGACTAGGTGCAACATTTCCCTTCTAAATGAAGTCTCAAATGAACTTTTACAATAGAGTTTATCAAATTTTAAGGTTTTTTTTAGAAATTTAATGTAATCATCATCCTTGATAGGAAAGAGATTAAATTCATGTCAAGGTTTTTCTCTCTTGATTCATGGTTATACAAGCTAGGTACAATGTGTAAATGGTGGTGGGGCCAAAAAAATCTCAATAAGTTGAAATATCAATGTTGAAGACACTTGTCGAAGGCTCGTAAAAAAAATTAAATGTAGAGAGAGATAGATAAGTATAAGAAACTAATGTTTTCAAGTACCTATAACATTATTAGATTCAAATCAAGTGTTTTCCATTAGTGGTAGGTCTAAGATGGGCAAAAAACATCATATCTCTCATATCAAGCTCTTGGGAAGCACACAAAGGCAAATTTCAAATGTTTGGTTCATAAAGAGGAGAGAGTTGGGACCCGAGTTTCTTATCAGATGAGGGGACCATAATTAGCTTTAGATTATTATAATTACTTTTCATATTGAATCCCCAATCTCTATGAATAATTGTTAAGAGCTTGAGGGGTCAAAAAGTGACTCCAATCCCTATTAGCTCAGTTCTATATTTATGTCTACACTTGTGAACTTAGTGGGAGAGGATAAACCATGAAAGAGTGATACTAGGGTAGGAAATAATATCCATGGAACCCAAATCAATCAACTACATCATGCATTGGCATGCACTAGCATAAATAAGTTGCTCTTTCACTATTTGGATGAGACAGACTAGTTTTGTGAAGTTTTGAGGTGTTTTCAATAAATAAAACATGTTTGAAGTCTTTAGGAGGTAGAATGCGAGTTTCCAATTTGTTTAAAAGTACCATATAATCTCCTATGAACTCCCCACTCTACTCATTCTCTTCCTTAGCTTTTCATCATCACCTGAGGTGATTTCTTTAAGCAAATTCTTGGTGATATGTTTTCAATTCAAGTTGAAGTCATGGAGACAAGTTATTCAAGTATGAAAAGTTAAGGTAAATGGTGGTATAAATAGTGGAATTAGAGATTTAGGAGGTCTGATAAAGGAGAGAAGACTCAAAATATGTTAATAGGCATCTAGAATCAAGATGGGTTTTGTCCACCCATAGGTCAACAAACTTGTAGGTGGAGATTTATGACTCATAAACCCTAATATAAATTATGTATATGACTATGAATACATAATATAAATATTCAATCATATATATTATACTAAAACATCCTACAATATCATAATGAAGAACATAGATGGGTGTCTAAACTCCAAATAATAATCTAAGACAGTCACATAGGGTGAAAGGAGGATTGTAGGCCTAAAGGAAAGCTTTATAATCTTGAATATTTTTGTGGTGTAAGAGGGTTTACTATGATCAAGTTGAAGAAGACTATGAAATGTGAGAGATAGTGACACAATGCCATGGTTTCTCAAACAAACTCAACATAGACAAGATATGGTAAAGTAAATTTAGGCCTAATGGTTACTGTAGTCATATAAAATGTCAAAATTGATAACTTGAGTGTGGCTTGTGACATCCAACCCATAAATCCCTCTTGCATGCTCTCATGACCTTCTAAACACCTTTTTTCTTATTCCCAATCATCTGTAAACTTTTGAGACCATATTCTAGCTCAGCTAGAGTCTATTTTCCATGTTTATTTCATCCCCTAAGGTCCTGAACTTGTAGGATAGGAGTGATAGGGTTAGACTATAGCATTGTACCCTAGGGTGTCCCATTTTTATTAATCTTATACAATCACATTTGTATCCCAAATGACCATTTTTTTCTTGATTTATCTTCTTCATTGTATCGGCCTAACACGAATGCATTTAATCGATGACCAATAGATCTCTATAAAATCCCATTCAAAGTTCATTTAGAAGGGGTTGGAAAATATTACAAAATCAAGAAACAATACAACCAAGGTCATTGATACAAATTTACCCATTCTTTGCATACAACCATTTAATATAGCTACCAACATATCCAAATCCTCACACCAGTCCCTAACCACCTCAAGCACACCTAGTTTAGAATTTTTGCATTCGTATAACACTATTTCACAAAGCACATTAAGTGGGAGAACTATATATGGATTTATCCCTATTTTAAGTATTGGTATGTAGGTAGTGTACCCACAAAAGGGGTATATATATATATATATATATATATATATATATATATATATATATATATATATGTTTAGTGTATCTTACACAAACTAACCCCCCTCTTTCTGAAGTTTCATTTAATCACACTAAAGGTCTAGGGTTTGAAGATTAAATTAGATCCTTAAGGAGCTCTGTCAACATTCAGGATTTGAAATTTCATAAGAAAGCTCACACAAGGATATCAGACAAAACCCAAAAAACTTAGATCTCTGTGACTAGTTTGGACAATAGTGGTAGGACCTAAACTATAGTTTTAGACCTCAAAGTGTCCTATTTTTGGTGTTCCTATCTTTTCACTGAATGAAATCTAGATATAGATTCATGACACTGTCCTAGTCTTGCACAACTGACATCAACCTCTATCTTATTTGTATCAACCCATTTTTAAGTTAAGTTACATTTCTCCTCTTTCATTACTATTTTTATAAAGATAGAAAAGTCAAATAAATTATAAAAATTAGTAGTTAAATTATTGAAATATTATTTACTAATTTATATATTCCAAACCCTTAACTAATTTAATAGTAAGACTCCAATATTCCCAAAACTGTTAAATCGTTTAGTGAACCTGACTTACTTCGTTTGCACATGAAAACCCTAAAAACCCTAGGATAAATTCCTTGCTAAATTTTACAATATTTTTATGTTTTTTTACTTGCATATTTAAATCAAGAATTCGATTTAATTTTTAAAATTATATATTAATTTTTAAAAGAATATTTTTTTCAAAACCCTAGTTACATATACTAGGTCCCTTTAAATCAACAATTTTTCCAATATTTTTTTGATTTTTTACTTGCATATTTACATCAAAAATTGACTTTAATTTTTAAAATTACATAGTAATTTTTAAAACCAATAATTTTAAAAAACCCTAGTTTCAAATACTAGGTCCCATTGCTTTTGAGGTATCACCTTACATCTAAAATCAGATTTCACATTAAAAAAAAAATAGATCTCATTTATTTAAAAACATTTCTTGGATTTCTTACAAATAATAAGGAGATCATACTTAGTCCTATCATGTACATGAATGATGAATTTTATCATATGTTAATACAAAGATTCATTCTTTTCCTTTCATGCTAACTTTTCATAATATGGGATGATATTAATAAAGTTATCATTAAACATGTTAAGATACCTCTTGCATCACCTCCCTTGGAGTCTCTATCCCATGTCAAGTCATGTTGCATGGTTTATTTCACCCTTCCCTAGGTCACTACCCATCACCAGAGAGACCAATTGACACCATTTATCCATCTACCACATTGACCTATTAATTATCTTCATTCACCTCCCATAGCTACTACTAGTCTTACATGATTAGTAGATAATGTAGTTAGAGTTGTTACTCGACATGTCATCATGCATCCTCCACCTAGTTAGGATCCCCACCACCCTCCTATTTCTTCCTATTATAGACCCAACACGCCCACATAGGTAGATATGCACAAGCCATATGATATTATTGATCAATTGAGAAACACACTAGTTAAGATTTCCATGTTAAAAATTCTTTAGAAATATAATGTGTTCAAGGACATTCTTTTTCAAGCACTCACTCAGACTTCTATGCCTATTGATTTAGAGCCTTCTTATTTTTCATGTGGTCAACATGTTAAAAACTATAGAAGATGTTATTTCTTTTGATCATGAGGAAATACCATCTCAGATAATTATTGATCAAAATTTACCACTGTTCATACAAGCTCAAGTCAAAACCAACATAGTTAAGAGAGTTCTCATTGATGGTGGTTCTAGACTTAATATATGTAATATTACATTCTTATATACCATGGGCATATATATGGCATCCATGAAAAAATCATATAATAATATTAAAGGTTTTTATGATAGACCATGATAGACATTGGGCACCATTACTTTAGATATCATGGTAGGGCCCAAAACCCTTTCTACGTAGTTTCAAGTCATTCCAAGTCCTCTTCATTATAATATTTTACTTGGATAACCTTAGATACATACTATGGGGGTAGTTCCTTCTATTCTTCATTGATGTATTAAGTTTCTCCCTAAAGGATACCTATACACATGCCCAACAGATAACCATCCATTCATATATTATCAAATTATAGAGTCATCTTCAACTATTTCACCAAATAAGACACCTCATATCATAGTTCTATCACCACCTCATTGTATTTCCCTTGATTAGATATATACATATGAGGTAGGAGAGACTAACACATCTCACACTCCACTTATAGTTGTGTCCTCAGCTCTGAATACTCAGCCAGTCATAACATCTTTAACTTCTCCAACTACTCTATCAGTCATGGTTCCTACATCGGCTACAATTATACAATCACCAATATAAACTTTGATAATATTATTTGATTCTACAAATACAATGCCTCCAATAGTTATAGTTACTCCATTAGTTACAGATACTCTCATAACACCACCATCTTCTACTACTATAGTTGATGAGACTTCCATATTTACCTCTTGTGGTAAATTATAAGTTACCATATGTACATGATGTTGATACATATTCTTAAGATACTTTAGATGAGGATATGACACCCACACTCATAGATGACTATTTATGTGTATTTAGATTTACACTAATTGGCCTAGGAGAGTAATGAGATTATTTTAGAACTCTCATTACAAATCCTACATCACTCTTATTATCTCATACTACACTCTCAGGATATACTCCACATTCTTAGTCATAGATAGATCAATTAGCACATATAGTTCACATGGTTACCTCTATGGATATAGATCTAGTCATTTAGATTTAGGCAAGTAGTACTCAACATTAACCATAAATTATACTATAGGTATTACTTGATCATGGATTAATCACACTACCTATAGTAAAACATAGATCTATTAACATGTTATCATAGTAATATGGTCTCCCATACTATCTATTTTATAAGATCATAAGCCATGATACAAACTCATGTACAACTTTACAATAGATATTGGATAAACTAAAGGTTTAGGATATTATTTAGATTACATCACCACTAGCATCATCTACACCACTTCCAATGAGACTATCTACTACCAGAGCTAAACATCCTAGAGGAGACTCAGCATCTTCAACACTAGATCAACCTTCATTTTGATGTCAACAAGATGACACCATTATGAGTGATATATCTTTGACTACAAAAAAATCATAAATATTACTAATACTTGAGGAGATAGCCACTATGCATATAGAATCTATAGCATATGATGGTACTTATGATGATTATCTTGAGGCATTTGATGATGTCAATGATCCCTTCCTCCATCTCCATATTTAGTGGGCTCCATCCTTGAACCCTTTACCCCCTCTAGCCTATTCTTTAATGTCATTGTGTACATATTACTTTATTCATATGCTTGTATATGGCTTATTTTTGAAAAAATTGTACATACTTTCTTTTTGATTGATTGTACATAGCTTAAAATATCAAAAATACAAAAACATTAAAATATGTCAAAATATAAAAACATTCAAATAACTCAAAATCTAAAATAATACATAATTTCAAAATACAAAAACATTCAAATAATTCAAAACCCCAAAAATATTTCAATTGTATGCCTTATATGTGCTTTACATTTCTACTACCATGTTAGACTTGAATTTTGTTATTCTATACTATTGTTTTTCTATTTATCTACATTGCCATGATTCACTTGACCTTCCTTGAGTGTATGCAGTGACATCTAAATCTTTGATTTATTCACACTAACCATTGAGGGGGCATCCTACTTCTACATTTGATACATACATTGATATATTTACCCACTAGGGGAATCTTCTACATAACTACACCATCTAGGTTAAGTCATTCCTACACTTCAGACTCTAGCTATCATGTTGATTTATATTACTTACTAGCTTACACATATTACTGTATCAACACTCACTAGTATATAACATTTATGTATTTACTAGCATGTACCTAGTCTTGTACTTCATATCTTGCATGCTTTCACTTCTTGATTTGATTAGTTAGATGTGACTATACTTATAGTATATTTACATTTTTTCCCTCCTTGCATTACATAGCTTGATGTGATTACATTTCCTAGTTCCTGTTACATTTATTCATGTGTGTGCCTTAAGACATTTTCCAATATCCTTTGTCTATACTCTTATATATGTTTATGGCATTTGTGCAAACCTTGCTTGTTTACAATTGTATTTGTATGTGGCATTTGAACATGTTTTATATGCTTGCTTTCCAATTTGAGTGGCATGTGCCCATGTCCCTTATTTGCTTGGCCCTTAGCTACTCTTATATGTTTCTTACTTCTTGCCATGTGTGCTTTTTTACTTGTTGTTTATCCATTATTTGAAATGTCATGATCCATATCATGTATTATCTTACTTTTTTGGATGCCATGGTGGACATCATGTTCCATCCCTCCTTGAAAAGTAATAACTAACAACTAACATTTTTAGTTTAAATTTAATATACTGAAAATGCTATTACATTGTTATATCTATCTAGGTATAGCCTTGTTGATCTAACAATCCCCAATACAAACTATGTTATATCTTGAGATATCATTTTGATTATCATTGTTATATCATGTATTTTATAGCATAACACACTTGTACGGCTCTTTCTTCTAAGGGAAGTCATTGTAGGGTCATCATTCTTACACTCAGAAGAGGGGGTAATAAATAGGGGTTTTATCACAGAGATCAGAGCTCCTACCAGTTGAAAATTATAGTTTTTAAAACACTTAGAATAATAATCAAAAGTCAAACTAGGTAAAATAGACCCAAAAAATAGTGATGATTATAAAACAATCATTAAATTTAGCAAAGGAAAATAGCATTGGACATGGATAATAGCACCAGATAATAGGGTGTCCTATTTTTGGTTCTCCTATTTAAATAATAAAAAACCTAATTTTATATAAATAGAGAAAAAGGTGAGCTCAACTATAGTTTTGTCAGATATAGATTAGTTCAGAATTAATAGTTTCAATATAATTTTTCCTACAGAATCTAGATATAGCGGCATCATGTGCGTCATGATGGCTCTCGCTTCTAGTTTTAGATAGGTTAGTTAATATAACTTCTAGATTAGAATCCATATTATAGACACTAGTGATTAGGGGTAATGTGCATGGCACATTGATCTTCTTTTCTTTTTGAGTTCAGTATATTACCTAGATACTCTGAATAGTTGCATGCCTTATTCCATTTGCAGGTGGTTGGCTTCATTTTGGAATGGTTTTCATATAATCCTAACCTCCACATTATTGAGTGGCTTCCACATAAGTCTAGTGTCTAGTTTCAAATTAGCTTTCATATAATCCTAATCTCCTCCTTTCAGATTGGCAGAGATTAGCCTAGTTTCTAGTACACATTCGACTATCCATGCCATATTGTCATATTTTAGAGCATTCATGGGATTTAGGGACCATCTCATATGACACACATTCATATTTATATTAGTTTATATCTTCACTTAGTGGGTGAAAATGGAGCCAAAGGACTAGCTAGCCTTTGTATTCTTGAGCCACCTACTCTAAAGGATTAGACACATAGTCCAAACATTAACTAGCACATGCATGATCATATAACTTCACTTAGTGGTAAATAATGGAACCAAATGGATAACCTTTGTATTCTTGAGCCACTCTTAGGGAATCGATAACTTAGATCCATTCATGATATTAATCTTGGTACAACACATACCTGGCACACATCCAACATCACTCATCATCACAATAGGTTTTATACTAGTCTATGTACTCAATGAAGTGTATTTGTTCCTTTCTCTTCCTCTCTTTCTCTTACCCAACTTTGTATGTTCTTATTTTAGATATAGCATATTAAGTAAGAATTGATCTACTCCTAATTTTATTTTTTAGATTTAAACTTCATGACGTGCTCTCTCTATGCACACCCAACATGACATAGCTTCATAGGCTTCACCCTTATAGGTAAGTTTAGGTACACTTTCTACTTTTCCTTTATCCTAGTGTTTCACTTTGTTTCATCACTAGAATAAAGGGGGGAAATTTAGTCATATAAAATGTCAAAATTGGTAAATTGAGCATGGCTTATGACACCCAACCCATATGTCCCTCTTGCATGCTCTCATGACCCTTTTAGACACCTTTTTGCTTATTTTCATTCATCTATAGACTTTTGAGACCTGATTCTAGCTTAACCAAACTCTATTTTCCATGCTTATTCCATCCCCCTAGGTCTTGAGCCTATAGGATATGAGTGTTGGGGTTGGACTATAGTGTTGGACCCTAGGGTGTCCCAGTTTTAGCAATCTTGTCTAATCACATTTTGATTCTAAATGACCATTTTTTATCAATTCCTCTTCTTCATTGTGTTGGCCTATTATGAATGTATTTAACGCAAGACCAAGATATCTCTATAAAATCCAATTAAATTTTTATTTTGAAGGGGTTGGAAAATATTAATAAATCAAGAAAGAATAAAAGTAAGACCATTGAGATAAATTTCCCTATTATCTACATACAATCATTCAATATAGCTACCAACATATCCAATTCCTCACACCAGTCCTTAGCCACCTCAAGCACACCTAGTTTAGAATTTTTCATATTCATAACACTATTTCATAAAGCACATCAAGTGGGAGAACTACATATGGCATGATCCCTCTTTAGAGTATTGGTATGTAGGTAGTGTACCCACACAAAGGGTGTGAATACACGTTCAATGCTTCTTACACACACTAACCCCCCTCTTCCTCAAGTTTCATTCAAGCACATTGAAGTTCTAGGGTTTGAATGTTAAATCATCTCTATAAGGAGCTCCGTCCACATTCATGATTCAAAATTTCATAGGTAGGCTCAAATAGGGATAGTGGACAAAACCCAAAAAAGTTAGATCTCTATGACTAGTTTGGACAATAACGACAAGATCTAGACTATAGTGTTAGATATTGAAGTGTCTTATTTTTGGCACTCATATCCTTTC
This sequence comes from Torreya grandis, assembly GCA_037957365.1. Taxonomy (NCBI): domain Eukaryota; kingdom Viridiplantae; phylum Streptophyta; class Pinopsida; order Cupressales; family Taxaceae; genus Torreya; species Torreya grandis. The sequence continues at coordinate 3,618,686 of JARHVA010000479.1, forward strand.
ATTGAATGAAATCTATATCTAAAATCATGACACTATCCTAGTTTTGCACAGTTGGTATCTACCTTTGTCTTAGTCATATCAACCTAGTTTTAAGTTAAGTTACATTTCTCCTCTTTCACTACTATTCTTAGAAAGCTATGAAAGTAAAATAAATTATGCAAATTAGTAGTTATATTATTACAATATTATTTACTAATTTATTTATTCTATACCCTTAAATAAATTAGGAATAAGACTCTAATATCTCCAAAACTATTAAATCAACTACCTATATGTGTCCAACATGCCTAGGTGATGAAGAGACCAACTTGTGTGTTGGATGAGAGCCCAAGAAGTTACAAAAGGTAGTGAGTAAAATATTAGGGTGTTCACCCCTATGAGCATGATTAATATGTTGGAACAGTCTGAAGAAAAGCTCACTCTAATGAGCCTAATATTTAAAAGGCTTAATTGCATACCATTACAAGTTTGACCTTGAACTATGGTGATCTTATACTAATTTTAAGGTGGATTTATGGATGGAAGGATCTTAAAGAGTTAGGATGACCTAGGTAGATATGTCTAGGAAGGTTAAAACCTAGTGTGGTGAGTGAAAAGGATCAAAATAAGACATTGAGGTCACCTATACCAAGTTTATCATAAACCCAAAACACAAGCTAGTGAAGAATACAAAGGCTCTAAGGAGTTATAAAAGAGAATAAACCATTGAAATATGTTAGGGTGGGTGTATTAGACCTCACTAAGGTGTTCAAAGTCAAAACCAAAACACTATTTTCCCCTTTTCACTCAAATTCTTCCCTCTCAACCTCACAGTTATATGTCTACGAACTTAAGAAACATTTACACCATGTGTGAACATCCTAGAGGATATGCATGGGATACTAATCCAATTGGGAAAGGTGAAGATGTTTTTTTAATAAAAATATCTATAATTTTTTCAAACATTAAGGCCCTCAAGGATATGAATAATTATTAAGGGTCTAAGTAGCTAAAACCTTGCCTAAACCCTCCAAAATGACCTAACAAAAGAGATTGATTATCTAAGTGATCAAAATGGATTGAAATAACCTTTTAATGACCTTAATTTTTTTAATGAATCCCCTAGGTACCTGATGGAGAAAACTTTTGGCATGTTTTGGGGCTAAGTGTACAAAAAATATCTAGAAAAGAAGGTTACAGGCCCATTTGGGGAGCATGTAAAGTTGGTGTAGGCCTAAAATTAGGTATAAAGGTATTATAAGCCTAATTATAGATGATATGACCTTTTATACTCATTTATTATACCTTTTAGGGTTAGAAATGGGTCACCAAAACAATATATGGAGTAAAAATGGTGGTTATTATATGCAATTGGAAATGCATCATGTCCATAAATCAATTCTAGATTAGATGGGATAGAGCACACTTACACTTCCGATTGGGAAGCATACAATTGTTAAGTGGGAGCATGACCAATATGAGGATACACTAGACTCGATTAAGGGATTTCTTGTCACAACACACCATATGAGATAGGGTTTCAAATCTTATATTCTAATACAATCTCTTAACAACCCTAAAAGAGTCCTATGATTTAATATTTCACTAATATAATAAAAATAAAAGTGAATCTAATCTATTTCTCACCAAAGCTTGTGTCACAAAGTCGGGGTTAGAAATAAAATAAAATAAATAACTAAAATCAACATGTATAAAATACATATACTCATGTCAATGTATACAAAATCCTAATACATAGAAGAGAATAATACAAATTCTTTATCTACTCTTACAAAGGATGAATCAAGTTAGGAATACTTACCTTTGAAGATGAACTCGATGAGCCTCAATCTACCCCTTGGCTAAGGTGCTTCATAAAATATTATTGTGGTATGTAAAGATAACTAAGATAAATCATCTCTAGGATACACAACTTATCCAATAATCTAAAATAATTATCCACAATATGATATTGGAGCTCCAAAGAAAGTATTGAACCCTAAATCTTTATTCCCCAAGTAGAATAGTTAATAGGTAGATGTTCATTTACACTTCTTCAATTAATTCTTCACTCTTACAAATGATAAGGAATGACCTTGTATATATAGTAGTATCTTACCCTAAAAACATTCAAGATTGTTAGATATGTTAGGTCAACCTAGTTGACCTAGCACATGATTGGATCTATCTCACTAGGTTTGTGCTAGGGTGGCCAAGAGGCCAAAAAACTAAAAGAGAGAAAAAGTCCCAAAATTATGCTAGGTTGATCTGATCAATCTAATACAATCGATAGGTCAAAAGGGTGATAATGAAAGAAATCAATGATAAAACACAATAAATGATAGGAATAGGTATAAATAATAAGAATAAGCCTGGGTTTAATGTTTTTAGGAGGCTAAAGTGTGGATGGCAAGTGGAAAAAAGAATGAAAATATTATGAAGCACTGATGGTCTACCCACCCCTTAAGGAATGCACTTAAAGATATTGAGACTTGAAAGGTTCCTACAAGATATGAATGAAGTGTCAATAATTAATAAAAGTTTGAAAATATTATGTGTATGCATATGTCTCCACTGAATCTCATCACATGTCACGTAAGTGCAACATGGGATGGTGCTTCAAAAGAAAACATGATAACACATAATTTTAATGCTAAGTATGGTGTCGTAAGTATAAAATAAGATAAATGAAAGGATATAATTAAAAAATACAAACCTTTAACTTACCTTAGTTCCATATATAAATAAGTAGACTATAAGAGATGAAGGTGTCCAATGTAGAGTACACTTAGCAATCATATAGAAGTTACTGCAAAAAATAGGCAAAAATAAAAAAATGGATAATAGGCATATGATATTATAAAATAATCTCTATTTCATAATAATTCTAATGCATTTTATAGCTTGGAAAATGGATGAGTAGAAACAAAGATAGAGGCAAAATAAGGAATCTACCTAAAAATAAATGAAAGATTTGAGTTGTTAAAAAATGATGTTAAATAGGGAAAAAGAGAATTAATTTTGAATTTTAAATTGTGAAAGAGAGAAAAAAAGATCTCTAAGACCAAATAAGGCTAGGATGGTGAGGGAACAACATGCTAGATGAGGTGGACATCCAAGGGTGGTAGTAGGTGCACTACAGGTATGCAACTATAGATCTCAACTAGATTTTGATATTTATGTTGAATTAAGTGAATTTTTGATAAAAATTGATTTTAAAAATTTATATATGTCAAAATTGAGTGAACTTAGATTTTAATGGTATCAAATAGGAAGATGGGAAATGGGTTGGAAGGGTTTAGGAAGAAAGTGAGTAAAATACACATTTTTGGAAAATTGTACTAGGTCAGCACATAAAATGCACTAGGTTGACTAGGTTGACCTAGTAAGATGAAATGGGGCAAAATCCGTAAGGTCAATCTAGTAGGTATGGGTTGGCCTAGTATAATCTTTAGGCTAAAAAGCTAGAATGGAGTGAGTAACTAGCCTATAAGGGCTAGAAGGATAACTCAGTACCAATGAGGAGAAGATAAGAGGGTTGACTTGGAATTTGAAGTCAACTATGACAAAAATAGGGAAATTTTGGTCAAACTAGGTTGACCAATGAACTAAAATAAGCATGAAAAAGTGTGTAGAAAGTTGAAAGAGGGCTAGAATGGCCCAAAGTGACCAAAGGAGGGAAATAAGGACCAAGTAAGATAGAAATAGGATAAAATGAATAAAAATGAAAGAGGTAAGAGCAATTAGGCTATTTTAAACTAAAATTATAAAAATAATGTGTATAAAGAATGTATTGTGATTATACATGACATGGAAAAACTAATAGATCCTTTTTTGTATCTTGGTTACAAAGATAGTCAAGATTATAGAGGTTGGTAAATGTGTCTTGATTGTCAAATTTATTGGATAGATTTACAAATGGAGATCGAGCTAGATTGGAAGGCATATGTCTAGGAGGTATATTTGAGATATGCAAGATCCCCCTCAGCATTGACTTATTAGTCATGTTCCTCAGATGTTGGGAATGATTAATTAACACCTTTAGATGGGAGGTGAATGGGGATGTGATAGAGGTGGGTATCATATTAGAAGATGTCCATCCATCCTCAAGCTATCCATAATAGGAACACTAGTGACCATAGGGATACTAGATAGCTTAGAGGAGAGGATAGCCTTAGCCATGTGGGCTAGAGGCTCAGAGATGATATTTAGAGGATGTATATTTAGTATGGATGATGTGTATATGTCATAGATTATAGATCTCTAAAAGGTAGTGATAGGCCTTGTGACAAAGTGAGTAATATGTCACAAGTCAGATAGCAAGGTACCACTGTTCATGGTAGCCTTGAGTAGAATGATGTTGGAGGAGGGAGTATTATATGATATAGGTTATTTCATCTAGGTCCATCTCATATATGATCTATTCGATATGTTGGTTAGAAGGAATAAAACTATGGGACCAATCCTACTATTGATAACATGGATATATGAGAGATTTCCCATGTATCAATCAACTAGGTCACCCCATGTGGTTGATGATGGGTTACCTCCCATGCAGAGATGGAGAGATGACCAGGTATCACAATCTATGCCCTATATGATAACACTACAATTAGTGAGATATGTAGACATCATGTGGTATTTATATGGGCATAGAGTAGCTATATGGGTAAGTTGGCACATAGTTGTACTAGCATTAGAGAGGAAAGAGGTGATTAGAGACTATATGTGGTGGAGAGAGCCACATTTAATGGCATGGGTGCTAGGATAGATAGGCCTACCTCATTTGGTGATACTAATACTAATGTCTGATCAGTGGGCTAGGTATGTGAGGGAGTCATGAGTGAAGAGAGGACTCAAACCGCTCATAGTGAGGCCAATATTTAGTCCATGTTGGGAGTGACCATGGACTAATCAGACATGATGAGTGGTAAAGGAGGTGGCAAAGGAGGCAAAGATAATATATGTACCACTACCAACCATATAATGAGATAAGTAGTAGCCATCGAGGATATGGTGGTGATGAAGATAAGAGAGAGTGGAGACTATAAACATCTTAGATGATACCATAGATGAGCTAGAGGAAATGATAAAGAGACCACCTAGATAGAGGCTAAATAGACACAAGCCATGATAGCCAAGTTTGATCTGAGGAGGTAACCTAATGAAGAGGTACTAGGCAGCTACACAGATAGGGAGATTATGCTCAGCAATCACATGAATGATGATATCATAGGAGCTGAGACACATATAGGTATGAAGATGGTTAAATTATTTCTTAATTTTTTTATTTAGTAGCAGATATATATAGATAGATATTATGAGATATGATAGTGATCTAATATCCATCTGGTATGATTTCTTAGGTGTACCTAAGGATGAGGAGGAGAGCTAGGGGTCCCTAGTGAGGAGAGCACTCCATGATGTCCTAGACAAGACTCTATAGCCATATGACCCCATGACATTGGAGAATCCAAGTGTACCATTTGCCTTGGCTTAGGTGAGCTAGTTTAGATTAGCTAGCAAGGTAGTGAGGTAGATATAAGTGTAGAGAGAGAGAGGGTATAACCATCAATAAATATGGGTGTAGGTGAGAGACAATATTGGTTAGCCTTGGTAGATGAGAGAGATATGCATCTAGAGATAATGACATCGATGATGAAATCATATACAATGATGTAAACTCAGCTGACATAGGCACATATAGTGACCCAAGCTGAGTTGGTGTAGGCACAAGTGCAGATAACATGCCTACAGGGATAGGTAGAGGGATTGAGATCTTAGAATACCTCATTACAACATGTTATTTAGAGGAGTGACTCAAACCTTAGTAGGTAGTATGGCTAGGCCATGAGATAGACATGATGGAGCCCATCCCTAGTGCTAAGGCTTTGTATATGGTTGTATAAAACTCATAGTATATATATGATGTATCATTTTGTCTTATTGGTGTTGGTTTTGTATATTGTCTTTATGATGGTTGTGTTTGTGGATGCTTTGGATATATTTCTTTCTAACACATATATTTAGCTTTGTTGTATCTGTTATAGGAAATATATGTGGTGTAGTTTATTTTCTAGCATTATAGGGTACACATGAATGGTTAAAAATAAATAGGCAAAAAAGGATTTGGAAAAATATAATCAATTAAAAATGTACTACACACTAGTTCAAGTTGGGAAAAGTGTAATAATGAAAAATTATTAAGTATAAAAAATCCAAGAAAATGGCAAACAAGATGGTAAAATGGGATTTATTTTTAAACCAATGAAAAAGATTTTTGTACCAAATTAAAACAAGTAAAATCATACTAAATATTATGCTGGGAAGTATGACAAAAAATGGAAGGTATGTAAAAGGGCACAAATGGTAATCAAAAAAAATCAAAATTAAGTTAGTCAATTGTACTATTTCATGATGTGAAGTATAAAATAAAAACAAAATTTGCAAAAAATTAGTTTTAAATTTATCATACTAATTCAAGATGGGAAGTATGAGAAATTCAATAAATGGTTGTAATCTTACATGCACTTGGAAATTAAGAAAATAAAAGGCAAAATAAAAATGAAGTAAGCATAAAACATACTAGAAATCAAGATGGAAAGCATGTCAATGATGTGTAACTTCATAATCAATCGAATCTTATCTCTTATTTGACACATGTAATTTTGGATGGTGAGTTGTTTATTGGAAAATTTTGTGAGGAGGGTTAGGTCCTATCCATGGTCTTACACTGCAAATCACAAAATAAAAACCTAAGGGGTACCAAATAAAAATTGGTAAGTAGAAGGATAAGTAATGCTAAATCAAATATGTAGGTAATAGGATGGAAAATATAGTAATTTGTGAGGGATGTCGGGTCCTATCTATGGTATTATAAAGCAACTCACAAATGAAATCCCATGGGGAGTGATTAGTAATCAAAATAATATTTCCCAAGAGGAAATATGAAGGAAAAGGAATTAAAAAGGCAGTGTAATAAGCAAGATTTAGGCATCGTATGAGAAGACATTAGGAGGCAAGAGGCATACTAAGGACATGAAAAGATAGTAAGTGACTAGTGGTTCTCTATGTACAAAAGAAACTCACTGTATATAGACATAAAGCTTTTATAGGCAAATAGGTGTGCTACTAAGATCCACTCATGATGGTATATTGGCAAAAGGAAAATTAAAATGGGCCTACCTTCCCATAGCATGTTCCTCACTCCTTAAGACCCCTTACAAAGCCATCGATCTACTATGAAGATTAGGTACATGCATGAGAAAGTAGGTAGCACTAAAATATTTTTTTATTCTTATCTCCTAATCTATTGGCCTACTATACCCCAAATGACCTTGACTATACCGTGAGGCCAATTGTGAAGTTTAAGCTTCAACTAGAAGAAGGACATGTTCTTTGAATCAAGTCTTTTAGTATGATTAGACTTTTAAGAATATTCAATATTTTTTCCTTTTGATAACATTGCCTTTTCTTTAAATGATTTGGATTTTAACTTTATTTTAAAGGATTTTTAAGATTCCTCCTCCATATGGATTTGGAATGACCAATCATGAGAAATATAGTAATACACATGAATGAGTTAGAGGTTAAGGCTAAAGGAATCTATGTAACCTATGAAAAAAGATAGACTATAACACTTAAGCTTGACAATGAACTAAACATATGATCTCAAGTCGCAACCATGTAAATGTTCAGTATTTATAAAAATGAAGAAGGAAAAAATTAGATCCAAAGGAGGACCAGTGAAAATAAATAGTAATGATAAAGATTGCTTGTGAACTAATCACATGGTAATAGGTGATAGTAATGAAAGGGAAGAGGGTAAATATAACCAAGTCACCATGACAACTATCTATGAAAAATAAAGATAAGAAATCAAATAATCATAAGATACAAGGGAAGAGTTTGAGAAAAAATATAAAGGAAAAGAAAACAATGATAAGGGAAAAATAACAATGATAAAGAAAAGACAATCATATGTGAAATGTAAAATAACATAAGCTAACTATAGTACAACAAGAAGGAGAAACATGATATAAGATAAGAAATAATTTGACATAGTGTCAAATGATATAATCAAAATAGAAATAAGATTGGAGCACATGTCCAATCCAAATATAAATGAGAAATCTCCATGCATGTTCTCATAAATATTGGTAAATCTATCCACACACATTATCCAATACATTAGATAAGTTCTATGAATCTATAATTGAACTACTGCTAAGGTTTCATCAATATTTAATGAATACTAGGCAAATAATTATTTTATAATCTCCTTAACTAAAAAAGTAGGAATGATCAAAGGATCATACTGAGGATGAAAATTAGGCAAAGGCTGGATAGGAGAATAAGGAATCACATGTGGAAAAAGATCCATGGGTGAAGGCCTCACGGGTGTAAGCACAAAAGGTGGTGAACGGACTATAAGAGGAAATGGAACCACTAGAGGTGAAACCATGTGAGAAGAAAGAGGATCCTTATTATGAGAATGACCTATGGGAGGAATGGTAGAAGGTATAGGGATGGATATAAGATGATATTTGAGATGTTGTTGAAGAATGTGGCAATGATCAGTGTGATGTGTGCCACATAGGTGCCATAGATAGTATACCTTACCATACATAGGTAAATATTTAGGAATTAACTTTGGGGGAGGTATGGCTTTATCTAATGATGGGGAAGAAGGATGCAAAGTATCAATGTATTACTGTAACTTGAAATAATGGGTTTAAGAGTAATTATCTATCTCATGGAATCAATAGATACATTGGTTAGTGGTTTCAGAAGCACTCACGGAAGGAGGGGAAATAATAGTGGAAGAAGCTAAAGAGGACTCATCAACACATTTGGTGGGTAAAGGATCCATATTAGGAAGTGGAAATAAACCATCATCAATGGAGGGTGATGATGTGGAAGGAATGGAACTAGGATATATATGAAGAACACTAATATGTGAGGAAAAAATAGACAAAACAATAGTAGGAGAGTAAACATGGTCAACTAAAGTGGAAAAAGGAATTAGCTTAACTATAGTTGGCCCTACTAAAGGAGTGGTGGGATATGTAGAAGGTCTATGGAGGAATAACATAGGTGTGGTAAAGTGATAAGGTCTATTCATAGTATGATCCAAGAGCATGTTCCTAAGTGGCTCCTCATACACTAGATGTATTGGTGCCATCTCTACCCTATGATAAAGAAGGAAAATGCAAGAATCAGGAACTAAAAATGAAAGAGAATGATGAGATGCACAAAAAGACTCAAGTAAAGAAGAGTGATAATGAACAATCTTAGCATCATGATCCTATACAAGGATTTCTTAAAGAGGATCATCTAAAGAATAGCCATCATCATAATCAAGAGTATGAAGATTGATAACATAGGTTTGGATGACCTTGTAATCAGAGGAAGCTTGGTAAACAAAGTGCCTAATCTTGGTTAAGATTACAAGAATGTCATCACAAAGATGATTTTGAGAGTGAAGTTTCAAGGAATTAGGGATCTATGAGATGAGATGGGGTGAGAGATCAGAAGTTTTGATCTTTAAGTTAATCTCATTGAGCTCATCATCATCAAAGTCTACAAGGTTGGGAGTAATGTTACCAAGGAGCTCAAGATGCCCATTTTAACCTCTGGTTGAGTTAAAAATAAATTTGAGATGTTGAAACTCATGGAATGGAACACTAAGAAAAGGATCAAGATTAATAATCTTGAAGACACCATGATATTTTATTTATTTGAAATTATAATGGATAGTGTCTCCTTGAATCCTATAAATGGCTCCATTGTGAGGAAATTTTATGCATTGGTAAGTAGAAGATGTGATAGCTTGCATGTGAAGATTCCATGACCAACCAAGAAAGATGTTATATGTAAGTAAAAAATTAAATATCATCACCTTCACATAAACGATGATAGGTGTGATGGTAATGGGAAGCCACACACACCCTAGAGGAGGCATTTGACTTATATCATATCCTTAGCATGTGTTGTGTGTATACTTGAGATTACATTCAAAACACCCAAGAGTCTTAATAAAATCAAGGTAAGAAACACAAGTTCTATAACCCTCATTGATCAAGGCACATTTAACCTAGATATCATTGATTTAGATGCTAATAAATAATGGAGGATCATTTACATGAAGCAAAATATCATCCAGAATCATAGATGTGATATGAAATCATAAAGAAAGAGAAGTGTCTATAGTTTCATAAATGTTAATGGACATCTCTTGACATTACTATAAGATACTATCCTTAGATCCAAATAAAGTAGCATCCCATCTTGTTAGAGGAGGGAAAGGGACATTTATCTTGAATAACAGTTGCATGAGGTGATTTTTATGACATGGATATGTTCTCATGAGTTCAAGAAATGGTATCTAAGATTTAAGATTAGTAAGTTCTAAAATGGGATCCCACTCATCATAACCCATAATGATGTTGTTAGATATAGGTGTTTAATCATTAAGAAGATCTTTAGAAGCTAGATTTGAAGATAATTTAATTTTATGTTGATAAGAATGTGAAGGTTGATAAGAAGGTTTTAAATCATTTGGTGATGAATAAGTAGATGGTTTAGATGGATCTTGAAGTGTGGAAGAATAAGTGTTAGTAGAAATTGGATTTTTTTAGTATTATAAGATGATGGGAGAGATGTATAAATAGTATGGGATGTGTCATCCAAGGGAGAATGATAAATTAGATCATCAAAAGAAATAAGATCTTCTTGCCCCAACTCATTTAAATGAGTTGGATAATAATCTTGGGTAACATGATATGTGTTATGGGAAAGAGGTGTGTATATAGGTTGTGAATAATTTAAAGCCAAAAATCTTCACATATTGGTCATGCCAACCACATTATCTTTGAAATTTGGTTCAACAAGACTTTCTATGTTATTAGTGGAAGAAGTTCATTTGTCTTGAACTTCTTGGATTAATTGATGATTAGGCAAGGGGTCTTTATAGATAGCCAAATGAGTGTTTCCTTGATTCAAGGCTTGAGTTTTATCATGTGATTTATAGTCTTTAAAAACATATCATAAGCTTGATATTGGGGTTTTATTCCTAATTTAGTTAAAAGTCTGAGTAGTAAAATCAATAAATAATATAAAATAATTAAGCTACCAATTTGTGAATTCTAATTGGTATTTAGACTTTCTAAAAATAGTAAATGAGTAAAGAGAAATATGACTTAGCTTAAAATTATGTTGATCTGATTGAGATAAAAACTAATACTAACTATGTAAGATTGGGATAGTGTTAGGAACTTAGATCTAGATTTAATTCAATAAAAGGATAGGAACACTAAAAATAGGGCACTTTAGGGTCTGACACTATATTCATGTTCATGTCGTTATTATTCAAATTGGTCATAGAGGTCTAAGATTTTTGGATTCTATCTACCACTCTTATATGACCCTACCTATGAAATTGTGAAGTTTGACTATCAACATAGCTCCTTGTAGAGTTGATTTATATTCAAACTTAAGTCTTTAATAAGCTTGAATAGGACTTTAAGAAAAGAGGGGGGGGGGGGGTAAATGTGTGTAAGATTCATTAGACATGGATACACACCCCTTGTGTGGGTATGTTTACTACATACTAATACTCTGAAGAGGGATCAAGCCATATGTAGTTCTCCCTTTAAAAGTGCTTAGTGAAATTATGATAAGAGAATGTAAGTAAATGCTATTAGCTTAGAGGTTCAAGACTTGGGGGATGGAAAGAGCATGTAAAATGGGTCCTGGTTAAGCTGGAATGGGATCTTGAAATCCTATGGATGACTAGGAATCAATGAAAATAAGCCTAAAAGGGTTAGGATAGTAAGAAAGAGGGACTTATGGGTTGCAATCCATGCTCAAGTCATCACTTTTTTGCTTTTTATATGAATACATTTTCCCCCTTTATTTTAGTGATGTCGTAAAGTGAAATACTAGGATAAAGGAAAAGTAGAAAGTGTACCTAAACTTACCTACAAGGGTGAAACTCATGAAGTTGTGTGATTTTTGGTGTGTATAGAGAGAGCATGATATGAAGTGTGAATCTATAAGAGTAGATTAATTCTTACTAGATACATTATATCTAAAATAAGAACATACAAAACTAGGTAAGATAGAAAGGAAGAGAAAGGAATGAAAACACCTCATCAAGTACATAGACTAATATAAAACCTATTTTTATGTTGAGTAATGTTGAATAATACTAGATGATGTTGTACCAAGAGTAATATCATGAATGGAGCTGAGTGCTTAATTCCCCAAAAAAGTGGCTCAAGAATGCAAAGGTTGGCCCTTTGGCTCCATCATCACCCACTAAGTTAATTTAGGTGTTTTTTCATGTGTTGATCAATGTTTGGACTATATTTCCCATCCATTTGAATAAGTGGCTCAAGAATACAAAGGTGAGATAGTCCTTTGGCTCCATCATTGCCCCATAAAGTGAAGCTATGAATTGATACTTGTATGAAGTGTGTGTCATATGAGATGGCTCCTAAAGATCATGAATGCTCTATAATATATAAATATTGGCATGGATATATAATACATGTTGGAAACTATGCCACTCTTGGATGCTCCAAAATATGGAGATTAGGCTTGTATGAAAGTCACTTCAAAATTGAGAATTAGGTTTATGTAGAAGCCATTTGGGAACTCAAAAACCTAAGAATGTAGAGGTTAGGCTTATATGAACTCCACTCCAAAATGATTCTAACCACATATATATGTAATAAGTCATGTAACTACTAAGAATGCCTTGGAAATACTAAACTTGAAAAGATAATAAACAAATGTGCCACACACATTGTCCCTATCACTAGTGTCTGAAACATGGATTCTGATTTGGAAGTTATACCAACTATCATATATAAAAATGGAAGTGACAACCAATCATGACACACATGATGCCCCCTATATCTATATTCTCTAAGAAAAAATGTACTAAAAACTACTGTTACTAAATTAGTTTGATTGTGCAAAACTATAGCAAAACTTTCTTTTCTACCTGCTTCTATAAAAATCTAGTTTTTTGCTATTTGGATAGGAGTGCCAAAAATGGATAGTAGCAACACTAGTGTTGTAGTATAGTCTTATCACTATTGTCCTAGGCCAAAAATGATTATTTTTCTAGAATATTGATTATCTGTCTGGTCTGATCTGATTGGTTTGATGTCTAGTTGATATTCTAGGTGTTTTAAAACTAGATTTTTCAATCGATAGGAGCTCTGATCTTTGTAGTAAAACCCCTATTTGTTTCCCCCTCTTCTAAGGGTAGGAATGGAGACCCTAAAATGATTTCCCTTAGAATAAATAACCTTTCAAGTGTGTTATTCTACAAAATACATGATATAGCAATGATAATTGATGAGATATCTCAAAATATAGCATGGTTTGTGTTGAGAGATTGTTAGATCAATAGGGATATACCTAGATAGACATAATAATGTAAAAGCATGTGCAATATACTAAAATAGAACTATAAGTGTTAGTTATTAGTTCTTAGTTATTATTTATCAAGGAGGGATGGATCATGATGTCCATCATGGCATTCAAGAAGCAAGATAATGCATGATTTGGATTATGGCATTGGAAACAACTGAAAGTAATCAAGCAATAAGCCATAAAGCTAGAATAAAAAATCATAAAAGAGTGGCCAAGGGGCCAAGAAAAAAAGGGGCATGGGTACATGTCACTTAAACTATAAATCAATCATACAAGGCATATTCAAATGCCACACACACCTATAGTTGAAACAAGTAAAATTTGCATGAAAGCCACAATCACATGGAAGAGTACAAGTAAAGGACTTTGGTAAATGTCCTAAGGTACACACTTAAATAGAAAAAAAGTACATTGTAAAATTTCCTAAGGCACATATAGGAGATAAGTAGGAACTATAAGTTTAATCACATCAATCTATGCTAAGAAAAAAGATAAAGCATGTAAAGACTAAAAAATAAAATTGCATCTAACTAATCAAAGCAAGAGTGAAAGTATCCAAGACATGTTAGTACAAGACTAGGTATATGCTAATAAATGCATAAGTGTTTAAATACTAGTGAAATATTGATAGATTAATATGTGTAAGCTAGTAAATAATGTAAAACAAAATGGTAACTAGAGTGTGTGGTGTAGGAATGACATAACCTAGATGGTGTATTCATGTAGAAGATGCCCCCAGTGGGTGGGTATATCGATGTGTGTCTTGAATTTAGAATTAGGATACCCCCTTAAAGGGTAAATTGAAGTAATTAGATAGTTGGAAGTCGCTTCAAACACTCAAAGAAGATCAAGTGAGGCATGCTAATATAGATAAACTAACAAACAATAGCATAGAGCAACAAATGTAAGTCTAGCATAGTAGTAGTGTTTTAAAACATGGAGGATGCATACAAGTAAGATATTTTTGTGGTTTTGACATATTTTAATGTTTTTGGATTTTAAAATGTTATATTTTTTTGTATTTTGAGAATATGAGCTATGTACAATCAATCATAGGAAAATTATCTACAACCAATCATAATAGACTATGTACAAGTAAGGTTGAGAAAAGATGATACTAACTGATGAGTCTCATGGGAGACTCCCTATCATAATGTCTTGTATCAAGGAGTGGAATCATGTGTGATCATGAAGCACAATTTAAACATTGAGACTATGGCTCTGAAAGCTATATATGTTTTAAATTCTCTAAAATATCTAAAGTGAGAACTGATTATGGGGTCCCCTTATAATTCTGAGAAGTAGATGCAACTATATGGATCTTTGGGACCCATCTGGTAGTAGGAGAATCTCTCTAAACATGTGCTCTATGAGTATATGCATGAGATCTCAATGATACTACCTTGGGTGTGAATAATATAGATTTAAGCTATCTATAATCTTGAAGCTATGGAGGTATATGAACCCTTTGTGTTGGTGATAAATGCCTCAATTATGTTTGAATCTATACTAGAGGAAGAACTAGAACTAGTGGAGAAACTAAAACTAGTGGCAAAGATAAAATTGGTAACTATGGAATATTAGATGGCTCTGAAGTAGGGAGTGGTAACTCATATGGAACTCTACCAACTATAACAACTTGATTAGTATGAATGAATTTCATGCATCTGAAAATTATAGAAGTTACTACTTGAATTTTGTAAATCCATGGTCGACCAAGTAACATATCAAAAAATCCTACACTAGGAATAATAGTGAATGGTGTGGCCATGTTTATTGGACCCACCTATAGAGGAAGTAAAATCTCACCCAATGAACTCTATATGTGCCCACTAAATCTATTAATAATTGTGTTCATCAAGGTAATATCCTACTTTTAATATCTTAAATGCTACAATAATTTCATAGTTCACATGTTCACATTGGATCCATTATCTATGAGAACACTATGAATAAGATGACTATGAATGTAATCTCTAATAAAGAGTGCATGATAATCTCAATCATCCTTGATGATCTCCTACTCTAAGAATGAGATGGAAGGTCTAGCTAGAAATCTAGAATTGTATACACCAATCATGTTATTCAAAGGATGTGACTCAAATAAATTTACCTTGTATGTATCTGGTGGTGGATGTGCATGATATGCATGGTGGACCCCTGATGTGTCCCCTGTCTCCTATTTACAATGCTATGAAAAAGGATAAAAGAATATTTTCAAAGCTTTATCCTATGTTTACTTTCCCTGAGCAAGTTCCACTAAAGTTCCAAGATCAATATGATTTCTATCTATCAAATCCTATATCTTGTGTCTCAAATTGATGCATCTATTTTTTGTATGGCCTAGTGCCCTACAAAACTCACAAAATGCATGCTAGTCATATCCTTATCGAAGAGGCTTTATTGGGTCAACTTTTTGAATAGGAGGGAAAGATATAATGTTACATTCCAATAACTATTGTTAAACTATAGCTAGAGAAACTTGTAGATTGGTAAATATACACTAAGGAGGTGCTAATAAAACCACATGTTAAGGGGGCTCAAAAGCCACATTGATTATTGATTGATTTTGACTCTTGTTATCATTAACCTTGACTTTATATGGGACTTTGATGTTACTCTTTTTGGTTGTTTCTAAGATAATTGTGTACTTGATTTTACCCATTGAAATTAACTTGAATTCTCTTTCCTTTAGTGTGTGACATAATTCAGTGAAAGAAGAGAATCTTTTGAACATAATTGATTCATGCAAAGCTGGTAGAAGACTCTATTTAAAGAGATCTTGTAATTCTTGATTGGCCATAGGGATAGTAATTTTAGCCAAGATAGTATTATATCAAAGAACATAATCTATGAGATGCTCATTTGATCTTTGTTTCTATTGTGTAATTTTGGTTTATGAAACCTTGTCACCAATGTTACTACTGAAATGAGCTAGGAACATGTCTACTAAAGGATTTAATGCATTGACTGACTAATTTAATAGACTATAGGACCATTTTAAAACATAATCCTTTAGGTTCCATGTAAATAACTTGGTTATTAGCTAGTCATTTGGTACATGGTCCAAGCATGATAGGTGAAAGGCTCTCAAATGTGTCTCTAGATCACCCTTGCCATCATAAAGAGTAAGTTTGGGTTGAATAAAACCTTGTGGCAAGGGTGTAGAAGCAATGTGATGTACTAATGGTGTATGTAGTAGATGAAAAGAGTCCAAAGCATGTGTAGGTCTAGAGGCACCTTGTTCAAGATGTATCACCTTAGATGGAAGAGATCTTATCTCTTGCATAAGGGCTACCACATCAAGAGACAAAAATGTACTAGCTATAGTTGGTGATATAGAAGAAGGTTGGGATGTTAGAGGGGGTTATTGAGACATAGTTGCCCTTGTAGTGTCATTTACAATTGGCTTCTCTATAGGAATAGAAGACTCAACTTGTTTATCCTTTTTGATTACCATGAGAGATTGTAATATAAGAGTATGATCTCAGGGTTGTTACATAAGTCTTTATTTGAAACTTTGTGGGATCAAATCTTTGTTGAGTACAACTTCATTATCAAGAATGGGTGGAAGTAGATTAGTAGTCCAATGTGGTGGAGCATGAGCATTAGTGTGTACATCATCATTATTATTCTCATATTGATCATTATCTAAATTATTATTATTAAAATTGGTGTAATATGGATGTGTATAATTTATAGTCAGAGTCTAAACTAGTTATTTATCCATAGTAAATAGTCAAGTTGAATGAATCTAGGTGAAATCAGGAGGGTTACCACTAATTCTTGCACTTCTTCTCAAAGGAAGAGATGCAAGGAGCTTAGGTGGAATAAGGAAAAAAACTTGGATAATGGTAGAAAATATTAAATAGATATAATCTAAACAAAGAAATAGAATATGAATAAAAAGGATACAAAGGTCCCACACATGTAAGGTGATACCTCAAAAATCAATGGGACCTAGTAGATGCAACTAGGGTTTGAAAGACAATTATTTGAAAAATTTACTATGAAATTTTGAAATTGAAAGTGAATTTTTTAGTTAGATATGCAAGTAAAAAATTAAAAATTTATTGGAAAATTAGTGATTTAATAGGACCTAGTAGATGAAAATAGGGTTTTTAAAAAATAAATATTTTTGACAATTATTATTGAATTTTGAAATTTGGATGGATTTTTTAATTTTATACGCTACTAAAATTCAAAAAATTATTGGAAAATTATTGGGAAAATACTAGGACCTCGTATGGACAACTAGGGTTTGAAATAAAATTATTTTAAAATTACTACAAAATTTTAAAATTTAATGATAATTTTTTATTTTATTGTGTAAGTGAAAAATCAAAAAAATAGAGGAAAAATTAGTAGGAATTTTACCCTAGGGTTGTAAAGGTTTTTGTCCACAAACAAAGTAAGTTAGGTTTACCAAATGATTTAACCTTTTTGGGGATATTGAGGTTTTATTCCTAATTTTATTAAAATCCTAAGTAGTAAAATCAGTAAATAATATGCAATAATTAAGCTACTAATTTGTAAATTTTAAATGGTATTTATACTTTCTAAAAATATCAAATGAGTAAAGATAAATATGACTTATCTTAGAGCTATGTTGATCTGACTGAGATAGAAACTAATACTGACTGTGTAAGACTGGGATAGTGTTAGGAACCTAGATCTGGATTTCATTAGGTGAAAGGATAGGAGCATGTAAAATATGACACTTTGGGGTATGGTGATATATTCATGTTCTTATTGCTATTATCCAAACTACTCACAAAGGTCTGAGCTTTTTGGGTTCTATCTACCACTCTTGTATGACCCTACCTATGAAATTATGAAGCTTGACTATCAACATAGCTCCTTATAGAGATAATTTATCTTCAAAACTAGGTCTTCAATTATCTTTAATATGACTTTGAGCAAAGAGTAAGGATTTAGTGTGTGTAATATTCACTAGACGTGGATACACACCTGTTATGTGGGCACACTTCCTACATATTAATACTCTAAAGAGGGATCAAGCCATATGTATTTCTCCCTTTAAAAGTGTTTGGTGAAATTATGATATGAGAATGTAATGAAATGCTAAAACTAGGTGTGCTTGAAATGATTAGGGATTGGCGTAAGGATTTGAATAAGTTATAAATAGTATTTGATGGTTGTATGCAGAGAATAGGGAAATATGTTTGAGTAGTCTTGCTTGTATTCTTGTTTGCTTTGTGATATTTTCCAACCCTTTCCAAATGATCTTTGAATGGGATTTTATAGGGATCTATTGGTCATGGGTTAAATGCAATCATGCTAGGTTGACATAATGATAAAGAGGATTCAGGGAAAAATGGTCATTTTGGCTTAAACAGTGATTGGATAGGAGAACTAGAAAGAGGACACCCTAGCTTCCATCAATATAGTCCAACCTAGGTGCATATTATCTTAAAGGTTAGGGACTTAGGGGGATGGAAAGATCATGGAATATGGATCCTGGATAAGCTAGAATGAGGTCTTGAAAGCCTACAGATGACTAGGAATCAATGAAAATAAGCCTAAGAAGGTTATGAGAGTAAGCAAGAGGGACCTATGGGTTGGGTTTCATAAGCCACACTCAAGTCATCATTTTTTTCATTTTATATGACTAAAAATTGGTTGATGATTAGGTAAGGGGGTTTTATAGATAGCCAAATAAGCATTTGCTTGATTCAAGGCTTGAGTTTTATCATGTGATTTATAGTGTTTGAAATAATCTCATAAACTTATTGATGTTTATGGATAATGCAATCATGATCAAAATTTAGGTCAAGAAGAAAGTCCATAGACAAATGATAAATTTGTCTACAAGTCTCATGAGAGTAACCCCATCTAGCATGAAACCAACAAAAATTATTAGGATCATACCATAATTTCATAGGTCGAGTAGGTTCAAGCTCTCGAAGAAGAGGCCTAGGTAGATGTTTAAGTAATTCGATCAAGGATAAAGGCCTATGGACATTAATGTTACTTGTTGAGAAATAAGTAATAGTGTACTATTGAGAAGGGGTAGGAATGACAACTTGAACATTGTGAATGGTGTTAGATGAATCAGTAACACCATCATTGATAATATTATGATTTTTGTTCTTAACTAATAGGGGAGATATTGTAGAAGGTTAGGGTATCTCGAATTGATGCATGAGGAAATCTTATCTTTTAGCTTGATCAATAGCTTCCTCCAAGGTATGTAGAGAAAGTGTAAAAACTTGACATTATAATTTAGGGAATAGGGCATTTGTATATAGATGAAAGAGATTATCATCCACCATGTTATGTTCACATTTATTTTAAAAATTCTTCCATCCCTTAACAAAGGCTTGGGTATTTTAATTTTCATTTTGTTTGTAATTGACAAAATAGGCCAAAGTATTCTCTAGAATATCCCTTATTTGAAATACTTGAACTAACAAATTTACTAAGACCTCCAAACTAGTGAGAGTGTGTTCTAAGTTGATTATACCAATACAAGGCATCCCCTGTAAGGATTTTGGCTAAGATTTTGGTAGTGGCAAAGGTATTTAACTTGACCCAATCCTTATAAATATTTCCAAATGTCTTGAGATGAAGGGTAGGATTAGTTGATCCATTATAATACATTATAGGTGTTATGCCTCCAATGTCAATGTTAGTAATTTGAGTGATAAGAGGTTAATTTTGTAAATGTTTGATGGCTTTTTTGACTAATGGATATTGAGGAATGAGATTACCTTGAGAATATTGAAGAGGGGGAGGAGGAACACTTTATTTATGTGTGTTCCAAGTCATTGGTTGAGGATTGGATTGAATATTAAGAAGGTATTTTTGCATTCACATCATTTGATTCATATTATGAGCTTGGAATGTGTTCATTTTATTGAGAGTTTACAATAATAGTTAATGAGTTTGATTAGTGTTATTATAATAAGTATTATTTAAGTTTATATTAGTTTTAGTGGTTTGGGTACCAGTATTAGATTTGATATGATATTGAGAAGAGCTATGAGAATTTGAGGCACTAGTGGCAAAATTTGCTTGTGAAGAAAAATATGGACTAGTAGATGGTTGAGAGGAAGAAGCACTAGAAACATGAGTGCCTTATGTAGTAAACAATGAACTAGTGGATGAATTAAGGATAGTGGATCTTTTAAGAGGCCCACTAGATGTAGAACTTACCATGTTAGTTGAAATAATAGGCATGGAGGTAGAAGAAGTTAAATAATAATATGGCATGGCATAATAAGGATTCAAGATTTAAGGAAGAGGTTGAGAAGAAAATAAATTGGTACCCCCAAATCTAGTTAAAAATGTGGGAATAGGAGAATGAGGTTCTTCAACTTGATGTCTAATCATGAGGTTATAAATGGTGTAAGGATCCTTTCCTCTATGTTAAGGGAATTATGTGATAAAGAAAATCTCTTCAGGAGTATATTCTAACTCAAACTGATCCTCTAAGAGAAGAAGAGGGTTTTGATGTCAATGGGTATGAAGAAGGGTCCCATAATTTATCATGCAAGTTACAATATGAACATTACTAGCAATCTCGAAAGGAACTTAATTTGTCTATGGGAAACCCTATTAGGAATGGTGAATTCCATCATGTCTATTATTTGAACTTCAATATTGTCACCAAATAGATAATCCATGATGAAAGGAAAAAAAGCAAGATGAGAAAGAAAAGAATTAGAAAGTGATTGAAATAGTAATAGGTCAACCTAGTTGACCTAGTGAAAAATAGGGACTATAAAATTGTACAAGGTCCATAATGTCAACCTAGTTCAATGAATAGTGACTTGAAAAAAGAGGAAAAGATGTTGTAAATAGCACTAGGTTGACCAGGTTGACCTAGCATAGTGTACAGGGGTTGAAAAAATATTAGGTTGATAGGGTCAACTTGGCACACTAGACAAAGAATAAAATAAAGCTAATAATGAGCTATGAATTAAATAAAAATAATTTCCAGTAATGTAGGAAAGCACTAAGTAATAAAATGGAAACAAACATTCATTTGAATTAATGATGGCCAATCTAATTGATGGACACAAATAAAAGTCTTGCACTAATGCTAGCTAATGCAATATTCTACACACATAATTAATCAAAAATCAAACAAACAACTGGAAAGTAAATCTAGCTACTTATTTAACCTAGAATATTGATTAGATTATTAAGAATGATTTTAATTGTGAAAGGTAGATTGGCTATAAGCAAGGTTTTAGATAGAAATCTATGGATAGTTTCAAGTAAGTTTAAGATGAAATGGAATATAGTAAAAATGATATAGGTTTGGTATTGGGGCCTACCCCCTCACTTCATACACCATAGAAATAATGATAATGGGTGCTTATCCAAAATAAATCATTAACCATGCTTTATACTTGACCAGAGCATCAATTAGGCTTCCCCCTTGGTGATGAAATCCAAGTAGGTTGGCCTTGATTTTCAAATGTTTAAATGATTTTTTATGTCTATGTGGTTTGGTTGTGTGTGTACAAGAATAAAAATAGTGAAACTAAATGATTAATTTAAAATCCCCTAATTAGACTATGTGATCTATTCTAAGCATGCAAACAACTAAAAAAATTGATGTGATTAACATATATAGTTCATTCCAACTTTGAAAAAAGGTATAGTTGAGAAACTATATGGATAATCATATAGAACAAGGTTGATAGGGTCAAACCTATACTATGGAAGCAAAGTCTAAAAATAAACTAGGTTAGCTAGGTCAACCTAGTTATTTCAAAAAACTTAAAACACAAAACTAGGTCCACATGGTCGACCTAGTTGACTGTGCGAAAGTAATTTCGAAGACTAAAAACTATGAAAGGAAAGTATATAAATATATAGATACATAGTAATATAAACTGACATGAATGGTTTAGAGAAAAAAAGGAGAATATTGTTAATCAAGAACCTTGGAGAAAACTATCAAAACCCTACAAACTAGGTTGAGTTGGTCGATCAATCAATATATGAACTTGCTAAAAAAGTACTAAAAATGCACTATATCTACCTGGTTGACCTATTAGGTTGAAAAATAAATCTAAAAACTGGTAAAAACTTGCATTATATTGATCTAGTTTATCCAATTATTTGAATAGGACTTTGTAAGTTTTAAAACCTATACTAGGTTAAGCTAGTCGAGCCAGTTACCTATTCCTACAAACCTACACATAGAGATAAATAAAATAGTTCAATAAGGTTAATCCAACATAGTAAATATATGATAAAAATAATGACAAATAGAAATGAAATAAGTGAAATAAATCTTATAAGTGTTTGATTCATGTTAGGTTTACCAGAATGTATGCAATCAAAAATGCATCATGTCCATAAATCAATCCTAGATTGGATGGGATATAACACATCTATACTTATGATTGGGGAGCATAAAATTTTTAAATGAGAGTAAGACCAATATGAGTATCTACTAGACTTGATTAGTGGATCACTTGTCATAACACACTATGTGATATAGGGTTCCAAAGCCTATACTCTAACATAATTACATAGCAACCCTAAAAGAGTCCTATGATTTAATATTTCACTAATCTAATAATAAGAAAAGTAAATCTAATCTAGTGATCACCAAAGCTTGTGGCACAAAGTGGGGGTTTGAAAAAATAAACAACTAAACTAAACATGTATAGAAGACATATACTCACATTAATGTATATGAAATCATAATACATGGAAAAGAAGAATATAAATGTTTTATCTATCTACTCTTAAAAAAGAGAAATAAAGTTAGGAATGATTACCTTTGAAGATGAACCTAATGAGCCTCAATCTCCCCATTGGCCAAGGTGCTTTGCAAGAGATTGTCATGGAATGTAAGGACAATTAAGATAAATCAGCTCTAGGATACATAACCTATCCAAACATCCATAAGACTTATCCACAAGATGAGATTGGAGCTACAATGAAAATATTAAACCCTAAAGATTTATTCCCCAAGTAGAATGGTTAATAGGTAGATGTTTGTTCCCACTTCTTCACTTAATTATTCACTCTTATATATGGTAAGGAATGACCTTGTATATATAGTAGTATCTTTCCCTAAAAACATTTAGGATGTTGGCTTTTCCAGGTTGACTTAATCGACCTATAATATTTTTTGGGTCTAACTCACTAGGTTTGTGTTAGGTCGGACAAGAGGCTAGAAAACCAAAAGAGATTAAAAGTCCCTAATCTATGCTAGGTTGACCTAGTTGACCTAGCATAAAAGACAGGTCAAAAAGGTGTTAAGTTAATAAATGAAGGATAAAACACAACAGATGATAGGAATAGGTAGAACTAAGAATAATAAACTTGGGTTTAATGGTTTTAGGAGGTTAGAGTGTGGATGACAAGTGGAAAAAGGAATGAAAATCTTATGAAGTATCGATGGTCTACTCACCCTTTTTTTGGTACACCCCTTAAGGTATACACTCAGATAGATTGAGACTTGATAGGTTCCTGCAAGATATAAGGTGTCAATAATCAATAAAAGTTTGAAAATATTATGTGTATATAGTTATTACATTATTTGGTTCAAGGAAACCTAATTGTAGGTCTTGAAAAGGTTAATGAGACCATGAACATCCTCTAAACACTCTCACAAACATTTTACCAACATTGGAGAGTCTCTATACATCATCCAAACAACAATTAAAGCCATGAAACAAGAAAAAATATTATGTTATCCCTAGTTAAGTTTAAAAAGTGATAATATAGCTACAAGGTGACTTGTTTGGGTTGAACTCAAGTTCCTTGGCTTGATGCAAGAATTCCACATAGTGGTAAATTTAGATGAGGATATCCATGATACAAAACTAGACCTTGCTTGAGTAATCAGGATCTAATGACAATAGACACTATGTGGAGAAGCTTGAGATTCAAATGTAAATTTTAATTGATGAAGACATATATAAGAGACAAAGGTTGGCATATAATTTATTTAACAATGCCAAGTGTTAGTTGAAGGACTTGTAACTGAAATTACACATGTAAAGGTATAGCCTCACAAGAAAGAAGTTACATTTAAGAAGCTCAAGATTGCTAAAGTAACCTCCTATGCCACTCCTCACAAGGATTCTCATCAACACTTAATCATGAAGTTTGAGAAAGAAGATGACAACACATTCTTAATAGACTTGGTGTCAATCTTCCCCTATTGTGTAACTACTCTGATGATGAATTGTCATGATTAATTTTCTATGCTAGATTTTCTATAATCTTATCTCTTCTTGCTATAAAAAATCCTTAAATGGATTTGAATAGATCCTCCATCAGAGTTGGTGAAGCCATACTCATTTGTATGCCTTTGATAAATAATTATATTGGTTTTACCTCCTTTTATTACCATACTTAGTGTGTATGTATGGATAATTGACCTTGTTAAGTGATTTACTTAGTCTTCATTGACATGTTGTCCTATTCTAGTACTTGTAGGTAGTTTGAAATATTATCTTGTAGGTCATGTGAAGTGTTCAAGAGAATTGTAATATTTGAGTGTGGTTACATATTCATTAGTGTCATTTTAAGTCTCTTGATTAGTTTTCCTAGCCTAAACATCTTTCACAACCTCCACATTGAAATGTTGATGTAAGAGATTCAGATTGAGAGTAGTGTATGTTTAGATTAGTCTCATGGTATACATGTGCACATCTAGTTGGTTAGTAGTGAATAATTATTTTGGTGCATCATCTCCTTATTTAGGTTATTTTTAATTATCTCGAACCCTTTACATTACAAGTAATAGGTCTAGTAGTAATTTAGGGTGATAGCATCAAGGGAAATATCCCTATATAGAGAATCATGTCATTTATTAGGCCACCCATAACTTATAAGTGTCTTTATTCTATTAATTAAGTGAGGAGTCTTGAATAACCTTTTCAAGGGTGCAATTTTTTATGATAATAGTTTTGGCATGCCTGATGGGAAAAGGATTGCATCCCATTAAAGATTTATTGATGTTGATCTTTAACATATCAACATTTGAGGCATGAAAACAAGTATCAATGGTGACTCCAAGTGAATATTATTTGTTATAATCAACCCAAGTTTCTAAAATTAAAAAATTGGTACATATCCTAATCATTATTTTAGTCAAGATGCATATTATATTCCTTCATATTCCCAATATCAGGTTGATGGCATTCATGGATTCACCCCAAGTGGATCTCAAGTAGTAGCATGTAAAACTTAGCAATGCTATCAATATCCTTATATGTAATCCCTCATCCTAACTCTACCTCTTTGGTAGCCTACTCATTGATCTAATCAACCTTGTCAAAGTCATTTTTTTTCTATTCCATATATCTTAGACTTCAAACAAACTATTGTAAGTCTAGAATTATAAATCAAGTAGATTGATAAAGAGAGGGAACTTGGTTTGATTGTCTAAAACCATTATATTCAAAATGAAAACATTCAAATGATGAATAATCTTATGCATTCACTTAATACTAGGTGGGAAACTATTGGGAAAGAAAACAAACATTTGCCAACAGATGATGTGATGGAGACAAGAGGGTTGATTGAATGTCTTGAGAATAGATTGGTACTTGAAGAAAGGTAGTAAATTCAATATTTTTAGTCTTTTAGGCATCTTCCTACTCCATATCAACCTTATTTTACTCCAAACCTAGCCCAAGTTACAATATGTCATCAAGAGAGGCCTATGCCTATGTCACCTTCATCCACTCTTCCTCAAGAGCCTAAGACTATTTCATCTTGGAGACCTTAATATACTAAGAACCCTTATTATGTCATGTCTACTCTTGATAAATAACCTTCTCCCATGATTATCAAAAGTTAGGAAAAGGAGAAGTGTAAGGAAGCCAAATCAAGAAATCTCTCAAGTCCTTCAAGATATTCATTTAGCCTTCAATTTTTAGCCATTCATGAAGTCTAAAACACCTCTAATTTTGATAAATCAATTGAAGAGTGGAAAGAGAAGTATATAGCATCCTTAACTCATTTCCATTCTCCATCCCTTCAAGATCACCATAATCAACTTAATACTCCCAAATTCTCAAGTTGGAATGAAAATCTATCAGGTTTCAATAAAGTAAATGAAGTTTATTTTCCTCCCACCTTATCCTTTTGTGAAGGAGAAATAGTTTCATTGATGGAAAAATATGAATATTTAGATATGAAGGAGAGCTTGTCAGAACTAGGTGATGAGGTGGAAGACCTAAGAAAGGAAAATCAATCAGCTGCCAGTAAATCTCAAGGAGGTTATGAATAGAGTATTTCCAGTGTGTATGATGAGGAAATATTTCTTGGTAGTCCTCTTTGTCAAGATATAAAAAAAAAGTCTTGAAGGATGATTGTAACATCCCCACTAGGATTTACTTAGAATAATGTAATTTTTATAAAAAATTATCAATGTATTCTTTCATTATATTTCACCATGAAAATACAATTATTGATCTAGATATAACACTCTAAGTATGTTAACTATAAAATAATCATGTAACATATATATTTCACTGATCACTATCATTAGATGAAACAACATAACTGAATATAGAAAGTAATTATAAATATCAATCCACGATTGGTAAAATGGTATATCCACTACTGTCAATATACAGCTAAGTAAATAATTATAATACATCAAGAATAATATTTCAATTGTAATAATTAAATATTAGATACAAGATACAAGGCTCTACAGAGCATGAGTTTCCCAAACTCCAGTATCTATGGCAATCTCAAGTGTAGTCTTTAAATAAGTAATATTATAGGGAGGGAGAGCATCATTCAATCAATTTTCCACACCAACCAAAGATTATCAATCCCCTACATAATCCCTCATCATGGAATGGCCCTCCTTTCATGGATGAGTATATAGTGATGGTGCAAGAATCTAGAGAGATAAGGTATTACCCATGTACTTTAAGATTTCTATACATGATGTGTACCATAAATAAAATATGTTCTAACATGATATCTCATAAACATGTAAATCATGCATATGAAATGATAATGTCTAACTAACATTACTTTCACCACAGTTTTTAGTAGTTATTTATCTCTAATATCAATCAAATTCATACACACCACTTGATTAGATTACCTTCATCTTGCATTTGTGATGCTAGTAATCTAGTGAATTATGTCTCACTAAATACTTAGTGATAAAAATATGAGATTTAGTTAACATGAATATAACCAAAAAAATCATATAGATTACTTCCTACTAGCAAGCATAAATCATGCTAAACACAAGAATAATCAAAAGGCATACATTTAATCTATCAAAAGTATGAATGAATCTCCACTAAACTATTTATCACATAAATAGTAGTAAACATAACATGCATAGTTTATACCAATCAGGTATAACCAATATTTAGTCTACATATTTATATTTTTCACAAGTAGATTCAAATATATAGTACATTTTATGATAAGAAATGATATCATAGTCCATCATTTTCATGTACACACTACAACAGCAAGTCATGTTAAAGAAAGTCATAATTCTCACAAAAACATAATCTTTCATTTAAACAACTCGTTATATTTTTAGGAGGTTGTATGCATGTATAAATAGTGTTCTATTCTTTAGGAATATATGACTTATTTTCTATCAATCAATATAAATAGAAATATAATCACACAGACAATGCACTATTTTATCTTATATATGTATATGCACTTATACATATTAATATACTCATAGTATGTATCACAGATAAGTTTTCAAAAAACATATAAATAATATATTTAAATGCCAATAGTCATTTATAATTCTAATTAGGGACTTAACCATTATAAATTTTCTATTCATAAATACATTCATGCACCATCATGATATATTAATATTCTAGTATTGTTAACAAATGGATACTATAATCAATAGACTATCTATATCCATATTTAATTCAAATCAACATCAAACAAGTATTTAATCTTCCTATGCTCAGTTAAAAAAAAATATTAAGTGTAAGGCAAATTATTTAACCCATTAAATATCTACAAGTGATATTTTTTGAATAATACATAGGTAAGATTCCACTATGTTTCCATTTAATGTCAACATGCATTTCTAGTAATTATTTTATTATTCCTTAATATGCTATAGGTTAACCAACAAAACTTACATCTAATAATATTTACACGTAAGTGTTATGCAAGCCATACAACACCCTATATATATGGGAAAAACTAGTTATTCTTTTTCCCATATTGACATTATATTATGCTATATTCAATTAAACAATCACCTCTCTTTGCATAGGAAACCTATACAAATTATAACCGAGCTAGGATGATTAAATAGGTATAAACATTGCACCTTGTATTATTTATAAAATATATGGTTTTATCTTTCATTTAAACAACTCGTTATATTTTTAGGAGGTTGTATGCATGTATAAATAGTGTTCTATTCTTCAGGAATATATGACTTATTTTTTATCAATCAATATAACTATAAATATAATCACACACACAATGCACTATTATATGTTATATATGTATATGCACTTATACATATTAATATACTCATAGTATGTATCATAGATAAGTTTTCAAAAAATATATAAATACTATATTTAAATGCCAATAGTCATTTATAATTCTAATCAGGGACTTAACCATTATAAATTTTCTATTCATAAATGCATTCATGCACCATCACAATATATTAATATTCTAGTATTGTTAACAAATGAATACTATAATCAATAGACTATATTTATCCATATTTAAGTCAAATCCACATCAAACAAGTATTTAATCTTCCTATGCTCAGTTCAATATATATAATAAGTGTAAGGCCAATTATTTAACCCATTAAATATCTACAAGTGATATTTTTTAAATAATACATAGGTAAGATCCCACTATGTTTCCATTTAATGTCAACATGCATTTCTAGTCATTATTTTATTATTCCTTAATACGCTATAGGTTAACCAACAAAACTTACATCTAATAATATTTACACATAAGTGTTATGCAAGCCATACACCCTATATATATACATATGAGAAAAACTAGTTATTCTTTTTCCCATATTGACATTATATTATGTTATATTCAATTAAACAATCGCCTCTCTTTGCACATGAAACCTATACAAATTATAACCGAGCTAGGATGATTAAATAGGTATAAACATTTCACCTTGTATTCTTTATAAAAGATCATGGTTTTAAAACAAATTAAACTCAAAATTATGTAGATATACTTGGTTTGAAGGCTATACTTTATACATAGTACACTATCCCATATACCCATTTGTTATACATTATATATTATGTTATATATAGATGGTTTGCTATCTTAATAACATAATCCACAGTCATATACTTTCATAGTCAACTATATGATCATTCAACTATATAAATTAGATAACATAATGCATGATCAACTATATAAATAATTATTCTTTTAGATGTCAAAATCACACAAAATATATGTCATTGTTTCTAGATATTTTATTCTTTTCTTTATAAATAATAAATATATATAATTTCATATCCTTATTATACATATATGTAGTTATTTTTAGATATGCCATTTATACATATAACTAAATTTCATATATATATATATATATATATATATATATATATATATATATATATATATATATATATATATATA
Source organism: Torreya grandis (assembly GCA_037957365.1). Taxonomy (NCBI): domain Eukaryota; kingdom Viridiplantae; phylum Streptophyta; class Pinopsida; order Cupressales; family Taxaceae; genus Torreya; species Torreya grandis. The sequence continues at coordinate 3,648,728 of JARHVA010000479.1, forward strand.
TATATATATATATATATATATTCTCATGGAGTGAATAACATTTAACCTTATACATATAAATGCATCATTGTTTTCATACAATTTACATACTTAGTCCATTTCATATTGTTTACATAGTTCGTTGAGTTTGAAATAACAAATATATACACAAATTTAATATTAACTTACATAATGAGAGTATTATGTCAAAACCTTAAGATACAATATACATATTTAATATTATCTTAGAAAAATTGATGTACATGTATTTCTTCATAATTCACTATATATATTATACAGTTCACATGGTTTTTTATATTGAATGACAATATCCTCATTTACTAATTATATAAGGTATATACACTCAGATCACACCTATATTCATTACTACAATTTGTAGAATAGAGGCATGTTGAATGTATATATACAAGTTCATAGTTTTGACTAACATTATACATAGAGTTTTATTTTGATTAACACACAGTCCATGCATATATTCCTCTCCATGGTTTTATATAACAAGTTTAAATTAATTTGTTATTTTTAGATGTTCTTATATAAATTTCTCAGTCCATTCTCATTTTTCACTATTTTGAATACTCACAAATTGAGTATCACTATTCTAAATATAAGCTATTGAATTTTCCCAATTCACATAGTTTGCTAATTTAATGTAATTCAACACTAAATGAATACATAATTTTTTTGAGTTTTAACTAAATAAAATTTCTAATCTTTTCAATAGTTGACCAGATGATACCAGAAGATCCTCTACTTCCTTCTCTTCTCCATGTCATATCCTCTCTCCTTTTGCATTGTCTTATCTTCTTCTCCAAACTATGCTCTCATTTTTCCTTCTCCACTTCCCTTCTTATCCTTAAACTACCACCACACCTCTTATTTTTTTATTTTTGCATGACTTTTATTTAAATCTCACCCTTCATCAAGTTTGATGTTTATTTTTTTTGTGGTTTTTTTTTCACTTTTATTCCTAATTATAAAAATCCACTACAATTTCTAATTATAACAAAATTTCTAATTATAACGTAATTGTTTTATTAGTTACTAAATTATTATATGTAAAAAATCATCCTAACTCAATGATAATATGGATTAATAATAAATAATCACTTAGGATAAATAAATAATCATAATGATTTAATATCAATATGACTAATTTAAAGTCATTTATATTTCATTATCAAAAATGGTAAATCACACACTATTATACCAATCCAAATTATTACAATGAAATCACATAATATTAACTCCACATAGTCATTAAAATGAGATAACATACTACTAACATGTATAAATAATTATATAAATGCACATAACATCAAAATTTACTAACGCTAATAATTCAAACTAAACATTTAATGTATATTATTTAACATGGTGTGTGTAGGATTTCTAGCCATTCCTTTATCATCCACTAACACCTCCTTAAATGCCACTCTGATGATGCTCTCCCTTCATCAGGGTCTAAGGGATGAATCTCTCCTATGTTAAACTCATTACAATAAGGTGTTTATGTTGTAACATCATGATAAATATCATAAAATACTACTACAATAACAAATTAACATGATCACAAGGTAAAGAATATACAATAAAGCTATCTCATAGTAATGAAATCATGTAATTGAAAAAATATACAACTTTCCCATAACAATATATGACTTACAAATTATTTAGATATTAATCAAATTAAATTATCAACCATAAAAATCCATAGATATTCAATTAAATTTTCTTAGTGAGAAATCAGGATGTAATAATGATGAGAAAGATGATCTTGAAGGTGGATTGCAAACTAATATGACAACAACCTCTTGTCAAAGTGATTTCATTGAAAAGAGTGAAGAAGAAGATATTGATTAGGCATGATATCATCTATACCATAGTTTCATGGAAGAAATGGACTTGTTTGGCAAGCATGTGATCCCTCTAGAGCATGAAGGTGAACTCCAACATGAAGTTATATAATTTGGCATCCTCCTAAAAGAGGACAAATCAGATTTGGCACAAGGAATACATGATGAATCAAACCTTGACTAGGAAGATGAACTTCCATTTTTCATGGAGGAAGAAGATCAATCTAGTTCTCATGAATTGATCCTTGATGAAGAGAAAGGTGACTATCCAATAGTTGAGTAAGTTGTAGCTAAACATGATGTAATTCTTCCTAAAGATAAATTGGCTATTAAATTTTTTAAATCTCATGGGAAAAAGATAGAACTTGAGGAAGATAAATTGCATCCTTGTCATGATTATATTCAAGCATTTGATCAGCCTGTTGTTCCTCAAGAGAATGGCAAGATTGAAATTTAGTTTGGTATGCTTTCAAGCAATGAAGAATAATATACCTTTTGGGAAGAGATAGAAAAATTTTAATCTAGTTTGGATTGTAAACCTATAGCCCATGAGGAAAATGATAACATTATTGTCTTGGACAATGAGCATGATGGAGACATTTATGATAAAGTTATCAAAGAGAGAACCATGTTTGATGATCTTGTTGAGTCTCATGAGCAAGTTCAAGGAGGCTTTAAGGACATTTGGTAGTCCTACTTGGATATGTTCAAGGATTTTTAAGATCTTAGTAGACCAACGCCTTAATAAGAATAAGAGGAAGTGGTTGATGATAAGTACAAATCTCCTAATAAACCAACAAATCTTATTAGTTATCATCAAGAGGTTCAAATCCATGGTGTAACAAGGTATGATGAATATAATACTCTTCAAAATGAACATGAGATGGAATTTGAGGAGTCAATAGAGGATGAAGCTGAGAATGTTGATGACTTTATGAATCAAACCATGGCCTTCACAATTCAAAGTGTTACCAACTTGGAACTCTCTTACATTTTTAAATAAGGACAAAGATATAAGGTAATAATTTAAGATCTAGATAAGTTTGTCTTTATTGAAGACATGTTTTCTAATGTAGATCCATTTGAGTTCAAGCCCAAAAAGGTGTTGGTCAAGGAAGGAGTTGGTCAAGCAAGAACAAAACATGATCAAAAGCTTACACATCATCCTTTCTCATCATATGAAGGTGACACAAATAACTTTCATTTTGATCTAGAAGGATCAGCTATGATAGGTTAGTTTTACATAATAGTTATTACCTTGTCTTTCTTCTAAGTTATTCTTAGCATAGTTATTTTGTCTTGTTATGTATTATGTGTGTGTTGTTTTGGTGTAATTATTTTTATCTTATTGTGTTGGTGAAGTAAATCAGTTGTTTCAAGGGGTATGTATTCAAGTGTTAGTGTTAATTCATGCTTTTTGTTGAGATGAGATGACTCCATATCCCAATGGATGGAATAGGCAATCAGTTTAAAGTGCATAGTAGGTATGCAATCCTAAGAGGTCACCAAAGATGTTACCCAAAATTGGATACCTTAGGTAATACTAATTCAAACTTGACTAGGTGAAACATTTCCCTTCTAAATGAAATATCAAATGAACTTTTATAATAGAGTTTAGCAAAGTTTAAGGTTCTTTTGGGAAAGTTAAGGTAATCCTTGTCTTTGTTAGGAAAGAGATTAAATGAATTTTTGAGGTCTCTAACATGTTTTTAATTCATTTCAAGGTGTTTATCTCTTGATTCATGATAATACAAGTCAGTTAAAATGTGTAAGTGGTGGTGGGGCCAACAAAATCTCAAGAAGTTGAAATATCAATGTTGAAGGAACTTGTGAAATGCTTGTAAAGTAAAATGAAATGTAGAGAGATCTAGATAAGTGTAATAAATTGATGTTTTTAGGTCCCTATATCATTTTTAGAGTCATATCAGGAGTTTTATAGCATTTTCAGGTCTAATATTGGCAAAAAATATCCTCTCTCTTATCAAGCTCTTGGCAATCTCACAAAGGCAAATTTCAAACGTTAGGTTCATGAAGCAGAGAAAGAGTTGGGATCTAAGTTTATTATTATAGGAAGGTATCCTAATTATATTTATATTATATACATTGGTTTTGATATTAAATACCCTAGCACTATGAATAATTGTTAAGAGCTTAAGGGGTCAAAAAGTGACTCTAATCCCTATTAGTTCAATTTTATCTTTATGTCTTCACTTGTGAAATAAATGGGAGAAGATAAACAATGAAATAGTGATATCAAGGTATAAAAAGATCTCTATCACACCCAAAACCATCAGCTACATCATTCATATGTATGCACTAACACAAATGAGCCTCCCTCTTACTGTTTGCATGAGACGGACTAGTTTTGTGAAGTTTTGAGGTGTTTTCAATAAAACAAACATTTTTAAAGTCCTTGAAATGGAGAATGAGGGTTTATAATTATTTTTAAAGTCCCATGAAATCTTATATGATCTCTCCACTCTACTCATACTCTTCTTAGTTTTTAGTCATCACCCAAGGTGATCTATTTAAGTAAATTCTTGGTGATGTGTTTTCAATTCAAGTTGAAGTCATGGAGACAAGTTCTTCAAGCATAAAGAGTGAAGGAAAATGGTGGTATAGATAGTGTGATTAGAGATTAATGAGGTTTGATAAAGGATATAATATTCAAAACATGCTAATAGGCATACTCAAGATGGGTTTTTTCCACCCATAAGTTTGCAAAATTGTAGGTGGATTTGTGTGACTCATAAACCCTATTCTACATTGTATATAGTATTGGGAAGACCTAGTATAGACCTCCAATCACATATCTAACATTTAAAAATAATAAAATATCATAATTAATATAATTAATGGGTCTCTAAAATCCAAATTCCATGCAAGACAATCACATAGGGTGCAAGGAGGGTTGTGGGCCTAGAGGAGAGCTTTCCAATCTTGAAGATATGTGAAGTGTAAGAGGGTGAACCATGAAAATTTTGAATAATAATATTAATTTTTAAATATATTTATATGATTCCATGGTTTCTCAATCAAAATCAACATAGGTAAAACATTAAAAAAAAAAAAAAAAATAGGCCTAATGGCTAGTTATAGGTCTACCACATGCCTAGGTGGTGAAGAGACTGACTTGTGTGTTAGATGAGATCCCAATAGGTTCTAAAATTTAGTGATTAAAATATAATGGTTTTAACCCCTTTTATCATCATAATAGGTTGGAATAGTCTAAATAAAATCTCACTTTAATAAGCCTAATAGTCAGAAGGTCTAATTGCATACCCCCATAGGGTTGACCTTGAAGTATGGAGATCTTGTACTAGTTTTAAGGTGAATTTGATGAAGGAAGGATATTGGAGAGTTGTGATGACTTATGTAGATATGTTTAGGAAGGTTATAACCTAGTATGGTGAGTGAAAAGGATCAAAACAAGACATTAGGGTCACCTACACCAAGTTCATCATAAACCCTAAGCACAAGTTATTACAGACTATAGAGGTTATAAGGAGTTGGGAAAGAGAGTAAACCATTTAAATATGTTAATTTGGGTGTCTTAGACATTATTTAGAAATTCAAATTCAAAACTAAACACTTTTTCTCCCTTTTCTCTCAAATTCTTCCTTCTTAACCTCATAGTTACATGTCTACTAGCCCAGGAACAATTTTCACCACATGTGAACATCCAAGAGGAGATGCATGGGAACTTTAGCCAATTTGGAAAAGTGAAGATTTTTTTATAATAAAAATATGTATCATTTTCTTAGACATTAATTCCCTCAGGGCTATGAATAATTTTTAAGGGTCTGAGTGCCTAAAACCCTGCCCAAACCCTCCAAAATTGACCTGATAAAAGAGATTAATTGTCTAAGTACTCAAAATGGATTAAAATAGCATTTTAATGACTTGAATTATGTTTATGTTTCTCCTAGGTACTTGATGGAGAAAAAATTTAGAATGTGTGGGGGAATAGTGTATAGAAAATGGCTTAAAAAAAGGTTGTATGCCCATTTGGGGAGCATGTAAAGTTGTTATAGGCCTAAAATTAGGCAGAAAGGGATTATGAGACTTATTATAGATGGTGTGACCTTATATGCTCCTTTATCATACCTATTAGGGTGATAAATGGGTCACCAAGCCACTATATATAGAAAAAATGGTTTTTATTACATTAGTTGGTTTAAGGGGACCTAATTACAGGCCTTGAAAAGGCTAATTGGAGCGTGGACATCCACTAAATACTATAAAAAACATGTTACCAACATTGGAGAGTATTTATACACCATATAAGAAATAATTATATCCTTGAAACAAGAAAAATATATCATATTAGCCCTCATTGAGTTTCAAAAGTGATAGTATAGTTGCAAGGTGACTTCTTTGGGTTGAACTCAAGCTCCTTATCCTAATGCAAGAATTCAATTTAGTGGAAAATTGATATTAAGATCTCCATAATATAAAAATATACCTTTCTTGAGTAAATAGGATCTAATGACAAGATAAAGTATGTAGAGAATCTTGAGATTTAAATGCAGGTTTTACTTGATGAAAAGGCATAGAAGAGACAAAAGTTGGCATAAAAGTTGTTTAACCATGTTAAGTGTCAAATTAAATACTTATAACTACCAATATAGGTGTAAAGGTTTAGCCTCACAAGAAAGGAGTTATATTCAATAATCTCAAGGCTACCAAAGTAATCTCCTACATCATTCCTCACAAGGAATCTCATCAACACTTGATCATAACGTAAAAGAAGCAAGATGACAACACATTCTCAATAGGCTTGGTATCAATCTTCCCCTCTTTTGTAACTATTATGATGATGAATTTTCATGATGGATTTTATATTCCATATTTTCTCTCTCTTCATCTCTCTTTTTACTATAAAATAAGCCTTAAATAGTTTTGAATGGATCTTCCATTGGAGTATGGCTAAGCCCTACTCATTTATATGCCTTTGATTAAAATAAATACTAGCTTTACATCCTTCTATGATGTTACTTAGTGCATATGTATAGATATTTGATCTTGTTAAATTATTTGCTTAGTCTTCCTTTACATGATATCCTATTCTAGTACTTATATGTAGTTTGATAAAAAAAATTGTAGGTCATGTGAAGTGTAAGGGTTGAGTGTGATTACCTCTTAATTAATGTCATTTTATATCTCTTGATTAGTCTTCCTAGCCTAAATATTTATCAAAAACTCCACATTAAAATTTTGATGTAAGATATTTATATTGGTAGTAGTTTATGTTCAAATTAGTCTCATGGTCTACATGTGCACATATATTTGGTTGGTAGTGATCAATTAGTTTGGTACACCACCTCTTTATTTAATTTATTTTTAGTTATCTCTAACCCTTTCCCTTTCCATCAATAGGTATAGCATTAATTTATGGTGATAACATCAAGGGAGATAGCCTGATCTAGAGATTTACCTCATTTATTAGGCCACCCATAGCCTAGGGTGTCTCCATTTTATCATATAAGAATGAAAGCTTGAAAAACCTCCTCAATGGTACAAATTTTTATGATAAAATTACCTATACAACATCAAAAATAACATGAAGCATTACACAAAGTGTTTCCTAAATCAAATAACTTCAATTCAAAACTTATAAATGTACACCTTTTATAGTTATGGTCCTTACAATTATCACACCTAGAGTTATAACTCTTACATTACACTACCCAAATTTATAATACCTCCTCATCCACATCACAAGGTAATCTTATCATAACATCTTATAGGTTCATGTCAAAGAAACTATAATGAGTTAAACTGCACAATGAAACATTAATATTACATGTTCTTGTTTTTAAGAGGTTAAGATAGTTCCTTTAACCCATCACTATGATGAATTTTCTAGTGATGATGATTTAGTTTACCATACAACTTGTGATCATATTTCAAATATTTTTAGTGACACATCTAAATCCCCACATTTATGGTCATCCTTTTGTATAGATTTAGACATGATTATCAATTCATTTTTTTTTTTTTTACCCTATTTTTCATTTAATAGTGTCAATAGGTATATAACTTTGAAATATTATTTAGATTGTAATATATGACATTTAAGCATAAATCTGAATGCAAAGAAAAATTTGTTGAAATGAATTAACAAGTGGCATATTCTAAAAATAGTAAGTACAACCAATAATTATATACTTATATTTTATATTTTTTGTTTAATTGTAGTAGTTATTTGATAGTGGAAACAAAAATAATACATGATTGTGACAACATAGATTTGGAAGTAGAGTCATTAGATATTTCTAGACAAGTTTGCACTCCCTGATCATCAACAAAAGCTAGTCTTATTTGTTAACTATGGACTTGTCTAATTTAACTATGATAAAATATTTATTACCTTGTCATCATCACCTTTTTCTTATTATAGGGATAATATGTTGTGAATATGTTGATTTTTTTTAGAAACCTCTATTTTTCTTCTCCTTACTTTAGAGACCTTATATGTAGTTGTAAGAGCTATAAACCTATAAAAAATAAGGGGAAGAGTAATGGGTTGAGTTGATCCCAATCACCCCCATTGGTGATCTAACACTACCTACATATTCAAGTAATTTTATGAATTAATAAATCCACATGTAGTTCGCCCACATATTGTGATTTTGTAATTGTGTTCCTTGACTATATGTATGCAACTAGTAATTTGGATTTGATACTTGATAATGTTAGCTCTTGACATGATTTGAAATGCTACAGACCTGGATTGTGATTGATCCTAGTGAATGATATTGAATATATGAATAATGGGGAATATTTTATTAATGTTTAATAGTGTATAAGTGCTTAATAAATAGTGTCAAGTTATGTATAATGAATGACCTTTGATTTGATTATATAGTGAACATGTTGAATAAATTCCTTTAGTTAACTTTCAAACTGTGGATCATGACCCTAATAAAATCTTCTATTTTTAGTATTTAGCCATTAAATTACATGGGTATGATGTCAAACTAGGTGAACAAGTATGCATAAATGAACCTGGCTTCCTAGCGTGGACCTTTTCCTAGAAAATTATGGATAATTGTCCTAAGGTTGGAAGCATTTTTGAAATGACATAATGTAGTTTGAGAATTTACTTGGAAATTATTATATAGTAGTGATGATTAATATAGGGTTAAATTCCACATATATATAAAGGACTATAGTAATGGTGAGTAATATTCATATAAGTCAAGTGGTTTAAGATATGTCAAGAATTAACATTGTCAATTACCTATGACTAGATTTAGGTATCTACATTCCCCTTGTCCCCCTTATTTTAGTAATGAAATTGATAGTGTAAAGGATAAGGATATAACTTAAGTGTTTAAAACACATAATATTTTGATAATAAACTCCAATTGTGTATGGTAATCAAATTAAAAAAAAACATGAATTAATCAATGTTTATATTTGAAATTTGAAAAACTTGAACTTTTAAAATTTAAAATTGAAAGCAGAGCAAGGAAGGAGTACACCTATAGGGAGATGAAACCATGTTATCATGTAACTTATATAACCAAATATTTCATCTTTGAGGATGTATTTAAAATCTCCCCAAATTTTTCTAACATTGGATTACCTCTAGGCTTGTGGGTTGCCTATAACAGAGGTAAACTTCTAGATTATGGGCTAGCTCCCTTGATCTATCTTTTAGGCTCAGACACTACACTATAATAATCAATATTAAGGGTGAAAAGGGATTAAGGAAACATAAAATAATTATTGTGATACACCAAATATAACTCCACAAACATACTTGCATTTACACTAAGAAAGAAGATTGCCAAAATTGAATTTAACTCAAGGTTCTTCTAGCATAAGTATTTCTACATGGAGGTAGATTTTTATGCATATATAGAGGTGGGTAAAAATGAGGTATGATATTATATACTACTAATTTTTATCACACTTAAAAACACATACACTTCATGAGACTAGAAGAGATGTTACTACTCACACAATGCATACAGAAGAATGATGGAAGTAAGGAGAAGACATTCATCACTTGTCATCCAAATACACTACTTGACATACTTAAGAAAGATTTTTAGAGACAAAATAAACTCCATAAATTTATTCCAAAATAAATCAATATGTCAAACCATTAGGGTTTTTCCATACTAGGTGTGGATTTCTTACAATGACAAAAAGGCTTGCATATATAAAGCATAGGAGCGAAGAGATAAGAATGGAGTCGAACAGTCACAAGTCCAAGTGTCAATACTTTTAAACTAGTTACAATATAATATAATGAGTTTTAAAATAGGCCATGAATTCATATTAGACAATTGTCCATCTAAAACATGATACCTTATTAAGGTTAGCATAGATATCTCCATGTCTTTCTTAAAACTGCAATCATGATGATGAGTCCTTTGACAGTTTAGAAATAAATTTGAAAGTTATTGATACATGTTTCATAATTTTGGAATTTAGAAACAATATTTTGACAACCCTTATATGCCTCTCAACTGATGAACTTATCTGCACCACTTGTCATTCACTCTCTTGCAACTCTTCACTAGCCATATAGGCTTGATTCACATACTTATCACTAGGGTGAACTGTATATTTCTAAAGAGATTAGTTTTAGAGGTGTTAAATACATGTTAAAGACCTCTTTTTCCTCTATTATATCAAATATATCACAATTAAACTCATAACACACTTCTCATTTTTAATTTTGGAAATCACTTCATGCATCACTATCTTTTCCAAGATTACCTACAATAAATAATGTAGAAGAGGGGTTTCCACGAAAAAATAAGATTATAATTGGGCATAATAGGTTATAAAAATTATATAAAAAAATTATAAAATGATTTTCATTCACCTATTCCTTTACACACCTATAAAACACCTCAAATCCTACAAAATAGATAGAATTAGGCATGTCCATACAAGTGATGGTATGGAATAACTAGATGTTAAGGATCCTAGGAGAGTGATAGGCATTTAAAAATAAGTTTACAAGTCAATTTAATCCTTCTTATCTTCTCCATCAGGTTCAAACAAGGGTTTTAGGAGTGTTTTACGGCATTTAGGTTATTAGTGATGATTCAGAAAGACTAGGTGTTCAAACTTCAAACTAATTCCATAAAGTTGGATTTCAGTGCCCTCCTTAACTATCCATAATTTATTGAGTCACCATTTATATTTTCAATATATATATATATGAGAAAAATAAAATGGCTTCTTGAGCTCCTACTTCCATTCTGGGTAACTATGAGAGAAAGTTCGGCCAAAATGACCAATTTTATATTGTCTTCTACAAATTACTAAGTCTCATGGACTCTCCACTCTCCATTTAAGGATCTTAAATTTTTATGAAATTTCACATGGTCATGAGAGTGAATATAGTATTCATGAGGGTTTACACTTAGTTCTAGGCTTAATAGGCCTAGACTATGTTTTGAGCATATAACCACCTATGAATGTTTCTAATGGTCATACTAACTTATTAGCCCTTATATATCTTAAATTAAACTCTATAAATCTTCCAAAAATCATTCAAGGATCCATCATTCATATTATTTCCATTCATGTACTAGGTCTGCAAGTTTTATTGCTTGTAGAGTGTCTCCAGTCTAAAACAAAAAAAAATAGCATTCTCGCTATCAGTCTAACCCAAATGTGATTGTGGAGGTATTTAATAGGCCATGAATACACTATTTATAAATTTTATAATTTTTATCATTCATCTAGACCTATTAAACCTTCAAACTCTTAAAACTAGCCACTAGTTTCTATGACTATGTGTAAGGTTCAACTTGACTAAGCATGGGGTTAGAAAATTGGTTTAGATCAATTTATGATTTATCTCCTTGCCTATGAGAATCTCATTGGAATTTGGTGTTATAAATTTGAGAGTTATTTATACTTTATCATCTTCAACCCATACCTATGATTTCATTTCAAACATGTATTCTTCCATTAGGCTTAAGCTAATTAGACTGTAGGTGTTCATTAGTGAAAATAAAAGGGATCATGTAGGTGATGAAATATGTTTGAGTGTTGTTGTTTTTTTATTTTGGTCTCTCCTTAGGTCACTAGGACTGTCTCTCACTTTGTTTAAATCACTCCTACCTTGAAACCATCTTAACATCTCTCTATCATCAACTCATTAGGAGTTGTTTGTAAGTTGCACTATTTTAGGTTTCTTAACACTATAGTTTATTGAATAATTCATCAAGAAATTAACTAAGTTGATAATCATTCAACCATTAGTATCTTGATATAATCAACCTTTTATTATATTTTCATGTTATTATAGGTCTAATATTGCAATAAAATAACCATTAAGTTTTATCCACACCTCATATACCTTTACTAATAGATAACATTTTGTGGAGCAGAGTTCCCTTTCGGAGAGATTAAGGTAAATGTTCCCACTTTAAAAATTATTTTAATATATGAAAATTGAAATCAAACATTTGATATTAGGTTGATTTTGAATTTATCCTACCATATCAAAAATTAGAATATGAGACCCATCTCATGGTTAGACCCAAAATCTTTATTCCTGAATCTTTTTCAACTCTCTTTAATGTTTCATGCCTCTGTAGTATTCATTGAGGATTATTAATTGTGTATAGTCTTAGAGTATCTATCTTTTTATTACTTCATGATGTATTTAAATTTTATTAATATATCAATACAGGTTCCTTCCATTTCATTAACCTTAAAATACTCTCAAGATGTCCTATCACTCTGCCTCCATTATCTACACATTCACAATCTTGTGGTCTCATTAGGTCTTTAGCTTATCTTCCCTTTTTTATTTTTTATTTACTTGAATATATCCTCAGTGAAAATTTTAATGTAGGATCTAAATCCCATGCTCTAAATGGGGAAACACAAGTGTTTTATCTTTGTCTTGAAGCCACCAATAGAAGATGAAACTTTGAAACTCTCAAACAATGTCTTGCAGACTTAAAATGGTGTGATTTCTAGCACAAAGAGAATGATTATACTTACCCCTCCATGTTCACACATGTAAAACATATTTAATCTAACATGAAATGAGTTAACATGCTATAAAATAACACATACATCACTTGGAAGCATCAGACCAATGCAAATAGGTAATAAAAATGAGGTGTTGGGGATGTGCAAGAAGCTTGGAAGTGTTAATAATATTAGTGATTGTTAATGAAGCACAAACCATCAATATAGAAAAAAATTACATGAAATTTAAGTATAAATTGACCCATAATATCCACCAAGTGCACTCACTTCAACTCTCTTCCTCCTATCCATACTGAAGGAAAACCATTTGACCTTGTTGACTTGCCCAAGACAACAATGAGAGAGAAGAACCAGTTTTTAACATTTTTTGATCTATCAAATCCATCTAAAACTAGAAAATATTTTTGTGGACTTTAATAAGCCTTATTAAAGCCTTCACATGTGCCAAATGTGTCACTAAATCCATAAAACTACCTAAAACTACCTTGTTTATAGTTGATCTTTGTATACACAAAATATTTTCAAACTTTTATCACTTACTCACATTTTGTATCTTAAATAAGTCTATAAAGTATCAATATCTCTAAGTTAATTCCTTAAGGGGTGCACCAAGAAAGGGGTGGATAGACCATTTGTGATTTGTAAGATTGTTATCTCTTTTTTCCACTTTTTATCTACACAATTATCTCTTAAAAACAATTTCCCTAACCTTGTTCTTCTCTATTATACCCTCTCCAATAATTTACCACATTTATCCTCCTTTCCCCATCTTAATCCCATTTTATCAGTTGGATATACTAGGTTAACTAGGTCTACCTTGTATATTTTTGGGTGATTTTCACTTAAGAACTAGTTTGGCTCTTGGCCGACCTAGCTCATGACCTAGTGAATTATTGTCCAAAATTGTGCTAGGTTAACTAGGTCAACCCTATTAGCTAATATTTTTGGAAGGTTTTAGGTTCAAATTTTCCTGTGTGTGTGTGTGTGCGCGTGCGCGTGCATAATTTTATTTCACCATTATTTATATAATAAAATAAGAATTAAGATATATTATGCATCTTCTTATTGACCATTCTCTTGAGGATTACATTTAGGGTTATATAATTTCTTTGCATATATGGATCTTGTCTTGTGGAGAAGTATTTTGGATACATTGATAGTTTGTGTAACATAGATTTGATTTATTCTTTTTATCCTTACATAAATAAATAACCTCTTACGAAGTACCTTAGCCAAGGGAGAGATTGAGGCTCAACAGGTTCATCTTCAAAGGTAAGTAATCCTAACTTTGTTCCTCTTTTGTAAGAGTAGATAGATATGCATTTGTACTTCTCTTCCATACATTAGGGTTTTGTATAAATTTATTTTAGTATATTCCTCTTATGAATGTTTAATTTTATTTATTTCTAATCCCCACTTTGTGCCACAAGATTTGGTGAGCACTAAATTATATTTACTTTACTTGTTATTAGTTTAGTGAGATATCAATACACATGACTCCCTTAGGTTTATTTCATGATTATGCTTGATTGGAGGCTTTGAAACCCTCCTTAACATGGTTTAATTTAGTAAGATATCCACTAATCAGGTCTAGTAGATCCCCATATAGGTCATGTTCTTGATTAATAAATGTGTCCCCAATCAAAAATGTATGGTATGATCTATCTTCTCCAATTTAGGATTGATTTATAGACATGATGCATTTATAATTACATACATTATGGAGAACCTGATGTGAATCTAATCCTTACAAGTTTTGTTTCACTTAATTCATTATTTTATCATTTTTATTACCATATATTTATGATACTAGGTCGACTATATTGACACAGTTCTAATTTTAGTGCATGGGCTTAACAATATAATTGCATCAATATAACCCTATTCTATTTATGTAGGATTTTTTACCAAGTTCAAGATACTAGGTTGACCTAATCAACCTTGTACATTTTTATATTTTTAGGTCAGCATACTAGGTTGACCTAGTCGGCCTTGTACATTTTTAGGTTTTCAACAAATAGGATCTATAAATCTAGGTCAACCCAATCGACACAATTAGTATAATTTACAAGTACAAATCAAAGGTTATTCAACAAGAATATCATCTTTATTTACATCCTCTAACCCACCGAGGTTCTTTTCTATCCTTATTTATCATTTTAAGTATTTGTAGTCTTTAAAATTACTATTGTACAGTCAACTAGGTCCACCTCATCAATGTAGTTCTATATTCTATGTTCTATCTATAAAACTATGTCAAATACATAAAATTAGTCCATTTTAAAACCCTTTATTTCATAGTATAGAGGTGACACTATCAATTGAATTAACATTTTACTATGTTTCAAAGTTGAAATTAACCCTTATATGTTAGTAATTAGCTCTCACTTTCATTTCTTATTGCTTGCATGCTTAGAAGAGATCACATAGTCTAATTAGGTGGTTTTCAATATATTGTTTAAATCTATTATTTTCTCTTTTATGCACACACTACCAAATCACAAAATCTCAAAAAGCATTTTAATAATTATATACCCAAAGACAAACTACTTAGATTTCATCACCAAGGGGAAATCAACTTGGTTTTTTGTCCAAGTATAAACATGTTGTTAATGGTATATTTTGGCTAAGCACCTAACACCCTTATCACTATGATGTGTGAAGTGAGGTGGTAGGTCCAAATACCAAGCTGATACCATTGCCAATATGGATCCCTTTTAGCCCAAACATCCTAAAACCATCCCTAGATTACTTTTTTGTTCTTTTCTTATAACTAATTTCCTATCACGTTTAATATTATATTCTAATAATCTAACTTCTTATAAGTTATTTGTTTTCCCTATTTCTTATACTAGGTCAACGTTATCAACTCTATACAATATCTAGCCTTTGTTTCCTATACTAAGTTGACCCAGTTAACTCTATATAGATTTCAGGCCCTATTTTCTATACTAGGTCGACATAGTTGACTTTGTACAATTTTTTGCCACTTTTTTTATTTCCTTGCTTTTGCATCTCTCTTGCCTTGTTTATTCCTTTTCCTTCATTATGAAATTTTTATTTGAAGATAATTTTGAGTTGAATTCAATAAACATGATGAGTTTTACCAACCCTCGTAGGGTCTCCCATAAGCATAGTAGGGATCCTCTCTTGGATGAGAGTAATGTTCATATAGCCATTTGCATAATGAACTATGGGACCCCTCCTCATTCATATTCACTTTTTAATCCTCTCCTCTCCCTTGAAGATCAATCTGAATTAGAATATACCCCTAAAATTCTCCTTTATCTTTGAATTTCCTTAACATTGAGGAAAGGATCCCTTTACCATTTACAATCTCATGATTAGTGGTTAAGTTGAAGAGCCTCATTCACCTTCCACATTCTCAAAATTTGGGGGTACTACCTTCTTTGATTCTTAGTGTCTTCCCTCTATTATGATCCCTTCTCATACCATGACCACTTCTTATTTAACTTTGTATACCTTCATGCCTAGTATATCCACTAACATGGCAGGGTCTACATCTAGGGGGCCTCTCCCAAGACCCACTCTCCTTAACTCTTCAACTAGTGCATTGTTTTCTACCCAAAGTAGTCATGCTTCTAGTGTAGTGCTTCCTCTTCTCACCCATTTATTAGTTTATCTTTTGCCACTAGTGCCTCACATTCTAATAGTTCCTCTTAAGCTCTTATCAACACCAATAGTGGTACTAGAGCCACTAATACAAACTCTAATGCTTCAATTAATGATAATAATGACAATCAAACCCATTAAATCTTATTACAAACACTTAATCAAATGAATAATTTTCAAGCTCATAATACAAATCAAATGATGAGAATGAAAAATCATCTTATCTATCTTTAAACCCACCCTTAACCAATGCCTTGGGGCATGCATAATCAAAATGTACCCCCACCTTCTCTTTTATATTCCCATGGTAATATCATCCCTCAACCTCCCCTTATCTACAATACAATTAAACATATTCAAAATGAACCGCTTACCACTCAAATTAATAATATTGATATAAGAGGTATCACCCCTACCATTTCTTATAATGGGTCCACTAATCCTACTCTTCATCTCAAAACATTTGTAAATCTCTATAAATATTGGTTCAAATTAAACACCTTTTCCGCTACCAGACTATTATCCAAAACTCTCACGAGTGATGCTTTATATTGGTACAACCAACTTAAAACTCATTCTATTACTAGTTTGGAAGATTTATTAAATGCTCTAGTGCAAGAGTTCCAAACTAGTGATCTTTCAGAGAATACTTTGGCCCACTTTATAAATTGTAAAAAACTTGAAAACAAAAATACCCAAGATTTTTTTAAAAGGTGGAAAACATTGTCCAACAAATGTGAACATAACATCGCTGATGATAACATTTTCCATCTCTTTACCAATGCTCTTTTTCCTAGATTATAATATCAAGTCTACAATCTCTCTCCACATACTTTGGAGGAGGCTATTAACCAAGCTAAACATCAATATTTCCTTATACATCAATTTGAGCCACCCCAACCTTCTATGGGTAATCATATTTTACTTAAAAACAAAAATTGTAATGCTACCAATGATGGTGTCATGGACTCTTATGACACCATGCACACTATTAAAGTTTTTATTCCTAACCAAACTTTATAACCAACTCCCCCTTCTCAACAATTCACCAATCCTCATTTCTTGTCACCTAATAACATCAATGTTCACAAACCTTTATCCTCAGTGGAATTACTTAAATGTCTATCTAGGCCTCTTCCATGAGAACTTGATCCCACTCATCCTATGAAATCTTGGTATGATCCCAACAAGTTTTGTTGGTTTCACACTAGTTGGGGTCATTCTCATGAGACATGTAGGCAACTTCATAATTTATCTATGGATTTTCTTATTGGTTCTAATTTTGATCACAATTATATCATTTGAAAGTGTCAACAAGCCTATGGAATTGCTTTTAAGGCTCATGAAACACATATTAAATATCAATTTTTGCATCAAGCTAATGCTCATTTGGCTATCTACCAAGACCCTCTTCCTAATCACCAACCTAATCAATATACCCAATACAAGCCCAACCCTTCCACCAATAATGTATAAAGTCTTATTGACCCTACTCCTAAAGAGAATGTGGTTAATATGACTAATATGTGAAGGGTGGTTTCTTTTATTGGCCCTTAAACTATCTACACTCCATTATCTCACACATTTCATTTTATCCAATATTCTTATCCAACTCACTTAAATGGGTTGAGGCAAGATGACCTTATAACTTTTGATGATCTAAATCCAACTCCTCCTTTGGATAACACTTACCATTCTATTTCTACCATCCCTTCATATTCTTTACCTAACACCAATAACAATCAAGATTCTATCAGCACTTTTACTAATTCTCAAAACCAAATTGATCCAACTACTTATTCTTCTCAACATATCTTACAACCTTATTATAAACCTTCTCCTTCTTATCAACACAAATTCCAATACACCTCAGTTCCTCTTTTTGAGGTCCTCCTTGAACACTATGCACCTATTTATAACAACCTTATTATGGGTTATGATGAGTGGGATCCCATCATATAACTCACTAATCTCCCATACCAAATTACATTTCTTGATATTATGAGGACCTATCCGCACCATAAAAACCATCTTATGCAACTATTATTCAAAATGAACATCCCTCATCCTCCCCTAGTAATATGTGAAGCAACCTTATCTAGATCTGAAGATAACATATTACAATAATGTGAAGAGATGTCCATCCATGTTGATGAAACAATGGACACTTCTCTTTCCTTAAAATTTCCCATCACTTATATGATTCTCGATGATATTATTATTCCTATGGATGATCCTCCTTTATTCATTTGCATCCAAATTGATGATATAAAAGTCAAGCATGCCTTGATTAATGAGGGTTTTGGTACCTATGTTGCCTCTCTAAATTTTATCAAAACCCTTGGATATTTTGAATGTAATATCAAATCCAAATGTAGTACATGCCAAGGATATGATCGAAGGAAAATTCCTCCTTTAGGTTGTGTGTGGATTCCCATTATCATCCCACATGTCACCATTTGTGTGAAGGTGATGGTATTTAATTTTCCTTTATCTTATAATATCCTGCTTGGTAGGTTGCAGACTCATTGTATGAGAGAAATTGATTTGTCTAAATAATGTGTTAAATTCCCTCCTAATGGATCCATCTATAGGATTCAGGGTGATACTAACTCTTGGAATTTTGAATAATTCCAATATCATGATGTCTTCAAGATTCCTACTCTTTAACCATTATCCAGTGTTCCATTTCTTGAGTCTCAATGCTTCAATTTTCTTATCAACTCAAATCAAGGTTACAAGAGTCATCTTGATTGAGAATATTCCCCTTAATCTCTTATATCCTAATGATGATGAGCCTAATGAGATCAATCTCAAAATTAAAAATTTTGAGCTTTCACCTCATCTCATCTCTCAACTTCTTGCCTCTTTACAGCCCCATTTTTGTAAACCACCTTGAGATGATATCCCCATTGTCTTGACTAAGACTTAGAATTTAATTCATCACAACTCATCAGATGATAATATCATCCCTACCTATGTCATTTATCTTCAAAAACCTAACTATGATGATGGTTATACCTTATATGAACCATTATTAGGTGGTCATGTTTAGGCTTGTGATGTTGAGATTATCTATTATCATTCCTCTTTGCTTCAGTATTTTCATGTATCTTCCCATATTACATCATTTATAGTTAATAATTCTATTATTCTTCCTCTTTATCATAGGGTAGAGATGGTGCAAACACCTCTAATCTCTAAAAAATCACATAGGAGTATGCTTATGGATCATGCTATGATTGGGCCTTACCACTTTTTTAGGTTCTTTGACCCTTATAGCATGTTTATCCCTGAGATGCATGCAACCATCCTTCATCCATCTATATACATTTCTCCTCCCTTATTAGAGTGCACTTTAAAGTGCATTCCTACTCCCACTTTAGCTGAGTCTATTCATACTTTTTATCCCATCTCTCCTTCTATTGAGCCTAGTCTCATTCCTTCACCAACACCACCTTCCCTTGGTGATGGTTTGCTTCTTTTACCATAAATGGCTCCATTGCCAACCAAATGGGTCAATAAGCCTTATCAATCTCCTTCCATTTATATTATAGATCCTTTTTTAAGTACCTCTACCAAGCCCACTCATAGGGATATTTTTTACTTCCATAGTACAGATAACCATTCATCCATGCATTGTCACAAACTATGACAATATATTGGCATGTTGCATCCTTCTACCACTCAATACTCAGACAAGGCCATACCTCCCCTAAATTTACCACTTGATTTTATTCCTAAGTATGTATAGGCATATTATCTTTCAAAAAAATGTACTACCCATCACACTAATCATTGTCATATCCTTCAACAACATCCTAAATATCAACTTATAGATATTCCTGGATCTTATACTATTCATCCCATGAGTCATTCTCATATTAAAGCTCCCCTTTCTTCTCTCATGGTTCCAAATCCTATTGTTCTATCCCCTCTTATTTTCCCTTCATCACCTTCTATTCCTTCACCCATGGACCTTCCCTCACTGATGGATCCTTCCCCACCTATGAGTCCCTTACTATGGATCCTTCTCCACCAGTGATTACTTCATCTCCTATAGATTTTGCTTCCATGCATTCTTATATGCATCCTTTGGTTGATATCCCTCTTCAACATGATCCATCAAGAATTCCTATCTTTTCTATTGAAGAGATTAGATTTGAAGTATTTTCCCAATTTTCAATGAAGATAGATGAGACATTAGCTACAATTCGCATCCAAAATCATAGAGATCTATCTAATGTTTTGGATAATGTGTGTGGATAAATATATTAGTATTTATGAACACATGCATGGTGTAATTACATTTTTATTTTGGATTGGATGTGTGCTCCAATTTTATCTTTATTTATTTGTTATATCATTTGACATTGTGTCAAATTATTATTTATCTAACATGGTGACTTTGGTTTCTAACTCTATATTGCTTATATTGTCATTTTTGTTTGCTTATGAATGTCTTATTTATCATTGATTTTTCTTTGTTTTCTTAAAAACTCCCTTATTTTCTCTTCATGTTTGTTTGATTTATTACCTCTTTATACATGAATAATTATCATTGTGGCTTGGTTATACAATCTTGGTTCCCTTTAGTCATTCTTTCTTTACCATGTGATCAGTCAACAAATAATTAATCTCATTATACTCTCCTTTCACTAGTCCACTTTGGATTTTCTTTTCCCCTTTATTTCTTTTTAAAAAACTAAGCATATACATGGTGTTTAAGTCAGTCTTGTCTCTAGTTACTTAGCTTCCTTTAGACTAAGCTTATATCTAATTCACGTGTATCATTCTATCTCTCATGTTTTTTCATTCTAAGTCTATATGGAGGAGGAATATTAAAAAGACTTTAAAAAATTTCAAAGGCCATATCATTTAACAAAAGGTAATGATATAAAAGGATAAAATATTAAAAATTCTTAAAAGTCTAATCACACTAAAAGACATGATTCAAATCACATCTCCTTCTTTTATTTGAAGCTCAAATTCCATAGTTAGCCTCATGATAGAGTCAAGATCTATTGGGGTGTGATAGGCTAGTAGATTAGAAAAGGAGAATAAAAAATATTTTAGTGCTACTTACTTTCTCACTCAAGTACCCAATCTTCATAGTAGATCGATGGCTCTGTAAGAGGCCTTGAGGAATGGGGAACACATCTTGGGAAGATAGGTCCATTTTAATTTTCTTGTACCAATCTACCTTCATCAGTTGATCTTAGTAACACACTTATTTGCCTACATAGCTACATGTCTATAGTGAATAGGTTTCCTTTATACATTCATGGTCACTAGTCACTTAGTGTCTTTGTATGTCCTTAGTATGCCTCTTGAATCCTAAGGTCTTCTCATAAGATGCATCAATTATGATTTTTAAATTACCTTTTTCATTACATATATTATTCATACTTTCTCTTGAGAAATGTTGTTGTCTTCACTGATCATTCCCTTAGGGATTCTATTTGTGAGTTACATTGTAACACCATGGATAAGACCTAGCCTTCCTCACAAATTACCATAATATCACATTCCTATTAATAACATCCCTTTATTACCATATTTTCACATTGAATTTCACCTCATTGGTATTCCCTTTGTGAGTTGAAGTGTAAGACAATTGATAAGACATGGCCTTCCTCATATAAGTTTCCAATAATCCACATCACAATCATAATTACATGTGTCAAATATGAGATAAGATGTGATTGGTTATGAAGTTACACATCATTGACATAATTCCTAGCTTGATTTCATATGTTTTATGCTTACTTCATTTCTCTTTCACTTTTATCTTCTTATTTTCTAATTGCATGTGATAATCCAACCATTTCTTGAATTTTTCATACTTCCCAGCTTGAATTAGTGTGATAAATTAAAGACCAAATTTTGCCTATTTTGTTTTTCTCTTATACTTCCCCACGTGATTTAGTACGATTGAATGATTTAATTGATTTATTTTTATACCATTTTTGTCCTTTTATATAACTTCCATTTTATTACATTATTTTCATACTTCTCAACATGATTTAGTGTGATTTTATTTGGTTTAATTTGGTTCAATCTTTTACTTATTTTAAAAACAAAACTTTTTACCATCTTGTTTACAAACCTTTAGTTTTTTATACTTAGTAATTTTTCTTGTCATTACACATTTCCCAACTTGAAATAGTGTGTAATATATTTTTGATTGATTGTATTTTACCAATTCCCTTTTGCATGTTTCTTTTTAATCATGGATGTGTCTTACATAATGCTAGAAAATAAACCACAACTCGTATATTTCCCATAGCATATACAACAATAGATAAATACATATGGTAGAAATAAATATATCCATGCATCAACAACCATAACCATAATTTAAACACATACAATCAACATCCAAATGCCTATATATATATATATATATATATATATATATATATATATATATATATATATATATATATATATATATATATATATATATATCATGAGTTTTAATACACAATACAACCATAAACAAATCTCTATTTTTATGGTTGGGTCTCATCCTACCCATCTCGTGGCCTAACGATGCTACCCATAGATGCCTCAATCTAATTCCTCTGAATAGAATGTTGTAAAGAGGTTGTTCAAGATCTTAGTCTTGATACCTACCCCTATAGATGAGCCACATGAGCTTGTACCTATGCCAACTAGGTTAGGGTCATTAGATGTGCCACTCTCCCTTAGGTCTGTACCTATCCCATCTATGCCACAGTAGATAAATGCATAGCTCTCTCCTTAGCTAGGGCCTACCATACCTATGCCTCTCCTACACCCACCCAAACTAGTGGTTACATCCCCTTTATGTGTGTTTTTAATTGCCTCATGGCCTCTTCCACTAATCTAAACTAGCTTTCTTGAGATGGGGTAGATTGTACCATGAGATCCTCTAGTATGGCTAAGTTGTATGGTATCAACACCTCATCTAGGATATCATGGAGTGTTCCCATCACTAGGGACCCCCATATGGTATCTTAATCCTCTAAAACACCTAAAAAACTCAAACTAGATAGATATTAGATCATTGATATATCTCAGAATCTATCTATCTCTACTTTATATCAAATGACTTAAAAAAAATTATCCATCTCTTACTTTACCTGGTTGTGTGTCACCTACCACTATCTCACCATCTACATGACCACTAATCATGGTCTCCAAATATACACATCTTCCAATAACCTCATCTATAGGTTTCCTCCCAAAAACAAATCCTACAGTGACCACTCATGCTTGTCTTAGGCTACGCCTGAGTGGTCTCTATATCGCCCATCTCTAATCTGGCCTACCTGATGGATCATCTAAGATGATGATAATATCCATTTTCTCCTACTCTTGCTACCTCCATTGACACCATATCCATGGTGGTCACATCTCTTCCTACTATGGAGCTGGTGGTGGTTCCTCTAGTACTCCTACCTTTGGATCCATCTCGTCTCACTCTGTTACCTATCGTGCTCAACCAATCTATGGTCTATCATGATGTGGTCTAATCTCTAGACTAGAAATAAGTGGCCTTAATATTCCTCTCTCTCATGGATCTCTCACATGTGATTCCCAAAATGTGGTCACTAATATCAATGTTGCTAGGTGAGGCTATCCCATTTGCCCTAGTACACATGCCATCATATGTGGTTCTGTCTATCAGGTACAGTGCCTTGTCACCTCTATCCATGCCAAAGTTGGTGCAACTATCTCCCAACTAGGTTATATCATATCGATGTTCCCATAATGATGATATAAAATATACATTCATCTTAATGTCTATAGTGTTGGTACATGGGGCATAACCCATGCTACCTAGTTCTATCCCCATCTCTAAACCCGAGGTAACCCATCATCAACTGCATGGGGTAGCCCAACTAGATGATACATGAGGAACCTCTCATATATCCATTCCATCAATAATATAATCAATCCCATAATTTTTTTCCCTTTTTATATCAATCCATACATGTCATGCTTGATTTATACCTAGATGATAGATCCGAATTCATATAACACCCTCTGCTCTAATATCATCTAGTTTAGGGATATCACAAATAGTGGTACCTTTCCATATAATTTATGACTCAACACCCATATTATCATAAGTCCTATCATAGCCTTTAAAGTATCCATAATCTATGACTTATATACATCAAGCATACTCACCCTTAATCTAGGGTATATCTTTTATGACCCTGTCACCCATATGGCTAGGGCTCTCCTCTCTTCCTGACTATTTGGCACTCTTGTGACCATGGGTGTACCTTATTTGGGTATTCCTAGGATGGCATACACCTCCTCTAAAGTGATACCCACCTTTATGGTATCCCCTTTCACCTAAGTCAACACTAGTTTGACCAAAATTTCTTTATTTTGCCTTAATTGACTTACTAAACTAAGTCAACCCCTCTATTTTTTCTCTCTTAGTACTAAGTTATCATAGTGGATTTTTAACTAGGTTGGAAAAAATATACTAATTCGGCAGTCTATAAAACACACTAGGTCAGCACATACCCACTAGGTCAACAGTGTGAAATTCACCAATATTTAGCCTACTAGGTCGACTAGGTCAACCTAGTTGTTTTTACCTACCAACTCCTTACATTTTGCAAAATAAATTCCTTTCAGTAGTTATTTCCTCAAACCCTTATAACCCATTTCCCTAAATTTTTTTTCCTACCCTTAGCATCTATTTTAGGTTTATTTCAATGTCTAAAAATGTTCTAAATTATAAATTTATAAAAAACCATTTAAAATCAATAAAATATTCAACAACTAGTTTGAGATTCTCAATTGCTTACATATGTTGTACCCACGGCTACCACTGGGGGTCCATCTCATCTAGCCTATAATATCATTGACATGTTATCTTTCTTGGTCTCTCCAAGCTCTTTTTCTCCCCTTCACAAGTCAAAAATACCAAATGATTTCCCTTTGGCCTTATTTCAACTTACTTTCCAGAATCCTAAATCTTTCAAATAATTTTTGTTAGATTATTTATTTTACCTATATCTTTGTTTATACTAATCTATTTATAAAACCATAAAATATTATGGAATCATGATGATGTAGATAATATTTTCCACTAATATATTCTTATCTTCCAAAAATTTTAATTTTTGTCTATTTTTTGCATTAATTTTTATAGGTTCACTTAATGTTCTTCACATTGGATTCTTTCACTTCTCTTGTAGTCTAATTCTTTATCTATAACACTAAGGTAAGTAAAAGTATGTGTCTTTCAATTCTATCCTTTCATTTATCTTATTTGATCCTTACTTCATTTTACATAGCATCAGCATTATGTGTTATCATGTTCTATTCTTGAAGCAACATCCCGTGTTACACTCACATGACACGTGATGAATTTTAAGTTGGGCATATGTATACACATAATATTTTCAAACTTTTATCACTTAATAACAATTTATATCTTGTCGTAACTCACTGAGTCTCAATCGATTTGAGTGCATGCCTTAAGGGGTATAATGGGAAAGGTGCAGGCAGACTATTAGTACTTCACAGTATTATTATCTCTTCTACCACTTGTTATCTACACACTTGTCTCCTAAAAACCATTTCCATAAGATTTTTATTCTCTTATTTACCCTCTCCAATCATTTCCTAGATTTTATTTCCTTTTCCTCACCTTAATCCCCTTTTATGAGTCGACTATAATAGGTTGACTAGGTCAACCCTGTATAGTTTTGGGTGATTTTCACTTAGAAACTATTTAGCTCCTGACTGACCTAGTGAATTATTATTTGAAATTATTTTAGGTTAATTGGGTCAACCCTATTGGCCAATATTTTTGGAATGGTCTAGGGTCAAATCCACCTATATATACAAGTTCATTTCATCATTATTTAGATAAGAAAAGAAGAAGTAATATATATTGCACATTTTTTTATTGACCATTCTACTCAAGGAGTAAGTTTAGGGTTTCATAATTTATTTAGAGATTAAAAAAAAATTCTTGTAGAGAATTATTTTTGATAAATTGATAGGTTGTGTAGATTAAACTTGATTTATTCTTGTCATCCTTACATACCATAACAACCTCTTGTGAAGCACCTTGGCCAAGGGAGAGACTGAGGCTCAGTAGGTTCATCTTCAGAGGTAAGTATTCCTAACTTTGTTCCTCCTTTTCAAGATTAGATAGATATTCATTTGTACTTTTCTTTCATAGATTTAGATTCAATATACATTGACATGAGTATATGTATTTTATACATGTTTACTTTAATTTTTTTCTAACCCCTACATTGTGCCACAAGCTTTAGTGAGCACTAGATTAGATTTACTTTAATTATTATTACTTAAGTGATATATCAAAACATAGGACTCCCTTAGGGTTATTTCATGATTATTCTTGATTGGAGGCTTTGTAACCCTCCCTATCATGGTGTATTGTAGTAAAATATACCCTAATTGGGTCTAGTGGATCCCCATATTGGTCATGTTCTTGCTTAAAAAATATGTCCCCAATTGGAAGTGTATGATATGATCTATCTTATATGAGTTAGGATTGATTTATAAACATGATGCATTTCTAATTACATATAATCTCCTTTGTTGTATGTTGAACTTATCACATTTTAGTTTCAAACTAATCCTCTAACATCTTCTTACATGTGGTATATTAGTTAGCTTCTTGACACACTTGTATTTATTGTAAAACCATACATTTCACTCTAATATGATGAAAAGGTGGAAAAAATGGATATTAAGACAAGATTACAAATATGAAAACATAAGAACATTTTATATCACCTCATTAATGACCATGTGACTAATTCAAACCTAAGATATCTTATGACAAGTTTGAATATGCAAGTTGATTTGACCAAATTTGACCTAACATTAAATTTAGTTAGTAATAACCTATAAAAGATGATGAAAAATTAGAGAAATGTGTCCCCTTGTCAAAGAACTTATAGAGATGTTTCCTCATGTTGAACCAATGGTTAACAGGGAGTGATCAAGTCTCAATTTTAAATAACTAATCAATCCCTTGTATTTTGAAATATTCATGCTCTAACTCTGATGAATTTGGAAAATTCCCAATGTAATAATATAAGAAAAGGTAGAATCAAAATGGGTTCACTAGAAGTGATTTCAATACCATTGAGTATCACTTTACTCAAATTTATATCACCCATAACATAAGGTGGAAATACACAATGGGTTTTCTAGAAGTAATACCAAGGCTATTAAATATCATTAGAGTCAAATTCATAATACCCACAATAGAATGAATCACACTGCTATAAATAGATCTAGATTATATTTGCATGATGGAAAGTTAATGAAGAATATCCATTCTCCCATCATGATTGCAATACCAATATATTTAAAGTGAAATAACAACCATTTTCCTTTGAATCTATAAAACTATATTTAGTGGATATGTGCATGAACCAATACCATTCCCTTTGAATTTTAAATATGCATATGTGTGCATAAACCAATATCATACCCCTTGAATTTATACCAAATGATATATAATTCCAAGCATTTATATGCTCAACTATAATTGTATGTGAAACCTATAATTGATATTGTAATTATTTTTCATATGCATCCAAGTGTGTGTGATTATATGCTCAAGTATTTGTAAAAATTATTACATATGCATGCCATATGCACCCATAATCTATATCAATGCTCCAATATCTACCATGTGTATTATTTTTAAATCTTTTAAACTTATACTCTATCATAAAATGTGATTTTTTTACTCATAGAGGCTTGAATCTCTAAGACATGCCCACTGTAATACCCCCCCCCCCTTTTGATATGAGGTATGTATCATTAAATTCACTCATCTCAAAATAAGAGCTACCTATATGATACAATAAAAATATAATCATGTAGTTGCATGTCAACATATGGATAGTATGTCATCATCGTGATGTAATTATCATTATGACATGTATGTAACATATTGATTACAAGGCATATAAGTGTCATGTCTAGATAGATATATAAATGAAGTGTGTAGTAAAGTAACCATATATGAATAATACTACGTAGTAAAAGTTCATGATATGGATAATGAAATTAATAATCATTCTTAACAAACACAATAATCAAAATAAACATAATGTCACACATAAGGCCAAGGGTTGTATACAATGTCCATGAACATGATGAAACAAACAAAGGCCAAGGGCTAAATGTAAATAACATAATAATATCACAAAATAAGGGATATAAATATGTTACACACAAAAGTCTAAGTAGCCACACACAATAACTAAGCAATTTCTAGTTTATCATGCAAGATAGTGATAACATTAAAGGAGCATAGCACAAGCTAAAACTAGTCCCAACTATCCATATGTATCAATGTCACATCATAACAAAGTAGATTATATATGTATCATGATGCAAGATATGAATAATTAGATAAACACTTGTATGATATGTAGCTCAACATGGTATAGAGGTCATAGATAAACAAACCATGCTATAGTGTAATATGTAGAATAAGATTCCCTAGCATAAATATAGCCACTAGATAGAAGGAAGTGCTACATCTAGGAATCCATGTCTAATATGTATTTCTTACATCACACTCATATTCCTCATGAAATTCATGTATGTATGGATAATAATATTATATCTACCATAATATGTGATAAATAACATATGTAAAAAAGTAAACTATCAACTCATGTCACGTATAGACTTTGATTTTGATTTTTAAGAATATTTTGAATCTTTTTGACATATTTGAATGTTTTTGATTTTTCAACATATTTGAATGTTTTTATATTTTTGACATAATTTATTGTATTATTACTTTTGAGGTGTGAAAATATAAAATAAACTAGTTAATGATCCTATAAACTATAGAAACATGGTGTGTACCTACATCATAAAATTAGAGGGTGAATTTTTGTAAACAAAAAGTACCACATGTAGATGGATCATAATCTAAAAAGGAATTAAGTATTGTAATGTATATGTCTTAGTCACTACTCATAGAATATTTTTTAGGATTTATAACTCTATAAGTTATCAGACTTGGTGGATTTAACTTTATAATAGGAGGAGGATTCACTACATGTGTTCGATATGAAACTCC
Organism: Torreya grandis; assembly: GCA_037957365.1. Lineage (NCBI taxonomy): Eukaryota > Viridiplantae > Streptophyta > Pinopsida > Cupressales > Taxaceae > Torreya > Torreya grandis. The sequence continues at coordinate 3,678,308 of JARHVA010000479.1, forward strand.
ATGAAATATTTAATATATTACCTTAGGATACAATGGAGATATCTTTAAACATTGAATAAATTTTGATATGAATCTTATTTTAAATTAGGGTGGATAAATTTCCTCTAAACTGACTATAAATAAATTTGATGCATAGGTGTAAGAACTATCTCTTCAATATGCTCTTGAATAGGTGTAATAACCAATTTCAATGGTGGTAAGGAAGAAGGAGGAGATACCATTGATTATAAAGGGTACTCATATTGACTGCATAAAAAATTTATGATGATTGCAATGTATATATATGTGATGATAATGTATTTTAGATGACACTACATAGAGATTTTGTATTAAAGGGTGTCCTAATAAGATGTAAAATACCCATGTGATTTATAAGAATAAAAAAAGAGTATCCATTATCACTGAGCCAACCTGAAGACATAACACTTTATGCCCAAGAGTACAATGTATGTGTTCATCAAATGTTTTGTGTAGACACATAAATTAATATTTATTGCTAATATGATGTACTTATGATCACCTATTATACACACTTAGATCATGATTTATTCCATAGTCCTTAACCACCTCACTTCACCTTTAATGTGTATTCCCATTTCTCCTTAATAAAATTCTAATTTTTATGTTCTTATTCCACATTACAAACAACCTAAACTCACTTTCAACCTAGTCCACACTTTCAGTTTAGCTTTCTTTTCTTGCAGAATAAAACCACCCTAGTTATACTATCTTGATATTTGATACTATCTAATTCTACCATCCATATCCTCCCACCAAATAATGGCTACTTTCCAAAGTTAAAACTCATAACAGGTCACCCCACACATTTAGAGATCCCCATCTAAAGGAATCCAAAAATTATCACTATAAAGATACATTTTCAGGATATTTTTCACAACATGCTCATATGATTAAAAATACCAAAATATCTAACTATACATTTAGATATAAAATAAAAAAATTCTTGGTACAAAGTCCACACAACCCTAGTAGCCCTGAGCTAAGTATCCATACACATCCAAGGTCACAGTTCATCATTCAAGAAATTAAATGCACTAGGATTGTACTAACATTTAATATTTTTCACTAGTCTTGACACACACTACCATGCATGGTAGAACTAATTTGAGTTTGATCCCTCTTCAAAGTATCTTTATGTAAGTAGCACTCAACATACATGGTGTTGAGGTATAACACAATTCAACAGCTAAACCCTTTTTCTATTTTATTCATTTATCATTCATGGTTAATTGAGATAGGTTACAAGTGAAGAAGAAGGTACACAATGGTTTCTATAATGGATTGAGATCTCTCACACAATCAAATAAAACATATAGGAAAAATAAACTTGTCATATCAGTCACAAAGAGTAAACCTTCACAAAACACTAATGCACCCTAACAACACCAATGTAGGCCACCCCTATTCAATTACAATGGCCTTGTCCTAGATCTAAGAAAAATGTTGTTCTTGATTTATACTATCATTATAGGGTCACACATTCAAGTTCACAATTTCACTCAAAGTCCTGCATTCCTATTTTATAGCTAAGTTATATTTCTTTGTTAATTTCCCCTTTTTGTATATTTTCAAATTTAGTAAGCTCCAAATCATTTTTTCATTTATTTCATATCTTTAGAATTCTTATTTTACAGAAAAGTTTACTAATTAGGATTTAATATCTTCTAATTCCCAATTTTAATAAAACATATTGGTGAACCTGTTTATTGATTGAATGTTGTTAAACCCTAACCATATATTTTGCTAGGATTTTTATCCTTCATTTTTTATTTATAATTATTTTATTAGGGTTTTTAGATTTGATAATTTTTTTCTAGAAACAATCTTTCAAGCTTTTATTTTTTATTTTATGCAATCAAAGAAAACTATTTCTACATCTCTTAGAAGAAGTGTTAGATTAAGTGGTACTCTAGTTGAATGCACTCAAATTTATTTTGATAAGGAACATAACATGGATATGAATAAGGGTATATCATAATGTTAAAATTTTAATGAGAAAACAAAATTTGTAGAGGTGCATGACAATACCTTAGAGTATGAATAATTTGATCAAGATAACCTTGGCCCTCAAGATGAGCACCAAGATTCTATTCCACCTTTAGATGATTGAAACCATTGATTAGTGAAGTTAAAATTATTTAAAAATTTCAAAAATCAATATCTGATCAATCTTAGGATTATCATACCATTTTTAAAATACTTTTGGCCATTAAAATGGCAATCATGGCATAATCATTTGAGACTTATAATCTTATGTGTTAAATGGATACAACTTTTATACCACTATTTACTATGGGGAAACCCAAGGGTTTCAATAGATTAATATGTCAATTTATACTCAATCATTGGGAATACTACCTTTAGTTAGCACACATTATTCTTCTCTTGATGTACAATCCCTTATGCACAAGATTCAATCTTTATAAACTAAGGTGTTACATTTAGAAAAAGGAGATTTGAAATATAAGGTGTTACATTATTCTTATCTTGATGTACAATCCCTTATGCATAATAGACATCAACATATAAACTACCAATGGGTTTCATGACACCTAGGATTACATTTTATTATGGAAAAGGTGATCTTGAATAGGATTTGAGATTATTATATATAGCATGTTTGGACTATGAATCCAATCATAAGTTTTAAACCAAGTTATTTCTAATAATTTAAAAAAATATACTTTAAAATGGTTCTATGACTTACCACATCCATCAATCCATGCATTTAATCCCTTAGCTGATATGTTTCTATAACATTTCTCAATTAATATCAGTGAGAAGATTTCATATGCTTAGATTTCCCAATTTAAAAAAAATCTAATGAGCCTAATCATATAATTTGTCTTAAGTTACAAGAAAATGTTATCTAAGATGAAAAATCTAATGGAAGATAATGAATTAAAAAATATCTTCAATCATAGTGTGATTTCACCCTTACATGAGTCCATCATGTTTAATAAATTTATCTCATTCATGGATTTATGTCATACATAAAGAAATGGAAGTAAAATTATCGACAATGGATAAGCTTAAATATGCAACCAATTGAGATTCCATTACTAATAATTTAAGTAAGTTGTTATACAAGGTGAGGCCAAATGATAATAAGAATAATCAAAAGGAAAAAGTACATTCAGTTTTAGAATCAACTCCATGCATTATATTATCAATTCCTCCTAGGAGATAGTTCATTAATCTATTGAATGCTCCATATGAGTTTCTCAAAATTCTATTAGAATGCAATATAATATCTCTCCCTCTCATTAAATAGGTTGACGTGAGTAGTCCACTTACAAATGGATATGACCAAAATGTATTTTATGATTTTCATAGAGAATTTGGTCATACTACTAATAGGTGCATCAAATTTAGGCACAAGATTCAAGATTTGATATATGCAAACATAATTGATGTGGGAGCATGTATAAATAATTCAAAGGCACATCGAAGAGAAATAAAATCAATGAAAATATTTAGTGGTCCTTTTCCTACACATAAAACTAATGATATAATAGATAAATTGGGATTACATTACACATATAATTCACACCCTCCCCTAGTTTCATATCATTCTCCTAGAGAGTCACAACATCCTTTGAATGGCATATTTAGTACCTACCATACTTCGGTACCATCTAGGTCATTCATCACATTCATAGAAAATTAAATAATCAACAATGATTTGGGTTTACACTCTTTGTTTATTCAATCTCAGATTGATCACCAACCCATTTAGAGTATCATGGTAAATAATGGTTCAAGTGAGAATTTGTGCACAATCACACTTAAATATCATCTTGGATAGATCTATTAGGATTTAATTCCCATGATAATAATCATAAAAGGAATAAATTATCATATTCATATCTCTATTGGTGAGATTAAATTATCATTATTGGTTAGTCTAACACATGTGGTCACTAGGTTTATAGTAATACCCAGTGAAGGGGTCTTCGATATGTTATTGGGACACCCTTAGAGTCAACAGGTTCACATAGTTCCTTCCACACTTCATAGGAATTTAAAGTATATATATGATAATGATGTCAACATAGTTTAGGGTGTCCCATATGAATAACCCTTACAATATAAATATATGGTTCCTATATAATAGATTTTAGTTGAACCACCTAAAAGGCTTCAACCTACTAAAAAATCTCAAAAATAGCTATCTACTCTTTCGAGGAGACTTATACTTTATAGGTCATTTTAATAGATATTTTTCACAAATTATAGAGAGTCTATCTCTACTCAAGCACTTCCCATATTGACAATATAGTGCATTAAGGGTGATTCAAAAAGAACACCAACATAGAGTTCATATACTCCATGAAGGATTCCAAAAATACCTAAATTCCACCATGTTCAACGACATGCATAATATGTTATATATCATCATCATGATAATGAATCTTATGTTAAAAATAGAAATCACCATTTAGATAATGAATTTATCTAAATTTAGTCATAATATTATGGCACTTGCCATTCACCAAAGGTCACCCTTATTATGCTAGATACATGAACTATTGAATGTGACTCCTTTCCAATACTCATCGATTAGTATCCTTTTTATGTTTTTTAATTCATATATTAAAAAACAATTAAAAAATCAAGTATTCTATAAAATTAAAAAATCATGTACTATGCATGATTTGTAGTTTATTTGCATCATTTAATTTGTGCTTAGTATACTCAATATTTATTTATAAAACTAGTTTATGTCAAATATGCTTCACAAGTATACATGAGTGAATTTATAACATACAAGTTTCCATTTCTAGACATAGTTATAGGTGATTTAACTCTCTCAGATGTAGAACTATTGCACAAATAATATCACTCTAGCTAGACAGTAGTGCATTGCACCATTTTTTATTCTATTGGGCTTATCCTAATGAACACAAGATATCAATTCTCAAATACAAACAAGTCACAAGCATTCTATAACTTACATAAACCTTATCGATTTTATTGGTGGATTACTTTTACATAATTTCTATTATAAATTTGATTTTCACCCTTTGAGGAGATGTCTTAGTTCTCCCCATCCAAGTGGCATAATTGAAACACCTCTAGGCTATGGGTAAGCCTAAGAATGAGGTGAATCTCTAGATAGGGCTAGCTCCCTTGAGGTACCACTTTGGAAGACTACTATACCTAAAATTTGTGAGGAAAAATGGAGAGAGAAAATTGAAATCAAACTATGCTAAGGGATGTGATACATAAAATAATTTGATGACTTCCAACTAGGTACATGTTACACATGAGAACAAAGGATTAACCAAACATACACTTCTCCAATCTGCATCTTCTCACATCAATATTAAATTATGAGTTTATGGATCAATGTATAAGATATGAGGACTAGAAAAGAGGCCTTGAATGGTACTAGTGAATAGACTAACTCACTCAATCTTGACACTTCCTATAACAATTCACATTCCATGCAAGAAGAATCTTTCCAACTACAAATAGGTGAGAGAATGAAACAATAATGCTAGGGAAACAATAATTCATCACTAATAAAAATAAATAATCCAAGTACACACAATATGAATATTTATGGAAGAGGTAAAAACCAATATCCTTATTTATCAAATGATATGCAAATGAGAAGGGCTATACTATACTCAAGTGGAACATAAGTTACAAAGGCCAAAATGGCTAGTTCTTATAGAACTTAAGAGAGAAAGGAGAAAAAAGAAGTCCAAAGGTCAAAATTACACCTTCAAAGATGATAAAAAGAGTTAAATATGAATGAGAAGAATATTTAAAAAGAACCATTCAAGGTCAAGAATCACAATTGTCATCTCAAGTCATAAAACTTATGAAAAGTGGCATGAAAGTTCTCATTCTAGTGCAAAAATTTGTGTTCATGATTCACCTCTATTTGAACATAAAAAAATATTTGAGGATATTTATGATGATTGGAATTAATGGGAAGGGTTACATACATTCCTCTCCATGCATTGGTTGTAGTCCTAGTCATCTAGAATCTTCCCAAAATGAAATATCACCATCTGTAGTCTAAGAAAACTCATCTTCCACACACCTTACACACTTGGCTTCCAAAATGTCTTAAATTACTCATGAAAATACATAAAATTAAGTTTATTACATGTTTCAAGACCCTCCATGGCCTTAGAGGCATCAATCACACCTTAAAAAGGCTCTCACTTAGAGTTTTCACACTTCTCACCGTCTTGCTCACTATGTTGGTTTTGATTGGCTGAGATGAGAGCTATTATTTTAACACTTAGTAGTTTTTATAAGTAATTAAATGGACATAATAAGTTATAATAAGTGTATATATTCCTTCCAAACTTGATTTCATCTCTTGAATGTTCTTAGAACTTGCACAATGCATAAAATAGTCAAAAATACCCTATAGTATACCCCATCCATATGATTACATATAAATAATATTGATTATAAATAGATTTTAAAGGTCCTCTACAACTTAAAATCATCATTCTATACAAACTATGACATTTGATCAGCTTTCCAACTTCATTTCCTTCATCGGGTCCCTAGCCAGGGTTTAACAAGGGTTTTATCCTATTTTACCCTCTTAAGGTTTGTTCATGCAAATTTGACATTTAAATTCCAATAAAATGCCAAAAAAAGGTTTTTATGACCCTATACATCTCATCCAAGATTATTTAGTCCTCATGAAAAGCATAAAAATGGATATGAGCCTCCAAACTTCTCCTATCGAGCTTATTTCTCCATTCCCTGTAGGTCTGAGTTAGTTTAGAGCTCAAAAATGGACTATTTGTGATTTATATGAATAAAAAAGATTTATCATATATAAAATTACCTTAAAAATATGTTTAAATCCATTTAAAATCTATACCAAGGTTGGAAATGAATCTGACCCTCCATTTGGCTTCTAGGCCTAAACTGCCTAATAAGCTTGTCTACACCTTGAAGCCCAAAATGAGTTTATGATGGATTTACTTACAATTTATAAGTTTTTAAACATATATCATGACCCAAAATAAATTAAATAATGTGTTATAAGTCATATCTAAGGCAGGAAGTAACACTAACCTCCCATTTGGACACTAAAACAAATCCCTACCTTTTAGGCCTGCTTTCAAACTTAGCCACCTATGCCATCTTCTTTGGTTCCCTAATTTTTTAAGGTGTTAATAATGTTTTCCTAGGTTTTTTATATATTAATACACCTCTTTAAAAATTTCAAATGACTCCTGATCCTCCCTTCTGTCACCTTTTCTCAAACCTACCAATTTATGCACCTAGGGAAGTACCCTCTATTTGAGAAAAAATAGAGGGTACTTCCCCTATTTACTCAGACAAGGTGAATTTTTTTGGAGCCTATATAAGTGACAAGAATACTCTATACAAGTTTTAAACTCTTTATATATTATTTTTACCCTTCAAATATTCAAAATTCCAAGACTAACTGTGTGAAATGGACTGTATAAAAGGATATTACCCTATGGACTGAGTGATGCATCTTTAAGGTCCTAAATTTGCTTGTTTTCCACATAATGAGGGTAATACAAGGATATAGTGATTATTATTAATTTTTTTAAACCTTAAATCATCACTCCAAACTTTTACATATTCCTCATAATCTCTACCTACTTAGACTGAGTGTTATTCAATGATCGTGTTCTTGTTTTTAGAGTGTACCTATAGGTAGAAATGCATGGTTAGGATTAGATATAATGTCTATAGGTATATTAGAATCTCATAAAATATTTTTTTATTTTTTTTAACTTGTTTATTTCATCCTTATGCACCTTTTACACTCAGTCCCTAAACCTACTGACTATTCATCATAGTCAAACCCAGTCAATTATTTTGGAGCCAAAAGGATCTTGTAGGTGGATGTTCTTTGTTTGATAGGCTACATATAAATTTTAGGTATCATTATGAATTTTAAATTATCTTCCATCAATCAACATGATGATTCAATGTCTAATCCCTTGATAAATATGATGTAGGAGTTGAGGTATGTTATGGGTACACATTTATGAGAGGAAAGGACACCTGTAGGTGTAGATTAGGCCCCCAAGCAGTTTATATCCACCTCTACTAATTGTACTTTTGATCATGGATTAAATTTTAACTATTTTTAAATATTTAACTTTGATGGCATGGTTTAGTACCAACTTGGGAAAAAAAGGTTTATCTAAGACTCAAAATCCTGTAGATGTCAATGAATGATTTTAGTGTCTTTATAGGCAACTTTGAGCCTTAAAAATTCCAATCTCCATTAATGATCTGCCCTAAATATTTTGTAAAAATCCTATCCTATGTATGGAATACAATAAAAAACCATTATAATGTATCAAAAAAATCTTGTAACCATGTCATCTCTTATTCACAAAATGCCATTGGACCTCTATTTTCCCTTTTTTAAGACAAGGGTCCTGAACATTGTCATTTGGATCTTAGAAGGTGATTTTCAACTTTTCATAGAATTTTAACACTTTAGATAGGTATTTCATGTTATCTACACCATTATAACTTCAATATGAGCTTCTCCACTTTCTTCAACACTCCAAAACAAGTATTTCCATGCCATGATAAGCCACTTATAGGTGATTATTCTAGAATATAGGTAGACAGTATAAATATCCTTCAAACCATACATAATGTATGAACTTTTGATCACTCTAACCCCTTATATTCCTTTAAAATTCATGTTTATCATCATGAGTATCTTTTACCAGGTTTCAAAACCTTCATTCCAACATGATCTTCTCTTCTAAGCACCTATAGCTATATTCTGAATTGCATCTAGGCAATAAGCAGAGTTTGGGTACATGGACATGGTTTGTGAGATTAAATGGTGTTTGGGATCCTTTTAAAAGTATCAAATAGACTCTTTTTACCATCAAAACCTTTCTCAAATTAGACACTCCTTTTCAACATGATATCTCCATGAGGGCACATATAGGTGCATTTTAATGGTAGAAGATTGTGTGCATAGGTAGTGGATAGTGATATAGGTAGTGTGTAAGAGATATATGCTTGATATTCATTATAAATCTTCACCAAGTGATAAAATAAACTCTTCTCACTCTAAAATATTTTAAACACCTATCATAGCTTCCCTTATATCATGGCATGCTTCTGAGATACTTGTATATTTAAGGAGCTACCTACATATGTATAGTGCATTGACTGCACCCATGGGATATTACTTTGGAGAATGAAATTGAAATTAAAATATATCAATATAACATTTGAAACATGATAATGGACTTATTTTCACCCCCTAGAATCATTTCCAAAGCATAAAAAACTTGAAAAAAGTGAAAATTTGCTTATAACATAGAATAGTGCATTCACCTAAAATCTAAGTTACTTTGCCCATCAAATCATCATGAAACATGAAACCTAGAATGGATAATATCTAAGTTGTAAGTAAACATCTAGATTCAACATCACTAATTAGTTTGTACAGACTTGTCCAAAATGGAGCAAAACCTATAGGGTACACACATTAACAAGTAGAAAAACATAGTTTGTAAAGGATGGTTCATAAAGCATGGGCCACCATTATTTGAAATATTTTTATTTAAAATAATATATCTAAGTTTAATTTCACCTCCCAAATTATTTTTATGTGTAATTTCTCCAACTGACCATATCAAGCATAAACCTGTTGATCACTTATGCATGTTTAAAATGGCAAGAAAGGAGTAGAATGGTTTTGGGCATTTTTTAGCACTTTCAAAGCATTTAAAGCACTATTATGAGTGTGATGAAGATTAATATACCTTTAATCACCTTCTCCCATGTGTCACCTTCCCCTATGGGTTGTATAAGTGCCAAACTCTTCTCTTTTCCTAAGAAAATCATTCTTTCTTCTAAATCACCTACCACTTTTAGTTAGAAATAGTTTACTAAGACATAATAATACACATGGAATGTGACATCACCCTTTTTACACCTTCACACTTCCCAATGAGGCCATACAACTCATTTAATGCTCTATTTATGACCCCTAAATGACTCAAAATGATATATTGGCTAATATGACTCATGACCAAGGCTAACATGATATGGAATAACATCAAAACACATATAATACCCCCTATTAAATCATATTATACCCTTAAAAACACCTAAAACTCTATTTTTTACCTATGGGGGCCCTAATTTGACCTGTGGGGTCAAATTTGGTCAACAAATTGGTGACTCATAGGGGTAGTATGCATGTTATACTAACTAGACTAGTAGTATTATTAGTCCATTGGGATTAGGGGTGCATCTAAATTTTGAAACATAATAAGAGGATGTTGACCACTTGATAACCATGATAAACCAAGACAAGATAACTAATTACCTCAACCACATAAAATAAAGGACACACAAGCAAAGTAAATACACTAACAATACACACACACACACATGTGCTCAAGGTACTTAGGGGAATTAGAAAACAAGCTATTATGAAAAAATAGATACTAATCATACCTCCTTTTAAATATAAAAAGGAAAGTTTCTTGCATCTCCTTCTTTATGAGATGAATCATGGTGTCAAGCATGTTTATCCTTGGATTGGATGCTTTGTAGATCAAACCTATTCCTTGGAACTTCACTTTATTTTCTCTCAAGAAGATCATCCTTAAATAGTCTAAAATATAGATATATTCCTATTGAACTTGTACACATACCTCATACTACTATTTATTCTTCATCTCATGATCAACTAGTATCTTCTTGGTAGGCATGGCTTCAAGAGGATTAGTTTCTTATTCCTTAGAAGATTGAGGCCAATAGGAGCTTGTTCCATACTTCAAGATCTGATGTCTTTCTCTAAACTGATTGAGAGGATGATATCCCATTTTTATGAATTAAAACATATCATCATGAAATGTATATGCCTCTTGAAAGGACATATTTGAAAGTCTGATTTTTATTTGCATACTCACTTGAGTGCCAAGGCTACCTTATGCATATTTAACTAGATCATAGCCTCCTTGAAGAGGATTATGTCCTACTCCAATGATTGAAAACAAGTCATACAAAGTCTGATGTGTATATTTCTCTTTCCCATCCATGATATCTTTCATATTGATAGAATAATCAATGATTATTTCTTGTTCTTTGGTAAAATGAAAACATTCTTCCATATCAACCCAATCAGAAGTTTTAACACAAGAAACCACCTCTTCTTCAACAGTTATGACCTCTTGAGGGCTCTCAATTTACATATAAACTACCATAACATGATTTTGGTTCTAATTTTTTTCAATATCTTCAATCTCCTTCTCCTTCTTGGTGATGCCAAGACTATGCATTTTAAAATCATGTGACTTAGTCCAATAAGGCTACCAAGGAGCTAGGCTTTCTTTAAGCAAGAGTTATGAGTTTTTATCAATGAAATGATCTTATTTATGGTTGTATACCATAATTAAATCAAGGAAAATGGTTATGGGGTGAGGATAAGATGAACTATTGGTGGATGTGGCACATAGAACTCAAATTCAGATTAAGAGTGAAATATAGGGGATTCTGTGAGAAGCTCTTAAGAAAAGGTAGGAAAACCTTGGGATAAAATGGCTTGGTTTTATTCCTTCCATTTTAAAATCACTTCATTCACATATTATTTATATTTATCACTCTCTTTATGAAGTTTATATGGTGTGTGTTTAGGCATAATATCTTCTTTTGGGTCTAAACTTTCCATCACACCTTAACTCAATAATTTCATCCTTGACTCTTAACTCTTTAATTTTCTTGTCTAGGTTCTCTTGGAAAAGTCTTTCTTGAATTTAATTTTCATATTCATTAGGATGAGAATTGAAATAGGGATGAAATGGAACACAAGAATCTTCTTAAGGAATGGTGGGATGGGGTTGCATATGATCAAGTTCTTTCTCAACTTCCAACTCCTTATCAAGGCTTATATCCTCTTTCTTTCCCCATGACTCCACTATCTTATTCTAGCTTAATATTTTAAGTTTAAGATTATCTTCATGAGATGGTGATGTAATTTTAGGAGTGAATGGAGTACTCAAGAAAATTCAAATCTCATTAGGCTTAGATTCTCTACCTTGTATGTAACTTAGAATCTCATATCTAGAGGTGACTTCTTGAGATGGGGATGTAATTAGAGAGGGCCATGAGGGATTGTATTTCACTTATTTTTTTTATGATATGGACTATTTCATATGAATATTATCTAAATTAATTTTTCTATCAGTATTTCCTTTAAAAACAAGGTTTTTCTTTTCAACTCTCTCTTCCAACTGATTGGGAAAAGGATGACTTTGGCAAGCTTGATTGGGCTCATGAGTAGGAGTTAAGTTAGATTGATAGCACTCTTTGGAGAAGTGGATATTAATTCTGATAGGTTTTTTGAGGCTACCTTTCATGAATTACTATCCTATCCTCTAAGGATGAAACAAGGCCACTCACATCTAGCATCTCACTCGTAAGCCTTTGCCAATTGGTTCTCTCAATAGGTGCCCACTCTCTTTTGACCAACTCTAATACATCTCTCACCTTATGAATGAGATTACTAGTAACTTATTGACCACATCCCCTTAGTATATCATGCTCTATCATGTACTTCTCATATCCCAAAAGAGTTTTCTTGAAAGTGGAAATGGACTAATTAGAGAAGTGACTAGGTTCACTAGGAGGAGCAAGACATTGAGTTGGCTGGCTATAAGACTGATATAACTCAAAATAAGGTTGATAAATGTCATGTTGGAGCTAGTAAGGGTCATGATAATATTGGTACTAATCACACCAAGGCTTATAGGGAGTGCCATAAGATTTATATGTCTCACCAACTTGTGTAAAATAGTAATCAACACCAAAATTAGCCATGAAACTTCATTAGGAAGCAAGAACACAAAGAAACATTTACCAATAATATTCAAAGGAAAACCTAGGATACTTGACCAGTTGATATAACTTCATAATTTCCATTGATGCTTGGATAGATACATCTAAAGGCTGATGTGTTGAAATACAACACCAAAAATATTTCAACTTCTTGGACTAAGAATCCCACTAGGTGTGCCAAAAACTATTATCACTTGGATTTACACCACTTGAAGAGATGTATCAGCTCTCCTCATCCAAGTGGCATAATTTAAACACCTCTAATCTATGGGTGAGCCTAAGAATGAGGTGAATCTATAGATAGGGCTATCTCTCTTGATGTACCACTTTGGATCACTAGTACACCTAAACTTTGTGAGGGAAAAGGGAGAGAGAAAATTGAAAGTGAACTATCCTAAGGGAGGTCATATACAAAATAATTTGATGACTTCCAACTAGGTGCATGTTACACGTGAGTAAAAATGACTAACCAAACATACAGTTCTCCAATATGCATCTTCTCACATCAATATTACATTATGATGTTATGGATGAATGTTTAGTCTAGGAAGACTAGACAAGAGGCCTTGAATGGAACTAGTGAATAGAATAACTCACTCAACATTGACACTTCCTAAAATAAATCACATTTTTTGTAAGAATAAGATTTCCAACTATAATTAAGTGAGATGATGAAATAATAATGCTAAGTAAACAACAAGTCATCATTAATTAAAATCAAGCATCCAAGAACACACTATGAATAGTTATTTAAGAGATAAAAAATAGTATTCTTATTGATATAATGGTATGCAAATGAGTAGGGCTTCACTATACTCAGGTGAAGCATAAGTTACAAAGGCCAAAATGGCTAGTTCTTATAAAACTTGAGATAGAGGAGAAAAGAGAAGTCAAAAGGTCACGAGTACACTTGTCTAGATAATAAAAGGATTTAAATATGCATGAGAAGAATATTTAAAAAGAACCATGCAAGTTCAGGGAGCACAAGTGTCATCTCAAGTCATGAAACTCATGAAAAGTGGTGTGGAAGTTCTCATTCTAGCTAAAAAAACTAGCTTCATGATTCTCCTCTATATGAACTTCCTAAAACTAATTAAGGATAGGGTTGATGTTTTTAATGAAGTGGAAGGGTTTAATACATTCTATTTCATGAATTTTTGTAGTCCTACTCATCTAAAATCTTCTCAAAATGAGCTATCACCATCTATAGTCTAAGAAAAATTATCTTTCACACACCTTGCAAACTTAGCTTCCAAAAAGGATTTAGTTTCTCTTTAAAATACATAAAATTGAGTGGATTAAATGTTTTAATAACTTCCATGTCCTTAGAGACATTAAGAACACCTTAAAATGGCTCTCACATGGAGTTTTCACACTTTTCACTCTCTTACTCATTATGCCAGTTTTGACTGGCTAAGATGAGTGCTATTATTTTAATAATTATGGGTTTTCCAAGGAATTAAATTACCATAAGGAGTTATAATAAATATATAACTTCCTCCCAAAATTGATTACATCTCTTGAATGTTCTCAGAAACTGCATAATGTATAAAATAGTTATAAATACCATATTTTATTCCCCATATGTATAATTTCATACAACTCATCCTAATGGGGAGTATCTTAAGAGTATCATATACAACCTCAAATCATCATTATAGATAAACTATGCCATTTGAGTATCTTTCCAAATTCATTTCCTTCATTGGGTCACCAGCAAGGGTTTAAGCCTATTTTACCCTCTTAAGGTTTATTCATGCATATTTGATGTTTAACTTCCAATCTAATTCCAAAAAAAAAAAGTTAGGACCTATCAATCTCATCTAATCTTATTTATTCCCCATGCAAAGCATCAAAATAGATATGAGCCTCCAAACTTCTCCCATCGAGCTTATTTCTCCATTCCCTATAGGTCTGAATTAGTTTAGAGATAAAAAATGGATTATTTATGATTTATCTTCATAAAAAGATTTTTATCACATATAAAATTGTGATAAAAACATATTTAAATCCATTTAAAATCTCTACCAAGGTTGGAAATGAATCTAACCCTCTATTTAGCTTCTAGGCCTAAACTTGCCTAACAAGCTTGTCTACATCTTGAAGCCAAAAATGAGTTTATGATGGATTTCCTTCCAAGGTATAAATTTTTAAAAATATTTCATGACCCCATACATATTTCCAAATTATTTATAAGGCATACCTAAGTCTGGAAGTAACACTAACCTCCCATTTAGACACTAAAATAAAACCCTGTCTTTTAGGACTGCTTGCAAACTTAGCCACCAATGCCATCTTGTTGGGTTCCCTCCTTATGTGAGGTTTTCTTAATTTTTTCATATTTTTATTCAATATTAATGCACCTTTAAATTTTAAAACAACTCTTGATCCACCCTTCTATCACCTTTTCTCAAACATACCAATTTATGCACCTAGGGAAGTACCCTCTATCTAAGATAAAATAGAGGGTACTTACACTATTTACTTAGAAAATTTGAATGTTTTTGCAGCCTATATAAGTTAAAATGACACTATATACAATATTTCAACTCTTTATCTAGTCATTTGACCCTTCAAATCTTCAAAAGTCCAAGACTGATTGTGTGAAATAAATTATGCAAAAGGATGTTACCCTGTGGACTAAGTGATGCATCTTTAGGATCCTAAATATGTTTGTTTTCCACATAATGAGGGTAATATTAGGATATTTTTATTATTATTTAGGTGTTTTAACCTTCAATAATATCTCCAAACTTCTACATATTCCTCATAATCTCTACCTGCTCAGAGTGAGTGTTATTCCTTGACTATGTTCTTGTTTTTAGAGTGTACCTATAGGTAGAAATGCATGGTTAAGCTTAGAGATAATGAATAGAGGTATATTATAATATACTAACATCATTTTTCATTGGTTTTAAATTTTTTATATCATCTTTATGCACCTTTTACACTCATAGTCCCTAAACTTGTTGATTTTTCATCACAATCAAACCTAATCAACTATTTTAGAGCCAAAAAGATCCTCTAGGTAGAGATTATTTATTTGATAGGCTACATATCAATTTTAGGTCTCATTGTTTCTACGCTAGATTTGATTTTCACATTCAAGAAAGAGAAAATGAGAAACTAAGAAGGATGAGGGATTGTATGTACCCAGATTGTAGACGTGTGCACCAGAATTCAGACGTTGTGAGAACTCCTCTTTGGTTGTGGAGGATGACACCTAAAAGGGAAAGACACTAAACATGAAAGAACATTAGATGACAAAAGGGTGGACTGCCAAGTGAAGGCTTGGTCCTAGAAGTGCAAAGGCTTCTTGGAGGATGCCAGTCCACTGTTATAAATAGAATGTTGATCAGAAACAAAAAGTGATAAATGATGAAAGATAGAAAGAAAGAACTTAAGGCAAATGCGTACCTGTTTAGAAGGAATCCGCTTTTGCACAGTCGCTGACGTTGGTGATATTTCTGACGTCAGTCAAGGAAGGTCACCAACGTCGGTTAGGCTACCAACGTCGGTAGGGGAAATGGACGAGGTCAGCCGGGGCAGTAGTCAGGGACGAGTTATAGGTCTAGTCTTGGTCTGCAGAATGGACTGAGGCTCCGTCTAAGGGTCTGAGGCTCTATGTGGGATTTAGAGGGACTTTTTTAGGGTCTAAGGAGTAGTCTGAGGGTTTGTGTAGAACTAGTTGTGTAGAGGGGACTATCGAGAAAGTGACTAGTTGAGAACTAGAAGTGCAAAAGGGGGATGGATGAGAGGCAGGGGTCTGAGAAGGCTTTTTAGCCTCTCAGGGATAGATAGGGAAGGTCTAGGTAGTAGTTAGCTAAATAGATAAATGTAGATAAGAAATGAAATGGAAAACAACACTGTGTTTACCTCTTGCTTACTGGTTGGAGAATGGAGAAACCTGTTGTCAGAGCTGTTGAAGGACCTGCAAATGGAGCTGTTGCTTGGAGCCATTCCTGCAAGGTGCCTGTAGCTACTAGTGTTGTTGTACGAGTGGGAGGAGAAGAAAATATGAATGCAAGAGCATCAAGAGAGTTATGTTCACAGGGGGAGAATGGTTACAGAGAATGGTCTTGAAGGCTACTGACACCGGCAGAATCACCAACATCGGCCAAATAATGACTGACGTCGGTGGCTGAAGAATGGGGACAGAGGCTAAAATTAGCCTCTGTCTGTTCTTGCACTCTGCCAGGTCAAGGGGCCATGGGAAAATGGTTAAGGGAGGCATAAATTGATGCGAGAGGAAGGATAAAGGGGAGATTTGGGCAATAAAGGCTAGGAGAAAGGTGGGGGGATCTAAGGAGGGGATCCAAGGTGGCATGGGTGAGGTGGAAGAGGGCCAAATAAATTAAGATATTTATTTGATAAATGGATGGGGCTAGGACAAAGGTTAGGACATGGGCCAAGGGGGGCCAAGGGTGAAAGAAGACCTAGGGGGTAGACACGATTTTAGTGTCTACATTTGCCCCTTTTGTCTTGTTGGTTGTTCTTGATGAACTGCAAGACAAAAATAGGAGTTGGTTACCCCAGGTATGGAATGAGGTGTTCCCCCCTCAAAGTGAGAGTCAAGGGAAGGGAACCTGAGATTGAGTGTCAATTTGATAGAGAGATGGATAGGGAGAGGGTGAGTGAGAATGTTGCAATAGTCGTGAGTGCGCGTATACCACTTCACAGGATGGTCAGGTCAAATTATCACAGGTCAAGGTCGAGGAGTGCCAAAATTGAAATAATTGGGCCCCAGCATTTTGTTATAGCTGATCAGGTTATTCAATCTAAGTTGAAGCTCCAATGGTCATCGTGTTCTAAGTATCTTGGGCTCAGGAAGTGATCCCAAAAACAAGAAAAAGTCACAAGTAGTGGGGATCAACCAGCTTGCGATCTTATACTTGTGAAGGTCATAAATATGGGTTGCGCACAATTTTGCTAACCAATCATGAGGTAGCATACATGCAAAAACAACCAAGGAAAAGTCATCTTGGAAGTGGTCACAATCACAGGAGATGGTCATGATCTCCAATGTCTGGTGGTCGATGGACGGAGGCAAAAGTGATCTCAAGTGTGCCCCAAGGGGCTAAGATGACTTCTACTAGAGAGTTGATTGATTGGGGACATGATTTTAGGCAATGAGGAGGTTTGAAGTATGCCGACGTCGATGAACTAACTGACATCGGTGGAAAAAAAGGACCGATGTCAGCAAAAATCGGTCGACGTCGGCAGATAAGGGCATAAAAATACCAACATCGATGGCCTACCAAATCTAACAAAACCAGATTGGTGGCCCACCAAAAGTCATTTGTGATTTGGTTGACTGAGAGAAAAAAGAGCTCTAGAGTTGATTGAGTGAAAGCAACCCAGAGTTGACTAAGGAGTGGTGCGAGGTGGCAGAGGAACATTGGTGAAGAGAGGGAGGTTATTGGACGTTGTAGGGATGCGTGTGGGCCAGCAAGAGCATGCAGAGTCATTGGCACAGAAGATATGGCATAGGGGAGTAGAGGACCCATGGGAGGTCCACCACTAGCGGCACCCATCGTGCCACCATGCTGGCGATGTCGAGATGAGGTAGGAGGGTTTCTTTAAACCCTATTTGATTATTTTTGTTTTGATTTAGTTTTTGAAATTTTAGTTGTTTTAGGTAGAAATTAAGGGGGGAGGGTAGCTAAGAAGGTGGGTAGGGGGTCTAGAATAGATTAAGGATGATTTAAGAAGGTTTAAGAGGGTTGGGGGAGCCAAAATGGGGAAGCCCTAAATTTAGGGCTCGCCCCATTTGGCCCTAGGGCCAAACTAGTTGCTGACGTCAACGGGTCTGCTGGCATCGGCCAACCAACCACTGACATCAGTCACTCACCTATCGACATTAGTCACTAAGTGACTGATGTCAGTTAGGTGAGTGTTGTCACTAGCATGATAACTGATATCGGTGGCTGCCTGGTCAAAAGGAGTGATGAAAAATGGTCAAGTTGAGGGGTCAAAGCTACACCAAGGACTTCTTGGGTGTCGAGATGGATGTAGATGGTTAGATAGGTTAGTCAAGTAGGAAGAGTAGGAACAAATTTAACATTTTTTTTATTATTGATGGATGCAGGCGAGGCAGACTCTGATGCTGTGGGATCACCTCCTGACCTTGCTGATGCAGATGTGCAAAGGCATGATAGTCGAGGAGTGGGTGCAGATGAGCATAGTTAGATTGGGGGGCTAAGACACTACTGTAGAGTGGTGAGAGACGTGAGTCTTATGGTCACATTAATCGAGTTATGGGACCATTCCACCAACACCTTCCACCTACCCATAGGAGAGCTAACAGTCACAATCGAGGACATGTACCAGATTTTATGGCTATCGATATACAGAGCTAACATCTATGCGTGCTCAAGAGAGGTGCAAAACATTCATATGGTCACACTCTTTGGGGAGCACGTCTTCGATATGAGCTACCATTCAGCTAGTTTTGCTTATGAGCCTTTGTGCGCGATGGATGAGGGTGCACATCAGTTGGCAGTCCTGATGATGATCGGCATCACAGTCTATGCATTGTCAGATGCGGAGGGAGGTAGGTTCCCGGTTGCCATGACCAGGGTTTTGATGGACATGTTGGAGCAGCAGACAGTGTTTGCCTGGGTGCCCATCTTTTTGGCCCAGGTATACAGAGAGCTATGGGACATCAGTCGACAGCAGTGGTATAGTCTGTGTGTAGGCCACCTTCTACACTGTTGGGCCTATGAACACATCATGGTGACATGACCTCTTGACCTCCCAGTGGTGATTCAGGCCAGCTTCAGGGTCAAATTCAGGTGATGGTGTGAGGTGATCGCGTAGATGTGGGTGGATGGAGTGGTCAGAGATATTGACCACTACAGAGGGGTACTAGAGGCCCTGATTCTAGCAGATATCGTTTGGAGACCATACTTGGTATATCCAGCGTTCAGAGACTAGGGTGAGCAGATGGTCAGGACTCAAAGCATGCGATGGGTTAGAGGCAGGTGAGCTGGTGAGCTCGAGAGGATCCCAGCAAAGAGAGTGTGGCACCAATATGGGCTGCTATAGAATGTACCTCTTGCATTCCCATAGTACATGTGAGATGATATAGAGGTGCCGCTCCCACTGCCAGAGGAGACAGAGGAGCCAAATTTTGAGGAGTTGCTGGTAGGACCTGGGATAGCTGACCTAGGGTGTATAGAGGCCTACACATCATGGTGGACAGGATGGTACACAGGTGTACAGGTGGGTCCCCAATTGGAGCTGTAGGAGGTCACTAGGGAGCAAGATACAGCCCGTGAGGAGAGGTACACAATGCGATAAGAGAGGGACACGACATAGGCTCAGGTGACCATTTTATAGGGACAGGTCACGGTTTTGTAGGGGCAGCTAGCGGGGGTGATAGGACAGGTGAAAGAGATGATAGGTCAGGTCACAGTGCTGATAGGGTAGGTCACTCTGTTACAGGGATAGCTGGTCATACCCCAGGCACAAGTAGTGGCAGGTTAGAGTTTTGGAAGGCAGGGCCCATTGTAGCAGCCATTTCAGTAGCTAGCATTTTCAAAGGGGGTAGGACTGTCGGTATTAGTGCAACTGACATTTTCATAGTCGCAGGGGTCAGCACAGGGGACAGCAGCAAGTCAGATGGGTCCACCATAGACTGTATCTATAGTTAGATACAATAATGCATTGGATGAGATCGCATATTATGAGGGAGCCATTAGGGGGTTTCCTTAGATACAGCGATACTCAAATATGAGGGTAGAGCTGAGCCAGCAGTGGTCTATGTCATGGGTGACTGCTACAGATTCACGTAGATGGCACAGATCAGAGGGGGGAGAGGATACAACATCTTCTCAGCCACCGCCACCACTACCACAGCCATAGCCTTGAGGGTAGATTGTGATGTGATGTATATACCAGCCTGCGTGCTAATGATGCAAGATGTATGTGACTTTTTAGAGAGAGAGAGGCACAGATTGTGTGATTGTACAAAATTTTGAGATATATATGATGAGATTATTTTGATCATTGATGTGTTATGAGAAAATGTTATGGATGTGTTTAACGTTTATGGTACTTTGATTTGATGTATGTTTTGATATGATGTGTATAATGATGATGCTATGATGTTATGTTTGTGATTATGATGACTAATGTGATGATGAATGTGATGTTTAATGAAATGGTTATATGATGATGATTAATGATATTGATGTTGATATTTAATGTGAATGGTTATGATTTTTAGATTAAATGGTGATGTTTAATGACTATGGATGGACATGATGAAAATGATTATGCTAATGATTATGAAAATATGTGACTAACTATGATATGATTGACAGGTCATGAGAAAATGAGATGGAAGAAAGTGATGAAGAGGATGGCCGAGCTAACCCCAAGAGACCCCATGTCAACTGAGTGCTGCCTACATAGCCCTTGTCCTAAGGGCCTCAGGCCAATGTAGTTCTCCCAAAGAGGGAGGAAGAGGGTCGAAGTGATTTGGTCTTGGTCGAGGTTAAGGTCATGGTCAAAGAAGAGAAGGTTTGTCCATCAGAGAGACGAACAAATGAGGGTGGTCAAGCTAACCTCAAAGGATGTCGTGTCATCTGAGTGCTGCCTACATAGCCCTGGTCTTAGGGCCTCAGACCAATGTAGTTCAGACTAGTTGAGAAGATTGGTCGATGATTGGTTTGGTCATGTGTCGAAATGATGAGGAGAAAAAGATGTTACAGCCTTTTCCCAATGGTGTATGCTATAACATTGGTTGAGGGGTCTTTCATCTCTAGCAATTTTCCATATTTGGGATGGATGTATGCTAAAAATGAATTGAGGTCTATTTATGCTTCATCAAGTATTGGTTTATGCTTAACATAAATTGTGTCTGGTTGATAGTTTCTATGTGTATTGGTATCCATAGAAACTAGTGTGAATAGGCTATGTGAGTGGTCTGAAAAGAGATTGGAGTTGAGTTGGTTTGACAAATGATGAAGTTCAAATGTGACCAAAAATGTAAGCAAAAAGCAAAAGGCATAATCGCCCTTTCATTGACAAGGACCAAAATGATAGCATAGATAGGGGTTGTTAGAACAAAGAGCCCCATTCATGCATTGCATCGTTGACCATGGTTGTGTTAGAACAGTAATCGAATCACTTTGACATTAAAGTGAGCTTGAAGTCCCTTGAGCAGGTGTTATTATAGGAGGAGGATAGGGTAGCCCATTTTAAGAGCAGGGATAACCTTGCCCCTTTTTATAGGAGACCCTGAGACAACTACAAGCCAAGTCCATGACCTGTATTTTTTTTTTGAAAGAGCAGACTGATCAATGTGGGAAGTCCACATAGAGATGTCATTTTGCTTGGTGGTCATTTGTGAAGCTAATCGATACAGGAAGCTTCTAAGGAAGTGTTGTTTGTAGCAAGATTTAGTCATAGCCATCCTTCGAGGGAGTGGTCTATATTTTTGCTTTATATATAAGGGCTTTGAATAGCTGTCCTTCGAGGGAGCAGTCTATTAGCTACAGCAATGATAGTACAACTATCCTTCGAGGGAGCAGTCTACCTTTTGATTTGAATGGGTGACCTTGGATATGTTTTGACATCTTGATTTTGATTTTTTTTTTTTGACAGAATTTGGAGTCATGGACGAGACTATAGAAGTTCAAGGGCTCCCTTTTATTAGGACAAAGCATCCATACATCATAAAAGGGTTATAGAGGATTTGTTTAGGGGAATAGGGTCGAAAGGAATGAGGATTAGGAGGATGAGAATTGCTCAAGGAACGAGCTCAAGTTAAATGTCAAGTGGATGAGTACTCGACTAATAGTAGAATGGTTGCAGATGCAAGGCATTGAGAGGCTCAAGTTCTGGCCATCTGTCGAGAGAAGATAGATGATAAGTTCCTGACCCATACTTATGCGTGATGATGAAAGGTTTGAGCCAATTAGGGGCAAACTTGCCTCATTTACTTCGCTCCATATTGGTGACATGCTAGTTTTCTTTGAGGATGAGGTCTCCGATGTTGAAATCTCATTCTCGCAGATTTGTGTCATAGGCTCGCTTGATGCAATTTTGATAGACATGGAGATGGTTGAGGGCAGCGAGACGATGTTCATCAAGTAACTCAAGTTGAGCTAAGTGATCTTGACAAAAGTCATCATTGGATAGAATGTCATGCAGAGAGATGCGGAGAGACAGGATCTATACTTTGAGAGGTAGGACAGCCTCTATTCCATACACTAGAGAGAAAGGGGTAGCACCCGTAGAGGTTCAGATGCTAGTGTGGTAAGCCCACAAAGTGAAGGGAACATGAATGTGCCATTCCTTTCTAGTGTCATTGACCACCTTCATGAGAATTTTAGTTAGAATTTTATTGGAAGCCTTGGCCTGCCCATTTGCCTGTAGGTAGTAAGGCGAAGAGAAATTGAGCTTGATGCCAAATGAGTCACAGAGTTTTTGGACGGTCTTGTTCTTGAAGGACTTGCCATTGTCGGTGATGATTTTGTGAGGGACACCAAAATGACAGATGATGTGGGTGTTGATGAAGTTGACAATTTTGTCAGCTTTTGTGGAGATGAGAGGAATGGCTTCCACCCATTTGGTGAAATACTCATAGGTGGTGATGATGGATTGATGACGAAGAGACGAGTGAGGGTTGATCTCATCGATGAGATCTAAGCCCCACTGAGAAAAAGGCTAGAAATATTGAGTGACTTGTAAGGCGTGGCTAGGGAGATGGAGCAAGTTAGAGTGTTGCTGACACTTGATGCAACACCAAACGTAGTCGCTACAGTCTTGATGAAGGGTGGGCCAATAATATCCCAGACGAAGGATGCGCTTGGAAACTGAATTCCCACTGAAGTGTCCACCACAAATCCCATCATGAACTTGTTTTATGGCATGAGAGGCTTCAGTGGAGGTTAGACAGTGAAGAAGGAGGCCGTCGAAGCCTCGCTTATAGATAAGGCCCCCTATCATGGTGTAGCGAGCTGTGCATTTGATGAAAGCTCACCACGTATTGCTAGAGAGATGGGGAGGAATGACAAAATGAGATAAGTAGTCCACAAGTTGGTTATACCAATCATCTCATGGACTAGAGTCTATGGTGCTAACATGGTTGATGTTAGGATAAATGTATGAAGGCAGCGACACACGATGCACCATGACAAAGATTTTGGATGAGGATGATGAAGATGGGATATGTGAGGTGAGAGAAGCCATGATGTCAGCAAACTTGTTTGTGGATTGAAGAATAGTCTGTAAGAGGTAATGGTCAAAATAGGCTAGAAGAGTGTCAACATGGCTTTTGTACCTTTGCAAAATTTCATTTTTATAGAGGTATGAACTATTGATTTGATTGATGACAAGTTGTGAGTCACCGAAGATGTTGATGGACTTGATGCTGAGAGAAAGGGCGGTTTGAAGTCCCAAAATTAAGGCTTTGTATTCAGCCATATTATTGGTATAATCAAAGTCGAGCTTGAAAGATAGAAGCATGGGCTCACCTTCGAATGGGATGAGAATGACTCCTACACCCCCACTGAGTTGACATTTGGAGCCATCGAAGAACATGGTCATTTGATAGATGGTGTCATCGGTGAAAAGCACGATGATAGATTCATCAGGAAACTCACACTATGAAGGTTGATTTTTGGGAAGAGGGGCATTTGCCAGTTGGCCAGCGATGGTTTACCCTTTGATGGATTTCTACTGGATGAACTTGAAATCAAACTCAGCAAGCAGCATGAGCCACCGAGCTATATGCTAATTTTGATATGGCTTGGAGTGCATATACTTGAGAGCGTCAGTGTGAGTGATGACAAAGGTCTTGTGGTTGAGAAGATAGTGGCGGAGCTTGGTAGCGGCAAAGATTAATGCCAAACAAAGTTTCTCGGTATGAGTATACTGATTTTCATGGTCGACTAGTGTTTGGTTGATATAATAGACTACCTTCTCATGGTGATGCTTGTCTCAGTGCGCGATCATGGCACCTAACGAATGGTTGGTGGCAGAGATATAAAGGTAGAAGGATTGGTCATCTTTAGGTGGAATGAGGACTGGTGGAGAGACCAGATAGCATTTGAGGGCTTCAAAAGCCTCTTGGCAGTCCTTATCCCACTTAAAGGAGACGTCCTTCTTAAGGAGATGATGAAAAGGTTGGCAGCAGTCAAAAAGCTATGAAATGAAATGGAAAATGGACTGGAGCTTCCCTTGTAGACTGTGAAGCTACTTGAGATTGGTCAGAGGCAGCATCTCAAAGATAGCGCGGATCTTGGCAGGATCTATCTCAATACCACGGAAGGAAATGATGAAGCTGAGGAGCTTGCCTGAGAAGACCCCAAAGACACATTTCTTGGGGTTACGGCAGACATTGTATTGAAGAAGGTGAGAGAAGATTATCTTGAGGATGGTCAAATGGTCACAGCGAAGCTTGGACTTGCTGAGCAGGTCATCCACATAGTCCTTCATAATTTTATGGAGGAGATCGTGGAAAATGTAAGTCATGGCATGCTGATAAGTGGCGTCTGCATTCTTCAAGCTGAAAGGCATGACCCGATAGTAGAAAATCCCCCATGGGGTGATAAAGGTAGTCTTGTGCTGGTCTTCCAGAGCAATCAGGATTTGATTGTATCCTAAAAACCCGTCCATAAGAGAGAGCATCTCATGGCCAACCATGAGATCAACAAGCTGGTCAATGTTAGGAAGAGGGAATTCATCTTTGGGATAGGCTAGGTTAAGGTCATGATAGTCCATGCAGATCTAGATCCCCCCAGTCACCTTGGTGATAGGGATGATGTTAGAGACCCACTATGGATAATCGATGGGTTGGATGGAGACAGAAAGAAGGCATTGAAGCTCCTCTTTGACAAAGAGCACAACACGAGGATGCATCTTTCGATGCTTTTACCTAATAGGCTTAGCCTCTAGTTTGGTGACGATGTTATGGGTAGCAATGGTGGGGTCGATGCTAGGCATGTCACTGTAGGTCCAGGCAAAGGCCTTTTTATGGTCTGAGAGGAACTGAGTGTAGTCAAGTTGTTCCTAGGCATCTAGAGATTGGCCAATCTTTAAGATGTGAGGAACATCAGAAGAAGGGAGGTTGATGTCAATGGTTGATTCATTTAACATAACCTGGGTCTCAGAAGGGAGGGAGCGCTGGATGAAAGAGTCATCGGTGCCCATGTAAGAAAGAATGGAGTCATCATCTACGCAGTGGACAATGTGAATGGTCACCGACTCATCCTCTATCATGCTAGGAAAAATGAGAGGGAGAGACTTGGACACCCCATTTAGCTGATAGGTTAGGGGTTCCAGGCAGATGGTGTTTATGGAAAAAAAATTAGGAGGGATGGAAACCATCAACTCCGTAGGTGAAGAAGGAGGAATGGGTGAGCTTGGAGGAGATTGGTCAATGGTTGGCTCGGGGCAAAGGTCTGCATAGGCCTAAGTGGGGTCATGATATCCCAAGCCGTATTATTTCTTGGCATCATCATCATTGAGCAGCTCGATGGGCTGATGGGAGCCCTGCTCATAGCGTCCGAAACTAAAACCCTTCCATGCGCACTTATAAAGGTAAGTGTGTGCAAAGGTGGGGTGTCCAAGAAATGAGAAGTCTGATGTGAAAGGTTGGGGTGAAGAGAGAGGGTTGCCATTAGTAGGATCTTGATTGAGCCCCCCATAAACAACATTGGTTCAGAGGTGAGGAAGACCATAAGGCACAACCATCCTGATCTGATGGTCGTAACTGGGGCTATGGTGAAGGCGTCCATACTCTTGCAAAGTTTGGAACATGTCTAAGGTCAGCAAGCGATATTTCCCAAGTGAAAGTCATTAGAAGATGTCTTCCAATGGGTCTTTAGTAGTCACTTGAAGAGGAGGGGTGAGGGCGACCGCCGGTTGTGAACTAGTTAAAGCTTCTATAGATGGAGGCAGTGCCAAGGTTAATGGCTTGATAGGAATGAGGATGTCATTTAGACGGTAGGTGGTGTTACAAGTTTTGAAGGACGAAGGGTCAGCGGGAATGGTGTGGACTTGCCCGTCGTGCTCAAATTTCACACAACAGTGCAGGGTGGAGGGGACACAAGCCATGGCGCGGATCCAGGGTCGGCCCAGCAATATGTTGTATTAAAAATCTCCTTCAATGATATAAAAGAGCTCTGAGAATGTGTGTGGACCAATGCGGATGTGAAGGATGACTGTGCCAATGGTCGTGGCAGTGGTGTCATTGAAGGAGCGCAAGATTGCGTCAGTTTTGGAGATGCAATTCTTGGGAAGAGCCAACTGATCAAAGGCATGAGTGGAGATAATGTTGATGTTGGCACCTCCATCGATCATAATGCATTTAATGCATGTCTGATCAACATAGGTAGTGATGAAGAGGGCCACATCTTGATCTTCTGTGTTGGATGTGAGAATCTCAAAATCGCTGAATGTGATGGAGGCAACAGCAGATAAAGAGTGGACGAGGGCAGTGAGTGGTTGGGGGTCCTCGGGTTAGACCTCCACTGCCTGCAAGGCTCAGATGAGGACTTGATGATACTGAGGTGAGGTTTGGATGAGGTCATAAAGGGACATCTTCATAGGCGTCTGGTGAAGTTGTTTCAACATGGAGTCATGAATCGGCCCGAAAGAGGAAGAAGGAGAAGGCTGAGATGCACCAAGGATAGAAATTTTAGGCTTGGGCACTAGAGGTGGTTTGACAAAAGGGTAGGTCCAAGGAATGGTGGCTTTTTCTTTTGCCTTGTCCTTTTGTGACCTAGTGGTTATGTGGATAGCATTGATTTCAAAGATAGGAGGTGAAGAAGGGGTCATGGCCTGCTGGTGAGATGTTGATGTGGTTAAAGAGGTTGGATGGGAAGGTGTCGAGGGTCGGTCAAGGGTGTCCTCAAGGAGAAGAGTGTCATTCTCTATATAGCGGTGAATGACGGCCTTGAGGGCACAGCAAGTCTCGGTATCGTGTCCTGGCGTATGATGGTATAATCAAATCTTCATGTCATCAAACCAGGAGGGCTTGGACCCGAGAGGTTGGAAAGGCCTGATGGGTGGAAGGGTTATGCTAGAAGTCTATAAAAGTTAGTGTAATATCAATGAGTATGAGCCCACTAAAGGGTCTGTGCTAGTTGATGTGTGCGATGCCAGTGACTTTTGCTTAGGCAGAGTTGGAGAGGTTTCTGTACCACCTTTTGGGTTGATGGTGCGGTGACAGGTGGAGACGGCACTTTCTTCGTGAGAGGTACCACCCTTTTGGGAGAGGGCAGGCTAGAGGTAGGTAAAGGAAGCAAAGGAGGCAACTGGTTTTGATAAGAGGTCAGAGTGGGAAGGATTCTGGTCAGGGTCGAAGTATGGGGGCCCAAAATGGAGGGTAATGGTGACGGGGGAAGAGGCATTCACTTCTGTGGTCTGGCAGTCTTCTTTAACTTGGTTGGAAGACTACTATTGGTTGAGGTATGGTCTAAGTCCACCTTCACTTACGGGTGAGTGAGGGTAGAAACAAGGCGAATGCCAAGTGACTTGATAAGTTTAGATGGGGTAGATGCGGGTTTAGAAGTGGGAGTCTCATCTTTGTTGAGAGTCTTGGGGGATTCTACCTTGGGAGGATTGGCAGCATGAGATGAGAGGGCACGGGCATGTTGAAGAGCTTTAAGATGCTCCCACAATCCCTGATGCTCCACTTTCCTTGAAGGGAGAAGTCTAATTTTCTCCACTAGTCGGGAAAATAGTTGAGAAGATGTTGGATGAGGTTTGGGTCCTTGAGAAGATGTTGACAGTTTTGGGGCTGAAGATGAGATGGGTGTAGTAATTTCGGACCCATGGCATGATGAAGTTGTGATAGATTCGCCTTTGGTTGGAGACGAAGGAGAGGCAGGTTCTTCCCTGGGTGGAGAAGAAACTGGAGAATGAGGCTCCTCAAGTAGGTAAAGGGCAGGGATGATGGTGCCCTCCACTTACGGTCAAGGAGTAGGAAGGGTCGAATCCTCCATAGGTAGTAGGAAGGAGGATGGTGAGACTGGTGGTGCCAGTAAGGTTGAGGCATCCTCCAAGATGAGAGAGGTTGACGGAGAACTAACCAGGGAAAGAGATTCATCCACACGTGATGGACTGATAGATGGACTAACCTCTTGAGGTTGGTCAGGGATGAAGGGCGAGACCGTATTGACTGTCCAAATGTTGTGTTCATGAGTGTTGTCAATCAAGGTCTGGACATTGTTTTTGGTCGGTGGATGATTGGGGAATGGTTGCTTGAAGATGTCGATCCCTTGATTAGGGGGTGTATTGGGATTGTCAATGATGAGGTCACCCTTTTCAAACATGTCTTGGATTATGTTTTTAAGGGTTTTAGAGTTTCTCGTGTCATGTCCTTTAACACGGTGGTAGTTGCAGAAGTCATTTTCCCTATACCACGCAGGGATGGTGCATGAGGGATCAAATTGTGGAGGTGGTCAGATCTGGCAGAGATTGAGAACTCCTTGTTTAACAAGTTTTTCTAGCATAGACATGTATGATTCTCTGAGAGGAGTATACTGTCATTGTATGTATCTCTGCTAGAATTGGCGAGTGGCGCTCTGAGATGTGGATGGCTCAGGCTGATTGGTTGAAGGCAAAGAGGATGAAGGTCTAATGACTACAGCGTTAGCTGAAGCTTTAGACTCAGGATTGGATGATGAAGGTTTAGAAAAAGAGGAGTCATTAGTCTTAAAGTTAGGATTCTTGCTCTGCAACTTGACTTTATTCTCCTCGATGGCACGTAATTCAAGTTTACGGGACATCGTGAAGGCTTCGTTGAAGGTGCGAAAGGTCTGAACCTGTAAGGTGGAAGAAATATGTTTGGCATAGGCTTGGGAGAAAATTTTAATAAGTTCGGGTTGGGTAAGGAAAAGGAGAGTTGATTGATGAGGCCTCTCCAATGAGCAACAAAGTCAACTATGGATTCATCCTCAAATTGGCGGATAGAATAGAGGTCTGTGATCGAGACCTTCTTGGTGATGTTGATGGAGAAGTGATCAAGAAAGAGCTGGGCCAGTTGTGTGAATGTGAAGAGGGAATGGCTGGCAAGAGAGCTATACCAGTCAAGTGTAGCACCAGAGAGAGACATAGGAAATGTGCGTAAAAGCAATGCATCGTCATGGGCAATAAGGTAACAGGCATGTCTGAATGGCCGTAAGTGCTGTTGTGGGTCTTCCTTGCTTTGAAAGCGAGAAAATTTAGGAAGCTCCCATTGATTGGGGTATGGCCTGATCGGGACAGAAGGGTGAATGGGCTCATTGCAAATTTGCTCATATGAGAGAGCATTATGTGAGCTAGAAATGGAGGTCTCTAGGCTAGACATCTTGTCCATCAGCATTTTGATGATGTCTGCTGAGGGATTAGCGGGTGGAGTGCCCCTAGATTATAAGGCACTTGAAAGATATTGAGAGGGGCATATGATGTGGTCAGTTGCATAGACGCAACATATGGGTAGCTAGTTATCAAGGCAGAAGTTGGAGCCAAGGGCACTTGTGTTATGGGGTTGGTAGGCACAAGTTAGATAGGGGCCATCAAAGATGGTTGAGGAGTGGCCACACTTGTTGAAGGGTAGACAGTTACTCTTGTGTTGAAAGGTGCAAGAGTAAGGGGGATAGAGACCACTAGGTTTGGGAAAGGTGTAGGATTTGGTTGAGTCATTTGAGGTTGAGGGGGTACCAGAACCCCCATAGAGGTAGGTCTAGAAGGAGAGGCTAAATTTTGAAGGTAGGAGATGGTTGGGATATTGGTCGAGGTGTTGGCTTGATTGTCTATAGGTTGAATTGTAGATGTTGTTGATGTGATCATTGTCTCGACTAAGGAAGTCGGCATCCCATAGATTGGCTTGCCTAAGGAGTCTCGCATTCGGCTATACATGAGATAGTGCTGTAAGGTCTTGATGTTGAGGTCCAAGAATCATGCAAAATCTTGGTCCCCTTCTGGGACAATAGGAGTCTAGGGCGGGGTTGGGCGAGTAGGAGTTCTTTCAGTCTCTGAGTGGAACTCCATTATAGGACCGGTTATGGATGGGGTAGACAGAAGCGGTTGATGCCTCGCGTGGTTGACTAAAGCCTTGGCTTGACTGCGAGTCAGAACCATTCAAGGCAAGAAAGGTCAGGTTTTAGAAACTATGTTTTTTCAGTTTCAAAAACTCAAAATGGGGTTTTGGTAGAAAAAGGGGCAGGTTTTAAGGCTGTTGTTTTGAAAAAAAAAGAACTATAACAGAGACCGACGTCGATTGAAAAACTGGTGTCGGTGAGAAATATGGCTGACGTCAGTCAGATAACTAATACCGGTGAGAAAAGGTTACCGACGTCGGTGGTAAAACTGATTTCGATGACTGTGTTTTCTAGAAACCCAAAAGATTTGAGAGTTTTTGAAAAAGAGGAAGAAGAACGTCCTCACTACCTCAAACAAGTAGATAAGAACAGAAAAGATGAAGAACACAAGCAGAGCCTAAGCGTTAAATCCCTAGAAATAAATTATTAAGCTCGTGTGGCTTATGCCTTAAAGTGATGTTTGGGGAGGTTGGCTATTAGAAGGGTCCTAGAAGAGGTAGTCTATGGATGGTTTCAGGTTTGTTTAGGTGCTCAAAAGTCTGGGTTAGGTTCTATACATGGCCTGGTGCTAAGGAGCAAGCTCCCCTCACTTCACGAGTCCAGTGGTTAGCTGGTCTCGCTTAGCCAAAATATACTTTCCCTAGAGATTAGACTCTACCAGAGAATAGAGTGGTCTTTCCCCTTAGTGATGAAATCCAAGTAGGATCATCGGGACGGGTAAGGGATCCGTTGGGAGATGAAATCCCGATCGGGCCTTGTCTCAGGTAAGTTTGATGTTTGATTTAGTGCAAGCGGTTCGATTGTGTAACATCAAGTGGACTACGATTAATTCATGATGTAATTTGTTAATTACTAGGTGTCGACTAAGAAATGCAAGCAAGCAGAAATGAAAGTGCAATGTGTTTTAAGCCCCAAGTCGAAATGTTAAGTTTGAATGAAAAACAAGTTGAGAAAGGGTTTGAAGGATATGATTTTTGACTAGTCTAGAAGTGCAAGAAAGAAAAGAAAAGAAAAGTTATTTTTATTCCTGCTTATGATGTCGTTTAGAAGAGAAAAAAGAGGTGAAAAGGGAGAAACCTAATGCACCTATATGAACAAAAAGGAAAGGAACCCAAGGGAGACCCTAAGGTGCCACCGGGCATGCCAGAATGTTTCTATGCTAGATTTTCTTTTCACATTCAAGAAAGAGAAAATGAGAAACTAAGAAGAAGGACGAGGGTTTGTACGTACCCAAATTGTAGACGTGTGCACCAAAATTTAGATGTTGTGAGAACTCCTCTTTGGTTGTGGAGGATGACACCTGAAAGGGAAAGACACTAAACACGAAAGAACGTTAGATGACAAAAGGGTGGACTGCCAAGTGAAGGCTTGGTCCTAGAAGCACAAAGGCTTCTTGGAGGATGCCAGTCCACTGTTAAAAATAGAATGCTGATCAGAAATAGAAAGTGATAAATGATGAAAGATAGAAAGAAAGAACTTAAGGCAAATGCGTACCTGTTTAGAAGGAATCTACTTTTGCACAGTCACCAACGTCGGTGATATTGCCGGTGTTGGTCAGGGAAGGTCACCGATGTCAGTTAGGCTACCAACGTCGGTAGGGGAAATGGATGAGGTCGGTCGAGGTAGTAGTTAGGGATGAGTTACAGGTCTGGTCTTGGTCTGCATAATGGACTGAGGCTCTGTCTGAGGGTCTGAGGCTCTGTGTGGGATTCAGAGGGACTTGTTTGGGGTCTAAGGAGTAGTCTAAGGGTTTGTGCAAAACTGGTTGTGTCGAGGGGACTATCGATAAAGTGACTGGTTGAGAACTAGAAGTGCAAAAGGGGGATGGATGAGAGGTAGGGGTCTGAGAAGGCTTTTCAGCCTCTCAGGGACAGACAGGGAAGGTCTAGGCAGTAGTTAGCTAAATAGATAAATGCAGATAAGAAATGAAATGGAAAACAACACTGTGTTTACCTCTTGCTTGCTGGTTGGAGAATGGAGAAACCTCTTGTCAGAGCTATTGAAGGACCTGCAAATGGAGATGTTGCTTGGAGCCATTCCTGCAAGGTGCCTATAGCTTCTGGTGTTGTTGTACGAGGGGGAGGAGAAGAAAATACAATTTCAAGAGTGTCAAGAGAGTTCTATTCGCGAGGGGGAGAATGGTTGCAGAGAATGGTAATGAAGGCTACTGGCACCGGTAGAATCACTGACATCGGCCGAATAATGACCGACGTCATCGGCTGAAGAATGGGGACAGAGGCTAAAATTAGCCTCTGTCCATTCTTGCACGCTGCTAGGTCAAGGGGCCATGGGAAAATGGTCGAGGGAGGCATAAATAGATGCGAGAGGAAGGATAAAGGGGAGATTTGGGTAATAAAGGCTAGGAAAGAGGTGGGGGGATCCAAGGTGGCATGGGTGATGTGGAAGAGGGCCAAATAAATTAAGATATTTATTTGATAAATGGAGGGGGCTAGGACAAAGGTTAGGACATGGGCCAAGGGGGACCAAGGGTGAAAGAAGACCTAGGGGGTAGACACGATTTTAGTGTCTACACTCATTATGAATTTTAATTTATCTCCCATAAACCAAAATTATGATTCCATGTCTAATCCTTTGCTAAAGATGATGTATGAGTTTAGGTTTATTGTAGGTACACATTTATGAGAGGAAAGGACACTTATAGGTGTAGATTAGGCCCCCAAACAGTTCATATCCACCTCTAATAATGTTTCATTCAATCATGAATTCCATTTTAACTATTTTTAACTATTTCACTTTAATGGCATGGTCTAGTACCAACTTGGGAAACAAAGGTTTCTCAAAGACTCAAAATCTTGTAGATGTCAATGAAGGATTTTAGTGTCTTTATTGGTAACTTTGAGCCTTCAAAATTCCAATCTCCATTAGTGACCTGCCCTCAATATATTGTATATATCCTATCCTATGTAGGGACTATAATCCAAAACCATTATAATGTATCAAAAACTCTTGTAACCATGTCATATGTTATTCACAAAATGCCCATGGACCTTTATTTTCACTTTTTTGAGACAAGGGTCCTGAACACTATCAAATGAATCTTAGAATGTGATTTTCAACTTTGCCTAGTATTTTAACACTTTATATAGGTTTTTCATGGTCCCTACATCCTTATATATTCAAAATTATCTTCTCCACATGATTCAACACTCCAAAACAAGTATTTTCATGCCCTATTAAGCCACATATAGGCAATTATTCTAGAATATAGGCAGACAGTGTAAATATCATTCAAACCATACATAATGTATGAAATTTTGATCACTCTATCACCTTTTATTCCTTAAAAATACAATTTTATCATAATGAGGATCTTAAATCAGGTTTTAAAACCTTCATTTCAATGTGATCTCTTCTAAGCACTTGTAGGTGCATTCTAAATTACATTTAGGTAGTAAGCAGAGTTTGGGTAAATGGACATGGTTTGTGAGATTTAATTATGTTTGGGATTATTTAAAAGTATAAAATAGAATATTTTAACCATTAAAACCTCATTTAACTTGGACACTCCTTTTCAACTTGAGATCTCCATGAGGGCACCTGTAGGTGCATTTTAATGGTAGAAGATTGTGTGCATAGGCAATGGATAGTGATATAGGCAGTGTCTAAGAGATATATGATTAAGATTAATTATAAATCTTAACTAAGTGATAAAATAAAACCTTCCCACTCCAAAATATTTGAAACACCTATCATAGCTCCCCTTCTATCATGCCATCCTTCTAAGATACTTGTATATTCAAAGAGTTAGTTGTATATGCATAGTGCATTGACTGCACCCATGGAATATTGATTTGGAGAATGAACTTGAAATGAAATTAGGTCAATATAACATTTTGAACATGATAATGGACTTATTTTCACCCCATATAATCATTGGGAAACCATGAGAAACTTGAAAAGGGTGAAAACTTTCCTATAACACAAAATGGTGCATTCACCTGCAATATAATTTACTTTTCCCATCAAAAAACCATGAAACTTGAAACCAAGAATGGATAGAATCTAAGGAGGAATTAAAAATCACCTAGATTCAACATTGATAATTGGTTTGTACATACTTATCCAAAATGGAGTAAAATTTATAGGGTGCATAGATTTACAAGAAGAAAAACACAGTCAATTTGTAAAGGATGGTTCATAAAGCATGGGCCACCATTATTCAAAATATTTTTATGTAAATTAATCTCTATAAGTTTAATTTCATCTTTCAAAGGAATTTGACTTGGAATTTCTCCAACTAACTTTACCAAGCATGAACCTATTGATCACTTATGCATGTCTAGAAGGTCAAGAAAGGAGCAGAATAGTTTTGGGCCTTTTTTAACACTTTAAAAGTGTGTCAAGAACTAATATGAGTTTTAGGAAGATGATTACACATTCCATCACCTTCTTCCATGTGTCACCTTCCCCTATAGGTTGTACAAGTGCCAAACTCTTCTCTTTTCCCAAGAAAACTACTCTTTCTTCTAAAGAACCTACCACTTTCAGTTACAAATAGTTACCTAAGATATAATAGGATACATGTAATGTGAAATCACCCTTTTTACACCTTCAAACTTCCCAAAGAAGTTGTACAACTCATTTAATGCTCTATTTATGACCCCCAAATGACTTCAAATGATATATTGGCTAATATGACTAATGACCAAGGCTAATGTGATATGCAATAACATCAAAACACATATAATACTTCTTATGTCATAATATTAGACCCCTAAAAACACTTAAAACTCAAGTTTTTACCTATAAGGGCTCCAATTTGACTTGCAGGTTCAAATTTGATCAACAAGTTCTATCATTCTTTCACTATCATTTATTGTCCACATATTAGTTCCTTACATTACATAAAATATATTGATATTGTTCACTTATTTTCCAGATTTTATGTCTTAACAGATACTAGAGTTACTATAATATATTAATTTTATAAATGGCTTATGTAGATGAATATTATATATTCATGTATATTTTTCATGTTTGATTCTTGTTTCATGTTTCAGGTGTATTCATTATTTTTAATTGTAGACATTTGAACATGTCCTTATGTGTGTATCTAAGTCATATTGTGTGCTTCTATGTGTGTGAGTGAAATCTGAATATGACCCTTATATGTGGCCCCTTTGCCTTATCTTGCATGATTTATGTGATTAATGTGTACTATTTATGTATGTGCTTCATGGCCATGACACTAGTTTGCTGAGATTATAATGCCATGATGGACATCATGCATCTTCCCAAGTTCTGATTTTATGATCAATATCACACATCCCTCCCTCCCTGCATAGTTATATTCAGCATTCAATAGTTAATTCTAGTCAATATATCACTACATGCTTGATTGCTAACACCTATCTAGACTTGACATTGTAAATGCTTGGATTTATACATACATCTTATATTACAACTTATTTCTTATTATATGTATGATGATGTTGTGATCTTACATTTGTATGGTTCCTATGTAGATCTACATATTTTCATAACATCTCTAACATATTTTTTTATTTTACAGTACATAGGCATAATTTTTTAGATTTTACCCAACTGATCATAGTTTATACCTAAAAAGAAGTTTTAAACAATAATGCTCCATTCAGACAAGGATGTAGGCCAGTTATGTTCAAATAAGTGCATTGTTTTCACAAAAAACATAAAATAATAGTTTATAAACTTTTCAAAATGTCAATCTATCTACAAATCAATTATGGTATTAAATAGAAATAAGTTTTAGATTTTTACACAAGTTTATCTCAGATTTTGCCCAGTTTGGGGTCATCATGTGCTACATTTATTTTAGGTTATCGCACAAGTTTTCACTTAGAAAATTAATTGATGTTACTTAGTTCAGACATATATATACACCTAGTTATCAAATTGGGTGCATGTGCATGGCACGTGACTAATTTATTACTTAGGTTTGCATTAGTTTCATAGATGGAGTGGAAATACTTGTCATTATCTACATTGTATACATTAAAATCATATCATACTAACATTTTCACCAATTTTGTGCTAGTTTTACACCAAAAATGACCTTATTCCATCTACAATGGTTGGTTCACCCTTTTTCACCAATTTTTATACTAGAATAATCTATTAGAATTCATGTAGGGATTCCTAGTTACTTTACCTATCTTACACTCTGCAATGATACATTCAAGGCCAAATTAAGTTTTTAATCACTCTCTATTTTAAATGAGGATTGGGGAATGCATAGCCTAATACAAGTTCATCAATAAAGAATAAATCTCTAAGGGTCCTACTGTTGGGTGTCGTTATTCCCTGCATTTAATCAACTTCCTATTGATGTCATATTTAACCAGGGTTGTGTCTAAAGCTATATGCAACAAGAAGAATTGTATCGATTTATTAATTGATTGTAGGTATCTATATTTTTTGTTTTTGTTTTAGGGGTTTTTTAATGTATTAAGGACTTCTTAGTCAAAACCTTATTGGAATCAAATGATGAAAATTGTTGAAAGTAAACACACATTTGTAGAAATGAATTTGCTAGAAGTAAACACACATTTGCAGAAATGAATTTGTTGGAAGTAAACACACTTTTGTAGAATAAAATAGATTAGTGGAAAATGATTGCAAAGAAATGAGAATTTAATCTAAAATTCTTGTAGGAACAAATTTACAACAAATTTTAACTTTAAGGAGTTGGAAGCATTTATAAATTTAACAGAGTTACCTATTTACTTGAATAAAATATAAATATCGACCAAAAATGAAGATCCTGGTTCTTTGGAGGAGTGGGCCCTTACTCTGCCTAAAAACATGATTGAACAATTTAATTTGCTTTCAAAATATAAATGGCTATTTCATTGATAAAAATATTCTATATTACAAAATGTACTAATCTATCCTTTTTCTCTCTATTCTTCAATGATCTTCTTCTCTCTATATCTTAAATTCCTAGGTCTACATATATAGATGCTTTGATGGTTGTAACTATTTCATAGATACGATGGAATGGAATTGCACCCAGAATAGATGCTAAATCAAGATGTGGCTAGATGTCTAGATGTGTGATAAATATCTTAGATTTGCAAATATAAAAATTGGGAAATTGTTCCTAATTTAATAGGATCATTGACCTGACAGATCACCGGCCATTTTGGAATAGATCCTTATCAGTTCAATATCTAGCCACAAAAGTTTTGAATCTTATTTGTAGGAGTACTAGAGCTAATTCAAATAATTTTGGGGCTAAATATAGAGTTTTAGAGTGAATTCTAAAAATGCGACAACTTGAAATAGTATGGTGGAGTTCTGGAACTAAGCTGAATTGATTCCAATGCTTCAAAAAACATGCAATCCACTTCATATTTATTCTTTATCCTGATGATGACCTATTTTATTACAAAACTTGAATTTTCCAACACACTTGTCAGGAATTACAGGGTTTTTTAAATGTTATAATCACAATCAACAAAAGATGGATAATTACATCCTAACTCATCTCAAATCAAAATAAAAGTTACAAAATGCAATCAAACTTAATAGAAAGAAAGAGTAAGATGAGTTCATTTATTATACATTTATTAGGCATGTCCTGGCCTCATCATTTTCCCCCATACTTAATTATTTGTAAGTCCCTTTACAAACTTCACTCTTCAAATTTGGGATTGTATATCCTGCATTCCATTTGATTACTCAGATCAAATGGCTAGAACTGAATATCCCAATGCTTTGATCCAGATGTACTATACCTAGCTCCTGCTTCTACTTTTCTTTTCCATTTTCACAAATTGAGTGGGATTTTGAAGTTCTCTATTTTGACAAGGAGATATGGAGTGAGAAATAGAGGTGGCCTTGTCTGCATGCCTATCCATATGCATTGAGGAGTTTCATTGATCCAAGGAATTATTGTGCATAAAGCTTTTTCCATTTCTAGACTCCAGATCAAATTTGAAGGGGATATTACTTCCCTTATTTTCAATGCCACCAGAGGAAATTCCCATCTTTTTAAACATACATCATAGATATTATCAAAATTTTCCTTCTCATAAGAGGTGAAGACATCCATGTTTTGCTGTAAATTAAAAAGATAAGGTCCCTTGAATTTGTCATTAAATGCATGGGATTGGAAATATGTAGCAAAGGTGAGTGGGTTACCATAATGAATTCTCATACAGAGACCAGATGAACTAGCCTTTGACCAATGCTTTGACTCCCTTTCCTACCATGCAATCTGATTTTGAAGAACAGAGACAAATGCATTAAGTTGGTTTTCCCCTACATACAAATTGATCATAAAACCTATATTTCTTTCTAGCATAAAATTATAGAGGTAAAATTCATAAAGAAGGTTTTTCTATTCTGTATTGGCTAAGGAGTAGGTGATCGAGAAATCAGCTTCATCTTTTATTTCATGTGGAAGGCCACATGTTATCCTTGCCAACTGCCAGTGAATGAATTGTTCTTCTAAGAACATGCTATAATAGGAGAAGGTCTTCTACATGCAAGAAATTTATCACTCAACATACAAACTATTCATATTTTCACAAGACATTTATACTTATCATTTTCCTCCTTGTAAAATTTGTCTTCCCATTCCTTCCTTACTTTCTCTTCTTCTGCCAGTTTGCCTTTCAAGTCTGTAATAGATGCCTTGATTACACTGAGTTCTCTACATGTATCATCCCATAACTGCTTGAGTGGCAGATAAGTGAATTCAGTCTATGCAGAGACTGTTGACACAGAGGTCTATATTGTACATTTTTCCTCATTCTCCATTAGTTGCATTTTAACCTCTGCTAATTGGGTGAATTTGGTAGTGGAATTATACTATACTCAACTGTGAAACTGATGGAGGTAATTCATTGTATCTCTTTTGAAATTTTTCTATAACTAGCTTTTACTTTGTTGGTTCAATAATGATTCTTTATGACTATCCACCAACTCATTCCATCATCAATATCCTTCTCATGATTTTTCACATTTAACCATGATGTATAATAAATGACTCATCATACTAATCTTTCTAAACCAAGTGTAATCACACATGTAAACTTTCAATCTAACCTTTAACAAGTTAAAAACATAATTACCATCCTTGATGATGTAATCCCTCCATCATGATGACTCATCATTCCTAAAAAGTGGTTAGAAAATAGTTAGAAAAAAGCTTTATTTAAATTATCCATTTATTTGAGAAGGTCAATCACCATTACTGGTTTTCAATTGATCTTTTTTTTTTAAGAAGAAGAAGAAGAGAATGCCATTTACTGGTTTTCATCCTCTTCCCTTTATTTTGGATCTTTTCATCTAATTATTTGATCACTTTAGAAGAACTGGGTTCTTCCATATGATCAAATTATTTATTTACTTCATCTGCTTCAAGAATTCATCCTTAGTAGGAGGCTTCCTATAAAGTTTTAGCCTGTGTCCATTGACCAAGAGTACTCTTCTATTGCCATCAAGAGGAAGTAACTAGATAGAACCATTGTCAAATATCTACTTGATCTAATAATGTCTCAACCATCTGGTTCTTAATTTTCCTTTGAATTTTTGGTACTTAGAATCAAACAGCAATGCCCAGTCTCCTACTTTGAATTGTCTTTCTTTGATATGTGAATCATGCCATTGCCTCCCTTGTTCTTGGATTATCTCTGTCTAGTAAAGTGCTTCCATTTTGAATTCATCCAATTCATTGAGTTGAAGTATTCACTCCTTTTGAGCTATATCCAATTCAATTCCCACCTTAGCTGATGTCCTCAATGTCTATAGTTTGAACTCAATAGGCAACAAGGGATTTTTTCCATAGACTAACTCATATGGTAAAAACCCTATTGTGGTTTTCCAAGTTGTATTGTAAGCCCAAATAGCTTCAGGTAGTCTTTTTACCGAATATCTTCTTTTAGATTCAACTATTTTAGTGAGGATGTTTTCTAATTCTCTGTTTGTTACTTCAACTTGTCCATTTTCTTGTGAGTGATAGGGAGATGACTTCCTATGATTGATCTGATAATGCATTGTGAAGGCATGGATCATATTGGACATAAATTGTGGTCCTTGCTCTAAAACTAAGCTTCTTGGTGCTCCAAACTTTACCATAATTCTATGCCAAAGGAAATCAGCAACTGCTTCTTCAGTGGCATTTGTTAAAGCTTGCACTTCTGCCCATTTTGTTACATAATTAGTACACACAAGAATGTGCTCTTTTCCTTGTGAAGGAGGATTAAAGGGTCAAACAAAATCCAATCCCCATATCTCAAATGGTTCAATCACTACTTTTGGTTGTAGAGGAATTTCATTGGTAATGGTTGGTTGTCCCATCCTTTGACAAGGATCACACCGCCTGATATATCTCTTCACATATTTGTATAGAGATGGCCAATAGTAACTAGTGCCAAGTATCTTATGAGTTGTTCTTTTCACTGAATAGTGTCCTCCACTTGGTTCATCATGACATGCTCAGAGGATGTCAAATATTTCATCTTCTCTCACACACCTACATAAAACCAAATCAGGACCACATTTAAATAGCATTCCATTTAACCATTTGAACTGTGCACTAGTTTTGATTAACTTCTTTATTTGTTTTTTAGTGAAAGAAAGAGGAAACTTCCCTGTTGCAAGATAATTTACCATGTCAGCAAACCATGGTGTATTAGCTAAAATAACAAACAATTGTTCATCTGGAAAGTTGTCCTTGATTGGATCCTACTCCCTTGTAGTGATCAATCTTGATAAGAAATCAGCTACCACATTAGATTTGCCTAGATTATCCACAATGGTAATATCAAATTATTGTAGAAGTAATAACCATCTAATTATTCTACCTCCAACCACTAGTTTTTTCATTAAATATTTAATTGTTGAGTGATCTGTATGTACAAATATTTTGTTCCCTGTAATGTAATGTCTAAATTTATTGATTGTATAGATCACAGCCAAAAAAAAATTAGTGGTAGTGTAATTTTTTTTAGTGGGAGTAAGATTTTTACTTAGGTAGTAAATAGCATGCATTCTTCCTTCTTCATCTTTCTGTCCCAAAACTACACCAATTGAGGTATTTGAGGCATCAGTTTGGATGTGAAAATGTTTCTCCCAATTAGGTCCTTGCAATAATGGGGTATTTACTAATTTCTCTTTAATTTCTTCAAAAGCATGTTGACACTATTCATCCCAAAGAAATTCATAGTCTTTGGTAAGCAACTTAAACATGGGGGTAGTGATTTTACTAAAATCCTTAATAAAGTGCCTATAATATCCAGCATGCCCTAAAAATGACTTGATATCTATGGGGGTTTGAGGAATAGGCAAATCTGAAATAATCTTGATTTTGGTTTGGTAAACCTGAATTCCTCTTTTTAAAATATGGTGTCCTAATATAATCCCTTTATCAACCATTATAAAATATTTCTCATGACTAAGAGATAAGTGATGTTGTTCACATCTTGTTAATACTCTATCCAAATTTGTTAAGGTGTCATC
This sequence comes from Torreya grandis, assembly GCA_037957365.1. Classification (NCBI taxonomy): domain Eukaryota; kingdom Viridiplantae; phylum Streptophyta; class Pinopsida; order Cupressales; family Taxaceae; genus Torreya; species Torreya grandis. The sequence goes on from JARHVA010000479.1 coordinate 3,720,688, forward strand.
AAATGTATCTCCATACACAGTAAAGTCATCCATTTATACCTCCACACAGTCATTTGTTAGGTCTGTAAAAATTGCTAATATAGCTCTTTGAAAGGTTGTTGTAGCATTACATAGTCCAAATGGCAATACCCTATAAGCAAAGGTACCCCATGGACAAGTAAATGTAGTTTTGTCCTAATCCTTAGTAGCAACTCTGATTTGATTGTATCCACTAAATCCATCCAAGAAGGAAAAGTACTGTTTACCTAAAAGGTTGTCTAAGACTTGATCTATGAATGGTAAGGGAAAATAATCTCTTAGGGTGGCTTTGTTCAGTTCCCTATAGTCAACACAAATTGTCCATTTTATATTCTTTTTAGGGATAATTACAAGAGGAGACACCCACTGGCTATCTGAGATAGTGTAGATAAAACCTACTTGTAAGAGTTTTTCAATTTCTTGTTTGACTATATCCCTTAAGGCTGGATTAATCCTTCTCTGAGGTTGCCTAACTGGTCTAATGTTTTTAGTATATATGTGATGGGTGTAGATACTTGGATGAATTCCCTTCATATCTCTATAGTCCCAAGCAAAAGATTTAGTATGATCCTTCAAAAATTAAAACATTTTGACTTCTTCATCATTCTTTAACCAACTATTAATATTCAAAAAAATTCTTGGTTAAATCTCAACATGTTTGGTTCTAAGATATGATGAACTAATTTGTTGAAGGGGTTCCATTAGGGTGTTTAGTGGACATGCATGTGGTAACAACATATGATATGTATCAACATCTCCAAAAGTTCCTTGAGATAGAATGCTGGACAAAGGACAATAAGAAGAGTTATTATAGTTATCTTATTATAGGTTGAGTTCCTCATTATTGTTGTTATCCAAAAATTCTTCATCATCTCCTAATATCTGTAAAGCTGAAGCTACAAATCCTTCCTCTCCCCAAGAGAAATTGCGTTCCTTTGGAGTGAAATTATCTTCATTTGTAGAGAATTGGTGTGGTTCTAGAACTAACTGTGATGGTTCCAAAATAGATTCGACATGTTCTAAAACTAATCCTATTTTCTCTAATGACGATTGATGTTCATTTAATGAAGGATTAACCATATCGTCTATTTCTCGTACATGATCCTACAATGTTATCATAGCCAAAGAAGATAGATTTTGCTCATTAATATCAAGACCATCAACCCATAATTTCACTTGATTATTCATAAAAGGTTGTGCAAATGGATATAATGAAATTTTCTTAGAATTCTTACCATTTGAAATAGTCATATCACTTGACCTGCAATCAATTAAGGCAACAACTGTAGCTGACCATGGTCTCCCCAAAATAATGGGATAACCAAGTGTTTTACTTTTTAGTTGTAAGATAAAGAAGTCAACTGGATATTCCCATGATTCCACCATTACTATCACATCTTCAATAACTCTTTCTAGTTTTGCTATAGACTGATCTTCCATCTGTAATTTGGTATTAGTAGGTTGTATGCCTAGTAATGGTAATGTTTTTAAAGTTTCCATTGTCATTACATTGATAGCTATGCCCAAATCAATAAAAAAATTATGTATATCCTTATTCCCTATAGAAATAGAAATAACAAGGCTTCCAGGATCTCCATATTTGGGTAGTATGAGTTTTCCTACTAATAAATTAGCAAGTTTCCCATCTACCTGAATAGTCCTAGGGTACTGCTTTTTTCTTCCAGGTTTTTTAAAACATAACAGTTTGATTAACTTATTAAACTCTGGAATATCCTTAATTACTTGTAACAATGGTATTTCAATATTCAATCTTCTTAGTTCATGCACCAATTTAGATTCCTTAAGTTTTATGATTTCTTTAAGTCTTTTTGGAAATGGAATCTCAGTAAAATTTCTTTCTGGTTCCTTATCTTTTTCTTTGTCATCTTCCTTAGGTGTAACTATGCTAGGGGTTTTGGCTTCTTCTATCATCTCAGTGATTATAACAGGTGGACTGCTAACTATTTTTCCAAATCTGGTTTGAATGTTTTTACTGGTTCTATTTCATATATAGAAGTTATTTCTTTGTTTCTTGGGTTTGTTAATGGTTGTGTTAGAATTTGACTTTGGATTATGTTTTCAACCTATGGATTTTGTGCTAGAGGTCCCATTATGGCTTGTTGGTTCTAATTTTAATATGTCTTCCCTTGCACATAATTATTAGGGCCCCATCTAGGTTGTGGCCAAGCATAAGGATTTCCTTGACCAGCCCAAGGTTATTGATGTTCTTGAGTATACCAAGATTGACTTGCCCAATCCTAAGGATGCCATGTGGGTTTAGGGGCCCAAGGTGGCTATCCCCAAATTTGTGGTACTATTTGAGCTACTCATGGCATCATCCAGGGATTAGGAGCTGGTCTTGGCATAAATTGTCCTTGGCTGGGTTATCTCTAAACAAAATTCAATTCTTTTGTGGTGGATGATGTATTGGTTTGTTTGAGCTAATTTTTTATAAGTGGAAGAAGAGAACAAGCATGAGTATCATGTTCTTTAGATTCACAGACAAGACATATTTTTATTTTATCCAAAGGACATTCCCTTATTTCATGCTTCTTCCTGTATCTAAGACAATACATGGCTAATGGTTCAAGTTGGGCATTTGCTTTAGCTTGCAATCCATCCATGGTGGAGGTTAATCAAACTAATATGTCTATTTTAAATTTTGCCAATTCATCCATCAATTTTTTCATATCTAGATTCAAATTTTTAACCATTTTCCCTTTTTTAGGTCCACCCCTTATCCTTGAATAGTTTCTACAAATTTCTATGACTTCGTCCATTCTAAATTGAGCAATGTTTCCTCCACCAATTAAATCAAGGGTTTCCCTAGATTCATCATCTAGACCTTTGAGAAAAATGATTTTATTTAAAACTTCTTGAAGTAAAAATTCACATCTTTTACTCACACAGATGAATCTATACAAATAATCTTCTATATTTTCATCGTCTTCCTATTTGATTTTGAAATATTCTTCCTTCCAATTTCTTCCTCTACAATAAACTTGATATTTGTCTAGGAAGACAATTTCCATTTGTTCCCAATTGGTAATAGAATTAGATGCTAATCCCATAAACCACCTGATTGCTTCATCCTTCAGAGTAGATGGAAACAAATTGAGTTTTTGATTATCTATCTTGTAATCATACGTCTGACATAGTACTTTAAACTCAAAAAGAAATTGGTCAGGATCCTTAGATGACATTCCTCTAAATGTGGGAAAGTATACAGGTGAGATGTTTTTCATAGTGGTTTCATCATCCTCAATCTGAATGGGATAGGTAAAGGTTCTCTTCCAACTTCTCATGCCATCTCTCTGGTATTTTCTAGTCCCTTCTCCCAATCAATGTGGTATGTGGTCTATTTTGGGGATGGTGAAAAGTCAGGAGTAGGAGGTTGACTACTCAATTGAGAATCAAAAATTTCCCTCAATGGATCTTGAGAAATAATCCTTCTCCCTAAGGTTCTACTTGGTTCTGGTGACTGATCCAAAAATTCCAAAAATGGCAATTTTGCTTCTTGTCTTGTAGGAGATAATGGTGCCTCTAATTCTTGCTCAACGTCCTTTCTTAAACTAGAGGATGATGGAAATTCTTGTTTAGATATTTTTGGGAGAAATATACCTTTGGAGTCTCGTGGTCTACTCATAAATTAGGGAAATTTTCTTTAATTACTAAATGAATGATTCTTGCTCTTGTTGACACCTAATTAGAAAATTCCAACTAGTGAGTCCCCGGCAACAGTGCCAAAAATGTTGGGTAAAGTTATTCCCTACATTTAATCAACTTCCTATTGATGTCATATTTAACTAGGGCTATGTCTAAATCTATATGCAATAAGAAGAATCGTATCAATTTAGTAATTGATTGTAGGTATCTATTGTTTTCTTTTTGTTTTAGGGGTTTTTTAATGTCTTAAGGACTTCTTAGTCAAAACCTTATTGGAATCAAATGATGAAAATTGCTGAAAGTAAACACACATTTGCAGAAATGAATTTCCTAGAAGTAAACACACATTTGTAGAAATGAATTTGCTGGAAGTAAACACACTTTTGTAGAATAAAATAGATTGCTAGAAAATTATTGCAAAAAAATGAGAATTTAATCTAAAATGCCTGTAGGAATAAATTTACAACAAATTTTAACTTTAAGGAGTTGGAAGAATTTATAAATTTAATAGAGTTACCTATTTTCTTGAATAAAATATAAATACCAACCAAAAATGAAGATCTTGGTTCTTTGGAGGAGTGGGCCCTTGGTCTGCCTAGAAACAAGATTGAACAATTTAATTTGCTTTCAAAATAGAAATGGCTATTTCATTGATTAAATATTCTATATTACAAAATGTACTAATCTATCCTTTTTCTCTCTATTCTTAAATGATATTCTTCTCTCTATATCCTAAATTTCTAGGTCTGCATATATAGATGCTTTGATGGTTGTAACCATTTCATAGATATGATGGAATGGAATTGTGCCCAGAATAGATGCTAAATCAAGATGTGGCTAGATGTCCAGCTGTGTGATAAATATATTGGACCTACAAATACAAAAATTAGGAATCTATTCCTAATTTAATGGGATCATTGACCTGACAGATTGCCGACCATTTTGGAATAGATCTTTATCAGTTCTATATCTATCTATGAAAGTTCCAGAGCTTATCTGCAGGAGTATCAGAGCTAATTCAAATAATTTTGGGGATAATATAGAGTTCTAGATCTAAGTCTAAAAATGTGACAACTTGAAATAGTATGGTGGAGTTCTAAAACTAAGACAAATTTATTCCAATGCTTCCAAAAATATACAATCCACTTCATATTTGTTCTTTAGCCTGATGATGACCTATTTTATTGCAAAACTTGAATTTTCCAACACACTTGTTAGGAATTACAAGGTTTTTTAAACATTAGAATCACAATCAACAAAAGATGGATAATTACATCCTAACTCATCTAAAATCAAAATAAAAATTACAAAATGCAATCAAACTTAATAGAAAGAAAGAGTAAGATGAGGTCATTTATTATACATTTATCAGGCATATCCTGGCCTCATCACCTACCTTCTCTAATCACCATTTTTACACCATAAAAATCAATGGTTCACGTACCCACTCAAATTTATTCATTCTTTGTTATTAGATCTACATGTTTTGTCTTTAATTCTTGATTTTTATCTTAAATAAGGGTTTATTTTATACATGTTTCACTACAGGTTCTTCATGAAGCATAGTTTACTATTTTGGCCTACATACAAGATTATTATTCATAGGTAATTTCAAGTATATATTTTTTCCTTTTACTGTAGTTTTTTCAATTTTGTTGCATTACTATACCAAAAGAGGGGGAAATGTAAACACATAAATTAAAATTTATTATTAAAACTATGTATTTGTGACCACTCCTTGTACAAAATTAGCTCATGCCTAATTCCATAATCCTGTACTACCTTATTTGGACTATCCCAATCCTTAATACTATCTAATTCTACTAGTTATACCCTCCTACCAAACAACATATAGTTTTTCAAATCCAAACTCATGTAATAGGTTGTATCACACATTTATCAAGCCCCATCAAAAGTAATTCCTAATTGATTACTATAAGTCCAAATTTTTAAGACATTTTTCACAAGAGGCTCATATTATTGAAAATTACTAGAAAATTTAACTATACATTAAGCAAAAAAACATAATTTTTTCCCAATACAAAGTCCACACAATCCTAATAGTTATGAGCTAAGTTTGCATACACCTCCAAGGTCAAATGTCATTGTTTAAGTACTTAATCCCACCAAGATTGTGCCAAAATTTATCATTTTGCACCACTCTTTCACATACCCCATCATAGGATGGGATAACTACATGGATTTTGATCCCTCTTTGGACTATTGGTATGTAGGAAGTGCTCAACATAGGGGGTGTTGAGGTCTAACACAACTTCAATCATTAACCCCTTTTTCTATTTTATCCATTTAATATTTGTGGTCAATTGAGTCAGGGTTACAAATTAAGAAGAATGTACATAGTGGTTTCAATAATGGATGGAGAGATCTTGCATAGTCAAATAAACATACAAGTGATGTGAACCTGTCATAACATTCATAGAGAGAAAACCCTCAAAATATGTTGATATTCCATAAGGACACTAACATGGTCTACCTCTATAAAATTACAATGGCCTTGTCCTAGTTCTACTTGAAATATTATTCTTGATTCATAATGTCATTACATAGTCACAAAATTAATTTCATAGATGCACTTACATTATTGCATTCCTATTTTCTAGTTAAGTTGTATTTCTGTGGTAATTTCCCATTATATTATATCTCTAAAATTTAGTAAGTTCCAAATCAGTTTGTGTCATTTGTTTCATAGTTATAACATTTTAATTCTATGCATAAGTTTGTCTAATTAGGATTTAATATCTTTTAATTCTCAATTTTGATAAAATAATTTGATTAATTTTGATGTTTCTTATAAATCCTACTCTATGTACCAAGAGTTTGATTAAGTTTAATTATATGTGCATTTTCACTTGACTTAGTATTGATCATGACACTATTATGGGTTATTTATTGATAGAGACACAAATAAAGAGTTTATGACTATTTAAATAATCATCAAAAATCTTGTTGTCATCAAATGTGATCATAAGATGTGGTGGTAATGCACTTATAATTGTACCAATAATACCATTTTATGGATTTCCATATATTGAAGGAGAAGTATGTGTATTGTATGCATGGTATACATCTGAATTATTCATACTTTTACTTTTCCATGGTTTGAAAATGGTACTGAAGATTTTTAAATTTACATTATCATTTTGTTGTGGTCTAGCCTCTTCTATGGATGTGCTTAACTAAAATGCATTATCATTAATGAGTTATTGTATCTTATGTCATATCTTGTAACATTTGTTTGTAGAATGTCCAATATGTATCTGATAGTCATAATATGTGTTACTATCAAATCCCTTGTGTTAAGGCTTAGTCATATTAGCCTCTAATGGTAGAGGGAGAGATATGAGATAACAATCAAGTAATTTTTGTAAAAATGCATGAGGAGGTTATGGTAACCATGAAAATTTCCTCCTTGGTGGAGTTATCAACTAAATCATATTGATTGGCTATGATACTAAATTGACTATTACTTTTTCTTCATTCTTATTTTCATTATATTTGGCCTTGTAGCTTAGTTTTATTTGAAACTTAGTATTTGTATTAGTTGGAAAATTTGGTTTATAGTTAAGTTTGTTCAAATCTATGAGACTGAATTCTCATCCTTTGAATTTATGGCATAATTCAACAAATTATTTGAATTTGTCAAACATGAAAATCTTGTGAAGTGGTTCTAGCAAACTTTGTATGAAGATATATTGTAACTCATTCTCTACCATAGAATTGGTCATCTTGGTTATCATGTTTTTGTTTCGTATACCATATTTATTGATTGTAAAATTGAACCCTTACTTGATTTTGGTAATTTTTACATAAGATAGTTTTTCACCAATGTTAATAGAGACGTGTGTTAGAAATTGATCTACCAATGAGTTGAAAGATTTAAGTGATTGGAGTGGAATATCATAGAAACATAATATTTAATACTTCATGGGAATGTATTTTTTTAGAAATTTTTGATTATATGCATAATCCAAGCACGCTAGATTAGATTATCAAATATGTTGTTCAGGATCACCTTTGCCTTCGTAGAGTGGAAGCTTAACAACTACAAATCCTATAGTAACTACTAAGATGTTATCTCGGGTGCCAAAGTATAAAAATATAGGAATATATTGAATGACTATCTCTAGAGACACCTTACTCTAATTATAACCCCTTAGAATTTAGTTCTATAATAATTTGCTTAAGGGAATGTGCATTAGGTGAAATTGGTGATGGATAATGTGTATTAATCAAAGGAGATGTATATGATGCTTATGTAAAGTATGGCATATTAATATGTTGTAAGCATTTTGATGCCCCCATACCTATGGATGATGTCATATATGTAATGAGAGGTGTTGATATAGGAATATAAGTGTAGATATGGATTATAAACATGGTTATATCAAGCATTAGTCATGAAAAACATAATAAATGCATAAATAACTAACAATCTAGGCCAACATATTCAACAAGGTGTTGTAAATGATAACTAAGAGAAAATGAAAGAAATCAAACACAAGTTACCTTCTTAAGATCCTCCCATCATCCAAATGCAGCTCCAAATGTGTTTCTCCCCTTGATTTGATACTCAAGTCTTCAACAATGGTGCAAAACAAGGTCCTCCACCATATCAAGAACACTAAATATAAAATAGGCTCATGATATGAAAATCAATGCTATGTGTATTAATGAAGCTATCCAATTACAAATAAAGCATTATCAAACTACACTCAAATGGCTTGTAGAGATAATCCTACAATATAATTTTACTCAAATTAAGCTTAAAAATGTGAGTGAGAGGCCTCCTATTTATAGATTTACAAATTAATCAGGATCAACCATGACTATCCATCTCAACATCAAGATGTTTGGCCATGGATTAATCCAATTATGTAAATAAAATACATAATTACCCTCATAATGGTTTGGGGGGAAGGGGCATTAAAGAGTCATGGGAAGCTATAATCCTGATATTTGTTATATTTATGGCTTATGGATGCCACCCCTAAAATGACCTCACTTGATGATGTAGTTAATAGGAATAAATTTCTAATAAATAAATATTCAGTAACTTCCATAGAATTCTTACTTAAGCTTATAATTTGGTTTAATTTGCATAAGATTAATCAATTTTAGTGCAATTCTTTGGAAATTGGTGCACAATTAATCAATCTAATTAGAATGTCATATTATTGGGTCATAATTTGAATATAGAGGAATTAGAAGGTGAATTTAGTTGTGTATATTCCATCATCCCATTTAGGACATTTTCGACATAAAATAACACATGCACATGTTGTGCACTTCTGAATTAGAAGAAAGGAGTGATCCAGAGTACCAAACTGAATTTTCATCATTTTAACTCAAAATAATTTGATCAAAGTTAATAATCACATAAAATGCATTACCCTAATTATGGATACATTAGCCTAAATTGGTACTTGTATATGACAAACTCAAACCATTTAGCATGTTTAAGTGATTTTGGCCCAAATTGTGTGTTGTAATGCATTTCAAGTAAGATTGACAATTTCAACACAATGGTGTTAGGAATTAGATGTCTACATTTCGCCCATATTTGAGAAGGTGTAGGGAGACATTTAATGAATAAATGTATTTTCAAAGAAATTTTTTTTCAAGAAAAAATTAGATTAACCCATGATTCCCCCTTGAGAGGACATAAAAGGATGAAAGAGAAGGATGGACTCTCAAAAAGAGATAGAAAATGAGATTAACCTGTGGAATAGATTTAATCTAGACAAGATAATGCTTGCATGCACTGATTCCATCAATGATAAAAATATAATTAGAATATAATGGGCCCTAAGGATGGGGGAAATGGGAAGGATACAATCCAAAAATATAAGTGACACACTTTAAACACACCCAAATTCAAGATACAAGTTGCACGCTTACAGAATGATCAATCTCGAGATAAGTTGTATACTAAAATATTACTAGAATGAGGGTAAAATTCTATGGAGCTTGGAATTAAATGAAAAGGATAAGTGTGTTCTCCAAAAATAGTAAATAATAATATGCCCCATTAGATCAAATTTGATTGTGTGATAAAGAAATTTTACTCAGCAGGGAAAATTTTAATCACTAATAAATAATGGTTTGCCCCTATAGGTCAAAATAAATATGGTCTAACATGTGACGGTCTAGGATATAATGCTAGGATAAAATACTTCAACACAAGTTTCCCATAATTAAGGGGTCTTGTAGACAATGGTTTAAAACTATCAAGCGTATAACCTCTTAAGGTGCACAATGTTCATGGGCTCTAGAAGTTCCTCACCATTTGGAGTAGCTAGTCAATATGCCTTTGATCCATAGTTTGTTGTGATAACATATGGTCCAAACCAATTAGGTTATATCTTACCTTTTTTATTGCATTCAACATTTGCATTCTTTTAGTTCTCTTTCAAGACTAAATCACCAATCTCAAACTCCTAAGGGAGAATAAACTTGTTTTAGCTTCTCTACAATATTTTATGATAGGCCTACAAGTTTTCTAGGGTAGCTAAATACTTATCATCAAGAAGTTATAGTTCTTAAAACCTTGAGACTCTATATTCTTCGTCATCTTCAATATGCTCCAAAGAAATTCACAAGGATGGCAGCTCAATCTCAATCAGGATAATAGCTTCTATGCCATAAATAAGGAAGTATAAAGTTGCTCATATAGGGTTTCAATGACTAGTTCAATAAGCCCAAAGGGAAAGAAAGATTTTCAAGTGCCAATTATGGCCAGTGTCATTGATAATATTCTTTAAGATGGTTATAATGGTCTTGTTTGACACCTCAGCTTGTCCATTACCTTTCAATTTATATGATGTGGATTTCTTGTGCTTGATTTTGAATATTTTACAAATGTCTTTTACATATTTATTTGAAAAGGATCCACCATTATCAGATATATTATGTGTTGGGATGCCATATCAATAGATGATATGATAATGAATGAATTTATATATTTGCTTCTCGATGACATAAATGAGAGGAATGGCCTCAATCCACTTAGTAAAGTATTCAGTAGTAGTTAAAATGTATTTATGGCCATATGAAGATGTTGAGTTTATTTTAATGATGAGATCGAGGCCCCATGTAGAAAATGGCCATGATGTTGTGATCAGATGTAAAAATAAGGAATGTGCGTGTATCAAATTTCCATGTTGTTAACAAAAAACACACTTCTTCACATAATTACAAGCATCTATCTCTATTTTTGTCCAATAATAGCTTATTCTAAGGAGATTTTTAGTGAAGACTACACCATTGGTGTGGGCCCTACACATTCCTTCATGAACCTCCTTCAGTACTACCTTGGATTCTCTTGAAGATAAATAATGAAATAGAATTTCATAATAGCCTTTATGATAAAGCAAGTTTCCAAGGAGGGTATAATGGAATAGATGGTGAAGGAATAGTTTATGTTGGTTATTGGATAAGGTAGGTGGAAAAATGTGATCATAAAAGTAATTATAATAGTCTTATAACCAAGGTAGTTCAAGTGGGAAATTGGGATCAATAATGGTGCATACCCTTTCTGAATCTAGAATAATATGTACAGGTTATAGAATATTTTCAATCAAAAATTGATACTCTTTATCACTGTTATCAATCTATATCATTGACCCAATTATTGGCATTGTATTGACAGATATATTATTAGCCCTTGGTACTTGTTCAAACTACATAGATTTCAAATGAACCTTGAGATTATCCATGATTTGATTGTAGGGAACAAACTCATCGTCTCTAGTTTGATACTGATCAGTGGTTTAATTGATGATTGTCAGATTGGCCATGATCTTAGATCCTTGCACAGAAGATTGAGCTATAAAATCATAGATAAATTGTAAAGGAGGAAGAAGCTTGTCTACACACAATAATTTTGCAAAATATGACATGCTTGCATAAAATTGCATTAACTAGTCTAACCTTCCAAAATGGAAAAGTGGGATTACATATAGGGAATATTAGGGAAACATGAGGAATCCTCTAATTTTCATAATTATATAATTATATTAAAATGAAATTAGCCTATGTGACCCTTGTGTAACTAACTTAAGGAAGCTTAATTGACATATAATAGCCATAAGACCATGTAGGCAAAAACTAATGAGAACACCCCCCCCCCCTTAAGTGTAGCTTAGGTGAGATGAGAATTAGATCTCAGCATTGAAAGCTTGGTGAGGTACCCATATACATAGTGAAGAAAATCCATAGGAGGAGAAGAAGGTGGAGCAGTCCTAACCCCAATGAGATATTATAGATGAACAAATTTACTCCCTTTGAAGGGCTTAGTTAGAATAGCTATAATCTGCTCTAATGCTGGATAGTACTAAATATCAATGACTTGTTCATTGATAATCTCCCAAATGAAGTGCATGTGAATCTCTATTTGTTTGGCCCTTTGATAGAGAAATTGATTCTTGAAAATATAGATAGTGTTTTGGTTATCATAGTAGATGATTATTGGCTTATGAAACTAGAAACCAAAATTAGTGAGAATCCCTTGAAGCTATATTGCCTTAGTGGTGGCATCGGCATTCCCTCTATATTCTACCTCTATTAATGATAAATAAATTGCATGTTTCTTCTTTATTCTTGTTTTACACACTTATTAAACTTGAATTAAGTGAGAAACTATAACCTAAAGTGTACTTTTGACTCTTAATATCTCCATCTCAATATGAATGTGTGTATATGATCAAATCAACCTCTATTCCTACCCTATAGTGTATCACATAGTTTTGTGAACCCTGAATGTAGTGTAAGCTTTTCTTAGCTACTTTCCAATGTAATTCATGTGGCTCTTTCATAAACTAGGAGACCATTCCAACTACATAGGATATGTTAGTGCTAGTGTGTGTGAGATAGATAAGACTGCCTATTAATTACTGATATGGATTTGCATCAACCAATGGTGTAGGACAATCATCCTCAAGCTTCACACTTGACAAGAAGGGAGTAGGAGTTGACTTAAAATAAACCATGTTAAACTTCACAAGAAAATCAAGAGAATACTTGGATTGTGATAAGTTTATCCTAGAATCTAATTGAATGATTTCAATCTTGAGAAAGTAATACAACAATCCCATTTTTGTCATTGAAAATTTGTCTAAAAATGCAATTTTCACTATTAAGATGGATGATTATGAGTACTCTATAATTAGAAAGTCATCCACATAGAGAATTAGGATCAATAGAGAATCATCCTACCATAAGATATAAACATTCAAATCTGAGTGGCATTTGGTGAACCTGAATGTGAGGAGAAAGGAGTCTATCTTGGAATACCATGTTCGAGGGGCCTATTTGAGTCTATAGATAGATTTCCTGAGTCTACAAACCAAGGATGAATCTTCTATAAATCCTTATGGTTGCTTTATGTAGATCTCTTCTTTAAGGTCACCATGTAGAAAAGCACTCTTGAGTTATATTTGGTAAAAATCTCATCAATGTGAAACTATGATGGCTAGAGTGAGTTTGATAGATGTCATCTTAGCTACATGAGTAAATATCTCAGTGTAGTCTATGTTAGGCCCTTGAGAAAACCCCTTTACAAAAAAATGAGATTTTTACTTATCAACAAACCCATCTGCACCATACTTTATCTGATAATCCCATTTACAGTTGAACCATTTTTATTCTTTTAAGAAGAGTGACCAAGTCCCATGCTTTGTTCTTGATTAGGGAACTATACTCCTACATAGTAGAATCTGATTATGGAATGCCATATGCATCATAAAAGGTTTTTGGATCTAAGGCAATGTCTAAGTAGGCATGTGAAGTCCCCTAAAACTATAAATGTGTCCACCTTGTATCTAATGGATTTCCAACCAATTTCTTAGCACTGTGAAGTGTTTGTTTGGCCCAAATGGGACAAAAATTATATGAGATTAGAGAATTAGGAGGTGAGTCATCATCATATAAAGTGTGAGTGTGAGATGAAGGAAGAGAATCCTTATCACTACTCTCATCACTTGGAATTGAAGAAGAAGACTCATCCTAATCATTAAGATGATTTTGAGGTGGATCCAAGTCACTATCTGAGGTGTAATCAATGTCTAGTGAGACTTTTGAAGAGTCTAGAGTGCCAATAGTGATTTCAAGTGGGCCCTCATGAAAATTGACACTCCTCTTTATGAACAAATGAGTTTTAATATGTAGGATCTTATATCCCTTAGTACCCTCTACATACCCCATAAAGATACAAGACTGACTCTGAGGGTCCATTACCTTACATTTCTTCTTGGGAACATAAACCATTGTTGGTGATCCAAACACTTGAAAGTTATCCATTATGGGCTTGTGAACATCTAAAGCTTCAAAATGAGTTATTATTTTCAAGGCTTTATGTGGAATATGGTTTTAAATGTAGCACATATAGTTAATTGCTTCAGCCCAAAATTGAGGAGTAAGAGACTTCGATTGAAGCATGTAGTTGGCCATTTCCTTCAAGGAATGATTCTTACATTTAGCCACACCATTTTAATGACTATATAGAGTCATGTGTTGCATCTGAATCCTCTTTGATGTGAAAAATTGCTTAAACCTATTGTTAACATACTCCCCACCATTTTCAGTCCTTAAGATTTTGATGGAACAATCTGACTACTTCTCCACAAGTGCCTTGAAGTGATCAAAGACCTCAAACTTATTTTTGAGAAAAAACACCCAATTTTACCTCAAAAATTTATCAATGAATGTGAGCATGTATTTTTCCCTGTTGAATGAAGGTATTAGAAATGGACCTGTTATGTCGTTATAGATAATTTCTAGCTTCTATTTGGCTCTCCTTGCTTTTCCCTTGTCATATTTCTCTTTTGAATGCTTGCCAAGAATATATCCATTGTATATGCCATCTAATACTTTGACTTTAGGAAACCCTAAAACCATGTCCTAATGATTGAGTTCCTTTAATTAATGGTAGTTTAGATGGCCAAACCATTCATGCCATATTTTGTTCATTCCATTTGCATGAGTTAGCAGTGTAGCTGAGGGTTGATCTGGAGAAAATTGTGAGAAGGTATATAGCCTAGAATGATGATTAACCTTCCCATAATTCACTATGGTGTCACTTTACATCTCCTTAATAACCATTGAATCAAGTGTGAACTCAACTCGCTTTCATGTACCTATGTGAGTGATTTGGTACACCAATAGAAGATTAGTGGATAGTGAAGGAACACATAGAACATTATTAAAAGTCCCATCACTTACTTTAACCAATCCTTTACCACTAAATTTTATTGAAGTGTCATCACCCATGAGAATTGAAGGCACAAAACATTGCTCTATTTCTTAAAATAGATCCTCTAAAGAGACCATGTGATAGGAAGAACTTGAGTTAATAACCCAAGTTGAAGGCTGAGAATCTACTGCAACAAGTGCTTTGCCCTTATTTTTACCTTTTTACTATCTTTAGCCTTTGTAAATATTGTGTATATGTGTTCTAAGTTTAGGATTTAGGAACATTGATGTTATTATTCTCAAACATCTTAGTCAAGGTGTCAATCTTATTTTTCATGCATTTAGATTCATCATGCCCAAGTGTTTTTATAAAAGTTGTACTTGAGTTTCTCCTTCTTAGGTTTCCCACTTGAGGAATACTCATTTGATGATTACTTAGGCTTGACATCTGATTTATAATTCTTATTGTGCTCATGATTTGGTTTAGACTATTTCTTCTCATGTTTATCACTATTAGAAGGATTCTTTTTGTCCTGATTGATAATCAAGGCATGTGATTTTTAAGACTTCAGTGCACCCATTTGCACTATCTTATCTTGCTCTTGAGTCAGATTGACAAAAAAATCATCGAATGATGGCATTTTCCAAGTGGATCTAAGTGCACATTTGGTATCATGAAATGTAAAGATGAAAACTAAATAGTCATGACCCAGTTTTGCAAGCATGGATAGAATCAATTAGTCATCTATTTTCTCAATGCCACATATTTTCAACTATAGTCTCAGTGATTTAACTTTGTAAAAAAGTATTTTAGGGTGTCATAGTCACCTGATTTTAATGCGATGAGCCCATCTCGAGCTCAAGACCCCTCATGATGTCTTGCACTCTAAAAAGCTTATCTAGGATGGTCCAGACTTCATTAGGAATTTTTATAGATTCAATATGAAATAGGAGGTTAGGAGACATTGACAAGGATAAGAAACCATAGGCCTCATCACATATGTCATACCACTTAACCTTTTTTGCATCTATAGATAGCTTAGTTTCCTTACCCATATTGATCTAATAAAGTCATTTACCTCTCAGGGTAAGCTACATTTTAGACTTCTAATTGAGATAGTTAAATGGTATGAGTGGTTCAATGTTTAGATCCATTAGTGCATATTAGATTGAGATAATTTACAAAATTGAGATGAAATCAAAGAAATGATTGCACATAGGACAAGTACCCCTTTGAACTACCAACAAGACTCCCCCTTAAGTTACAATGCAACACATGCTCAATATCATATGTGTAGCACTATCAAGAATGCATCTATGAGCAAGTAGTGTGAGAGAGTATGACAGGGACATCACACATAATCGATAATGCATCTAAGAAAGGTATAGTGAGTTTTAATCCATTATACCATGAATAAAATGAATTTTATAAAAGGTATAAAATAATATCACCCATGCATATATCTTGAAAAAATATTCAATTTCAAAAAAATTGTACCGATAACGGAGCT
The DNA here is from genome assembly GCA_037957365.1 of Torreya grandis. Classification (NCBI taxonomy): domain Eukaryota; kingdom Viridiplantae; phylum Streptophyta; class Pinopsida; order Cupressales; family Taxaceae; genus Torreya; species Torreya grandis. The sequence goes on from JARHVA010000479.1 coordinate 3,737,091, forward strand.
ATAAATTGAAATTTATGGCACTTACAAGTTATTACTTCTTCACATTCCTGGATCCTTTCCAAAAATGGAAAGGTTTTTTTTTAGACTTATGATTTTTTATCAAAAAAGACAAATCAAAAAACTTAATTAGAGGTAGTCCACAACTCTGAGTAGTAATGACCCTTATAAAACCCAATTCGGTCTCGAAAGAGTAATCTAGGTTTCCTAGATTGCTTTGCTTCCAACTCCGAGTAGTAATGATCCTTCTAAAACCTGAGTTGGTCTCAAAAGAGTAATCCAAATTTCCTAAACTGCTTTTCTTCCAACTCTAAGTAGTAATGACCCTTCTAAAACTTGATTCAATTTCGAAAGAGTAATCTAGGTTTCTCAACTTACTTTGCTTCCAACTCTAAGTAGTAATGACCAAACTAAAACCTGAGTCAGTCTTAGAAGAGTAATCTAGGTTTCCCAAATTGCTTTACTTCCAACTTCAAGTAGTAATGGCCCTTCTAAAACTTGAGTAAGCAATAGACCCCTAAAATTTCAAGTTGATCTACACTAGTGTAATCTAGGTTTTGGCACCTTGCTTACTTAACTTCATGAATTTTCAAGTAAAGCAAATGCACAAGTTTGAGTTGGTCTTTCATAGTGCAATCTAGGTTTTGGCACCCTACTTACTTAACTTCATAATTTTACAAGTAAAGCAACTCCACAAGTGTGAGTTGGTCTGCTAGCTAAGTAACAACCCTATAAAAGCTTAGATTGGTTAGTAGATTGTCTAATGCATGCAACATGAATTAGGTCAACTATAGAGCTAAAGTAATGACCACCTACAGATCTGAATAATGTAGAGGTTTGATAACATGTAAATCAAGGCAAGTAAAAAATGTCCAAAATACTTCATCAATGTAAATTCTATAAGAGACCCATTTGATATTTTGATTGAAGAAGAAAAACTAGAAGGCATTTTTGCACAGCAACATAGGAAGTGTAATTTTTTGCATAAAATGAAAAATGAGGCCTTAAGATGCCAAAAAGAGAGAAAATTGACTATTCTAGAACTAGGTCATGTTTATAGTCAATCCAAGGGTTTTGGCACCTTATAAAACCAATGGCATGGTCATTTTTTGAGATATAAAGCTCCAATAAAAAGTTTTGCATGGATTATCCAAGGAATCCTACCAAATTCTTCTATTATTTTGTTGGAATAGTGAAAATAGAAAGATTTCACCATAAATATTGTTGTAATACTGGTAAAAATAGCTCTGATACCATGTCAAATTAGCCATGATCTTGGATCCTTGCATAGAAGATTGAGAAAATCTATGTATGGAGTAATGAAATGATAGATAAGTTACAAAATAAGAAGAAGCTTGTCTTCACACAATAATATTGCAAAATATTACCTACTTGCATAAAATCACATTAACCTATCTAACCTTTCAAATAGAAAAGTGGGGTACATATAGGGAAAATTAGGGCAACATGAGGAAGCCTCTAATTTTTCTAATTAGATAATTACATTAAAATGAAATTAGCCTATGTGAACCTTTTATAACTAACCTAATGAAGCTTAATTGACATAGAATAGCCATAAGGATATGTAGAAAAACCCAATGGGAAAAAGAACTACACTAACAATGATCAATTGGGAATCACCATAGACCATCAAATGTTGAATATCCCACTATATGGCAAGAGGCAGTCCTGGAATAAGTGCCTCATATTCAGCCATATTATTGGTAAAATGAAAATTAATGTGAAACGCTTTGGGACTCAAATCCCCTTTTAGTGTAATCAATAATATGCTAGCTCCAAATCCACTATAAGCGAAGGAACCATCAAAATATAGTTTCCATTGTTCAATTTCATGTTTCATTTCTTCTACTATAATGATAAAATAATCTAGAAAGTCAAATTTGAGTAATTGAGTGTCTATAATAGGGACTTCTACAATTTGGTCAGTAATAACCTACCCCTTGATAGCTTTTTCACTCTAATACTCAACATCAAATTCTCTTAGGATCATTACCCATTTAGCCATACATCTTATGAGAGTTGCTTTAGATAGTAAAAATTTGATAGGGTCTACCTTAGCAATGACAATTATTTTATTATTCAGTATATAATGTCACAAATTTTGGGAAGCAAAAACCATAGCTAAACACACCTTATCAATAGGTACATAATTGTGTTCATAAGACACTAGTGTGTGGCTCAAGTAATAAATTTCATGTTCTTTACCTTGATCATCATGTTAGGATAAAATTTCCCCTAGTACATGCTCAATTATTGATATGTAAATAAGCAGTGGTTGTCCAACTATTGGTAGTCTCAAAACTAGTGGATTAGCCAAATATGTCTTGAGATTCATAAAGGATAACTAATAGTTTCCATCACATTAAAATGTGACCCCTTTCTTGAAGATATGATTAAATGGGTGGCATTTATCTTCCAATTAAGAAATAAACCTATGGATGGACTGAATCTTTCCTTGTAGACTTTGGAGCTATTTAAGATTTAAAGGTGGAGGAATTTCAACAATAACCTTAACCTTAGTAGGGTTGAATTTGATCCCTCTTTGTGATACAATAAAACCTATCATTTCACTACAGTGACTTCAAAGACACACTTCTTAGGATTTAGGTAGACTTTATATTCATAAAGCCTCTCAAAGATTCTTTGTAGAACATCAAGATGTCCAGCACATATTCTTGATTTTGCTAGTATGTCATTAACATAGTCTTCAATAATATCATACATCATGTCATAGAAGATGATAGTCATGAAATGCTAATATGTGGCTCCAGTAATCTTCAATCCAGATGGCATGACTTGGTAATAGAATGTTCCCCACATAGTGGTGAATGTAGTCTTGTGTTGATATTCTTAGGCTATTTTGATTTGATTATATCCAAAAAATCCATCTATGAGGGACAACATCTCATACCTAGTAGTAGAATCAATGATCATGTTGATGTTTGGCATATGAAAATAAAATTTAGGGCATTCTTTATTGATATCTCTAAAGCCTATATAAAGATGTATACCCTATGGCTTTTTGTTGACTATAACTATGTTTGATATCCATTCAAAATAGTCTAGTGGTCTAATGAATTCCGCTCCTAATAACTTATTTAATCTAGATTTAACCAAAAGAGTGATGTGTGGATGTATCTTCCTTAATTTCTATTTAACTAGTTTAGCATATGGATGAAAAATAAGGTGATGCACTACCAAGTGATGGTCTAAGCCTAGTATGTCTGAATATTCCCATGTAAAAATGTCAATAAAATCCATTAGAATGGAAATAATGTGCTCATGTTCTACTTTAATAAGGGAAGCTCTAAGATAAACAATATTTGGATCATCATATGTTTTTGGGTTTGCTTCAGCTATGTTCTTACAAGAAGTGTGGATCCATCTTCAAGAATAGTAGGCAAGGTATGATCATGATCATCTTCTTCTATTATAATTTCTTATTGTTCCTCCCAAACCTCTAGATAATGTGAAACATCTAAATTTTCCATTTTAGGTAATGGCCAAGTAGAAAAAATATTTAAAAACTCAAAAGCGAGATGCTCAAACATTTATTATTGTCCTAAAGAGATGCTTGTACTAGTTATAGAGATAGGACTTGATGGACTATGAGCATCCTTTGGGGATGAGAAAACTTTCCCATCCAAGATCACTTGAAATAGGTTTTCACTAAAGGATTTGTCTTTATCTTTACTTTTTCCTTGATCAATGAGCACCTCAAAGAGGTTTTAACTCAAAGATCTCGATGTTTTACATCTGTTATGACCAAGAAAGTTTGCCTACTTTCAAAATTAGGTAGAAAGATCCAATGAAAAATAAAATCCTTATTTGTGATCACCAATGATAAATCCATTTCTTAGGTCCATGTATTATGTAATTGATTCTTCATTCTAAAACTCATCAAAGCATATGACAAAATTTTTTTAGTCTCAATCAATGAGTTTGGGATGGAAAAGGCATAGGGAACAATGAGGTGTTGAGGTCATAATGGCATTTTGCTCAAATAAATATGAGTCAATAAGTTCATTTAAAAGGCTATAATGGAATGCTACATTATTTTCAAGAGTCTCATTGTTAGTCAATTTAGAATAATCACTATTGAAAGTCATGAGGTCACCCTTATGCGATATAAATCTAAGACCATGATTTAAATTAGGTACTCCAGCTGATAAAGGTTCCAAGATTCCTTGTGCTCATGGGCTAAGGCCTTTTATTATATAATCAAATTTATCCCTGATCTAATTAGGGATAGGATATTTTAGATTCTAAATGCAATTAGCAATGTCATTAGAATATAACTAGTCTCCTTCTGTGAAAGCCTCTCAATCCTATTTTAGTGAAGTAGTAGGTATAAATACCATAGGTGGTTTATGATTTTCTTTATTCTATTTCCAAATCAAGTTTGGTCTTTTAGGGATTTTGGAAGGTTTGTGTTTACCAAATGTTTTAAGAGACTTTAGAAACTTAGCACTATGGAAGGCATCCTTAAGATAGTACATAGAAATATCCACATCTTCAATAACAACCTATTTTTCAAGAGTTATGAAAAATGGATCGGTCAAAGTGGATGCAACGTCACTAGGGTTGATATGATTAGATGGAGGTGGTTGTGAAACTATCTCCTTGTTCTTATTTACAATGAATTCAAAACCAAGTCAATAGTTATAATTGTGATACTTAACCTCAAGGTGTTTACAATACTGATAAGGCTATAGATTGGTGAGAATAGTAACCTTGATCCCATCATGGGGAAACTTAAGGCACTGATGTAAGGTAGATGGAATGGCCTATAATTCATGGATCCAAGGATGACCAACAAGTATGTTATAAGGTAGATTAATGTCCACAATATGTTATAATGTGTGATGGGAAACAAACCCAATAATGATTGACAAAAGAAAAGTACTAGAATAATCCCTTTCAGCTTTATCATAAGCATTTATGGTGATGAAATCTGATTAAATGTCCTTTGTAGTGTAACCCAATCTTTATACTAGTTTGAGGGACACTATGTTTAGCTATAAACCATTGTCTGTAAGAACTCGATTGATCTTATGGTTTTCAATGATAACCTCAATATACAATGGGTTGCTGTGGCTCAAACCTAGGGTGGTCATGTCTTTTTGATCAAATGTAAGCTATCAAATGAATACAAGAGTCCAACTAGTGTTTAGAACTGTTCAAGATTTATATCTTTTAGAATAGTTGATTCTTATAAAAGGATATTAAAATAGTTCTATAGAATTCAAACATATGTAAGAGATCCAAAATGGAAATTTATGCAAGGGTTTTACTTAGTTGGTCTGATAGACTATAAGGCTTTTCAATATTAGGATGAGAGGGCTTGGCCTTGGATAGCAAAATATTTATATTTGGATACAAAGGCATAATGTTCATGTTGAGTTCAATTGAAGAAGAGGTAAAGGGGCCCTAAAGGGTAAATCGCAAGTATCTAGTTACGATTTCTCAATCTAAAGGTGGCAAGGAGCTAGTATAATTAGAAGACAAAGGCAAAGAACCTTAAAGCATGACTCATGGGTGTCTATATGCATTGGAGTAATTTTGAGTTGATGAGTAGCCATTGTAATTAGAGGAAAGGTATTATCCAAATATATTAACCCATGCACACAAAGTTGTAGTAGAATTTTATGAACTCAATGAAGCATTACTAGAGGGAGAGGGTGGTGACCCTATAATAATGGGTCCCACACTACAAGGAGTACATGATGGTTCATGGTATTTGATAATAATAGTGGCAATGTGGGTTGTAAAAATGCATCCCACAGTATTTCTATAGTCATAAGGCATGTTGTTGCAATCCAAGTTTTTAGCATGGGTATTATGATCCTAATTATGATCAGATTGATTATGATTTTAACCTTGATGCTGGTTTTGATTATGCCACTAATTCTATCCTTGGTTTTGATTATTCATTAGTGGTTGTTGATTATGTCAAGGAAATGGATCTTGGTAGATTCTCATCTCTTAATTAGTGCCTTGTGGAGAGAGATTGATCTCAACCTCACCAATCTCATTTATATATTTTATATGGTACCACAATTAGATGAAATGACAATCATCTTAATCAACAACATGATGGAAATTTCACCATTCATTTTCCTTGTACCAATCTAGAATTGGCTGATATTAAGGAAATGGCCTTAGTATTAGCCATATAATTAGATTAGCTACTATGAGCCTTTAAAACACTATCTCAACAAGTTCTCCTAATTTGTTGAAGACTCTAAATTGATTGTGAAATGTCCTCGATGAAGGTTGTATTTGTAAATTCACTGATGGATTAGGAGGATCTAATTATACATTTAGGGTTATCAAGGCCTCCCCTATTTGTACATGTTTTATTTTAGTTACTCCATTCCCTACCATATTTTTGTTCTTTTTGAAACCCTTGGGTTTCTCTTGTGAAATGATTTGAACCGGTGATTATATTTGATTTGATGTTTGACCTTGCACATAAATCTTGATAAGGACATTGATAATAAGAGCTTTATCAATCTAGAAACCCTTATCTATAATTTCTTTAAATAAGTTAGCACAAGTAAGTCATAGATTATGCACAACCTTAGGATGTAAGTTTTATGTAAATATGTCCTCCAGCTATTTTTTTGGAAAATTGTGTTGAAAATAACTAACTAATGCTCTCTACCTCTGTAGATATGTTGAAAAACATTTTCCATCATGTTGTTTGGTTTTGAAAAAGTCAACAATGGTCAATTCATGTTTGATGTTGTATGAAAAATTGTTGATGAACTTTTTAAATAAGTCATTCCAATCTGCAACTGATCCATTAAGTAACTTGAGTATCCAATCTAGAGATTGTCCCACTAAACTTCATGGAAACAAATGAAGCAAATAAATGCTATTGTACGTGACCTCTTAGCATAACACAAAGAATGCTTGAATGTGTTCATGAGGGTCACCCTTTCCTTTATATTTATTGAATTTAGGTGCCTCAAAATGAGATGAAAAAGGTACTTAGAGAATAAATAAATCAAATAGATATGGACATATCTCATTGAATTTGTAATTCTTGATTCTGTTTCCTATCTCCAATCGTGACACAATCTCTTTCATAGAGTTTCACTCTTACATGTTTAGTACATTCGTGGGTGAAACATAATTCTATTGGGGTGTTATGTACCCCTATTTTTATTGGGGTTGTATGTTCCCCTGTTGTTTCATGGATTTTTTAGGGACGTATACCATATGATACATGACTTTGTTTTGGTTCACTCCTTGAGTCAAGTAAGTATGCCATAGATTCTTAGGAATCTATTTCCTTGAATTATGTGTTCTATTAATTTTGGGTAGTCCTGGTCTATTTTTTAAAGTATGTGTTGGTTGAGACAAACTATCTATAATATTTTATATGGTTTATTCAATACTTACTAAATGTTTTGGTTTTTGGTTTTACAAAGGAACAAGAGCTTCTTGATTATTGAAAAATGTATGCTATGTGTCTAGCAAATCATGTTGTAGAATCTTGGGGGTTAGGTTGTTCAATTGAGACATCTTGATCCATCATTGTTATGTTCTCAAATAGAATTTGCATTTGTTCAACCACATTCCCTTATTCCTTGGAAGCTTCATTGTGGATTGACATGCAATTAAAGATTCTATCAAGTATGTGACAAGTTGGTCTACATATCATTGGCTTATCTTCTTAATCTTAGTGACAAGACCTTGATCATTGGGTTTTGAATCTATAAGTATTTATTTTCCTTTGTTATAAGAAGTTATGTTTTTTTGTGTAATGTTCATGAAGAATTGATCTCAGTATTGCTCTCCTTCTCTAACCAAAGTATGTAATTGCTCCATGGGAAAGTTTGAGGGTAGCCTAGTATTAGATTTGATCAACCTTAGGAGGGCTTCATCCTTGTCCTCTTGGGGTTGGTATTCTGAATAGTCTTCCTCAAATCCTATAGTTGTGGGAATGTCTTCAAAGGCCACATTATTGTCTTGACCATCATAAAAGTGTTACTCCTCATAGCTAGGGCCATAAGAGACCCCACTACGAGTGTACCTTTGAGTCATGTCTAGAAAGGTTTATTATCTACATTTGAAAAGAATTGAAAAAGGTTTTGTAAATTTTTAAACAAGGTATGTGTTTTGATATTCTCTAAACAAATGACAAGGAACCAAAGAGACTATAATAAAAATGAGGTGTCATAGTACCACACAATTAGAAGAATGTGTTCATGAAATTACTCAACCTTGGGTAGGGTCAAAATCATATAAATTAGAAGAGGGTATGATAACTCAAAAACCTAAGTGTAAACTAGTACACCAAATGTAGGTTGAGAGATATTTCAATACCATAAAATCTAGTTCAACTTTGATGAGTTGTTACTATAAAATTATAAGAAAACCATTCAGATTAGGAAAGTGACAATGAAAACTAAGAAACTCAAGATGTGAAAACATACGAGAATTTTTTAAGTATAAAACTAAGACTAAATAGTAGTACAATGTTACCACATGGTAATAGGAGGTAGAATAGAATGTGTTCTATAACTTAGAGTGTGAGTGATACACTTGATGACCTAAGTTCACAATGATCAAATGATAATGAGTCTATAAATAGTCTTCAACTCAAATGGTAAATTGAACCCAAGTTAACTCAAGTCAAGTGCAAATGGTAAAACCAATTAACACATTAACCTAGAACTTATAAAGGTGAAATTCCTAATTTGAATTATCAATGAAGGAATTAAATATTTTTAAAAAGTGGTTTAGACTCAAATGGGTAGCATAACTGTGTTTTTTAGACAATATAAACAGAATGTTTAAGATGAGAATTTGAACAAGGCAAAGATGATTTAGATTTGACCAGTGTAATGCCTCCTTATGCAAGAAATGGTGGACAACAAATGTGGTTGGTTATGATGTGTTGTTTAAAAACAAGTTTTGACTTAAATCAATGACCAAGTAAGCAAACACTAAAATACCAAATATAACCAAGTAAATCATCCTAAGCCCTAAATTGACAAGGTTGTATTGTGTTATTGAAATCTATATTTATACATGATCTTGGGAGGAATTAAATTGTTAATCCAAAATAAAATTTCATGAGTTATTAGGGTATTTTATAGCCCCCTTATCACAAGAGATTGTATGGTGACATGGAATTTTGGGTTACTCACCCTACATCAATAACACTCTATGACAAGTGGTGTTGTCTAAAACTTAAAATTTATGACTATCTATATGATCCAAAGAGTGGATAATGCTAGAGATGCAAATATGTCAATTGGAACCACATTACTTGGCTTGTTGTGAAAAGGTGTTATCCTTTTCATAACCACTACATCCATCAATTTCTTAGTATAGTTTGATGTCCTCATTGATCATACATTCTGAGATGGATTGCCACTAATGGAGTTTGTTTAACCACTCAATAAAATGTCCCAGTGGGTGGCCCTCAATTTGTATACCCCGTATAGAAAGGGGTTGAATTCAATGTTGGGAAATGAATCCCTAGGTCAAATCTTCCTTGAATAACTTGTGAAGAGGCTATGAACTCCCCTCCATAAGAAAATTACATGAAATAAAATGAACTAAGTGAAAAGGCTTTAGAGGTTATTTTTAGATCATCCAAACCATATGGGTTTAAAGCAGAACCTAGATAACTTCTTTTTCACGTCTTGGACATAGGCACAATCATAATGAAAAGGCACTTTTGGTCACCCAAGTTTTATATATGGGATAAGGGGAGGGTATACATGCATGATTCATTTTTCTCAAATAATCTAATAAGTAATAGATGATTTACAACACATTCACTAAATTTGAAATTTAAGTGAATGTTCATTTTATACACCAAATTCAAATGTTTAGTGAAGTTCTTGGCCCCTTAGCCTTATTTTCAAAACTTTGAAAAACATTAATAAAAACATTTATTCAAACCATCTAAGTTCCTTTTAAACACCAAAGGGAAGGTTAAAGACTTAATTATGCTCAAATTGATCACTTTTCCTCATGGTCTTGCAAAAAAAATCAGAGAGTTTCCTTTAGCTTTGAATCACAATTGATAATAAAATAAGAAAGTTTGTAAAACATGCTCTCAGGTTCTTTATTTTTACATATAGAGATCAATGTCAATCAATAGTGATCAATGTCTATTACTGTAAGACCAACATTCATCATTAAAAAATTGTTGCCGATCGAAAATGATCGATAATAGTCACATGTGAACCCTTAGGCAAAAAATGATTTTAACAAAAAACATTTTAGCACAATGTTAGGATAAAATCTCCAAAATAAACTTCTAGATTAGGTAAATATGTTTAGACCAAAGACTTATAAACCTAATTTGACAACTACAAATTAAAATAAAACTTAAAAATACAAAAAATTTAGACATGTTTTCTCTATAACCTAATCGATGTCGGTTAGCCTTGACCAATGCAAGTTACACAAAACCAACATTGATCACTGTGTGACCTATATATCAATAAAAAAATGTAAAAATCATGTGAAAATGATCATAAAAATTGCTTGTTAAGGATTTTTAAAGACTTTTAATGGAATCTAAGATTCCCAAAGTGTCTCCCTTGCTTGAATGGGTTGTGTTCTCCCATTGAGTGTGACAAGATGTAGAGATGGATTATAAAGATGGTTAGATCAATCACTAGTCATGAAAAACATAAGAAATGCATTAAAAACTAACAATCTAGCCCAACCTATTCAATGGGGTGTTGTAAATGATAACTAAGATCAAATGAAAGAAAGAAAAACAAGTTACCCTCTCAAGAGCCTCCCATCACCCAAATGCAGCTCTAAATGTGTTTTCCCCCTTGATTTGATTCTCAAGTCTTTAACAATGGTGAAAATCAAGATCCTCCACCATCTCAAGAATATCAACTATAAACTAGGCTCATGATATGAAAATCAAAACTATGCCTATCAATGAAGATATCCTATTACAAATAAAGCATTATATAAATACACTCAAATGGCTTGTAGAGAGAATATTGCATTATAAGTGTACACAAATTAAGCTTTAAAATGTGAGTGAGAGGCCTCTTATTTATAGGTTTTCCAAATTAATCAAGATCAACCATGACCATCCATCTCAATATCAATATGTGTGGCCATGAATTTAATCCAATTATGTAAATAAAATCCATAAATATCTTCATAATGATTTGGGAGGAAGGGTCATTAAAGAGGCATGGGAAGCCATAATCTTTATATTTTTTTCATATATGGCTTATGGATGTCACCTTAAAAATGACCTCACTTGATGATGCAGTTAATAGAATCAATTTTCAATAAAGAAATATTCAATAACTTCCATGGAATTATTATTTAAGCTCATAATTTGGTTTAATTTACCTAATTTAGTGATCTAAGAGGATATATATTTTTCTCTAAAAAATAATTAATCAAATAATAGGATGATCATTTTCATGGTGAAGGGCTCATCAAGAGCTTTTTGATACATTTAATGGTTTGTAAAATGGATCCTGTATGCATGAGTTATGGCATGTGGAAGATCCAATCGGGAAAGTAAAAAAAATGAGGTTTGGACGTTGACAAGTGGTGAGTGCTCAATAATAGACAAGTGAATGACAAGTGGTGAGAGGAAATTATACCACATGGTGGGTCCTCAAGCCACCACATGGCTTTCCACCATTCACTATGGTCCAATTTTGTATATTATGCAATTAATTAAATTTCATGCCAAAGCCCCTCCAACTTTCCACGTGAAACCTCATACTTTCCACATACATGCCACAAGACTCTATGTTCCATGACATATTTCATTATCTAACATCCACATGCTACCACACATTCCCAAAAAATAACAAACTTTCCACATACCACAAATTAACCAACAAGCATACCATCCACTTCATGGAATATACCTTTAAAGGCATTATCTACTGTGAGTTTCATGGAATTTTAACACCCAAATTTAAACCCATGTCCCAAATTTGGGATAAATGGATTTGTTTTTAAACTATGCTTATGGGTTTCGAACCCTATCCTCCCAGCCAAAACTGATAAGGCCCAATCAAGTGGGATACAGGTTTTAACACTATAAAATGATCTCAAGTTTGTATTTTTTTGGGTGAATATTTTGTCAATCAACTAACTGATGAGAAAAATAGGTCATATCAACCACATCAAGGGAGATTAGTTGGCCAAGTGTGCAGGTTTACCACATCAAAAGGGGACAAATCTCTCCTCTCATCAAGGGGAGGTTCCCTATAAGTAGGAGGAGGCTATATACTATATATATATATATGCAAAAAATAACACTCAGGGGTAGGATAACACCATCCATCTCTCTTTTTTTAGAGATGATGTTCACAAACAAAGGAGAAAATCTTGGTGAAAACACTGAAGGCACTTCTCTTCTTTTAGAAGCGATCTTGCAGGAGATAGCAGGAGTTCTTTCAGGCAGTGACAAGTGACTAGTAACAAAGGGCATAGTAACCAGTAGACTGAGATGTAGCACAAAGTCTCCACCTCAACTACCCAAGAGTGAAATACGAAGAATAATGAGGGCACAAATTCAATCCAAGGTCCTTTACATAGAAATAGAAAAAAAACAAATACACTAAAGGTAATTGTAGATAGCACAAAGTCTCTCCACAGTTGGCTTCAGGACACCTTCCTGATTACTTCCATTAGTTCTACTTATTTCAATAAAATGGACAAGAATACATTTAGGAAATAGACATATGAAAAATCTCCTAAAATGACATAAGCTATTATAGCACAAAGTCTGAAAGTAACTTTCTTTCTCATTCAAACAAAGAAATATGATGAACAATCTGAGCTCAAAGTCTCAGTAATCGCCTCTCAATTTTGGTAGAGTTTCACTTCTATAATGGAAAGTCTCTTTGGCATAACATAAGAGATTACAATATATAGTAGCCAAGAAAGGCTTGGTGATTTGTTTCATAGAAAGGCCCATGCTGCATTCAATGCTTTGAATACATTTTTAGTTTAGTCAAAGAGGGCCATGCTAGAATAGGGTAGCTGCCTTAATTGTGGCATGTCAATTCATCTCAAATATCTTCTCCTAGGCTTGAGTCATCTAGTCTATCACCTAATGTCTACATAGTTGTCCACCTCACCTTTACTTTAAGGGAGATAAATAGGCCATGCCTTGAATGTTTGCAAGCCAAAATATTTGCTTGGTGGACTGTTCCACCTACTAGAATAACTTTTGCACAAATATTTCTAGTTTTTCCCTCTTTGTCTCTTCCTAGTTTTTGTCTTTTCCTAGCATTTGAGATCTCAGGGCTGAATTCCCAACTTTGTTGGCTCTTTTAGCTCTCTCCCTTTGTGGTTCTTCCTTTTGGCATTTTGGCCTTTTGCATTCAAGTCTGCATTCAAGCCTTCAAATATCAATGGCTATTTCATTACCATGAATTTGATAGTTTCAGGGACGTCACTAGTTGAACACCAATGGCTAGTTTATTTCCCTAAATTTGACAGCTTCGATAATGTCATTGGACATCTGGATCCTAACGACTAGTTCATTATGCTTAATCTTGACATCTTCAGGCCCATCACCCTCCTTGGCAATTCCTTTAGCTTTCTTGTTTGATCCTTCTCGAAGTGGACCTGCCCTTCAGGGTCTTGAGAAAGGTCCATTTTACTCAGTGAGAGCTCCCTACAAGGGTATCTGCCCTTTAGGGTTCTTTGGGTGGTCTTCGAGGTCCTTTAGCTTCAATTCCTTCAAACAAAATGTCTGAAGGAATTCCTTCAGACATTTTGTCCAAAAGAAATGTTCCATTACCTTAGCCATTTTTGCCATAGAAAATCTTTCTGAAGGAATTCCTTTGCTCCATTCGGCCTTTGAAACGGTCCATTTTGCTCATCATCTTCCCTCCACAAGGGTTGTTTGATCTCCAAGATTGCCTTTCAGAAAAGTTGCAAGGGTCTGTTTGGCTCCTAAGTGCCCTCCACAAGGGCACTTGGTCTTAGTTCACTGCCTTCCATAAGGGCACTTGGTCTTAGTTTGCTGCCTTCCACAAGGGCACTTGGTCTCTTCACTTAGGGGCACTCTTTTGAACCAGTCGATTGAACCAACCGATTGAACCAACTTTGGTTCAATGATTCAACAATTCAATCTTGTGTTCATTTGACCACTTGAACCAACTGCTTATTGAACCTTTGAATTGTTGAACCCATTGAACCTTTAAACCATTTTGGTTCAATGTTCAATGGTTCAACGGTTCAAGCCTTCTTCTTTTTGCTAAGTCTTTTGAAGTTGTTAAACTTGTTGAAGCAGTTGAACTTTGAAAGTTTTTTGAAGCACTTAAGTCTTTAAGCTTGCCGATGTTTTTGAACCTTTGAACCCGTTGAAGCTTTGAACCTTTTGGAAGTGGGGTTCAATGGTTCAATGGTTTAATCCTTTTCTTTGAAGATTTTCGATGAACCTTTTGGTTGAACCTTGGCATTGAACCAACCTTAAAATTACCTAAGTGTTGAGAGCTTATTTCTTTCCTATAGAGTCCATAGAAATGAACCTACAGAGTCTGTAGAAACTAGTCCATAGAAAGGAGTTCATAGAAACCCCTCCTGCAGAGTCCGTAGAAATCAACCTGCGAAGTCCATAGAAATGAGTCTGTAGAACTTAGCCTGTAGATTCCATAGTTTTATCTAAGTCTTTTGAGCCTTGAAAGAGTCCATAGAAACATATCTATAGAGTCCATAAAAATAAGCTTGCAGAGTTCGTAGAAATAAGCCTACATAGTTCTTAGAAATGAGCCTATAGAGTCCATAGAAATGAGCCTGTAGAGTCTGTAAAAATGAGTTTGCAGAGTCCGTTAGCTAAAAAAGATTGAATAATGAAGAATTTGAATGCCCAAAATAATTTTTGAGAAGGGAAGAGATAATTTTTTAGCCTGTAGAACCAAAAATAGTTCATGTGTTGTCCTAAAAAGGAGTGATAGATTTTGGGAACAATAGTTGGCTCCAGTTAGGGAACTTCCTTCAATTAAAATTTTGAAGCAGATGAGAGGAGTAGAAACTAGAATCTCTAGTGCCTTTAAGTATGCCATTGGGCTACGAAGTCATGCTACCTAAAAAAGAAAGTAACCAAAAACAAAAATGAAAAGCATAAAATAGAACTAAAGACTATACAAATATACATATGTACAGATGATCTTATCTGATGCTTCAAGAATTGAAGCACTTCAGATGCCGCCCACTATGAGATATTGAAAATGGCATTCCATCCTGATAAATCAATAAGAAACCATTTTCTCCCTAGAATCAATGATGGGTGAATGGAACTCTCCACTAGGAATCACATTTTCTATGTACTCCTTTTGGTTTTCTCTTCTTTCCCCATGGCAAGGCATGGTCTCCAATCTAAAAACCATAAATCTTTACTCTCTTCGTAAAGATTTCCTTTTCCTAACTTTGGCGTGTAGCATTATGGTTCACTACCATAGCTTGTTGCTCATCTGGTGTAGTCTAGCACATGATTTGATTGTCATCATTAGATACCTGCTAATGGTTGGCATTATCAGGAAAACTTGATCGCAAGACCAGTTTGATAGTGTACCTATTATCTTTGAAATTAGGGTGAGGAACCATGAAAGTTGTATGGACAACCAATGTTTTTACATGATTATGAAGCTCCCTAGGTACTACAGATTTATTGAAAGCATCAAAACTTTCAATATAATCGTAAATCAGATTGTGGTAGTGGTGCAATCTTTTGTTCTTGGTTTGACAAGGTTCCTCACTTAAAAAACCATCAATTTGGCATCTCTTTTAGCATGGAGTTTAACACCTTTGTTTTGAGCTACCTTCAACCTGAGTAAAAAATATTCATACTCAACAGTGTTGTTGGTGTTGTTGAACTGCAACTTGTATGAAGAAGGAAAAATATCTCCTTAAGGAGATATCAATAAAGTCCGGGCTCTAACACCGATAGAAGAATTGTTGCGATTGAATTCCAAGATCCAATCATCATCAAAAGCAAATCTTCTATCAAATTTTTCTTCATTAGAGAGGGAAGATCCTTTTTCATCTATACTATGCCCTACTAGTTCTTTTGATGTCTTTTTTGAATCAATTCCTAGATTTCCAGCTACATGACTTTCATGTGCAGAAACATGAACATCCTCTGTAGACAAAAAATAATTACCCCTACCTGAAGACTCAAATAGAATTTGAGCTTCAAGCACTGATGTCTGAGTGACAACATATTTCACCTCCTTCTCAATAAGCAGTCTCTGCATAATGCCTTTGACTGGGATCCTTGCCTTAGATAGGTCCATGCTCAATTCTCCTTCAACATCCTTGCAAACATTTTTTCCAAGAAGGATGTCGTATGAGGCTAGGACATCGGCCACCAAGACTATCATCTTGATCCTCTTGTCTATGAATGCTATAAATACAAATTGGGCATCCCTGATTTGTCCCAATAGTGGCACTTATTTGTTCTCCATAGAGAAACATCTCCCAAATGTCTTGTTTAGTGTGAGACCAAGAGATTTTGCCACTTTGGTAGGCATGACATTATCTGAAGCTCTGAAGTCAATGATGCAATTTTTCAGCTTGTGACTGTTTATCAACAGGAAAACATAGAAAGGCTCTATTTTCCCTAGGGCAGTCAAAGGAGTAATGACAAGATTGTTTGGGATGGACATGTTCCTTATAAGATCATGAGTTACCTTTTTAGCATCTTGTTTTTCAGGGGTGGTTTGGTTCTTCACACACTCAACCAACCTGTCCAACTGGTCAGGGTTGGCTTGTAGGAATTCAAATTTAGACATTTGAATTTTGGTTTTCTTGACATGGTCAACTATGTCAAACATCTAAAATGAATTATGAATAGGGGAAGGGAGTTCATCTTTCTAGTTTTTAGGGGGGGAAGGACTGATCTGCAAATTTGAAATTGAAGGTGAAGGCATGTTTGATGTAATAACCTTTCTTGCAATCATCAAGTCCTTTGGATGGAAAGGTAGAGTGGTTCCCCACTTAGCAATTGAAATTATAGGCTAAGATACTTCTCCTATTCTTTCCTTATCAGCTTGCTGGGCTGACTAGTTCTTAGACCAGGTGAATATAGCATAAGTTCCTTCAACTTCCCTACCTTCACTTCTAGGTTCATCCTGGTAATTCAAGAAACCAATGTTGGAGTCACCAACTAATTTTTCTTGGTCCTCCATGAAGAGATCAGCATCATTTCCTTGATCAAACTCAGGTTGGAAAGAGGAATCATGTTTTATTTCCAGATATCTAACTGCCAAGTTGGTTAGAGGTGCTTTAAGGGCAAGGTTCCTCTATGGGGGAGGAAGATTATTTGTTTGCCCTTGATTCCTGGCAGCATTGCCTTAGTATGACTAGTTTTAAAATATCCTCTTTGGCATATCCTGATAAGGAGGAGTAGACATACCTTGGGCCATTTATCTTTTCAAGGCTATCAATTCATTTGCCAACTTTTACACCATTTGATCTGTAGTGCTTGTAGGTGGATATTCAGAGGATGAAGAAGATTTACCTCTGTTAGGATCTCTCCTTATCTTTCTTGCTAAGATAAGGTCATGTTCTACCCTAGTAGGCAAATCTTGAGTAGCAGCAAGGTCTATGTGGCTAGCCCGTCTCAGCAAAAAACTCACTTCAGGTAGCTGTGAGTTGATGAAGAAGCATTTGAGATTTTTAGGTGTTGGCTGAGCAATTATAGGAATCCTGTTCCTTAGCTTGTCAAACTTTGCTATGAAATCCCTCATAGGTTCATGAGGTTCTTTCTTCATCTAGGTGAGCTGAGCTAGTAACATATGCACATATTCTACAGGCTTGAACCTGGCTTCAAATTTAGCTTTAAGAGTGTCAAATTCAATCACTGACTGAGCTTGCATATGGTAGAACTAGTCTATAGCAGTGCCTTGTAGTGTTTCCACAAATATCCTGATAGCTATGCCTTCAAATTCCACACCTATCATGCCATAGGCTATGCTGAAGGCTATAATATTTTCATCAAGATGAACTCTCCCATCACCAAATAATTTGGGGAAATTCTTCCTTAAACTATGTGGAAGCTCATGTAGAGGTGGAGTAAGATTGAGTGGACCAAAAGAGTTACCCCAAGGGCCTCAAACAGTGAGGATTTGATTATGGAAAAGGGGGATAACAAATCTAGGTGGAGTATGTATAGGTAAATCTCTGCTAATAGCAAAAAAAGAAGCTCTACCTTGTGTTGATGACTTGGTATGGATAAGAGGAACACTCCTGGATCATTGAACTTGAAGTTGGGGAGGGAACAAATCAAAATTGCCCTATTGCACCAACTCAAAAATAGGGTCAACAACACCTTGGGCTCTCCGTCTCCTTGTATAACATGGAGTTGCCAGAGTATATAATGGAGATGGATAAGGCTATAATGATAATGGGTAAGACATAGACCAGAGTTTCCAGAGTCTATAATGGATAAGGGTAGGGACTACTCGTTGTTCCCTAGCAGAATCACCAAAACATTGTTGGGTGAATATTTTGTCAATCAGCTAACTGATGAGCAAAATAGGTCATATCAACCACAGCAAGGGAGATTAGTTAGCCAAGTGTGCAGGTTTACCACATCAAAAGGGGACAAATCTCTCCTCTCATTAAGGGGAGGTTCCCTATAAGTAGGAGGAGGCTATATACTATACATATATATATGCAAAAAATAACACTTAGGGGTAGGATAACACCATCCATCTCTCTCTTTTTAGAGATGATGTTGACAAACAAAGGAGAAAATCTTGGTGAAAAAACTGAAGGCACTTCTCTTCTTTCAGAAGTGATCTTGCAGGAGACAGCAGGAGTTCTTTCAGGCAGTGACAAGTGACTAGTAACAAAGGGCATAGTAACTAGTAGACTGAGATGTAGCACAAAGTCTCCACCTTGACTACCCAAGAGTGAAATACGAAGAACAATGAGGGCATAAAGTCATCCCAAGGTCCTTTACATAGAAATAGAAAACAAACAAACACACTAAAGGCAATTGTAGACAACACAAAGTCTCTCCACAGTTGGCTTCAGGACACCTTCTTGATTACTTCCACTAGTTCTACTTATTTCAATAAAATGGACAAGAATGCATTCAGAAAATAGACATACGAACAATCTCCTAAAATGACACAAGATATAACAACACAAAGTCTGAAAGTAACTTACTTTCTCATTCAAACAAATAAATATGATGAACAATCTGAGCTCAAAGTCTTAGTAATCACCTCTCAAATTTGGCTGAGTTTCACTTCTATAATGGAAAGTCTCTCTGGCATACCATAAGATATTACAATATATAGTAGCTAAGAAAGGCTTGGCACTTTGTTCCATAGAATGGCCCATGTTGTATTCAATGCTTTGAATGCATTTTTAGTTTAGTCAAAGAGGGCCATAATGGAATAGGGCAGCTACCTTAACTGTGGCATGTCAATTCATCTCAAATGTCTTCTCCTGGGCCTGAGTCATCTAGTCTATCACTTGATGTCTGCACAGCTGTCCACCTCACCTTTACTTTAAGGGATACAAATAGGCTATGCCTTCAATGTTTGCAAGCCAAAATATATGCTTGGTGGACTGTTCCACCTACTAGAAAAACTTTTGCATAGATATTTCTAGCTTTTCCCTCTTTGTCTCTTCCTAGTTTTTGTTTTTTCTTAGAATTTGAGCTCTCAAGGTTGAATTCCTAGATTTGTTGGCTCTTTCAGCTCTCTCCCTTAACAGTTCTTCCTTTTGGTATTTTGGCCTTTTTCATTCGAGTCTGCATTCAAGCCTTCAAAGATCGATGGCTATTTAATTGCCATGAATTTGATGGTTTTGGGGACATCACTAGTTGAACACCAATGGCTAGTTTATTTCCCTAAATTTTATGGCTTCAAGAATGTCACTGAACATCTGAATCCCAACAGCTAGTTCATTATGCTTAATCTTGACGTCTTCGAGCCCATCACCCTCCTTGGCAATTCCTTTGGCTTTCTTGTTTGATCCTTCTCAAAGGGGACCTACCCTTCAGGGTCTTGAGAAAGGTCCATTTTGCTCGGTGAGAGCTCCCGCAAGGGTATCTGCCCTTCAGGGTTCTTCAAGTGGCCTTTGGGCGGTCTTTGGGGTCCTTCAGCTTTAATTCCTTCATACAAAATGTTCAAAGTAATTCCTTTAGACATTTTGTCTGAAGGAAATGTTCCATTGCCTTAGCCATTTTTGCTATGGAAAATCTTTCTGAAAGAATTCCTTTGCTCCATTCGGCCTTTGAAATGGTCCATTTTGCTCATCACCTTCCCTCCACAAGGGTTGTTTGGTCTCCAAGATTGCCTTTCAAAAAAGTTGCAAGGGTCCTTTTAGCTCCTAAGTGCCCTCTGCAATGGCACTTGGTCTTGGTTCGATGCCTCAAATAAGGGCACTTGGTCTCTTCACTTTGGAGCACTCCTTTGAACCAGTCGATTGAACCAACTTTGGTTCAACAGTTCAATAGTTTAATCTTGTGTTCACTTAACCACTTGAAACAACCACTTATTGAACCTTTGAACTATTGAACCTATTGAACCTTTGAACCATTTTGGTTAAATGTTCAATGGTTCAACAGTTTAGGCCTTCTCCTTTTTGCTAAGTCTTTTGATGCTGTTGAACTTGCTGAAGTGGTTAAACTTTAAATTTTTGCTGAAGTGCTTAACT
Organism: Torreya grandis; assembly: GCA_037957365.1. Taxonomy (NCBI): domain Eukaryota; kingdom Viridiplantae; phylum Streptophyta; class Pinopsida; order Cupressales; family Taxaceae; genus Torreya; species Torreya grandis. The sequence goes on from JARHVA010000479.1 coordinate 3,757,767, forward strand.
CTTTAAGCTTGTTGACATTGTTGAACCTTTGAACCTTTTGGAAGTGGGGTTTAATGGTTCAATGGTTTAATGATTCAATCCTTTGTTTAAAGTTTGCCGATGAACCTTTTGGTTGAACCTTGGCTTTGAACCAACCTTGAAATTACCTAAGTGTTGAGAGCTGGTTTCTTTCCTACAGAGTCCATAGAAATGAACCTGTAGAGTTCGTAGAAACTAGTCCATAGAAAGGATTTTGTAGAAACCCCTCTTGCAAAGTCCGTATAAATCAACCTGTGAAGTCTGTAGAACTGAGTCCATAGAAATGAGTCTGTAGAACTTAGCCTACAGAGTCCGTAGTTTTCTCTAAGTCTTTCAAGCCTTGAAAGATTCCATATAATCTAGCCTATGGAGTCCATAGAAACATATCTATAGAGTCTATAGAAATAAGTCTATAGAGTCTATAGAAATAAGCCTATAGAGTCCATAGAAATGAGCCTACAGAGTATGTAGAAATGAGCCTGCGGAGTCCATTAGCTGAAAAAGCTTGAATAATGAAGAATTTGAATGCCTAGAACAATTTTTGAGAAGGGAAGAGAGAAAAATATTGAACTATTTTTGGCCTGCAGGACCGAAAATAGTTCATGGGTTGTCTTAAAAAGGAGTGACAGATTTTGGGAACAACATATTTAAAGGCATGTTTGAGAGTGGTAGAGAGACTTAGATTATTTTAATTTGCCTTAGACTTTTTAAATGGTTTTAGAGTAATACTCTGGCAGATTTAAAGTCTATGAAGATGATTTGAAGACTTATTATTATTTTTAATTGATTTTTACTACAATTAATAAGGAGCTATCCCCCATTGGAGTAGATCTGGTGACATAGGTTTTATAGTTGAACTCTGTTATCAAATTGTGTGTTATTTTCTATTGAATTGGTCTCTTATTTTATTTCACTCTTAAATTTTGTCTATTTTGGATATTTAAAAATTGATTTTATTTCTGTAATCATTTAAAATGTCAATTTTAAGTAAATTATTATATTAAGGTTTTGATCCATTATAAGTGTGTTTTTGACTACTATGACACTTGTTTGATTATGATTATAGATCAAATTTTTTGCATCATAGTGGAATTTGTATTTAACCATGTGGATCACTAGTGTATGTTGACAAGGTCAATATCTAGGTGGGGTGAAGGAGAATTAGTAGAGTACAATCCAGAGATTGGATCAAGACGTACTATAGAAATGGGAGATGACTTTGAGTCTGAATGAGGTTTTTGACAATTCTTCTTGTAAATGAATGACATAGTCAAGGAACTTTACAATGAATTATTAATTAAGATGGAGCATGATGGAGGTGGTAAAAATTATGAGAAACCTTCCTCCTCTTCAAGTGACGATAAAGAAAAAAAAGTTTTTAAATCTCTTCCTTCACTAAAGCTAGATATTAAGTTTGAATTTCTGATGTTTAATGGTGAGATTAATGTAGAAAAGCTAGATAAGTAGATAAATCAAATTGAAGTATATTACAGGGTCCAAAATATTACATATGATAAGGTTAAAATTCACCTAGCAAATCTTTGAATGGGAGGCATAGCTCTCATCTGGTGGGAGAGTAAGTTGAAGGAAAATGAGATTAATATAGGTAACTCAATTTCCACTTGGAGTGAATTTGTTGATGCACTCAAAAGTAAATTTTATCCTTTAGGCTATATGCAGAAAGCCATGATGGATTGGTAATCTTTCAGACAAACTAAAGGCCAAAGTGTTCAAGATTATACATAGGAATTTAGGAAAAAGGCTTTACTTTTGAATATTCCTCTTTATACATAGGAAACACTACTTAAGTATATAACTAGGTTGCATAGTTACTTGAAACACATGATTATGGTTCTCAATCCCACTAGTTTAGATGAAGCATGTGTTAAAGACATTCATTTAGAGGCTAGAAGAAAATAGATAAAAGAATCTTTTCCTGAAGTTAAAAGTAAGCAATCTGAAGTTAAGCATTCTAAAGGGCAAAGTTTTGGAAAGGGTAAACAAAAATACATTGTTACTATTCATAAAGAAGAGGGTAAGCCTTTTTTCAATCATTTTAATAAAAAAAATGATGAGTCTAAGTGTTAGAAATTACATCTTGAGTTAAGTCCTTTTAATAGGTTTAAGAAGAAAGATAAAAAATCTAATGCTGTAGTTCAGGATCTAGGTTCAGATTCTAGGGATGAAACTAAGATCATAGTTATGAGTATGCATAATTGTTCTTCTCTTTTTAGCACTAAGTCATCTAATTTTGCTTCCTCTTGAAAAAAAAATATGTGCATGATAATAAGAAAAGAAGTGTGTTTTTCCACATTAGGGTTTTTGCAAAACATACTAAGATTGACACTCTATTTGATAGTGGATCACAGGCAAATTTGATTTCTGAAGAAATTGTTAAAAAGTTAGGTTTAAAAATAACTCCCCATCTAAAACCCTATCTGCTTGGTTGGGTGTGTGATGATTCAAAACTTCAAGTAACCAAAACTTGTAGATTGAAATTTGTCATCGCATCCAAATTCATAGATGAAGTTGATCTAGATGTAGTCCCTCTAGACATATGTGAGATTTTTTTAGGAAGTCTTTATCTTTATGATATAAAAGAAATCTTTTATAGGGAGGATAATAAGTACTTGCTTGTCAAGCATGGCATTAAATATATAGTCAGAGCACATCATGTTAAAATGAGTCTTTCCTTGGTTATAGTAGGGCAAATAAAAAGACTAGTCAATTCAAGCAAGAATTTTTTTCTCATGTTGATTAAGTCTAAGGAAAAAGAAAATTCTTAAGCTAAGGAAAATTATGATCCTAAACATAAGAAAGAATTGGTTTAAATCATTTCTAGTTATGATGATGTGTTTTAGGATCCCAAAGGGTTACACCCTAAAAGGGGAGTTCAATATGAAATTTAGTTGTTATAGAATTCTCCTCTTCCTAAAATTTGCATGTATAAGTTATCAGTGGTAGAAAATGAGGAAATCAAGAAGTAGGTAATGGAACTTTTGTAAAAGGTAGTTATTCATCCTAGTACATCTCCTATTGGTTTGCCTATCATTCTAGTGAAAAATAAAGATGGCACATGGTGAATGTGTGTTGATTTCTATGATTTGAACAAAATTACTATTAAGAATCATTACCCTCTTCCTTGTATTGATGATTTGATAGATCAATTAAGAAACGATATCTATTTCAATAAGTTAGACTTGAAAAGTGGTTATAATCAGGTTAGGATTAATGATGGTGAGATTTGGAAAATAATTTTTAAGATAAAACAAGGATTATTTGAGTGGTTTTTTGTGAATTTTGGATTATGCAATGCACCAGCTACATTCATGCGATTGATGAATGATTTTTTTAGGCCATTCCTTGATGATTTTGTTATAGTATACTTAGATGATATTTTGATCTTCAATTAGTCTTGGGAAGATCATGTGATTCATATTAGGAAAGTCATGGATGCATTGAGAAGAGAGAAACTTTATTTGAAATTGTATAAATGTGAATTTGGCAAGACCTCTTTGGTTTACTTGGGTTATATTGTAGGACTTGGTGATTTAAAATTGATCTTACAAAGGTGGAGGTTATAGTTAAATGGCCTAAACCCAATAATGTAATTGAGGTTAGAATTTTTCTTAGTACAGTACAATATTAGAGAAAATTCATTGCTAATTTCTCACATATTGCATCACCCTTGCATTCTTTGACTAGTATAAAATAGGTTTCTCAGTGGGGAGGCAACTTTAGACATAGAATTCCTAACACCACTTGTGTTTAAATTGTCTTACTCGAATTTTACTCAAATGCACATTTTAGGTCAAAATCCATAAAATGCCTTAAATGGTTCGAACTTGTCACTTACAAGTGCCTATTTAGGTCAAAGTATCCCTAAATAGGGCAATGTATTTTATAGTCTATCTAACTTTGATTAGATCATTTTGAGTCAAAATGACAAATTTTTCATTTAGTGCTCTAGATCACTCTTTTCTTCTAGTTCATTGGTACACATCACGTACCTTTGTTATTTGGTGTTGGTAACATCCTAAATGGGAATATAGATCTAACACATCTAGCATCACCTTCTAGTTCCTCTTCAGTCAAATTATGATCCAATAATATGACTTTTTGACCATTTTGATTAATTGTGCACCAATTTCTAAAGAATTATACTAAACTTGATTAAACTTACTTAAGCTAATTAATCCAATTTAAGAGCTTAAGTAAGAATTCCATAGATTTTTTTGAATATCTCATTATTAGAAATTGATTTTGAATATCTTCATCACCTAGTGACATCATCTATGGGGTAGCATCCATCAAGCCATAAGTGCATAAAATATCAGTATTATGGGTAACCCATGCCTAGTTAATGCCTCCCATGCCTCTTTAATGCTTATTTTTCTTGAGGATATTTATGAGTTTAATTCCAAATATTAGGATTATCTATGGCCACACAACTCAATCTTGAGATGGATAGTCATGGTTGATCCTAACCAATATCAAAAATGTATAAATAGAGAGGCCATGGACATGAATTTTAAGCTTGAATATTACATAGTTATAATGTTAAATTGTTTCCATAATCCTTTGCATTTGATCATTGATTTTGTTTACAAGCTTCATTGATAGGGTAGTTTAGTGATTTGGAATCATGAGCCTAGGTTTTATGGAGTGTTCTTGAGACATTGGAGGAGTTTGCCACCTTTGTTGACAAAGACAAGGATGCTTGATCAAATGAGAACATGATTTTGATCCACATGGGTATGGTGAATCCATTTGGGAAGGTAATATGATGTTGCTTTCTTTCATTTTGTTTCTTTCTATCCTTTGTAATTCCCATAAGAATAGAAAGGCTTAGTAAGTTAGTTCTTTATGCATTTTTGATTATTTATGGACTAATGTTTGACTAACTTGCTTTGTAATTCTTTCTACATCTTAACACACCTGGTGGGACTAGACGCATCCAATACATGAAGAAGAATACTTTGAATCTTTAAAATATTCATTTGGATCATTATAAATCTTTTAAATTGATTTTCTAACTTTATTTTGCCATTTTTTGTTTGCCATGGGTTTGCACAGTAATCAACGTCAATTAGTAAAATCAACATCAGTTGGATAGATATCATCGATCACATTGGTATAACTGATGTTGGTTAGATAACCATCATCAGTTAGTAAATATAATCATCATTGGTTATATAACCGATGTTGGTCACTATTTTTTTCTTAAAACATAAACTTGAGATCTCTTTTTTTTAAGTTCATTGTTTGAAACCTAAAAGAGCTTCAAGGCTAAAGGACATGCTAAAATTTTTGTTGTAGGACCAAGCTTGACATTTACTAAAAACATGTTTTAGATCACCTTTTATATGCTTTAAAATCAATTAAGGACCTTTTTTTGGTGTTTAATAGAAAATTTAGATGTTTATGGTGAATTTTTTCAAAGTTTGTAACTAAGACCAAGGGGTCAAATGAACACCATCTCATTTTCCATTTGGGATTAAAAATGAACTCACCTTTCCAAAAAAAATTTGTATTTATTTAGTTTTTTAAGTTAGATTGTGTTTGGAAAAAAGAGGGATGTTGTGTGTATGATATTTCATTTGTCCCCTTTAGGGAACCCTTGGAATCAAACGTGGCATTCCTATTACAAGTAGCCTAGTCCAAGGCTTAGAAAGAATGTCATCTAAAGTGCTCCCCAAAAACTTGTTAAAGTTTAGATGATCTTGAAAATAACCCTCAAGTCTTTCTACTATCATTCTTTCTTTTTTTTATGAAAACTTGGCTTGCAAGGAGGATGTCATTAACTCCTACGAGTTCTTTAGGGAAGCTTTGACCCAGGGTTTCATATCCTAGTATTGACTTCATTTGGCTCCTAATTGGAGTTGCACATGGGACGTATCTACTTTTAGACATCGTACTACACTGAGAAAACAACAAGATGTAGTGGTTGTAAAAAAGACTAGACCTTTTTAAAACAAGCTAATGCCATGGTCACCCAATTTTTTTCTTATCTTTTACATCATTTGACGTGAAAGTAATTATGTAATTGATTCCCCTAGAATGATCAAAAACTTGCTAGTTTAGTAGACCCCACTTTGCCATACTTTGTCAGTTTAGACTTATGACATTTGTTTTTTGTCATTAGCTTACTTGGTCTTGATTTGTGTCTAAAACTACTTGTTAACTTATTAAACTTAACCAAAACACATTGTCCTCAATTTTCTTGAGCAAGAGAGGTGTTACGCTATCCAATTGGAAAATTCATCTTTTCCTTGTTCAAATTGTTATCAAAAACTTTGTGTCATGTCATCCACATTGGCACAGTCATGTTACCCAATTGAGTCTAGATCTTTCACCCAATTTGTTTAAATCCTTCATTTATAATCCACATTTAAAATTGAACCTTTCTGAGTTATAAGGGTTGGTGTGTCAAAGTGGCTTCACCATTTTCAAACTAAGCTTGTTCTAACTTGGGTTCAATTTTCCATTTGGATTGAAGATAATTTATTAAGACTAAAAATCACATTATCATCTTGTGTATCACTCATGTTTTGAGTCCTAGAACATATTTTATCCTACTGGAATCATATGGTGATGTTGTGTTGCCTATCTCATCCTAGCTTTATACTTAGTGATTTGCGTATGTTTTTACATCTTGAGTTGTTTATTCCATTTTGTCTTCTTCATAATGCAGATAGATGTCCTCTAAAATTCTAAGGTCAACTTGTCAAATTTGAAACTAGATTTTATAGTACAGGTGTATCACAAAGATCTAGGTTTTGGTGTACTAGTTTTCACCATGGGTATTTGAGTTACCTTACCCTCTTTCGATCTATATGATTTCAACCTTACCAAAGTTTGATTAAAGTTGTGAACCAAATCTTTTAAATTGTGTGTGGTTTCAAACCACCCTCCCTTATATTCTCATTGGTACCTTGGTTATTTGTTTAAAAGAGAACCAAAACATACTTTGTTTGGTTTCCAAACATTGTCTAAAGTTAGTCAAACACATAGAATAGCTCTTTTAGACATGACTCAAAGGTTCACTTGTAGTGGGGCCTCTTATGGCCCTAGTTATGAAGATTAGCAATTTTATGATGGTCAAGATAACCCCATTTTTTCTATGATATCCCCACAATAGTAAGATATGAAGATGATTACAATGAATATCAACCCCAAAAAGATCAAGATGAAGCTCTTCTTAGATTGATAGAATCAGGTGCTAGACTACCTTCTGACTTTCCTATAGAATAATTGCATACCTTAGTTAGAGAAGGAGAATAATTATGGTAAGAGCAAGATTTTGCATGAATAGACATACCTTCTTCCTCTAATAGAGGAAAATAAATACAAATAGAGTCAAAACCCACAAATCCAAATATTCTAGCTAAGATCAAGATAATAAGTCAATGATATGCAAATCAACTTATCAGAGACTTAACTAACTCCCTAGTTGCCACTTCAATTCACAATGATGCTTCAAAAGAATAAGGAAATGTGGTTGAAAGTATGTAATAAATATTAGATGAGGACATTACCATAGTGGATCAAGGTAATATAAATGAATAGTTAAAGTCACAAGAGACCTTACAAAGTGTTCCATTTGACATGGAACATACATTATTCAATCATCAAGAACCTCTTATTACTTTACAAACTCAAAAACCCAAACATTCAGGTTGAATTGAGGAAATACCTCAAGACAATTTGGCTAGTTCTTTTCAACCAACACAAAAATTTGTAAATAAACATAGAAATTTCCAAAATCAACAAAGTACAAAATATCCAAATTCAAGGAATGTTTTACAATCCAAGAATTAATGGCCTATATTCTCAACTAAAGGATTAAATCAGAACCAAGTCATGGATCAAAAGGTATACACTCCCTATAGATCCACACAAAACTAGAGGCACATTCCACCCCAATAACAAAAAAACCAGGGGCAGATTCCACCCCAATAGCAACAAAACCAGGGGCACATTCCACCCTAACAACCAAAAAACTAGGGGCATATTCCACCCCAACAACATCTTATTCAATCAAAAAATGTAACAAACATGCAAGAATGGAAATCTATGAAGGAAATTGTTCAAAGATTGTAGATAAATAATAGACTCAAAAAGTACAAATTTGATGAGATATGCCCATATCCATTTGATTTATCTATTCTCTAAAACCCCTTTCCACCTCATTTTGAGGCACCCCAAATTTGACAAGTACAAAGGAAAAGGAGATCCACATGAGCACATATAGGCATTCTTCATCTTATGTCAATAGGTTGCTTATAGTAGTGAGTACTTACTATGACTATTTATGTAAACTTATCAGGACAAGATCTTGATTGGCTACTTAAACTACCCAAGGGATCAGTTGTGATTGGAATGACTTATCAAAAAATTTGTTAACCATTTCTCATATAACATAGAACATGAATTAACCATTGTTGACTTATGCAAAGCCAAGTAGCATGATGGTGAAAGTTTCACCATGTATCTAAAAAGGTGGAGAGCATTGGCAGGCCACTTTTAACATAATTTTCTAGATAAATAGTTGGCTGATATCTTTGCATAGAATTTACATCTTGAAGTTGTGTATAATCTATAGTTATCTTATGCTAACTCATTTGAAGAAATTATTGACAAAGGAGTGCAAATTGAGAAGGCTCTTATTGCTAAGGGCATTGTTAAGATTTTTGCATAAGATCAATCATCTAATCAGACTAAATCATTGGTTCAAATAGTTATGCAGGATAAACCTAAAGGCTTTAGTAAAAATAAGAACATGGTTAGAAATGGGGTAACTAAAACAAGACATATACAAATGGTATAGGTTATACGTCCTCCAAATGTATAATTAACTCCCATAAATCCACTACCTAATTTGTAGAGACAACCTCCACGAAGGACATTTCATAACAATTTTAGAGTCTTTAGCAAGTTAGGAGAATCAGTTAAAATAGTGTTACAAAAGTTCATTACAACTAATTTAATTGTATGGCTAGTATCAAGTCCATTTCCTCAAGATCAACCAAAACCAGATTAGTAAAAAGAGAATGAATGGTGTAACTTTCATCATATTACTGGTTACAGTGCATATCATTGCATTCAATTATGATGTATTATTGAGGGCTTTATTAAAAGTGGTGAACTAAAAATTAAGTTGGCTCCTAATCAATACACAAATCAAGATATGGGAATCTATAAAGACCCCTTTCCTCAACATGATCCACCACCACCAAGAAATAATCAAAATGGTCATAATCAAGGATATAAGTAGAATTAGAACCAACATCAAGGTTAGAATCATAATGAGCATAATCAAGATCATAATGCCCATACTAATAATGTGGCTTATAACAACATACCTTACGACTATAATAATACTATGGGATGTATTTCTACAACCCACATTACCACTATTACTTTAAAACCATGTGGCTAATCTCGTGTTCCTCACAAAATAGAACCCATCATTATATGGTCAACACTCTCTCCCCTAGTAATACCATGTTAGGTTTGCATCATCATGTTGCTACTCCATTTACATGGGTTATTAGTCTTGAACAATAACACCTTTCTTTTAATCATAAAGGCTCCTCATTGACCCAAAATTATAGCAATATAGTCATTCACCTATGAGTCACCATCTAAGGCCCTTTGCTTTCCTCTTCTAATTATAATAACTCCTTGCCACCTCTAGGTTGTGCAGTCATAATTAGGCACCCATGAGTTACCATCCAGGGCCTTTCACCCGCTTCTTCCATAAAACCCAATGAGAACATTATGCCAATGGTTACAAAGATAAATATTGTCCCAATAAAGAATAAAATAGTTTAATCCATAATTCAAAGGCCTTATAGTCTAACTAATCAATTAGATAAAACCCCTACACAAATTTCCAAATTAGAACTCTTGTGGACATATGATGTCTATAGAACCATCTTCAACAAACTTTTACAAGAGTCTATTGTGCTTAATGATATAAACCTTGATCATCTCTAGAATGTAATTGGACACTTGTATTCATTTTGGCAAATCACATTTGATCAAAAATACATGTCCACCCTCAACCCAAACCACAATAACTCGTTATACATTGAGATAATCATTGTGGATTAAAAGATCAAGCAGGTTCTTATAGATAATGGTTTAGGGCTAAACATCATATCTATTAAATTGGTATGATGATTGGGCTACATGGATAAATACATTTAGCTAGAAACTATTATAATCAAGGTTTATGACAACATCAAGAGGGAGTGATCTGGTACAATTTGGTTGTTAGTGATGGTTAGGTATATTTTTCATCACACATTATTCCATATTATGGATATTGAGCTTATTTATAACATAATTCTTGGTCATCCTTGGATCCATGAAGTACAGGTAGTTTTATCTACTCTTTACCAATGCCTTAAGTTTCCCCATGATGGGATCGAGGTTACTATTCCTACTGATCAGTAGTCATATCAATACTGTAAACATCTTGAAGTATAGTTTCATAATTATAACTATTGCCCAAGTTCTAAATTAATTACAAAGAAGAATAAAGCCATCATTTCTCATCCATCTCCATCTAATTATATAGACCCTAGTGATCTAGCCTCCACTTCAACTGATCCATTTCCTACAGTTATGGCCAAGTAGCTTATTATTAAAGATGTAGGCATTTCCACATACCATTTAAAGGATGTCCTCTATATTGAAAAATTACCAAAATTCCCTAAAACATTTGGTAAGCCTAAAACTTCCTAGACTCCTAACAAACCTGATCAAATTTGGCAACCAAAGAAGAAACAACCAAAACTTCCTATGGTTTTTGTACCTAAAATTGCACCAAAGAAAGATCGAGAAGATTTTATCGAGGGAGATTGGTTATGTTCTAAAGGTGTTGATGATTATTTTTAGAATCTAAAGTATCAAGATAATGGATCATATTGCCTATACAGGGAAAGGCCTTGGCCCATAGGTGCAAGGAATTTTAGAACCCTTATTAGCTGGAGCTATCAAGTAGAATCAAGGTCTCAGATTTAAACCACTAGAGGATGACCTCATGACATTTGATAGTGACTCTTCCAAAGTGACTAGTAATGATACTCCTAAAAGTGACACAATGTCTCATTATAGCCTTTTCGATGAGCTTGCTAACTCAAATTTATTTGATTCAAATGCCATATTGACCATAATGCCTATTAGAGATTCTTAACCTGAAGCAAAAAAAATCCTAGTGGTACTTCCCTTCTTGAAGTAGGACATTATATCTTTACCATTACCACTTCCCATCCTAAAGCAAACCCTCATTGTAACCTATGCCTTTTCCATCCTAAACTCATTGATTGGGATCAACAAAATTTGGTCATATGCCTCAATGAGTTCTAAAATGAAGAATCAATTATAGAATACATGGGCCTATGAGATGCATTCCCTATTGGTGATCATAAATAGGGTTTTAATTTTTCATTAAATCCTTCTACCTAATTTAGAGATTAGGCAAACTTTATTGGTCATAATAAAGAATAAACATCAAGATCTTCATGTGAAAACCTCTTTGAGGCACATGTTGATCAAGGAAAAAGTAAAGAAAAAGACAACCCTTTGAGTAAAAACTTGTTTCAGGCACCCCCAGGTGGGAAAGTTTTCTCATCGCATCAGGACATAGAAATCCCATCTAACCCAAGTTTTATAGTTAGTACAAGAATCTCTTCAGAATAACATCAAATATTTGAGCATCTTTCTCTTGAGTTTCTAGAGGTTTTTACCAATTGGCCTTTAGCTGAGAAGTCAAATTTTGATTCTTCATATTATTCAGATCTTTGGGAGGAACAACAAGAAGATATAATAGAGGGAAATGATCACAACCATATATTGCCTATGATTCTAGAAGATGGATCCACACTCCTTATAAAGAGCACAATAGAAGTGAATTTGGGAAACTATGAGGATCCCAAAATTGTTTATCTTGGAGTTTTCTTTACTGAAGCAGGACATGAACATATTATATCCATTCTTAAGGATTATATAGACATAATTTCATGGGCATACTCCAACATGCTAGGCTTGGACCCATATTTAGTTTTGCATCATTTTGTTGTTCACCTTGGTGCTAAACCAATCAAGTAAAAATTAAGAAAGATGCATCCATGAATCACTCTATTAGTTAAGGCCAAGTTGGAAAAGTTGTTAGGAGCCAATTTTATCAAACTACTGGACTACTCAGAATGGGTTTCTAACATAGTACCAATGAGTAAAAATACCCTAGGCATATGTATTTATACTGATTTCCATGATATCGACAAAGCATGCCACAAAGATGATTTTACTCTACCCAACATCAACATGATCATCAACTCAACTATTGGGTATGAGATGTTATCCTTAATGAATGGATTTTTAAGTTACAATCAGATCAAGATAGCCCTTGAAGATCAGCATAAGACCATGTTCACCACTCCATGTGTGACATTTTGTTACCAAGTCATGCCATTTGGTTTGAAGAATGTTGGAGCTACATATCAATGTGTAATGACTATCATTTTCCATGACATGATGTATGATATTATTGAGGACTATGTTGATGATATACTAGCAAAATCAAGAATAAGAGCTGGACATCTTGACATTCTATGAAGAATATTTGAGAGGCTTCATGAATATAAAGTCTTATTAAATCCTAAGAAATGTGTCTTTGGAGTCACATCAAAAAAAAAATTAGGGTTCATTATATCATAATGAGGGATCAAATTTGACCCTATAAAGGTCAACACTATTATGGAAATGCCTCCACCAAATAATCTTAGATAGTTGTGAGGTCTACAAGGAAAGATCTAGTCTATACGTAGGCTCATTTCTTAATTGGTAGATAAGTGCCACCCATTTACCCATCTCTTAAAGAAAGGGGTAACATTTTAGTGGGATTAATATTGTCAGATAGAATTTACAAGGCTTAAAACATACTTGGCCAATCCACCAGTCTTATGACCTCGAACACAAGGAAAGCCACTACTTCTTTATATATCAGCCACAAAACATGCACTGGGGGCACTTTTAGCTCAACATGATGATCATGGTAAGGAACATGTTGTTTATTATTTAAGTCACACATTGGTATTATATGAACATAATTATATGCTTATTAAGAATGCATGTTTAGCTATAGTGTTTTCCACTCATAAATTCCAACATTATATGCTAAATAACAAAACTATTGTTATTACCAAGGAAGATCCTCTCAATTTCCTCTTATCTAAAGTAGCTCTTAAAGGATGCATGGCTAAATGGATTATTATCCTTAGTGAGTTTGATATTGAGTACCAAAATCAAAAGGAAATCAAAGAATAAGTTCTTGTTGACCAACTTGTAGAAGATCCTATTATAGCCACTCAATCTCTCAACTTTGACCTTTCAGATGATTCCATCATGATGATAAAAAAATCATCACAAGAACCTAAATAGTGTATGCTCTATTTTGATGGATCCTCCACATCTTGAGGGTCTGGAGATGACATATTGTTGATCATGCCATAAGGGGATCTAATCCAGAAAGCATTCCATATACAATTTCATTATACAAATAATATGGTTGAATATGAGACAATAGTAGTAGGCATCCATCTTGTTATATAGTGGGATATTCAAATCTTAAAGGTCTATGGATATTTCTAGCTAATCATAAATCAGACAACTAACTAGTATCAAATAAGGGATGATAAGCTTATTCCTTACAAGCAAATTGTCGATAACCTCAAAACACATTTTAAATCTATACAGTTTGAGCAAGTTACATGAGTCAACAATAGATATGTTGATGCCATGCCAACAATTGATTCCATGATTCAAATGCATGACAATGCTAAATAGTATCAATTCCTAATTGAAAATCTTCTTTAGTTGGCACATATTCTATCATATTCAAAGAGGATATGCACCGTTGTTGATCTCAATCCCTCACCTGAGCTACTATGGTACCAAGATTTTTATAACTATTTCCATAGTCATGTATTTCCTTCCAACCTTTCCAACAACCAACAAAAACTATTCCTTCATCACTTAACACATTATATCCTCCTTAGAAACATGCTTTATCATAAAGGCTATGATGGAATGTTTATTCATTGTTTATCTTTGGGAGAATCCAAGCTAGCACTAAAGGAGGCTCATGAAGGAATGTGTGGGGCCCATACCAATGGTGTATTCATAGCAAAGAAACTCCTTAGAATAGGCTATTATTGGCCTAAAATGGAGACAGATGCTTATAATTATGTAAATAAGTGTGTTTCTTATTAGTATTATGGAAACTTGATACATGCACCTTCCTTACCATTGTAACTAATTACAACACCATGGCCATTCTCAACATGGGGTCTCAATCTCATTGGGAAAATTAAATTGACATCTTCATATGGCCATAAGCACATTTTGACTGTAATCAAGTACTTTACTAAGTGGATTGAGGCCATTCCTCTCACTTATGTGATCAAGAAAAAAATAGCTAAATTCATTCATTCCCATATCATCTATCAATATGGCATCCCAGCCCATATTATATTCGATAATGGTGGATCCTTTGTGAACCAAGATGTGAAATCTCTTTGTACAAAATTCAAGATCAAGCACAAAAAATCCACTCCATATAACTTGCAAGGCAATGGACAAGTCAAGGTGTCAAATAAAACCATTCTAGCCATCTTAAAGAAGATTGTCAATGATGTTGGCCATAATTGGCACCTGCAACTCTTTTCTACCCTTTGCGCTTATTGAACCAATCATCTCACCCCAACTAGAGCTACTCCATATTCCCTTATTTTTGGCACTAAAGTTATCATCCCGATCAAGATTGAGATCCCATCATTAAGAATATCACTAGAGAACATTAAATATAATGAAGACTATAGAGCCTCAAGACTTCATGAACTAGAGCTTCTTGATGGTAAGCATTTGAATACCCTAGAAAATTTGTAGGCCTATCAAAAAAAATGTATAGAAGCTACAATAAATGCATTCTACCTTGATAATTTGAGATTGGTGACTTAGTTTTAAAAGAGAAATAGAATAATATGAATGTTGAACCAAAAAATAAAGGTAAGTTTTAGCCTAATTGGTTAAGACCATATATTATCATAGCAAACTATGGATCAAGAGTATATCGATTGGTTGAACCTAATGGTGAAGAACTTTTAGAGCCTATGAGCATCATACACCTTAAGAGGTTCTATGCATGAATAGCTTTAAACCATTGCCTACAAGACCCTAACTTGGGGGTAACTTGTGTTGTCATAATTTTATCCCACCCTTTTATCTTACTTTAAACACGTTTTATACTACCCTAGTCTACTTTTCATGATTCTTGATAGTAAAGGCTTTGAATCCTTAGCACTCTAAACATATTTTTCATCTCATTCTAGATTGCTCTCTTTGAGATGCATATTCTTTGTTATGTCTAAGGCATGTTATAATCTTGCACACTTTTTATCCCTTGACCAATTATGATCTCAATTATGTCTCATGAACATTATGAACATCTTTAGCAGTAGTTCAGCTAGGACAGTCTTGTGTAGCTTTAGACAAGTGAATAGAAACATATTCTTAGTTTTAGACCATTGCTACACTGTTATAGATAGGTGAATGTAGATCCTTCTTTTTTACTTCAGGTTGTACATTATTCTATATCAAATTTTCTACTCTTTATTTTTTATCAAGATCCTTTCTCTCACTGATTTGTGAGGATGGGCCATTGCAGCTAGCTTAGCTATCTTATTGGAACCTCTACTCTTAAGACGTACATCTCCTTGACTAGATGGTCCCACCTTATGCATATTTTATCCCAAAAACATTAGAAATACTTTGAAAATACCAAAAACATCATAACATGATCCACAAAAGAACAAAAACATTATCTCATGCTTCTATACATTTGTACATTCTCATTCCACCATGCTACACTCTTGTTATTTTACAAGCACAAAAATAACAGTTATTTCATCTTATCTTACACACTTGCCATTTTACATGATCATTCTTTCTCATCTCATCAGCTTCTTTTTTGCTAGACCATTCTCATTTGTTTGTCATATCTTCCATTTCTTCTATAACATTAATCATGTGGGTCTGATCATAATTTTTTTTCTATCCCATTTCTTAAGATAACTACATTTGGCTTAAAGTTCATCTTGGAATATGCATCCATGGAACTATGTAGGTAGTTTCCACTTGTCTTATACATCTAGAGTTAGCTCAGCCAACCCATTTTTTTTATCTTCCCCGATTTCTTCTATCATTGTTCCTCTTTAATTAGGGAACAATTATCATGTCATTGTTCTTTGTTATGATGTGGTAGAAAGTAAGGCCTCTACTACACATGCATGAACATTTGTCTTTAAACCACACTAACTTGTTTTTTTTTTGTGTGTGTTTATTTGAGTTTTCTCAGTGTTTTTTTGTGCTTTCATACCTCTCCTTTTATTTCTTCTCCTTTTCTCTTTTTATTACTTCTTATCTTATCTTGGTCTTGTGTTTCCTTGATTGTTTTTGCTTATCTCTTTTGTGTTTTAGAACATCTTGATGATTCACATGGATCTTGATTGTCTTTATATTGATCCTATGTTATTACATTGTTCTTGGACCATTTTATTTATTTGAATTGTTGGTGTCTTATTTTTCTTTTTGATTTTGATTTTCTCTTTTGCGTTCATGAATGCCTTGATGGTCCACATGGATCTTGATTATTCATATCTTGGTCTTATGTCATTAAGACATTCTTGCCTTTTATTTTAAAACATTTTTATTCCTATGTAGATCATTTCTTGATTTTTAGATAGGTTGATTTATCTTTATATTTTTCTTTGTCTTTGATTTTTTTATTTTTGTTTAAATGTAAATCACTGTAACTCTAGTTTTGGTCATTATTTTACCATTATACTTAGTTATAGGTACTCACATTTGAATTGGCTCAATGTAATTGGAATCTTATGTCATTATAATTTATTCATACTTATGATGCCTAATTTATTTTTTTATAGCAAGCACTTTGTGCTCAGGTCTCAAAGTCTTAAACCTCAACATTAGCTCCGATGATCGATTCTCAAGAACACTTTACAAAACCTAGGCTTATAATATATAATTAGGCTTCTAGGTATAACACATTTTAGGTTTCTTTTTCTATGCCTAGATGTGCATCACTTTTCATACGTTATGAGTCTAATAAATTCTTGGTCATTTTTCATTATTCCTCATTCCATTCTCTCCTAAACTTGGGTGAACTACATTGGCCTAAAGTTCATATTAGAACATGAGTCTATGGAACTATGTAGGCAGTGCTCAATTTATATTAAGGTTAGCTCAGATATCTCCATTCTTATTTTCATCTCTCTCATCACTTTGTGTATATTCATATGCTTGGTTTTATATGGCTTTCTAAGCCATTACACCATCGCATGTATATTTGATCCTGCTCACTTTAACCTATATTTTTGGTTATATCATTGAGCTATTTTGCTTGTCACTTGCCCATGCTGGGGCACAACATTTAAACCACGTAGGAATCAAATCAGCTCTATAGGGGCAAAATCATTATTTATTCTTTATCAATTATCAAAATTTGTCCTACTAGGGCAAAATTATTTTATCACAATCAAATCTACTCTACTGGAGTACTTCTTAGTATATTCTCTTTGGAGACCCCATTCTAGTGGTGCTTCCCTTCTTAAAGTAGAATGTTCTCTCTTTTCCTATAATTCCAATCTCTCCACATTAAATCCCATTATGTAAATATTTTAGTGTGCAACTTGTCTCGAGATTGATCAATGTCGTAAGCATGCAGATTATACTCTAAAATTGGGTACATTTAAAGTGTGTCCCTTACATTTAAGGATTATATATTTCTCATTCCCCCCATCTCTAGGGCCTATTATACCTCTCATTATATTTTGATCATTTATGGTAATTATATGTGCAAGCATTAGCTCATCTAGATGTGATATATTCCATGGGTTAATCTCTCACTTTTTGTCTTTTTGAGAGTCCATCCTTTTCTTCCATCCTAGTATGTCCTCTCGAGGGGGTATCATGGGTCTGTTCCAATTTCTTCTTGATAACTCTTTTCTTTGAAAATATGTTTCTTCACCTAAATGTCTCACTACACCTTATCAAACAGGGCTGAAATGTAGACATCCAATTCCTAACACCATTTGTGTTAAAATTGTCAACCTTACTTCAATTGCACTCAAATGCACATTTTAGGTCAAAATCCATAAAATGCCCTAAATGGTTCAAACTTGTCACTTACAAGTGTCATTTTAGGTCAAAGTATCCATAAATAGGGAAATGCATTTTATGGGCTAGCTAACTTTGATTAGATCATTTTGATTCAAAATGACAAATTTGCCATTTAGTGTTGTAGATCACTCTTTTCTTCTAATTCATTGATACACATCATGTACCTTTGTTATTTGGTTTTGGCAACATCCTAAATGAGAATACAACTCCAATGCATCTAACATCACCTTCTAGTTCCTCTCTAGTCAAATTATGATCTAGTAATATGACTTTTTGACCCTTTTGATTAATTGTGCACCAATTTCTAAATAACTACACTAAACTTGATTAAAATTACTTAAGATAATTAATCTAATTTAAGAGCTTAATTAAGAATTATTTATATCTTTTTGAATATCTCATTATTGGAAATTGATTTTGAATATTTACAATCACCTAGTGACATCATCTATGGGGTGGCATCCATCAAGCCATAAGTGCATAAAATATCAGGATTATGGGTCACACATGCCTAGTTAATGCCTCCCATGCCTATTTAATTCTTATTTATCTTGAGTATATTTATGATTTTAATTCAAAATATTAGGATTATCCATGGCTACACAACTCAATCTTGGGATGGACGGTCATGGTTGATCCTAACCAATCTCAAAAATATATAAATAGAGAGGCCATGGACATGAATTTTAAGATTGAATATTACACAATTATAATGTTAAATTATTTTCATAATCCTTTGCATTTGATCATTGATTTTATTTTCATGCTTCATTGATAGGGTAGTTTAGTGATTTGGAATCATGAGCCTAGGTTTTATGGAGTGTTCTTGAGACATTGGAGGAGTTTGCCACCTTTGTTGACAAAGACAAGGATGCTTGATCAAGGGAGAACATGCTTTTAAGCCACATGGGCATGGTGAATCCATTTGAGAAGGTAATATGATGTTGTTTTCTTTCATTGTGTTTCTTGTTATCCTTTGTAATTCCCATAGGAATAGATAGGCATAGTTAGTTAGTTCTTTATGCATTTTTCATTATTTATGGACTAATGTTTGACTAAATTTCTTTGTAATCCTCTCTACAGCAAGCAACAAAGGGCCTTTGACACTTCAAAGACAAATATTATTACTTCTCCTATCTTGGCACTTCCTAATTTGTAGCAGCCATTTGAAATTGAGATAGATGCAAGTAATTATGATATGGGATCTATTTTGATGCAAGGAAAGAAGCTAGTATGTTGTCATTTTGAGACATTCATAGGTGTGGTAAGAAACTATCTAAATTATAATAAATAATTGTATGCATTAGTTTAGAGTGTTATGAAATGGAAACATTACTTGATGGGCAAGGAGACAATGATACATATAGATCATCAACCCCTCCAATATCTCCAGTCATAGGCCAAGCTATAATAGTCTAAGCATTTTCATTGGATGGGTTTCCTACAGTAATTCATCTTATGATCAAGTATAAGAAAGGTATTCAGAATAAAGTTACTGACATGCTTTCTAGGCCTCCTATGGTAGTTGCATCTATTATTTTACTGCAAAGTTTTTTGACTCATGAAAGTTATAAAGAATAGTATGTTGATTATGCTAAATTTAAAGATGTGTATAAAGACTTGATGAGTGGGAAATAGGTAGAACAATTATATTATCATGTACATAATGTACTTTTATATCATTTGGGTAAACTTTGCATTCCTTAAAATGAAAGGATGCACATGATTAGGGAAGCACATACTTCTCTTATTTCTAGTCATTTTGGAGTTGGTAAAAGGGTTGCACATTTGAGAATCTATTGTTATTAACCCTGTATACAAGAAAATTTTGCCAAATATATCAAGGGGTGTGCTCTTTATGCCACAAGCAAACCTAGTAATAGGAAATTGGGACTTTACACTCCCTTACTTGTTCCTACTCATCCCTAGGAAAGTATTTCTATGGATTTTGTAGGGCTTTGCCTATGTCATGGAGGAAAAATGATTACTTGTATGTGGTAGTGGATGGATTTAGAAATATGTGTGTTTTGATTCCCTACAATAAATAGATTATAGGGGAAGGTATACCACACTTGTTCTTTCAGCATGCATGGGTTCATTTTGGTCTACCCACTTCTATTATTTCTAACCGAGATTCTCAATTTCATGGGGAATTTTGGTCAAAACTATGGGCATTGATGGGCACTAAGTTGAAAAATAGCATTGCATTTCATCCATAGATTGATGGTCAGATAGAGGTTGTAAACCACACAGTGCTAAATTTTCTTAGGGGTTATTGTAGTAAACATCCCAAGTTATGGGATGAGCATTTATGCTATATACAACATGCTTACAACTATGCACTTTATTCTTATACTATAAAATCTCCTTTTGAAGTTTGTTATGGATATTTGCCTAATTTTCCTCTAGATGTTTATTATGGATAGGATTCAGCTATTATTAATGTAAAGATGTTATTAAAGCTAATAAGTTCATTGAAAAGATAAAATAGGTACACCAGACTATCCAAGATCAATTGGCGAAGATTCAATAAAAATATAAAGCAAGACATGACAAACATCATGTCGATCACCAGTTTTTTGTAGGTGATTTAGTATGGCTTCACATCAGTAAGGAAAGACTGATAGGTGAAGGCAAAAATTTGAAACCAATTTGGTATGGTCCTTTTTGGATTATGGAAAAGATTGGTAAAAATGCTTTATGATTGGATTTACCATCTCATATGTATATTTATTTAATTGTAAATGTGGAAAATCTAAAATTTTATGAGCCTCCAATGATGATAGATCATGATGAGAGTGTATTTATTCCTTTTGTTGATGATTTTTCTCTTGAGTATTTAACAAAATTATAGGAAGATATAATACTTGATAAGAAGGTTCAGACTTCATGAATGGGATATGTTGAATATCTTCATGTTGGACTTAAAAGGATACACCTGAACAAGTCTAAATAGATGGAAGCCAGAAGAGTGAGGGAGCAATACCCTCACCTATTTACCAAATAATCAACTTTTGGAGGTCCAAAAACTTCTAGTGGGGAGGATTGATCCAGGAGGATATATATTTTTCTCTAAAAAATAAGTCATCAAATCATAAGATTATCATTGTTATGGTGAAGGGCTCATCAAGATATTTCTAATGTATTTCATGGTTTTCAAAATAGATCTCGTATGTATGAGTGATGGCACATAGAAGATCGAATTGGGTAAGTTAAAAAAATGGGGTTTAGACATCGACAAGTGCCAAGTGCTCAACAAGTTATGAGTGAATGATAAGTGGTGAGAGGAAATTAGACCATGTGGCTTGTCACCATTCACTATGGTCCAATTTTGTATATTATGTAATTAAATAAGTTTCATGCCAAAGCCCCTCCAACTTTCCATGTGACACCTCATACTTCCCATGCACATGCCATAAGACTCTATGTTCCATGCCACATTTCATTTTTTAACATCCACACACTACCACACATTCCCACAAAATACCAAACTTTCCACATACCATAAATTAACCAACATGAATACCATCCACTTCATGGAATATGCCTCTAAAGGCAATATCTACCATGATTTTCATGGAATTTTCATACCCAAATTTAAACCCACGTCCCAAATATGGGATGAATGGATTTGTTTTTAAACACTAAAACTATGCCTATGAGTTTCAAACCCTATCCTCCTAGCCAAAAGTGATAAGGCCCAACCGAGTGGGCTATGGGTTTTAACACTATAAAATGAGCTCAAGTTTGTATTTAAAGGCATGTTTGAGAGTCATAGAGAGACTTAGAGTACTTTAATTTGCCTCAAGATTTGTAGATGGTTTGGGATTAATACTCTAATAAATTTAAGGTCTGTGAAGATGATTTGAAGGCTTATTATTAACGTAATGTGATTTTTACTACAATTAATAAGGATCGATCCCCCATTGGAGTAGATCTAGAGATGTAGGATTTATAGCCAAACACCGTTATCAAATCGTGTGGTATTTTATATCGAATTGGTCTCTTATTTTATTACACTCTTAAATTTTATCTAGTTTTGATATTTAAAAACTAATTATAATTTTGTAATAATTTAAAATGTTGATTTTAAGTAAATAATTATATTAAGGTTTTGATCCATTACAAGTGTGTTTTTTACAGCAATGATACTTGTTTGATTATGATTATAGATCTGTAAGATTAATCAATTTTGGTGTAATTCTTTGGAAATTGTTGTACAATTAATCAAACTAGTTAGAACATCATATTACTAGATCATAATTTGATTAGGAAGGAATTATAATGTGATGTTAGTTGAATATAGGCCATCATCCCATTTAGGATGTAATCAACAAAAAATAACACATGCACATGTCATGTGCTTCCGAATTAGAAGAAAAGAGTGATCCAGATCACCAAAATGCATTTTCATCATTCTAACTTGAAATGTTTTGATCAAAGTTAATAATCACATAAAGTTCATTTCCATAATTAGGGATACATTATCCTAAATTGGCACTTGTATACTACAAACTCAAACCATTTAGTGTGTTTAAGTGATTTTTTCCCAAATTGTGTGTTATAGTGCATTTTGAGTAAGATTGAAAATTTCAAGATAATGGTGTTAGGAATTGGATGTATACAAAAAGTAATAGTATAACTTGAAACACTTGAAGTGAAATTATTGACTTGATTAAGATCTTGGAAGGGATCTTATTATTCTCCCAATGTAGAATCTTTAGCCAATTTCTTTTGTTCATCTCTTGAAATGTATAGTAATGCATCACTTTTATGTGGATTGGTATTAAGATATTCAATGAATTCTTTGTCATTAATTTTATTTTATTGCTTTATATTAGCTTTATCAGTCTCAAAAATAATGATAAGTCCATCAATAAGGTGTGTAAAATGCAAATTGTATAACTATTATTCTTCCCAAGTCATACTTGATTTTTTTTAAATGCCTTAATACTGCTTGTATCCTAGGAGAATCATGGTGGGACATAATATTTCAATAATATGAATTGAGAGAGACTTAAAATTTTATATTATTAATTATAGACTTTTTATGATATTTGAATTTGATTAATGAAAATATATAGTGAATTCAAATAACATTTAAAATAGTAACATAATTTGTGATGATGAATGTCATTAGTTGTATCAAAAGATATAAGTAAAATTAATTCATAATTGACATGATTTGATTGTGAATCTTTGATTTTTAAAACTAGGTGAGGTGTGTTTTATTTTTAGGCTCTCATATATATTGATCCTAATCATAAATAGTGAATAAGACCCAAAGGGGAACCAACTATAAAGGATTACACTGTCTCATAATCACACTATCCCATATCTAAGGTATTTGAGATTAAATTATCAAGGCTAACCACTTGTTGGTGTATTACAAAACCAAATAGTCAAAATTCTTCCTATGGATTAAAATAAAAAAACCTCTATGTGCTTTTGATATACTTGTTAAGTATCTAAAAGCCAAATTCCATGTATAGTGTTGTCTAATGGCTTTAGTATTGGAGCAATGCTCATCACACCATAGGTCAAGTAAAATTGGTGACCATTATTCCTTAATAGTGCTTGTATCCAATGGGAATCATGGCATGACATAATATTGTAACAATGTGAATTCATAAAAGCTTAAGATTGTATATTATTCATTTTAGAATTTTTATAACATTTGAATTTTATCAATGAAAATATATAGTGAATTCAAATAACATATATTATAGTAACATAGAATGTGATGATGAACCTTATTAGTCATATCAAAAGATATAAGCAAAATTCATTCATTATTGACATAATTTGATTGTGAAGCTTTGAATTTAGAAACCAGGGAAGGTATGTTTGATTTGTAGACTCTCAAATTTATTGATCCCAATCTTAAATAATGAATAAGGCCTTAAGGGGCACTAACTACAAAGGATTCCACCATCCCATAGCTATAATATCTTGTCTTTGAAGTACGTTGAGAGTAACATCCTGGGGATAACCATTTATCAGTGCACTACAAAACTAAATGGTTGAAAGACTTCCTAGGGCTGAAATAAAAAAATCCTATATGATTTTTATATACATTTTAGGTACATGAAAACTAAATTTTGTATATAATGTTGTCTAATGGCTTTAGTATTGGATCAATATTCCTATCACCATAACTCAAGTAGAAATGATGATCATTTTTCCTACAATGAGAACTCCTATGATTTTTACAACTATCATAACACAGTTCTATAAAGAAAGAAAAGAGAGAGAGAAATAAATTGAAAGCTAAAAAAATAGAATATTTAAGTTATTGGTGATCAGGAATTCAATTTGAAACCCCCAAGTCAAAAATAAATCATAGAGCAGTGTTTAATGAAATACTGTAAATGATGACCAAATTTATCTTTAGTGATGGGAATCATGAATTCAGTTGAAACCCTAAAATGAAAATTGGAAAAATAATATTCAAACAATAAATAAGTTCACCAATATAGATGTGACTATATTGGGATCATAAATATGTTTTACTCTATTTTTTATTTAATAATGTTAATAAGTATAAAACTTTGAAAGATTATTTAGAATTTAATATATGGCATTGAAGTATAAATTTGAATGTAATGTATAATTAATTGAAATAAATTGACAAGTGGCATATACTAAAAATAGTAAATACAAAAAATAAAAATATACTTATATGTTATGGTTTCTAGTTGATTGTAGTAGGTATATAAAAGTTGAAATTAGAATAAGATAGGACTGTGTCAACTCAAATCTAGAAGTAGAGTTTTTGGATATTTATGGATAGATCTACACTTCTTAGACAACAATGCAAGTTGGTCTTATTCATTGAATATAGACTTGTTCATATTGACTATGATAAAATAATGATTTCCCTGTCATCATCATCTTTCTCTATTGAAAGGTTTGATATGTTGTGATTCTATTGATGCCACATAAAAACCTCTATTTTCCTTCTCCTTGCTTTGGAAAACCCTAGGTGTACTTGTAAGAGATATAAACATATAAAAAATAATGGAAAATGTAATGGGATGAGTTAACCACAATCACCCATATTAATGATTAACAGGTGCTTACATATCTAGATACTTCGAGGGAATCAAACCACACATGTTTGTCCCACCTAGTGTGATTGTGAAATTCTTCTCCTTGACTTTACGTATGCCACTAGTAATTTACCTTTGATACTTGACAATGTTAGCTCTTGATTTGATTATAAATGCTCTAATATTGAATTTCCTACTGAAAGATATTAAATTTGGGAAGAATGGGGCATATTTTCTCAATGTGTAGTATTTTATAAGTGCTCAATAGATAATGCCAAGATAGGAATTATGAATGCGTTGTGATTTGCTTATATAGTGAACATTTTGAATAATTTCCTTTATCCAACTTGCACAATGTGTGGGTGTGACCCAAATAAATGTTTTGAATTTTGGAAGTTAACCATTAAATGTCATGAGGATGAGGTCATGCTAAGTGGAAATGTTTAAGATAATGAGCCTTTATGCCTAGCATGAACCTATCCTAGTAAGGAAAACTATTATGAGGTTGGAAGTAATCTAAGAATGACATGAGGAAGTTTGAGCATTGACTTGGAAATTCCTATGTAGTATCAATGATTAACAAAGGGGGTCAAGCATGCATATAAATAAATGAATATGGGAATGGTGAATAAGATTCATGCAAATAAAGTGGGTCAAGGTATGTTAATAATTAACATTTTCAAGTATATGTGACCTGATTTATGTATCTACACTATTCTATTTCATGTGATTTAATGATACAAGCCATTGTCCATAACTTATTTTTTCTCATGTTTCTAAGTGTTGTGCCTTTCATGTGCCTTATTCTAGTGTTACATTTAACTTTTTGGGTGCATCATGATTCCTTATATATTTTCATTGCCTACTTCCTAAAATTTGTCTTTGCCTCATGCTTCCTCTAGATTTGACATCTAGGTTATTTCCTTAGTTTGCATTGACATTATTTTATCCACTTGGTTTATGTTTATTGCTTTTTTGTATTGGTCCTTTCCCATTTGATGATATCATTCTAAAATTTGGTGTAGAATACCAATGATCATGAAACATAAACATAATTTTCATGAACACACACACACACACACACACACACACACACACACACACACACACACACACACACACACACACACACACACACACACACACACACACACACACACACACACACACACACACACACACACACACACACATGCATTGAGTTTTGAGGGATGTTTTAGTTTAATAGGAATCTTCCTCCTCTTTTTCATTCTTGATTTATGTCTCTTATCTTGTTTTTCTTATTTGATTGAGATCTCTTTGTCTCTTATTGCATGTGTCCCTTTGCATCCTCCTTGCTTAGTTTATTCTTATATAAACATATAAAAATAAAAATAAACTATTTAAAAAAAAATTGATAATGAAAGAGTACATATAGAGATGTAGATAAGATTAAATTAATCCTATATTGACCAATTCTAAACAAACTCACTTAGTTGAGCAGTTTCTTGACTTGTAAATTTGTATTAAAAGTTTTATCTTTTTTTTTTCACATATCATAGTATCTCAACTAGAACATGTGAACTAAATAAATATTTCACTATACATTTGGACAATAGAGTGTATTTTATAAAGTCAATAAGTTCCTCTGTGCAACACCTATTTTTTAATGTCTAACATTTTGCACCCTTTTGAGCTATAAACTAATGCATCTAACTATGAACTCAACACAATACTCACACAACATTGAAATCAAATTAATTATCACTAAAATACATTTATATACAAAATTCAATAGTACTCCACCTATTAAAAATAGTTATATGTCATTATATAAGTTGTTAAGTAGCCACCACATCTTGGGTAAGGAGATAATCATTCATGTTTTGATCATAATCCACATTGGTTTCTCTAGGCATAATTAATTAATAAAATGTGTGACACATGAAGTGGGTTAATTATTTATAATAGTTACATCTAGTGATAAATCATAAAAATTGAAAATATAAAAGTTAATAGATTGCTTTAGTCGACTGCTAGGACACGAGCTCATTAGAGTCCAAGACTCGCACAACCACAACTTTTTTATCTAGGTATATGTTTACTCAATAGACCATAAATTCATATAATCTACACAACCCTTACATAAGGTTAATAGGTTCATAATTTACACATGTTTTATTTTTAAAAAAAATCTTACACATTTATATGTTCATGATGGTGCACCTCACCAAATACTCATATGGGAGGTGTACTACACCAAGATCAATAGGAAATTTAATGTTACCAAGTCACTCATAAAATTTTAAAATCACTTATATTGGCATCCAACACACACATTAATTTAAAATAACATCAAGCTTGGCATTTTTGTTGTGTTTCCAAGCCCATATTTATATAAAGGTGATATTTTACATGCATTTTTTGGTTCCATTCAGGCCTTTGAAATACATTAGTATGGATTTCATGATTGGAATAACTATGAATAATCACCATAATGACTTTTGTATTTTTTTTATTGGATATATTTTCAAATATGTTTAACATGGTTTCCTACATTAAGAACATCAATGCACAAGAAACCACATGCTCTTTCTTCAACCATGTTTGGTTGTATTTTGGTCTACCAATATCCATTCTATTTGACCTTGACCACAATTTGTCAACCAATTATGAAAACATTTTGGATATGATGGATACACAATTGGATTGGTGTAAAAACATTTCCTTAGATAAATAGGCAAATAGTTGTTGTCAACTGCACATTTTTCCATTTTTTGTGTATTACAATAATGCACATCCATGCATTTCAGATGATAATTTGATATAAATTTATCATGCCTAAAATAGATATTATAAAAAGTATACATGGAATTATCCCTTATATACATGTCTTGGGTTCCAACCAGCACCCCACTAGATATATGATGCTAAACACCATCTGGCATAGAGTCATGCACACATGAAAAAGACATCCAAAGTATTCACCACCAGGTTCAAAAAATAATCTCACACCAACAAATAAATTATAAATGGAACTATGACATACACTAAATAATTTATGAGTTAAAAGTGGGAAATAAAATTTGGTTGCATTTATAGAAGGATCACTTTAGAGGTCTACATTTCAACATTAAGACTTTACGTTATGGTTCATACACCATATTGTGTGCAGGTAGAGGGAACACTTTTTTTATTTACCTACCACAATATTTGGGCATCTAGTCATTTATGTGGAACTCCTTAGGTATTACTTCAAAAAAATTCTCAAGCTAACTATAATGTAATGTCCTTCAGACTCATGTCCTAAACACTTGCACACAACACTAAAGGATCAAGTAATTGAAATGATAATAACACGTACACACCAAGGTGCACATAATTTTTAATTAGTGATTAAGGGAGAGAAATAAAATTATTAGGAAAAATGATACAACCTTCAATGTATTTAGGTTTAGTTCTCATAGCTTACCAAAGATGCAATCGAGACCACTATTCCTCAAAAAAGGGTGGATGATCTATGTATAAATGTGCAAGTATATATTGAAATCATGTAAGTATATTTGATATATATTAAGACTTAGAGCTCCAAAATTTACAACATATCCTACCACATGTGTAGACTCATGATATTCTTTCACACTAGAACAAAATCTTATACCATATTGCACAACACTCCAACACTAGGTAATGTCTTCTAAACTCCACACCTTGCTCAAAACCTTGAAACATTTCACATAATTTACATAGTCTCATGATACCTCTATGTGATACCATAATGCTACCTATTATACCATGTATGGGGTCTTAACACTCAACCTCCATGCTTCAACTTTCAACTATCACATAGCATGCCAAATAGCATTCTCCAAGTATTATCTATGTTAGAGAACGTGTTACCATATTGTAACATTGGAAGTGAAATCATCACACCTATAGAAAGGTGAACCATCATCTACATACAAGATAAATTATTTTATACCAATACCTTGTATAAATGTTTTCTTATAATTATGTGTATATATTGTATATGTTTGACTCTTAAGGGATCAAAGACACACCTAAATACTAGGAATTAGAATGCCTTGAGTATTTATCATTTTATTAATATGTAATTATTATTTGATCTATAAAAATAGATTAGAAGTGTTTCCCCTTTTGCTCATAAAAAATTTTATTATAGTCTCACTAAACATTATAAACTTTAATAATTTTCCCTTTTCTTTATATCGAATAGAGGTTTCACCTTTCCTCAAATACTTCTACATTTGAATGAATTTTTAGTTTACTATTGTTATCGTTTATTTTATAGATTCTATAATTTTAGCTTTCTACCAAGTACAAGGTTATCCTCTACACTGAAATTCTTAGCACTATGGTTTGGATCAATAAAAAACCCTAAAAATGTAATAAATACAATTGTAATAAGAGGCATGTCACATATATGACCGACCTCAAAGAAAAAACTTTAGATATTGGAATCACACCAAACACATAAAAGGCAAAGAAAATTCACACTTGCTACATAGAAGATACATAAGGAAATGAAAGTATATCAAACATATAGTGGGGACATAAAGTGATGAAGACAAATCAAATAATTAACATGCCACAAAACACATTAAAGACATATTAAGCATGATACAATTGAGTCAACTATATGACCAGACATAGAGTAAACACTTGAAAAATGGATATAAAAAGCATAGGAAACACTAAGAAATCACTTTAAACAACAAATCACCCATGATGATATCATAAGCATAAAATAACATGTAATACAATATAAAGCATGACAAGAACATGAAAGCACATAATATAAAAAAATACACATCATGCATGTGAAAAAATATCAATCATATGAAAACACATCAGATCACCAAGAATAGGACATATTTAAAAAATAAGGTTTAGAAGAGAACATATATCATGAACATAAACCACAATATCACTATAAAAGCATGGTAGCATAAAAAATAATCAAATGAAGAGAACCTAAATTGGGACAAATAAATTATTGTATTCCCCAAGTGAACGTGGGATGTCCCACCATCTTATTTTAAATATAAAATCATGAATGTATACCTTGGTGGAAAATAAGACCTACATCTACCTTGACAATCACCTTAGTGACATGTGAAAAGTAATGAAGTAAAGACCTTTATATATAGGCATAACTAAATGAATGTAAAGTGTTTATTCTAACATAGTCATAATATACATTCTTATTGTAACCATTTTGATTAAATATAGGAAAATTATCATAGAATAAAATAACACATGTATAAATCAAAAATAAAAATTTACTTATATAAATCACAAAAAAAGTAATGAAATCTATTAAAAACCATATATAAGGTTTTAGTATCAAAAGGAATTTAATGAATCTATTTAACCCCAATTTTGACGAGGATCCTACTTGGGTAGATAGGGTTAAGGATATAGAAATGATAGAGCACATGGGTGAATATTAGATCTATAGTAGGCCAATTAATATGTTAAAATTCAATGTACCATATGCTAAATTTATTAAATTGAGATAAGATATTAATATAAGTACAACTATGATAGACATAAAAATGACACAAAAAAGAGTCATTAATTGGTTTTGATGTTAATACAGATCTAGATCTAATATAGGCTAAAAGTAGGTAGGCTGATAGTTTTGAAACAATCATAAGATTTTGGAGCTAGTGCATCTAGCTCTCTGGATAGTTGCATCAACTTGGGATAGTTATGTCGATGTTAATATATGGGTTTGATGCTAGTGCCTAGTACATAATATTAGCTCAAATAGGATGTGAATTCTTGGATGCTTTTGATTTCAGCTTCACCTTCACTCTAGTGCATTCAGATCTGGGTCATGGACTATCACTCTTGGTGAAATGGCAAAACCCTAGCTTTCCATATTCAATGTGACCTTGGATAAAAATGGGTTAGTGGGCACATAGTTTTGATTTGACCTGTAATGACCCCACTATCAAAAGGTGTCGCCTACATATCTAATACTCCATATAAGGCCCTAAAAATCATATAGTTCTCCCTTATGTTGGATTATGTGTGAATCATTCAATGTATGTAAAGTAAGTACAACAATGACCTAACTGGAAACTTAGAAAATAAGACCTTATGACTACTCCTTTAGTAATTTAGACTTGTAGTTGGGCTATTCATTTGATTGATATCATAATAGGGTAGAATAGAAAATATTTTGGTAACTTGAGTGCTTCTTGAGTGATCTTCTGGTCTAATTACTAGGTGAGTAATTAATCAAGTTTATTATTGTATTTATACTAATCATATCAAGAGATAAATCATATTAAATAACTTAGGCCAACCATATTGATACATTCCATTTTCAAATTAGGTGACTTTAAGGCATTGGACACTTACATCAAGGTAGGGTAGTAATGTCGATGCTACTATCTATCTTGAATGTTAGTGTCTAAGGAGAAATAAAATGTGTACATGTTTAGAACTTGTAGAAGTGTAAAATAAGTATATTTTAAGCATGCTAGGTAAGATGGGATGTCTATGTCACCAATATAAGGCTATTCATACTAAGAGATAGGTCAAGGGGCACAAGATAGAGTAGATGTCAGGCTTACCTAAATAAGGTATATGTAGAGCTAAGAGGAATAACCAAGGTCTAAGTTTACCAAGTGTACAAGACTAAGGTGTTACATAATCACAAAATGTCAACTACATCCCCCCCTTTAATCTAGTAATGAAATTACTATTTTAAGGAAAAGAATAAGTACCTAGATGTGTATGCACACCTTATCTTTACTTGAGTTAAATTTGAGTAATTTGTTGGAGTTGAATTTGAGTGATTTATGGTGAATGATCTGCAACCAAGAGCATCTTATAGTGTAAAATCAGTACGTATAATATGGGTCAAAATTACTTCAATAGATTGAAATTAAAAGAGTAAGGTTTAGTACACCTGTGTGTCGATGTAATTTCCTTTCCTATTTCCAAGTTGTCTTTGAAAAATATTTATCAATTTAAATCTTTGAAACTAAGATTAGGATAAATATATATAAATATTTAAAGTGCATATATCCAAGGAGATAGAGAGAGAGGGGTTAGAAGGCACATGCCCCCAAATTTGGAGAAAAAGTGAGTTGCCACCTAGAAATTGATATTATGTCAACTATGCAACCCAATGATACTAATTACATAGTGATTTTGGATCATCAAGTCCAAACTAAAAAGTTGGTAAGATTAAGTGATTTAATCACCTCAACCATATGAAAAAGTGAACCAACTACTGAAATATATTGGCTCGCTAAAGTCTATAAAATTTTGTTGGGTATCAGTCATGTAATAGTTTTGGAATTTGAGATTTATTTAGATTTTACAATATTAGGCACATATTGCTTAGCTTATGCACCTTATATGTGTCTCATGTTGAAACTATGTATAAAAATAATACCATGTATATAATTTTTCCATAAATGTGTATCAAAATCATATAATTATGTGCTTTGGCCAATTCAGATAAATATGGAAGTGTGGAGGATATACTTTCAAAACATGCCTCCCACTTATATGTGGAAAAATCTTAAACTAATATAAGTACTAATGTAGTGGACATGTTTCCAAAACATGCCCCCACTATAAATTGGAGATGTTGAATATTGAGTAGGTGTGGAGAACATGCTTCCAAAGCATACCCCCACTGAATATGTGAATTGATATAATTACCATACTAAATAAATATATAAAACATACTTCCAAAGCATGCCACTACTAAATATAAAAACTATGAATGTCTAGAATCCATGGCTATATGATATGGCCCCACTCAATCTATAAACTATTATAAACATTGAATACTGAATAAATGTGGAAAGCATGCTTTCAAAGCATGCCCCCATTACAATCTATAAAGTGTGCATGTGTGGAAGCCATGTCCATATGACATGAACCCACTAAATTTGAAAACAATTATAAGTATTGAATACTAAATAAATGTGGAAAACATGCTTCCAAAGCATGACCCCACTATAATCTAGGAACTGTAAATGTGTGGAATCCATGTCCATATGACATGCCCCCACTAAATCTAAAATTTGTACAAAGTGTGGAGAACATACTTCCCAAGAATTCCCCCACTAATATTCTCCCCCTTTGAGGTGAGGTAATAATAGTACCTAAAAGTTACCTCACCTCAAAAGGGTCAGACAATTATAAAATATGTGAATGTAACCATGTAGCATATAGAAGGAAATATGTCTAGGTAAATGTATCATTAAAGTGCATAAAACCAATGTGATCACATGTGGGCTGAAGATGCATGATAAAGATCATGGTAATGTCTAGATAGTAACATTATAATCTCAACAAACAAATAAACACACACAAGAGCACTCAAAATCAAGTTAAAAGGCAATGGTCCAAGGAGACTAATCAAGGGGTATGTTATTATTTTGTAACATTGAATGGACATGACTTAGTCAAATGTCCACAAAGAAATGAATGACATTAAAATTTCCATACAATAATCAATGACATATTAAAATATCCAATAAGTCAAACATAGGCATAGGGGCCACATACATCATAGCATATTCAAATGCTCGAACAATCAAGACAAGACACTCAAAGAAGTACATAAAGGAAAAGCATAAGCAAACAACATAAATATGTCATAGTGGCCCATGGATCAAATGTGTTAACAAAAAATGTTAATTACATAACATATCAAATACCATGTGTAAGATTTAATCATGGATAATAGGCATGTTTAAGTACAAATATAAGTTCAAACATGATAGTGTAGTGTGATCATCAAATCATATAACCTATGTGTATCAATATCATAGAAGATGGATTCCCCCAACATCTTGATGATATGAGTAGAAGAAAAACCCAACAACTAGAAGTGTATAATGTATCTGTCTATACCTATATATATGTATATAAGAGTAAATGATATGTTATCCCTTAACATGAAACTAACATATAAATGTTAAGGAGCTAATAGAACATGTAGGTACTGAAAATGTTTTTAGATTTTTTGAATGTTTTGATTTTTTTGGTGTTTTTGTAGAGTTTTGGATGACTTAAGAGTTACAATCAAGGAAGTCCTCATCATCTAAATGTGTGGCACTATTTTTCAAAATTTTCAAGTGTTATTTATAATGATGTACTGCCTCCTCTTCAATATACTTGTCTTATGGCTTATTTGAATATAATGGTGTTTCTAGATAACCATATCCATCATGTGGTATATAAATATCTATGTCCATATCAAGAAATGCAACACACATATTTGTAGTATCTAACTTGTCTTGCCATTCAACTAGCCAGTATTATCCAATATTTAATTTTAAATGGGGGTCATGGTCTAGTATCCATATGGTTGTGGTCACCACATGTGTACCACAAGAAAGATGCAACTAAATGTATCCACAAGATTTTAGCATCAATGGAGAGCATACGAGTTCATCTTTAGTATGTCCCAATTTTTTGAGGAATGTAGTTTCACAAGTTATATCCCACTTTTTCATATTAAATTAGAGTTGACAGCAATATACCCCATTAATATTAATAGTAATAGTCAAATCTTCATAATTTGGTCATTTTGAAATATAGTTCTCATTCAAAAGATAGGAAGGATTTTACCTTTTAGTAGGTTGTGAAGCTTCTAGAGAAGATTCCACATTGTTCACATGGTCTATTTGCATTTGACCTTTGTAGGGTTGGCTTAATGTTTTTAACCAAGAGGGGAAAACTAAGTAATAAGCATTTAAATGTTCATCTATTATGATTTTGCTCCCTTTATTTGTATTTAGTGTTGTTTCTTCTATGAGTGGATTGATCCTATATGTACTAAGACCTATGGCTTCAAACAAGTTATGTGAAAGGTTATCATATCAAATTTCAATGTGCATAATATCTCATATATCATATCATAAGAATTATTAACATCATTATCATATTAATCAGAAACATACCCATCATTCTACTTAGTATTAACCAATAAAGGAACCACAAATAAAGGATGTTCATGTGGTTTTAATGGCTCCTTTAGTAATGGTTCTTGTTCTTGATGTGTATCTGTATGTACCTTAATATGTGGTACCTTATTTGAATTTGGATATGGATGATCCTTATACTTGACTTATCTATTTCATAAGTGTGTATGTGTTCAATAGGAATGCATTATTTAGGTGGTACCATTGTAGGAATGCCTTCATTTTTGGATAGTATCATTTAAAAAAATTAAAGGTTCATCGTTAGCAGACATTATTAATAAAGTCCCATCATGTATGAATTTTACACAAGGTAAATGTATGGAGTTGGGGAGGAAAAAAATAGATAAATTTTGCATTTCAAAAATATTTCTACATACGGGGTTTTAAAAAAGTGCATATATGATCTTGGCACATAGGCTTGATAATTACCAAGTCAGGACCATGTACATGATTTTACTATTTAAAACCATGTATGTAATTTTAGTCTTTAGAACCATTTATGTAGTATTTTTATTATAAAATCACATACATGGAATAGTTTACAATTACATTGGCATGCATAGTATATAAATAAAATAAATATTTTAAGTATAATTTTTCATTTAGACTGGGACATATAATTTATTATACTTTAAGTTATATTTTATTTATATTATTTCAAGATGTTTGAGAGTGGTTTGAGACCTCTAGGACATATAATGCAAATTTTAAGTTTTGGAGGATGCTATCATATTTCAAACTTAGTCAGATTCTAAGGTTTCAAGGTTTCAAACTTAGCAATATTTCAAGGTTTCAATATTTCAAGGAGATATCATAGGATTTATGAAGGTTGCATGAAGGGATTTAGTTTTTATAGAATAATATTAGAACATCTCTCAAAAATGGTTGCAATTCAATCCCACCCCATTCCCTGTGCACCCCTTAAGGCATACACTCTAGGTGAAATGCATCAGCAAGCCCCTAATGTATTCAAGAATCATCCAATGCAAAAAATCATATAAAACATGATTTAAAGTTATGGGATACATTTCTAATAGTAATCCCATAGAGAAAACACACACCTCAATTAATTCATTCCATGGATCATGGATATTTCTACCAAATTTTGATAAATTTAAGATTTTTTTACTTTGTCAGTTACTCTTGGTTAATTGACGACCCATGTTAATTAATATCTGGTCAAAAAAATCCTTGCCATTATGATTGGACCCTAAAACCTATACCCTATACCTTAAACCCTATGTCATAAACCTTAAACCCTAAATCAATTTATTTATCCCAAATTAACATCCTTTAGAGTAAGAATTAGGTTCACAAAGCTCAATTTGGCCTAAATCACATCATTAATTACCCCAATTAATTAATTGGATTAATCTATGATGACATTGGGGCTCATTGAGCCCAAAATCACATTTTGTAGTCATAAATAGGTTTAATGAGCTCAAATTGGCCCCAATTACGTTCGAGATTTACCCTTATATCCTAAACCTTATACCTTTACCCCAAACCCAAAATCATAAATTTTAAACCATAAATCAATTGATTTATCCCCGTTAACATCTTTTAAAGTAATAATTATTTCCATAGGGATTAATTTATCCCAAATCACATCACTTATTATGTTAATTGACTAATTGGCTTAACCTATGATGACATTGGGGCTAATTTTACCCAAAATCACATTTTATAGTCACAAGTAGGTTCAATGAGCTATAATTAGCCCCAACTTCCTTTGAAATTAGACCTTATACCCTAAACCATAAACCTTAAACCCTAAGCCCTAAATTGTAAATTCTTTAAACCCTAAACTAATTAGATTAGCTGTAATTAACACCATTTAACTAAAAATTAAGTTAACAAGGCTCAATTTGACCTAAATTATATCACTAATCTTTTTAATTGACTAATTGGCTCAATCTATGATGATAATAGGGATAATTGAACCCAAAATCACATTCTTTCATCATAAATAGGTTGAATAAGCTCAAGTTATCCCTAATTACCTTTACAATTGGACCATATACCCTAAACTCTAAACCTTATACCTTAAATAATATGCCCTAAACCTTAAACCATAAAACATAAACCTTAAACCCTAAACCAATTGATTTAACCCAAATTAACATCTTTTAGAGTAAGAATTAGGTTCATAAAACTCAATTTAGCCCAAATCACATCACTGATTCCCCAATTTACTAATTAGCTAAATTTAAGATGGTGTTGGGGCCAATTGAGCCCAAAATCACATTTTATAGTCATAAATAGGTTCAACAAGCTTAAATTGGCCCCATTTGCATTTATGATTGGACCCTATACCCTAAAACCTAAACCTTATACCTTATACCCTAAGCATTAAACCTTAAACCCTAAATCATAAACCTTAAACCCTAAATGAATTGATTCAACCCTAATTAACATCCTTTAAAGTAATATTTATTTTCATAGGGCTCAAATTAGCAAAAATCACATCAGTTTTTATCCCCATTGACTAATTGGATTAACATATGATGATGTTGGGGCTAATTGTGCCCAAAACCACATTTTATTATCAAAAGTAGGTTCAACAAGCTTAAATTAGCCCTGATTGCCTTTGTGATTAGACCTTAAACCCTGAGCCATAATCCCTAAACCCTAAATCTTAAACTCTTTAAACCCTAAACCAATCATTTTATCTCTAATTAACATCATTTAGACTAATAATTAGGTTTATAAGGTTTAGGTTGGCTAAAATCACATCACTAATTATTTTAATTGACTAATTGGCTCAATCTATGATGACAAGGGGGATAATTGACACAAAATCATATTCTGTAGTCACAATTAGGTTGAATAAGCTTAAATTATTCCCAATTACCTTTGAAATTAGACCTTATAACCTAAACCCTATATCTTAAACCCTAAGCCATAAACCCTAAACCAAGCAATTTAGCCCAAATTAACATCCTTTAAGGAAAAAGTTAGGTTCATGGGGCTTAATTTGGCCCAAATTACATCATTGACATTAGGGCTAATTAATCCCAAAATCACATTCTAAAATCATAAATAAGTTCAACGAGCTCAAATTATCCCTAATTTCCTTTGTGATTGGACCCTATACCCTAAATCCTAAATATTGTATGTTATAACCTAAGCCCTAAACCCTAAATTAATCTATTTAGCCTCAATTAACATCCTTTAGAGTAATAATTATTTTCATAGGACTCAATTTATCCCAAATCACATCACTTATTACCCTAATTGATTAATTATCTCAACTTATGATGACATTGAGGTTGATTATGCCTAAAATCACATTTTTTAATCACAAGTAGGTTCAACAAGCTCAAATTGGCCCCAAATGTCTTCACAATTAGACCCTATATGCTATACCCTAAACCATATACCTTAAACCCTAAAATCTAAACCCTAAAACCTAAACCATAAATCATAAAATCTTTAAACCTTAAACCAATCATTTTATCCCCAATTAAGATCATTTAGACTAAGAATTAGGTTCACAAGGATCAATTTGGCCCAATCACATCACTAATTTCCCTAATTGACTAATGCTTAAATTTATCAAAATATAGTTAAATATCCATTATCTATAGAATGAAAGAAGTGATGCATGTGTTTTCTATGTGGGATTATTGTTATAAATGTACCCCATAACTAGAAATCATGTTGTGTATGCCTTTGTGCATTAGATGGTTCCTCTATGCATTAGGGGCTCATTGATGAATTTCTCCCATAGTATATGCCTTAAGGTGTGAAAAGGCAATGGGGTGGGATTTACTTGTGACACTTTGTGAGAGATGTTCTCATACTATTCTATCATACCTATATATCTTCATGCAACCTTCATACCTCTTATGATGTCTTTGACTAAGTCTGAAACCTAAAACCCTAAAATTTAATTAAGTCTAAAATATGATAGGATCCTTTAAAACCTATAATTTTCATTGTATCTCTTAGAGGTTAGAAACCACTCTCAAACATCATGGAAGTATATAAATAAAATATAACTTAAAGTATAAGAAACTATATGTCCTCATCGAAATGTAAACTTATACTTAAATGTTTATTTTATTTATATAATATGCATGCCAATGTAACAGTAAACTATTAAACTTACATGATTTTATAACAACAATACCACTTACATGGTTTTAACTATTAAAATTGTATACGTGATTTTAATAACTAATAGTAAAATATTCTACATATGCAGTAATTTTATGTACGCAATAAATCTATGTATGTGGTTCTATTATTTGACATTTGACAAGGATCTGGAATATATTATACTCTCAAGCCTAAGGCATGGACCTGTAAATACATAATAAAAATGTATATTTTTGACTAAAATAACAAAATATAACTTCATCCATGCTAAACATTATGAAATTTATCAAACTTTTTCTTTAAAATATGACTACAACATTGACTACACTCTCTTCTTTCTAAATATATGTATTTTTTATAGTTTTATTACTTTTAGGTTATTATCTATATTTATTTATAAGTGTGTCTTTTTATAGTTCCATATGTTGAAACTATACATGTTCATCTTTGTTTATGTATCTTTTAATTTGTTGATTCAAACCAAAAAA
This sequence comes from Torreya grandis, assembly GCA_037957365.1. Taxonomy (NCBI): domain Eukaryota; kingdom Viridiplantae; phylum Streptophyta; class Pinopsida; order Cupressales; family Taxaceae; genus Torreya; species Torreya grandis. The sequence goes on from JARHVA010000479.1 coordinate 3,797,664, forward strand.
TATGGTTGCAAACTAGACCTAATTCTATACACATTTTTAAAAAATCAATTTTTGATATTTTTTGAGGTAGTTATGGGGTGCATGGTCAATTATACATTATTTATCATATTTCATGGTCTATTGTCTTATGAAATTATTAAAAAATAAATATTCATTAATATATTTTTTAAAATGTAGGTTACAAATTAGATGATCTTATCTAACTTTCCACCAAAGGGTTTAAAAATAAACTAAACCATGCTTAAAAAATGTTGGGTTACATGGAAATATATCTACTCTAATGTTTCTAAGAAAATTAATACCTCTTCAAATTTATGATGTTTGATCTACTTATACTTGACCATTTCAAAAAAAATCAACAATTTGGAAACTATACTTAAAATGTTACAATTCATGTTCCCGTGACATCTTCAAATTTTGAGTTAGGTGTCTCAAATAATCTATACAATTTGAGGTTTCTTGTTTTCAAGACAAAACATGTCCACTTAGGAAACCCTTTTTAACCCCCAATTCCATTCACTTACACCACATTTTTGAAGTGTATATGGGACAACTTCCATTGAATGTATCCAAGGTCTACCCAAAAGTACATTATAATGCAATGATTGAGACATTACCTAAAAAGTAGCTAAAATAGTTTTTGGTCATAATGTTACATCCAATGTTATTTAACCATCTAGAGGACTATGTTAATTATTTAATCCTTAGATATGCATAATCAAATTTGAATCAAATTGTTGTTAATTCCCATGGTGGTTAAAAAATCAATACTAAAAATGTTTAGGCCTAATCCATTACCAATGAGCAGACTTTTGATGCCCTTATTTTGTATTATCATTTTTATGAACAAAGGTAACTCTTTATCAATAATATATTTATATGTTAAGTCATTTTTATAAAAGGTAATAATTTTGGCATTGTTCTTGAGATCTTTCATGATATCTACAAAATAAACAGGATCAATATCATTTGGAACTTGAGTTTTACACAACATCTCATATAAGATGTCCTTATAAAAATTATATTATTTTAGGAGCTCAAGTATTAAAATTTTAGAATTTTTATTTCTTAATTGGTCAAGAAGGTCATATCCCTTATATTTTATCATAATTTTAGGCTTAGGAGGCACTTATTGTATTAATAGGTGGTTGTGTAGGCTGAACAACCTTAACTCTTGAATAGTAACAACATGGACCATAAAATAAAATATAAGTGATGGGTGAATAATGGGTGTGGGATGGTAATTTTCACTCAAATAAAACTTAAGTATAATAAATGGTTGATAATATGCACTTTGGCATCTACATACTGGCTCTATATCATTACAATAGGAATTTTGATGAGATATCAAATGTTGTCTCTATTTTAATGCTCTCTCATTATGCACACAAACTTGATTAATAATTTTTACAAGAGTATAAACATAGAAAACAATAAAAACTATCAAGTATTGGACCATGAAAAAATTTATAGATATGTCCATGGCAAACATGATTGCAATATTTATCAATCAAGGATCAACAATAGGAAAAATAAATTAGAAAACTCTAGCTGGATTATGATTTGATGTTCAAATATTAGGTTTACCAAATGTTTAACCCTAATTTAGATGAGAATACTACTTCATTAAATAGGTTTAAGTATATAGAAATGATAAATCACAAGGGTGAATATCAAATATATAATAGGCCAATTAATGTGTTAAACTCAAATGTACCATATGTTGGATTTATTAAACTAAGATAAACTATTAACATGAATTAAAACTATGCTAGATATTTAAATGTCATAAAAGAGACTATTTAGTTGGTAATATTTATAATGTAGATATAGTTTTGATATAGGTTAAAGTAGGTGGGAAGATAGCATTGGAACAATCATCAGATTCTATATTAGGTGCCTCTAACTCTCTATATAATTGCATCATGTTAGGGTGGCTATATTGACACTATTGTCTAGGTTTGACACTAGTGTCTAGTACACAATATAAGTTGAAATAAGATGTTACCACCTGGATGCTTCTAGGTTTGGATTCACCTTTGTTATAAGGCATTTAGATCTAGGTCATGGACTATCACTCCTAGTGAAATGGTAAAACCCTAGCTTTCTATCTTTAATATGACATTGGGGAAAAATAGGTTAGTGGGCACCCGATGTTGAGTTGACCTATAATGACCCTACTATCAAAGGGTATTGCCTGCATATCTAATGCTATAAAGAGGTCCTTAGACTCATGTAGTTCTCCCCGACATGTTTCCTTATGTGTGAATCATGTAATGTGTGTAAAGTAAGTACAATAATGGCCTATCTTATAACTTGTAAAATAAGACCTTATGAATACTCCCTTAGTACTTTAGAACTATAATTAGGTTGTTCCTTGGATTGATATCAGAATAGGAAAGAATAGTAAATATTTTGGTAACTTGAATGCTATTTTGGTTTGATTTCTAGGTGAATAATGAATGAGGGTTGATATTGTATTTATACCAATCCTATTGGGAGATAAATCACATTAAAAAACTTAAGCAGACCATTGTAATATGTTTCATTTGTAAACTAGATGAATTTAGATCACTGGACACTTGCATCATAGTAGGATAATAATGTCAATGTTATTGTATGTCCTGGACATTAGTGTTTAAGGACTAAAGAGTAGGTACAAGCTCAAAACTAGTAGAGGTATATGATAAGTACATTTTAAACATTATAGGCAAGATGGGATGTTTATGTCATCAATATAAGGCTAGTCAGAGTAAGAAATAGGTCAATGGGCATAAGATAGAATAGATACAAGGCTTGCAAAAGCAAGGCATGTGTAGAATTAAGAGGAATAACCAAGGTCTAAGTTTTCCAACTATACAAGACTGAGGTGTTGGCATAATCACAAAATATCATATACAAAATCATATAAGTATAGATTTTTTAGTTTCCATCATAAGGTATTATTTATTAAATCTAGCTAATGATATCAAAGTATCCATGATAACTACCATAAGATACATAAGATGAAGAACTAAGATCACTATAAATGCATTCCATTAGATAAATTTAAGTTTGACACTTCGTGAAATAAGAGAGCACATGTTCACCAAAATATATTATGAATGAAAGATTTACACTAATATGTTAATAAAATATATATAAACATTTAACTAGGATAAATACATGCATAAAATGGTAATTAACTAAATTAAAATAAATCCAAAACTAGATAAAAGGAGGTGGCATGCAAGATTTAGGCTTCTAAATGATTATTGATCATGATTAGAAGATAATATTCAAAATATGACAATGTAAAATAATGTTTGGTAGCAACTTAAAGGTAACCCAAAAAAAAATACAAAGATTAGAGAAGGATGTCCAATGTTGGTGATTAAAGCATCCACTATCTAAGTATTAAATTTGTGTACTAGAAAAAATATTAGGCATGTAAAACCTACTTTGATGATTGTGTTCCTATAATATGGACCTCTAAAAGCCTTGCTTAGTTTTTCACACTTTTGTTTAGATTGCTAATAAAATTAACTTCTTATTCTTACCCTAATTAGATAGTCAGATCTAGAAAAATGAAAGGAAAACAATATATGTTTTTTGGCTTGCATTATACCATGAAATAATTGATCTCAATTTATATTTGTTAAGGTCCTCAATGATGTAAAATATTGAAACCAATCTCCAATAATTTCATTAATTCATTAGTGAGTAAAACCAGTGCAATACAAATTATTGCTAACATGAAATTTTGTACTTCAATAAATGCTCACTTGATTTATCTAAATGTTTTCAAATGCTTAATAGATTTACATGAACAATACATAAATTATATAACTTTTAATTGATTCTTCTTAATTGTTTTAGATGCATAAATGAACTATAATAAATGTGCATTTATAGATTACTTAAATTTAAAATAACCCTATTGGTACACAAACCTACACCAAATAGTTGAAATTTTTAAAATGACATGATAAGGGTCACATGGGATAAGTTACAAAAAGACCCAAATGATTATTTCCAAAATTATAGAGTTACACTCCATATATGTCAGGAGTGTGACTAGATATTCTGTATAAGGAGAATAAAGTGAAATGAAACTTTGGGAGAGATAAAATGATAGGTGGAAGGTATTGGGAAATGGTGCACATACTATTTAAAGTTAGTAAATGTGACAAGAATGCTCAATTCAAAACAAGAATCTATACATACACAAACATTTTATAAACATGCAATTTAATAAATAGTAAATCATGAGTAACCATTTTTAAGTGTCTATAATAGACTCAATTAAAACCAAAATAAAATATTTTTTACTTTATTAAAAAAAATGAGGAGCTTAAAATTACATAGAAATTGGTATCTCTACCCATATTTCATATTACATGTAATCGATTACAATTGATGAGTAGCCATACACCTACATCTGAGTGTTCCTTTGACTAAGTAATGACTACTAAGGAGTAACCAATCTATCAAAGTCACCTAGGGAATGACCTTAGACCTAATTGTTTTGACTCTTTATCTCAAACATAAAGAAGGATTTGTATCTTGGTGGATGGTGTATGCAATTAGAAATGCATCATGTTCATAAATCAATCCTAGATCAGATGGGATAGAGCACACCTATACTTCTGATTGGGGAGAATACAATTGTTAAGCAAGAGGATGACCAATGTGAGGTCAGTTAGACCTGATCAGGGGATCACTTATCACAAAACACCATGTGAGATAGGTTTTCAAAGCCTAAAGTCTAACACAATCACATAACAACCCTAAAAGAGTCCTATGATTTAATATTTCACTAATATAATAACAAGAAAATTAAATCTAATTTAGTGTGAACCAATCTTGTGTCAAAAAGTGGGGGTTAAAAAAATAAATAAATAAACAACTAAACTAAACATGTATAGAAGACATATACTCATGTTAATGTATACAGAATCCTAATGTATGGAAGAGAAGAATACAAATTCACTATCTATCTACTCTTATAAAGGAGGAAAAAAGTTATAAATAATTACCTTGGAAGATGAAGACATTGATCGTCAATATCTCCCTTGGCCAAGGTGCTTTGAAAGAGATTGTCATGATATGTAAGGATAACTAAGATAAATCAGCTCTAGTCTATATAACCTATCTAAACATCCAAAAGACTTATCCATAAGATGAGATCAAAGCTCCAAATAAAGTATTAAACCTTAAATCTTTATTCCCCAAGTATAATGGTCAATATATAGAAGTTTGTTCACACTTCTTCACTTAATTATTTTCTCTTACAAATGGTAGTAATGACCTTACATATATAGTAGTAACTTACCCTAAAAACATTCAAGAACGTCGATTGTGCTAGGTCAAAAGGGTACTAAGACAAGAAATGGAGGATAAAACATGGAAAATGATAGGAATGGATAGAAATAAGAATAATAAGCTTGTTTTCAATGGTTTTAGGAGGGTACTTTTTATATGCCAAGTGGTAAAAGGAATGGCAATCTTATGAAGCACCAATGGTCTGCCCACCCCTTTCTCGGTACACCCCTTAAGGCATGCACTTAGAGATAATGAGACTAAATAGGTTACTATAATATACAAAGTGTCATTAATCCATAAAATTTTGAAAATATTATGTGTATACATTTGCCCCAGCTGAAGCTCATCACGTGTCATGTAAGTGTAACACAAGATGGTGCTTCAAAATAAAACATGATAACACATAATTCTAATGATAAGTACTGTGCAGTAAGGAAAAAATAAGATAAATTAAAGGATAAAATTGAAAAACACATACCTTTAACTCACCTTAGTGCCATAGGTAAAAAAATAGATTGTAAGAAATGAATGTGTCTAATGTAGAGTACACTAGGTGAACATGTAGAAGTTAGTGCAAAAAATAGCCAAAAATTGAAATTTTTGGAAGATAGGCATATGATAGTGAAAAATAATCTCTACATCATAATAATTCTAATGCATTTTATGGTTTTTAAAATGTATGATTGGAAACAAAGATAAAGGCTAAACAAGGAATATGCTTGAAAAATAAATGAAAGAATTGAGTTGCTAAAAATGTTGTTAAATAGGGAAAAAGAGAATTCATTTTTCATTTTGAGTTGTGAAAGAGAAAAAATATATATATAAGACCAAACAAGGCTAAGATGGTGAGGGAATGACATGCTAGATAAGGAGGATACAACCATCATCAAAGATGGGTGTAGGTGAGAGATAGGCTTGGTAAGCCCTGGCAGATGAGAAAGCTACGCATCTGGACATAGCAACATAGATGACCTAGGCATATACAACAATGTAGACTTAGCTGACACAGGCACATTTAGTGAACCAAGATGATTTGGTGCAGACACAGGTGTAGATAACATGCCTATAAGGATAGGTAGAGGGATTGAGATCTTAGACTGCCTTATAATAACATATTGTTCAAAGGAGTCAGACTGAGGCCTCAATAGGTAGCGTGGCTAGGTAATGAGATAGAAATGATGGAGCCTAGCCCTAGTGTTGAGGATTTGTAAATGGTTGTATATGTTGTATGAAAATCATTATATATATGATGTATCATTTTGTCTTATTAGTGTTAGTTGTGTTTGTTGTCTTTATGATGGATGTGTTTGTGGATGCTTTGGATATATTTATTTCTAGCACATGTATTTATATTTGTTGTAAATGGTATAGAAAATATATATATGGTGTGGTTTCTTTTCTAGCATTATGGAGTATACATGAGTGGTTAAAAATAAACAGGTGAAAAGGACTTGGAGAAATATAATCAATCAAAAAAGCACTACACACTAGTTCGAGTTGGGAAATGTGTAATAAAAAAAATGAATAAGTATAAAGATCCAAGAAAATGGAAAACAAGATAGTTAAAAGGGGATTTGTTTTTAAACCAATGTAAAAGATTTTTGCACCAAATTAAGACAATTAAAATCTTACTCAATATCATGTTGGGAATTATGACAAACAATGTAATAAAATGGAACGTATGTAAAAGGGCACAAATGGTTATAAAAACAAATTAAAATTAAGTCAATCAATTATATTGTATCATGATGGAAAGTACAAAATAAAAACAAATTTTGCTAAAAATTGGTCTTAAATCTATCATACTAATTCAAGATGGGAAGTATGAGAAATTCAAGAAATGGTTATAATCTTACATGTACTCAAAAAATAAGAAGATAAAAAGGCAAAAGAAAAATTAATTAAGAATAAAACATACTAATATCAAGATGAGAATCATGTCAATGACATGTAACTTCATAATCTATCAAATCTTATCTCATATTTGACACATGTAATTTTGGATGATGACTTGATTATTAGAAAATTTTGTGAGGGCCGGTTCCCATCCATGGTTTTACACTACAACTTGCAAAATAAAAATCCAAGGGGATGCCAAAATAGCATTGGTAAGAATAAGGATAAGTAATGGAAAATCAAGGATATGGGTAATAGGATGGAAAATATGGTGATTTTTGAGGGATGTCAGGTCCTATCTATGGTCTTATAAAGCAACTCACAAATGATATCCCATGGGGAGTGATCAGTAAGCAAAACAATATTTCCCAATAGGAAATATGAAGGAAAAATGAATTAAAAAGGGAGTGTAAGAATCAAGACTTAAGCAACTCATGAGAATACCTTAGGAGTCAAGAGGCATACTAAGGACATGAAAAGACACTAAGTGACTAGTCGTTGTGTATGTATAAAGGAAACCCACTTGATATAGACACAAATATTTAAAGGCAAATAGGTGTGATACTAAGATTAACTCGTGATGGTCGATTTGTATAAGGAAAATTAAAATGGACCTACCTTCCCACAATGTGTTCCCTACTTGTTAAGACCTTTTATAGAGCCATCAATCTACTACAAAGATTGGGTACTTGCATGAGAAATTAGGTATCACTAAAATATTTTTTGTTCTCCTCTTCTAATTTACTACCTATCATACCCTAAAGTACCTTAGCTCTACCATGAGGCCAACTATGGATTTTGAGCTTCGACTAGAAGGAGATGTGCTTTGAATCACGTCTTTTAGTGTGATTAAAATTTTAAGCATATTCAATATTTTTTCCTTTTGATATCATTTCCTTTTATTTAAATGATTTTGATTTTAATTTTCTTTTGAAGGCTTTTTAAGATTCCTCCTCCATACGTATTTGGATTGACCAATCATGAGAAATATAGTGATACACATGAATGAGCTATAGGCTAATGCTAAAGGAAGCTAAGTAACCCAAGACAAAAGACTAACTAGAACATGTAGGCTTGAAAATGAAGTGAGAATTTGATCTCAAGTATTAACCATGTATATGCTTATTTTTGGGGAAAATGAAGAAGGGAAAATGGAGATCCAAAGGAGGACTAGTAAAAATAAATAGTAATGAGAAAGATTGCTTATAAACTGATCATATGGTAATAAGAGATAGTAACCAAAGGGAAGAGGGTAAGTATAACCAAGTCACTATTATCACTTGGATTTAAACCCTTTGAGGAGATGTCTTATCTCTCCTCATCCAAGTGGCATAGTTGAAATACCTCTAGGCTTGTGGGTAGCCTAAGGATGAGGTGAATCTTTAGATAGGGCTAGCTCCCTTGATGTACCACTTTGGATCACTACTAAACCTAAACTTTACAAGGGAAAAGGGAGAGATAAAAATAAAATCAAAATATCCTAATGGAGGTGATACACCAAAATAGTTGATGACTACCAACCAACTGCATGTTACACATAAGAACAAGGAACTAACCAAACATTTACTTCTCCAATCTACATCTTCTCACATCAATATTAAATTATGAAGTTATAGATTGATTTTTATGTTAGGAGGACTAAAAAAGAGGCCTTGAATGGCACTAGTGAAGATATTAACTCACTCAACCTTGACACTTCCTAAAACACTTCACATGCCTTGTAAAAAGAAGTTTTCCAACTATAAATAAGTGAGAGAATGAAACAATAATTCTAAGGAAACAACAAGTCATCTTTAAGAAAAATCAATAATCCAAGTAAACACACTGTGAACAATTATGGAAGAAGTAAAAATCATTAGTCTTACTGATCAAATTGTATGTAAATGAGTTGGGATTTTCCACGCTTAGGTGGAGCATGAGTTACAAAGGCCAAAATGGCTAGTTCTTATAGAACTTGAGACAAAAAGGAGAAGAGAGAAGCCCAAAGGTCAAAAATAAAATTTTTAAGATAATAAAATGAGTTATTTTTACATGAAAATAGAGTGTTAAATGGACCATGTATGGTTAGGAAGTACAAGTGTCCATCTAGGTCATGAAACTCATGAAAAGTGGCATGAAACTCCTTATGTTGGCTCAAAAAATTAACTTCATCATCCACACCTATTTGAACATCCTAAAAATAAATATGGATAGGTATGATTATTATAATTATATTTAAGTCTTTTATACATGGCTTTCCATGCATTGGTTGTAGTCTTGGTCATCTAGAATCATCTATAAATGAGCTATCACTACTTACACTCAAAGAAACCCCTCTTTTAGCCACCCCTCACACTTGGCCTCAAAATTGGATATATTTTTCCATGAAAATACATGGGATGGAGTGTATTACATTTTTAAAGACCTTTCATGGCCTTATAATCATCGGGCACATCTTAAAAAGGCTCACACTTAAAGTTTTCACCCTTCTCATCATCATGCTCACTATGCCAGTTTTGACTGGCTGATATGAGAGATCTGGTAGGGATACTTAAGAATTTTTTAAAGGAATTATATGACCATAGTGAGTTATTTTAAGTCTCTAACTTCCTCCCAAACTTTATTTCATCTCTTGAATGTTCTTATAACCTACATAATACACAAAACAGTCAAAAGTACCCTATTTCACACTTTGTTCATACAATTTCATACATTCCAAAAGTATGGGGGTATAATTAGAGATTATTATATATCCTAAAATCCATTTCATGGTCAAACTAGTCCATTTGGATGCATCTCCAACCTCACTTTATCAAACTAATCATTAACAAGGGTTTTGGAGGGTTTAGGCTTGTTTTACCCTCTTAGGATTTGTTCATAAAAAATGATGTTGAAACTACCAAAAAATTACACAAACATGATTTCAATGACCCCTACTAACCTATCCAAACTCCTTTAGTCTCCATGAAAGGCTACAAAGGAGATGTAAGCTTCCAAAGTTGCTCTATTGAACTCTTCCTTTGCTTTGCACAAGACTAATGTTGTCTTTGATCCAAAAGAGGTATTCCTTGTGATTATAATGAATTCAAAGAGATTTTACATGTCTATAAAATACATTAAAAACATGTCCCAATTCATTTTAATGCTTTCTTAAGGCTGGAATTGAAAATGACCTCTTTGGCTTCCAGGCCTCACCATGCTTAATAGGTCTATTTGCAAACCTAGCCACCTAGAACATCCCACTGGGTTTCATCCTCCTCAAAAATGTTCCTCATGTTTTATTATATGTTTTTCAACTTACCAAGTCAACCTACAACCTTCCAAGTACTTCTCATCTCTTTTTTTTTAAACTACAGGGTTCTTTTGCAAATGGAAATACCCTCTATCTAAGACAAAATAGAGGGTAATTCCCTTGTTTATCTAGACAAAGTAAGTATTGTATATTCTTATCCAAGTGGCTAGTATTTTATATTAAAATTTTTACTCCTTTATCATGTCTCTAGACCCCCTAACCTTTTCAAGATCCCAAATATACTTGTGTGAAGTGGATTGTGTATGCAAGATTTTCATAAGGGTTGTGTAATACTTGTCTAGAGACCTTTATAGATGCTTGAATTAAATTTAAATTTCCTCATAAACATTTCCAAATGGAATATAATTTTTATCTCATGGTGGAAGTGAAAATGACTCTCCATTTAGCTTTATCCAGGTCAAAGCCTAGTAGGTTTACTTGCATGTTTGAAATCCTAAGGCACCTTATTGATTTTATTTCCTCTGAGCATGGTTGATATTTTTTTTTATGACTCATTAAATCTCACAATATCCACTTATTTATCTATCATCACCTAACTTATCCATTTACTTTCTCCTTTCTTCATACTCTTAAGATAGGCTTGTTGTTCTTCAAGAGTGCTCTACCTCTAAGATAGAATAGATGGGTATTACCCTCTATATTAGGGAAAAAAGAGTGTTTATATAGATACCTTAGGTCCCAAGGACTCCTTTTACTAAAAATTAAGGTCTTAATCCTTTAATTGGTCCTCAAACACTTAAAACTCTCTAAAATAGCCCCTTAAATCAGACTGTGTTAGCATTTTTAACTGTATTTGCTTCAAAATAATGTCCCTATAGGTGTCTTGCATATTTGGATCTTGATAAAAAATTTAAAAACCCATTTATATTCCCTTATAATTTTCATACATTGGTTTGGGCCTATGTATTCATGTTTAGATAATGCCAACACTAAGAATCATCATTATTTATGCTCATTGCTTTTCTCAGTCAACACAATCAATTGTGTTGGGAAAGATGAAACCCTATAAGTGGATATTATTCTATTGAAAGGTTACACATAATTATTCAATATCATGAAACATTTTAAAACATATCTCATCTTCCAACCTTGGTGGTTCCATCTCAAACTTGCATCTTGGACTATGTGATCTTATAGTCAGCTATAGTTGTGTATTTGTGATAAAAAAAGAACATATAGGTGATAATGAGACTCAAATAATTTCATATCAACTTATATTTATGATCTTTTAGGTCAAAAATGGTCCTCTCAACTATCTAGAACTATACAAATCATGAAAACATGATATAGTCTTGCAACCTTGGGTTAGGCTTTGTTGGAGGTAGTGTGACTGTAGGTATTGGCCAGTCTTAGAGGCCATTTCAACTTTAAATTTACTAATAATATGACACTTAATGCCTTATGTAACCTTGATAAGAATCATATACCCCTTAAAACCTCTTAATAATTCCATTATATTTCATACTCTGCAATGTGAACACTTTCTCAAGTCTGAGCACTAAGTTGGTTGTAGGTGACTATGCTTAAGCCATTTGTATGGCTTGTCTCATCCTTGGTGGATGAAAAATATTCTTCTAGTATCTCCTTGATGCTTTTTCATGCCAATTATATTTTCCATATTTCAAAAATAAATTTTAACATAGTTTTAAGCATCAAATCCACTCATTAGGCATAGAATTGTTATTAACTCATCTTGTTGTAGATAACACTATGGAAATTTAGTGTTCAAAGAGAAACTTGAGGCCTTTTTAAAACCACTCTCCTTAACTCAAACACCTATATTATTTTTAAATTTGATATACCTATGTGGGATCTTGAAGACAAGTGTACTTGTAAGTCTTGAAACTCAATGCAATTATGTATAAGGACACCCAGAAAAGGTTCTAAACCTCTGTTTTGACAGTTTTCAAAAAATGTCCCAAAGTGCTAAAAAATTTCTCCAAGACAAATTTTACTTATATATTTTCCAAAACCTACTTAAAAATTATTAAAAATGATAACCAATCATGTTTAAACTCTTAAAATGTCATACAATGCTCAAACACACATTTAATGTTCCTCCAGGAAATGGTAGGTCATACAACTGTTGTAGGAGGTCATTTTCTAACTTACATTGCTCTCTTGGATATTGAAGTATATTTTAAAGTTTTATATATAATTTAATATGAATAAAATACATTTATATCAAGCTTTCATCACTTCATTTCATTTTATAACCACAACATGAAAGAAATCTCTAGTAATTGGAAAAAATGACTACAACTCCACTCTTTCACTTCTCCTTGAAAACTGAGTTGTTTGGATCATAAAATTAACTCAAAATGTGAAAAAAATCATTTATAACATGATATAATGGATTAAAATTAATCTATAACCAATCTCATCAATTGGGTTCTATGGAAATGACCAAACCAAAGTAAAACCTGTAGGGTGCATAGATTGGCAAACAGAAAAACATAGTCAACTTCATGAGGATGGTTCATAAATCACATGCCACCATTATTAAAAATATAGGTATGTAAATTAATCTATATAATTTTAATTTCACCTACCAAAGGCATTTTAACTAGAATTTTTCTAACTATATTTACCAAGTATAAACCTGAAGACTGGTTTTATGTGCCTAAAAGGTTGAAAAAAGAGGAGAATAGTTTTAGCCTAGTTTTAAAACTTCAAAATTACTTCAAGTATGTAAATGTATCTAAATAATATTAATATTCATCTCATGACCTTACCCCATGTTTCACACTTTCCCATGAGTTGTACAAGTGCAAAACTCTTCTCTTTTCCTAAGAAATCTGCTCTTTCTTCTTAAGAACTTATCACTTTTAGTTATGAACAATTTATTAAGTCATAATAGGACACATGTAATATTAAATCACCTTTTTATACCTTCACACTTCAATAGGATGCCATATAACTCATTTAATGCCCTATTTTGACCTCTAAAATGATTTAAAATGATATAAGGACTAAAATACTAATGACCAAGGCTAATACGACATTAAATAACGTCAAATGACCTATGATATTCCTTTTGACCAAATATTAGACCCCTAAAACATCTAAAAATCAAATTTTTACCTATAGATGTCCCAATTTAACCTATAGGGTCAAATTTGTCAAGAAATTGGTGACTCATAAGGGTAGTATGCCTGTTATGCTAACTAGACCAAAAGCCTTATCAGTCCATTAGGATTAGGTAGTAATTTTAGGTCTAAAATACAACAAGAAGAATTTGATAATTGAGCACAAGTTTTGATCAAGACAATACCACTTGACTACCCCAACCACACAAATCAAAGGACACACAAAATAAAGCAGACTAACTAACAATACACACACACACACACACATGTGCTCAAATAATTTAGGAAGAAAATGAAGAAAACAACTATATACAACTAAAAATTAATCATACCTCCCTTTCCAAGATCAAAAGGAAAGTTTCTTGCATCATCTTCTTCATGAAATGAATCATAGTGTCAAGCATGTTGCTCTTTGGATTGGATACTTGATAGATCAGACCTACTTCTTGGCACTTCATTTTTTATGCTCTCAAGTAGACCATCTTCAAATAGGTATCCAATTTAAAAGTATTCCTCTTGAACTTGTACACATACCTCATATTTCTACCCACTCTTCATCTCATGATCAACTTGCACCTTCTTTGTAAGAAAGGTTTTAAGAGGAATAATTTATTATTCCTTGGAATATTGAGCCCAATAAAAGATTTTTTTTACCTCCAAACGCTGATGTGAACCTTGATCTTGCTCATCTATGACATTTTGAAAAATGTCATCTTGCTTACCATCACTTGTAATCAACTCTAAGGCATTTGTAGACCCTTTGAGACAATCAAACTCATTGCAAATGTTTTCAAACTACTACCACAAGTCCTCATCTTCTATTTTATCAAAATCATGAAGGGTAAAAACAAGATAAACTCCATCATCTTCTTTAGAATCCAAAATGACTTCATCTAAGATTTCTTCTTTGACATAAGGCATTCTTCATTATCAACCAAACAAGAAGACTCAACACAAGGACTCACCTTTTCTTCAACACTTATGACCTATTAAGGTCTCTCAAATTGTATCTCAACTATCATAATCTGATCTTGTCTCAAGGGTTACAACATCTTCAATCTCCATCTCCTTCTTAGTGATGCCAAGACTAGGCATCTTATAATCATGTGACTTAGCCCAATGAGGCTGCCAAGGAGTTATATTTTGTTCAATCAAGAATTCTAAATTTTCCTCAACAAAATGATCCTATTTAGGTTCTCATTCCAGAGTTCCATTAAGGCAAAGGGTGATGGGGTGAGGAAAAGATGAACTAGTTAGTGGATGTGGAACATAGAACTCAAAATCAAGTTGAGAATGAAATGGAAGAGATTCTATTAGGTATTCTTGAGGAAGGGGAGGTAGAACTTGGGTTAAAATAGCTTGGTTTTATTCGTTCAATTTGATAATGACTTCATTAACATCTGATTTAGCTTGAGGACTCTCTTGAAGAAGGGTATATGGGATGTGTTTAGGCATATAAGATCTTCTTTTGGCTCTAAACCTTCCATCACACCTTGACTTAGCAATTTCATCCTTAACTCTAGCTCTTAAATTTGCTTGGCTAGGTTCTATTGAAAAAAAAATCTTGAATTTCATAGGAATATTTATGAGGATGAGGATCACAAGAGGGCTGACGTGGAACACAAGAGGTCTCTTGAGGAAGGGTGGGAGGGACTTGCATAGGATCAAGTTTTTCTTCAACTTTACACTCCTTATCTAGGATTTTAACTTCTTTCTTTCCCCATGATTCCACTACCTTATTCCAAATTTATATTTTAGGATTATGAGTCTCTTATTAAGTTAGTGATGCAACTTGAGGAGTGGATGAAGTATTCAAGAAACTTGGAATCTCCTTAGCTTGGATTCTCCACCTTGTCTCCAACTTGGAATGTCATATCTAGAGGTATTTTATTGAGATGGGGATGCAATGGGAGAGAAAAATAAATCTTAGGTTCCAATTCCTTTGATATTAATATGGATTGATTCATCTACATATTAGCCAAATCAATCTACCTATCAATATTTGCTTCAAAAATAAGGTTTCTCTTTTCAACTTTCTCTTCTAACTGAATGGGAAAAGGATGACTTTGGTAAGCTTGATTGGGTTCATGAGTAGGAATCATGTAGGACTGATAGAAATATTTGGGAGGTGGGTATGAGGGATAATAGACTTGGAAAGGTTGATCCTCATGAATTCTTAGCCTATCTTATAAATATGCAATTAGGTCACTCGCATCTAGCATCTCACTTGTGAGCCTTTGCCAATTGGCTCTCTCAATAGGTGCCCACTCTCTTTTAAATAGATCTAAATAATATCTCACCTTATGAATGAAATGAATAATAATATATAGACCATATCCCCTTTGTGTGTTAATATCTGACTTTTACTTATCATAGCTCAAGAGATTTTGCTTGAAAGTGGAAATGGATTGACTTGAGAAGTGATTAGGTTGACTAGGAGGAGCAAGATATTGAGAATTTTGGCTATAGGAATGATACACTTCATGAATGGGATGATAATGATCATGTTGGAGTTGATAGGAATCATGACAAGGATGGTAAGTTTTATACAAAGGCTGATAGGAAATACCATAAGCTTGATAAGCCTCACCAACTTGAGTAAAACAATACTCAACACCAAAATCAGCCATGGAAATTCATTAGGAAGCAAGAACACAAGGAATGATTATAAAAAGTATTAAAAAATAATACATGGATTGTTTGACCAGTTGATGTAACTTTGGAGTCACCATTGATGCTTAGATAGATGCCTCCAAAGACTGATGTGTTGAGAGACGACACCAAAAATCTTTCAACCTCTTAGACTAAGAGTCCCATCAGGTATGCCAAAAATGATTGTCACTTGGATTTTCACCCTTTAAGGATATTTCTCATCTCTCTTCATCCAAGTTACACAATTGAAACACCTCTAGGCTTATGGGCAGCATAAGGATGAGGTGAATCTCTAGATAGGGCTAGCTCCCTTGATGTACCACTTTGGATCATTACTACACCTAAAATTTATGAGGGAAAATGGAGAGAGAAAACTAAAATCAAGTTATCCTAATAGAGGTGATACACCAAAATATTTGATGACTACCAACTTACTGCATGTTACACATAAGAAAAAGGGACTAACCAAACATACACTTCTTTAATCTACATCTTCTCACATTAATATTACATTATGAGGTTATGGATGAATATTTAGGCTAGGATAACTAGACAAGAGGCCTTGAATAACACTAGTTAATATAATAACTCACTCAATCTTGACACTTCCTAAAACACTTCACATGCCCTACAAGAAGAAGATTTATGACCGCAAATAGGTGAGAGAATGAAACAACAATGCTAAGGAAATAATAAGTCAACACTAAGAAAAAACAATCATACAAGTAAACACACTATGAATAATTATGTAAGAGGTAAAAATTAGTATTCTTATTGATAAATTGGTATGCAAATGAGCAGGGATTAGTCATGCTTAGGTGGAGCATGAGTTACAAAGGCCAAAATGGCTAGTTCTTATAGAACTTGAGAGAGAGTGGAGAAGAGAAAATCCCAAAGTACATAAAGACACTTGTAAATATAATAAAATGAGTTAATTTTGAATGGAAAGAGAGTGTGAAATAAACCATGTAAGGTTAGGAAGTACAAGTGTCCATCCAAGTCATGAAACTCCTTATGTTGGCTCAGAAAATTGCCTTCATCATCCACACCTATTTGAATATCCCAAAACTAACTAGGGATAGGTATGATGATTAGAATGATATTTAATTATTTTATACATGACTCTCCATGCATTGGTTGTAGTTCCAGTCATATAGAATCATCTAGAAATTAGCTATCACTGCTTGTACTCATAAAAAAACTCCTTTTTTATCCACCCCTCACACTTGGCCTCAAAATTGGCTATAGTTTTCCATGAAAATCCATGAGATGGAGTGTATGACATTTTTAAATACCCTTCATGGCCTTATAATCATTATACACATCTTAAAAAGTTTCACACTTGAAGTTTTCACCCTTCTCACCATCATGCTCCTTATGCCAGTTTCGACTCCCTATGCTAGTTTCGACTGGATAAGATGAGAGATCTAGTAGGGACACTTAATAATTTTTTCAAGGAATTATATTACCATAGTTGGTTATTTAATGTCTCTAAATTCATTCAAAACTTGATTTCATCTCTTGAATTTTCTTATAACCTACACAATGCATAAAATAATCAAAAGTACCTTGTTTTACACTCTATTTTTATAGTTCCATATAATGAAAAGTATGGGGTGGAAACTATGAGAGTCTTCTACAACCTCCATTCAATTTCAAAGTCAAAATTTTCCATTTTGATGCATCTCTAACCTCATTTTCTCAAACTGGTCATTAACAAGGGTTTTGGAGGGTTTAAGCTTGTTTTACCCTCTTAGGCTTTGTTCATAAAAACTAACATTGGAACTATCAAAAAATTCCACAACCATGAAATCAAATACCCCTAATAACCTCTCAAAACTCTTTTGTCCTCCATGAAAAGCTATAAAGGAGATAATATTCCAAAGTTTCTCTATCAAACTCTTCCTTTGCTTTGCACAGGCCTAATGCTGCCTTTGACCCAAAAGATGACTTCCTTGTGATTATTATACATTTAAAGAGATTTTACATGTCTATAAAGACCATAAAAACATGTTTCAATCCATTTTAATGCTTTTCTAATGTTATAATTGAAAATTAACTCCTCTTTGGTTGCTAGACCTCACCATGCTTAATAGGCCTATTTGTAAACCTAGCCACCTAGAACATCCCATTGGGTTTCATCCTCCTCAAAAATTTTCCTCATATTTTATTATATGTTTTTCAACTTACCAAGTCACCCTAAAACTTTCCAAGTACTTCTTCTCATCTCTTTCTTCAAAACTATAAGGTTCTTCTGTGAAGGGAAGTACCCTATGTCTGAGACAAAATAGAGAGTACTTCCCTTGTTTTTATAGACCAAGTAGGTATTTTATAGGATTATCCATGTTTTTAGGCTTCTCTATGAAAATTTTTACTCCTTTATCAAGTCTTTATACCCCCTAACCTCTTCAAGATCCCTAACAGACTTATGGGAAGTGGACTGTGTATGCAGGATTTTCGTAAGGACTCTGTAATACTTGTCTATATCCCTTTATAGATAATTGAATTCACTTTAAATGTCATAAAAAAACATTTCAAAATGTACTATTATGATTTTCTCATGGTGTAAGTTAAAATGACTCTCCATTTGGATTTAGCCAAGTCAAAGCCTAGTAGATCTGCCTACATGTTTGAAAGCCTAAGGCACCTTATTGATTTTATTTCCTCTAAGTATGGTTAATCTTGTTTTTTTATGCCTAATTAACTCTCATAATCTTCCCTTAGTGATATAACATCCCTTAACTCATCCACTTACTTTCTCTTTTCCTCATACTCTTCAGATAGGCTTGTTATTCTTCAATAGTGTTCTACCTCTAAGATAAAATAGAGGGCTATTGCCCTCTTAGGATAAAAGAGTATTTATACAGATACCTTAGGTCCCAAGGAATATCTTTACTGAAAAGTAAGGTCTGACTCCTTTAATTGGTCCTCAAACACCTCAAACTCTCTAAAATAGCCCCTAAAATAGGATTGTGTTAGCATTTCTAAATGTATTTGCTTCAAAGAAATGTCCTTGTAGGTGCCTTTAATAGTTGGAGCTTCAAACAATGTTTAAAAACCCATTTAGAATACCTTATAATTTTCATACATTGGTTTGGACCTATGTATTCATGTTTAGGCAATGCCAACACTAAGAATCATCACTCTTTATGATCACTACCTTTCTCAGTCAACACAACCAACTATGTTGGGAAAGATGAAACCGTGTAGGTGGAGATTATTCTCTTGAAAGGTTAAACATAATTATTCAATCTCATGAGACATTTGAAAACATCTCTCATCTTCCAACCTTGGTGAATCCATCTCAAACCTGCATCTTGGACTGTGTGCTCTTACAGTCAGTTATAGGTGTGTATTTATGATGAAAAAGGGAACCTCTAGGTGCTAATGAGACTCAAATCATTGAATATAAACTCCTCTTGATGATCTTTTAGGTCAAAAAGTGTCCTCTAAACTATTTATAACTATACAAATCATGAAAACATGATCTAGTCTTGCAACCTTGGGTTAGGCTTTGAAGGAGGTAGTGTGACTATAGGTATTGGCTAGCCTTGAAGGCCATTTCAACTTGAAATTTACTAATAATCTAACACTTATGTCCTGTGTAACCTTGATAAGCATCATATACCCCTTAAAACCTCTTAAGAATTCCATTATATTTCATACTCTATAATGTAAACACTTTCTCAAGTTTGAGCACTAAGTTGGTTGTAGGTAACTGTGCTTAAGCCATTTATATGGCCTGTCTCATCCTTGGTGGATGCAAAATAATCTTATAATACCTCCTTTATGCTTTTCCATGGAAATTATATATTCCTTAGTGAAACAATACATTCTAACCTAGTTTTAAGCATCAAATCCACTCATTAGGCCTAAAATTGTTATTAACTCATCTTGTTGTAGATAACACTATGGAAATTTAGTGTTTAAAGAGCAAATTGAGGCCTTTTGAAAACCACTCTCCTTTACTCAAACACATCTCTTATTTTTCAATTTTATATAATTATGTGGGAGCTTGAATACAAGTGTACTTGGAATTCTTGAAACTCAATGCAATTATGTATGAGGACACCCAAAAAAGGGCTTGGACCTCTATTTTGACAGTTTTGGGAAATTGTCCCAAAGTGATACAAATTTTCTCCAAGACCATTTTTTCTACTTCAAAATTCTTAAAAATGATGACCAATCATGTTAAAACTCTATAAACATCAAAGAATTCTCAAATACACATTTC
The DNA here is from genome assembly GCA_037957365.1 of Torreya grandis. NCBI lineage: Eukaryota > Viridiplantae > Streptophyta > Pinopsida > Cupressales > Taxaceae > Torreya > Torreya grandis. Next base: position 3,818,131 of record JARHVA010000479.1, read on the forward strand.
ATGTTCCTCCAAGAAATGGTAGGTTGTATAACTATTTTAGGTGGTTATTTGTTAACTTGCATTGCTCTCTTAGATATTAAAGTGGATTTTGAAGTTAGATATGGAATTTAATATGAATAAAATACATTTATGAGCAATTATACATCACTTCACTTCATTTTGGAACCATAACACAAGAAATCTCCAACAATTGGAAAAAATGACTACAGCTCCACTCTTTCACTTCTCCTTACAATTTAAGTTGGTTATCTCATTAAATCAACTCCAAATGTGAAAAAAATAATGGATAACATGATATAATGGATTAAAAATCATTTTAAACTAATCTTAGCAACTAGATTGTCCAGAAATGACCAAACCAAAGCAAAACTTATAGGGCGCATAGATTAGAAAGTAGAAGAACATAGTCAACCTTATGAGGATGGTTCATAAATCATAGGATACCATTATTATCAATATTATTATTTATATTAATCTATATTATTTTAATTTCACCTACCAAAGGTGTTTGACCTGGAAGGTCTCCAACTATCTATACCAAGTATAAACCTGAAGACTAGTTATGTGTGCCTAAAAGGGTGAAAAAGGAGTAAAACAATTTTAGGATAATTTTAAAACTTATAGAGTAATTAAATCATATAGATTTATCTAATTAATATTCATCTCATGACCTTACCCCATGTGTCAAACTTCCCCATAGGTCGTACAAGTGCCAAACTCTTCTATTTTACCAAGAAAACTACTCTTTCTTCTGAAAAACCTATCACTTTCAACTATGAACAATTGATTAAGGCATAATAAAACACATGTCACATTACATCACTTTTTTAAAACCTTCACACTTCCCTAATAGGTTGTACAACTCATTTAATACCCTATTTTGACCCCTAAAATGAGTCAAAATGATATAAGGACTAAAAGACTAATGACCAAGGCTAATATGACATTAAATAACATCAAATGACATATGATATACCTTATGAAAAAATATTAGACCCTAAAACATATAAAAGTTAAGTTTTTACCTATAGGGGTCCTAATTTGACCTATAGGGTCAAATTTGGTCAACAGTCACCATGACAACTATCTATGAATAATTAAGATAAGAAAGTAAACAATTAAGAAGATACAAGGGAAGAGTTTTGAGAAAAAATATAAAGGAAAAGAAAGCAATGATAAGGGGGAAATAGCAATGATAAGGAAAATATAATCATATGTAGAATGTAAAATAAATAACATAAGCTAACTATAGTACAACAAGAAGGATAAATATGATATAAGATTAAAAAAATTAACACAATGTCAAATGATATAATCGAATAGATAAAAAAAATATGAGTAGATCACATGTCCACTCCAAATATAAATGTGAAATCACCATGCATGTGCTCATAAATACTAGTAAATCTATCCATACACATTATCTAATACATCAGATAAGTCTCTATGAAGCTGAATGCATACTCTAGCTAAGGTCTCATCAATCTTTAGTGAATACTGGGCAAATACTACTTTTTTGATCTCCTTAACTAAAAAAGTAAGAATGCTCAAAGGATCATGTTGGGGAGAAAAATTAGGAAAAGGTTGGTTAGGAGAATGTGTGGGAGTATAATCTATAGGTTAAGAAAGAATCACAAGTGGAGAAGGATCCATAGGTGAGGTAAGGTCTACAAGTGAAGGAATCACAAGTGGAGGCACAGAAGGGACCATAGGAGGTGACAAAACCACTAGAGGTGGAGTCATGGGAGAAGAAAGAGGAACCTTCTTTCAAGAATGACCTATGGGAGGAATGGTATAAGGTCCAGGAATGGCTACAAGGTGATCTTTAAGATGTTATTGAATAATGTGGCAACATCAGTGTGATTTGTGCCATATAGGTGTCATAGACAATATACCTCACCATACTTATGTAAACATTCAAGTACCTTTGGGGGAGGTATGGCTTTGTCTAATGATGGTGAAGAAGGATGTAAGGTATCAAGGTATTATTGTAACTTATGAAAATGAGTGGAAGAGTGATTATCTATCCTATGGAAACAACAAATACACTAGTGAGTGGTTTTAGGAGCACTCATAGAAGAAGGTGAAATAGGAATCGAAGAATGGTAATGAGCAATCTTGGCATCACAAGCCTGAACAAGGCTACCTAAAAGAGGATCATCTAAAGAATAGCCATCATCATAGTCTGGAGTATGAAGATCGATGACAAAAGTTGGGATGACCTTGTAATAAGAGGAAGCTTGGTGAATAGATTGCCTTGTCTTGGTTAAGACTATAGGAATTTCATCACAAAGAGACTTATGAGAGTAAGGCTGCAAGGAAGTAGGAAGCTACAAGATGAGATGAGGTGAGAGATCAAAAAAATTATCTTTAAGTCAATTTTTTCAGGCTCATCATCATCAGAGTCTAAAAAGTTAGGATGCATGTTACCAATGAGCTCAAGATGCCCATTGTAACCTCTGGTTGAGTTGACCTAAAAGTTTAGATGTTGTGATTCATGAAATGGAACACTAGGCAAAGGCTCAAGAGTAGTAATCTTGAAGACACCATGATCTTAGAATTATTTAAAGTTATAAGGGTTAGTGTCTCCTTGAATCTTGCAAATGGCTCTATTGTGAGGAAATTTTACACATTGGCAAGTGAAAGATGTGACAGCTCGCATATAATGAGTCTACAGCCTATCAAGAAGGATGTTATATGAAAGGGGAAAGTTGAAGATCATCACCTTCACATGAATGGTGATAGGTGGGATGGTAATTGTAAGCCACACACAGCGTAAGGGACACATTTTCCTTCTATCGTATCCTTGGCATGTGCTACATGTAGACTTGAGATTACACTCAGAATATCCAAAAGTCTTAATGAAATCAAGGGAAGTGACACAAGTTTTATAACCCTCATTAATCAAGGCTTGATTAACTTAGATATCATTGATTTGGATGCTAATAAATAATAGAGGATCATCTACACGAACCAGAATCTCATCTAAAATCATAGATGTGATAGGAAAATTTTAAAGAAAGATAAGTATCTATAGTTTCATCAACATTAATATACATCTCTTCACATTATTGTAAGATATTATCCTTAGATATAGATAAAGTGGCCTCCCATCTTGCTAGAGGAGGTCAAGGGATATTCATCTCAAATAAGAGTTGCATGAGGTAGTTTCTATGATGTGGAGATGTCCTCATGAGTTCAAGAAAAGGTATTTGAGTTGGAATATTAGTAAGTTTTGTAATGGGATCCCATTCATCATGACCCATAAGGATGTTGTTAGATATAGGTGCATAATGAATAAGAATATCTTTAGAAGGTGGATCTGAAGAGCATTGAAATTTATGTTGATAAGAATGAGAAGGCTGAGAAGAAGGTTTTAAATCATTTAGTAATGAATAAATAGTTGGTTTAGATTAATTTTGAAGCTTGGAAGAAGAAGTGTTAGTATAAATTAGATTGTTATTAGTATTAGAAGATGGGAGAGAAGTAGAAATATTATGAGATGTGTCATTTAAGGGAAAATCATAAATTGGATCATCAAAATAAGTAAGATCTTCTTGCCCCAACTCATTTAAATGAGTTGGAGAAAAATCATGGATAACATTATATGTCTTATGGGAAGGAGTGTAGATAGGTTGTGAATCAATGAAATTCACCACTCTTCACATATCAGTCATGTTAACCACATTTTATTTGGAATTTGGCTCAATAAGACTATATACACTATTATTGGAAGAAGTGGACTTATCTTAACCTTCTTGGATTGCTTGATGAATTGTCAAGGGGTCTTTATAGATAGCCAGATAAGCATTTGTTTTATTTAAAGCTTGAGTTTTATCATGTGATTTATAATCTTTGAAAACAATCGCATGGGCTTGTTGACACTTATGAATAATGGAATCATATCAAAATTTAGGCAAAGAAGAAAGTCCATAGCTAAATTGTGGAGTTGTCTACAAGTCTCATGAGAGTAACCCCAACTAACATGAAACCATCAAAACTTATTAGGATCATACCATGATTTCATAGGTTGAGTAGGGTCAAGCTCTCATGGAAGAGGCCTAGGTAAACATTTAATCAATTCAACTGAGGATAAAGTCTTATGGACATTAATGTTATTTGGTGGTAAATGAGGATTAGTGTATTGTTAAGAAGGAGTTGGTTCTGAAGAAGGGGTGGGAATGATAGATTGAACATTGTGAATGGTGTCAAATCAATTGGTAACACAATCATTGGTAATATTGTGGTTGTTTTCTTACTAATAAATGAGGGCCTGTAGAAGGTTTGTGGGTCTCAAATTGACACATGAGGAAATATCATCTTTTGGATTGATCGATAGCTTCCTCCAAGGTACATGGAGAAAGGATAAAAACTTGATATTATAATTTAGGAAATAAGGAATTTATATAGAGATGAAAGAGATTATCATCCACCATGTTATGTTCACATTTATTTGACAAAGGCTTGGGCATTTTCATTTTGATTGTAATTGATGAAATGGGCCAAAGTGTTCTCTATAAGATAACTAGTTTGAAATTCATGCACTAAAGCATTTACTAAGTCCTCTAAACTAGTGATAGAGTGTGTTACAAGTTGATTATACTAATCCAAGGCATCACCCATGAGGGTTTTGGCTAATATTTTCGTAGCAGTAAAGGTATTTAACTTGACCCAATCCTTGTAAATATTTCCAAATGTCTTAAGATGAAGTGTAGGATTGGTTTATCCATTGTAAGAAATTGTAGGCGTTCTACCTCAAATATCAATGTTAGTAATTTGGGTGTTAAGATGTTGATTTTTTAAATGCTTGATGACTTTGTTGACTAATAGAGATTGAAGAATGATATTACCTTGAGAATATTGAAGAGGATGAGGAGGAACACTTTGGTTATGTATACTCCAAGTCATTGGTTGAGGATTGGATTGAAGATTAAGAAGGTGGTTTTGCATTCTCATCATTTGATTCATATTATGAGCTTGGAATGTGTTCATTTGATTGAGATTTTGAAATAATAGTTGATGAGTTTGATTAGTGTTATTATAATAAGTAGTATTGGTGTTTGTGTTGGTGTTAGTGGCTTGGGTACTACTATTAGCATTGATATGAGCTTGAAAAGAGCTATGAGAATCTGAGGCACTAGTGGTAAAATTTTCTTGTGAAGCAAAAGATGGAATAGTAAATGGTTGAGAGGAAGAAGCACTAAAAGCATGATTGCCTTGGGTAGCAAACAATAAACTAGTGGATGGATTAAGGATAGTGGATCTTATGATAAGCCCACTAGATATAGAACCTACCATGTTAGTTGAGATACTAGGCATGGATGTAGAATAAGATAAAGAAGAAGATGTCATGGCATAATAAGGAGTGAAGATTAAAGGAAGAGGTTGAGAAGAAAATAAATCATTACCCCCAAATCTAGTTGAGAAAGTGGGAGTAGGAGAATGAGGTTCTTCAACTTGACGGCTAATCATGAGGTTATAGATGGTGGAAGGATCCTTCCCTCTATGTTGATGGAATTTCGTGATAAATAAAATTATTTCAAGATTATACTCTAACTCAAGATGATTCTCTAAGAGAATATGAGTGTTTTTCTATAAAGGGGTGTGAGGAAGGGTCCCATAGTTCATCATGTAGGTTATAATATGAACATTACTAGCATTCTCGAAAGGAACCCTACTTTGTCTATGGGAGACCCAATTAGGATAGGTGAATTCCATCATGTATGTTGTTTGAACTTTAGTGTTGTCACCAAATAAATAGTCCATGATGAAAGTAAAAGAGACAAGATGAGAAAGTAAAGAATCAAAAAATGACTGAAATAGTACTAGGTCAACCTAGTCAACCTATTGTAAAACAAGGACTATAAAATTATACAAGGTCCACAATGTCGACCCAATTTAATGAATAATGACTGGTAGAAAGAGATAAATATGTTTTAAATAATATTAGGTCAACCAAGTTGACTTAGCATAGTGTATAGGGGCAGAAAAAGATATAGGTTCAATAGGGTCGACCAAGTACAACAGATAGCAAAGAAAAGAAAGTTGATAACAAGATATGAATTAAAGTAAGATAATTAAAAGTAATTTAATAAAGTAGTAAGTATTGAAAGGGAAATAAACATTAAATTTAATTGATGCTGGCTGATGCACATAAAAAAAATCATGTACTAACACTAGTTAATGAAATCTTTTGCACATATAATTGATCAAAGAGAAAATAAATAACTTGAAAGTGAATCTAGCTACTAGGTCAACCTAGAATTTTGATTAGGTTATTAAGAATGATTTTAAATGTGAAGGGAGATTTTCTAAAATCAAGGTACTAGATAGCAATCTATGGATATTTTCTGGTAATTTAAGGATGAAAGAGATTATAGTGGTAATGATATATACTCGGTATTGGGGCCTACCCCCTCACTTCACACATCACAACAATAAGTGTGTTGGGTGCTTAGCCAAAATATACCATTGACCATGCTTTATACATGACCAGAGCATCAAGACAACTTCCCCCTTGGTGATGAAATACAAGTAGGTAGACCTGGGTAGTCAAATGTTTAAATGTTTTTTTTATGTTTATGTGGTTTGGCCATGTGTGCAAAATAATATAAATATTGAAACTAAACAATTGATTAAAAATCCCCTAATTAGACTATATGAACTATTCTAATCATGTAAACAACGTAAAATAAAGATGTGAATAACATATATGGTTCATTCCAATTTTGAAACAAGGTATAGTTGAGAAACTATATGGACAAACATACAAAACAAGATCAACAGGGTCGAACTTATACTATGGAAGAAAAGTATAAAAGTGAACTAGGTCTATCAAGTCAACCTAGTTATCTCAGAAGAATTAGAACATAGAACTAGGTCCATAGGATTGACCTAGTTGACTGTGTAGAGGTAGTTTTGAAGATTGTAAACTATTAAAGGAAAGTATGGAAAAAGAAAGATACAAAGGAATAGAAACTAACCTAAATGGTTTAGATATGAAAAGGAAAAGATTGTTGATTTGAGACCTTGAATAAAATTGGAAAAAAACTACAAACTAGGTCAAGCTAGTTGAATAAGCTATATAGGAACCTATTGAAAAAGTTTGAAAAATGCACTAGGTCAACCTGGTTGACCTAGTAGGTTAAACAAGAAGTCTGTAAACCTAAAAAACTAAATTGGGTTGAGTTGGTTGATCTATTTACCTATTCTTACAAACATGTGCATAGAGATAAATAAACTAGGTTGATAGGGTTGATCCAACACAATAAATATATGATAAAAATAATGATGAATAGAAATGAAATAATTGAAAGAATTCTTATAGGGGTTTGATTCACATTAGGCTCATCAGAATGTATGCAATTGGAAATGCACCATGTCCATAAATCAATCTCGGATCATATAGGATAGAGCACACCTACACTTATAATTGAGGAGCATATAATTGTTAAGCAGGAGCATGACCAATGTGAGGATCTGCTAACCCTGATTAGGGGATCACTTATCACAACACACCATGTGAGATAGGGTTTCAAATCCTATAGTCTAACACAATTACATAACAACCCTAAAAGAGTCCTATGATTTAATATTTCACTAATCTAATAACAAGAAAAGTAAATATAATCTAGTGCACACCAAAGCTTGTAGCACAAATGGGAGGTTAGAAATAAAAATAAATAAATAACTAAACTAAACATGTATAGAAGACATATAATCATATCAATGTATACAAAATCCTAATACATGGAAGAGAAGAATACAAATTCACTATTTGTCTACTCTTACAAAGGAGGAATAAAGTTAGGAATACTTACCTTTGAAGATGAACCCACCAAGCCTCAATCTCCCCCTTGGCCAAGGTTATTTGCAAGATATTTTCATGGTATCTAAGGATAATTAAGATAAATCATCTCTAGGATACACAACCTATCAAAGAATCCAAAATACTTATCCACAAGATGAGATCAGAACTCCAAATAAAGTATTGAACCCTAAAGCTTTATTCCCCAAGTAGAATGGTCGATAGGCAGATGTTTATTCACACTTATTTGATTAATTATTCACTCTTACAAATTATAGTAAATTACCTTGTATATATAGTAGTAATTTACCTAAAAACATTCAAGAATGTCAGTTGTGCTAGGTCAAAAGGGTGTCAATACAATAAATGAAAGATAAAACATGGCAAATGATAGGAATGGATAGAACTAATAAGAATAATCTTGGGTTCAATGGTTTTAAGAGGCTAGTGTGTGGATGGAATGTGGTAAAAGGAATGACAATATTACAAAGAATCGATGGTCTTCCCACCCATTTCTCAGTGCACCCCTTAAGGCATGCACTCAGAGAGATTAAGACTCGACAAGTTCTTGCAAGATACAAAGTGTCAGTAATCAATAAAGTTTGAAAATATTATGCGTATATAGATGGTATAATAAATCATCATGCTCATGGGTCAAACCAAAACCCTTTTGATACCTTTTTTAGGTAACTTGAGGGAATTAAGGCCAGCCAACAAGTAGTCTAACACAAGGTGAGACCCCCATAAAAACCTTGTGGTGATTTGAAGTGGATCATCAGCCCATCATAATTTAATTCAAGTATTGAACCCATAACTATTACTACCTATACCAATACTAAAATTTATTTTGGCATTCATGATTTTTTGAAAGCTTCCCATTTATCTTTGTCATTATAAAAACTCAAAATATTATTGATTTACATGTAACAAGCCCATCTAGTCAACGAGATGGGCTTGCATATGCATTGGTTGGTTTGAATTAAATAAAAGTATGTGAAGTGTTAGAGGTACAATCACTGAGGGGGGGTTGAATCTATGATGTAAGATAATCTAATTTAATTCCTAACTCTTACACATTTAGCATACATCAACTTGATCAAGAAACATAAACATGAAAGAACATACATCCAAAGCATATATAAGAGCATACATCACATGAGCACATCATATATGTGGGAAACCCTCTTAGGGGATAAAACCTACTAAACCTTGTAAGATGGACTATAGTCTTATAAAATAAGATCCAACATGTAGACCAACATAAATTGATCAAGGAACACCCATCCCTTATTTTAATGAGACACCAATCCCATAAAGAGCTATTTCCCCTATCTAGTTGAGCACCCACAAAAATTAGACCTTTAGAAATTTTTACCTTTCAAGGAGTAACCAACCCCCTAGGAAACCAAGAACCCACTAAAATACCTAAATAGGTCACCTTAAACACTTAGTAATACTCTTCAAATTATGATGATCACCTTTGTCTACACTCTTCACCTCCAATCTCTCTCAAGCTGCCTCTAGGGAAAACTTGCTTAAACTACCTCTTTTAGGATCATTAAGTTCAATTTCATGTGTGTCCTCCTAGATCAAATTGATTAGATAAACATGTCTAACCTTTTTCACACTTTGATGGTCTTAACTGACCTGTACCTTCTTTTTCAAAGGTTCTCTTCTTTTCTTGAACCTACACTCACACCACTAGCACAATTAGTCCAATTAGACCTTGTACTTATACCACTCTCTCCTTTAAGCCATATTGGTCAACCAAGATGATTTACATATTTTAACCTTGCCTAACATAGTTCCATACACATGTTACATGTGATAACCACACTCTTCATAGGTCGGTCATTACCTCATTAGCCCCAAACCACCATTAGGTCTTGGTGAGACCTAAAACAATTAGGCCTTTATACTCATGCATTACATGTGAGACTACTTGGACCACCTCTATCCTTTACCAATTATTTTAACACATCAAACCTATCTCCAATATACCCTTACTCGCTACCTCATGGGTCCATGCTACCTAGAACACCAACTCAACACTTGAACCTACCAATTAGGTCTCCTCACTCTGTAGATCTTCATATATAGAAAACATAGTCTTAAACTTTTGAAGTAAAAACTCAAGTATTTCACATAGAAATATGATTAAATCACATGGATTAACCCTTCAAAACCTTTTCTACATCTCCATGTGCTTAGACACTTCAACACAAGCTCTAAGTACTCAATTCAACTCTCTCAAAATGACCACTCAAATTGGTCATATATAGTCAAAATATAGTCAAGATATTTTTACTCTCCATAAATAATCAAGGTAGAATTATGAAAAAAAATTACTTCTCATAATCCTTAGATACTTATATAACATCTCCATTCTCATTTTCTTCTTCAATTCTACTCAAAACTCTTCTAACACACTTTTACAAAGTGGTCACTCAATCTACCAATGCATTCAACAATCACAATCAACTTATAAGCCTTTATTCACACTAAATATGGATTATTAAAACCTCAAAAATCCATATAAATATTATTCATGGAGTCTAAAACACTCTCCAATTGCTAGTTCATCTTGAAACATCAAGACACTATCAAGAACAACTCAATTATCCTCTTGGGTCCCTTGCAGAACATGGTCAAACACATAATCAACTTTATATCTTAATATATTTGATTTTATATACATTAAAACATTATAACTCACTTATATGGATTCACCTTGAATTCATTTGTAACTTTTATTTTACATCACCATGAAATTCATTTTGGATGAAAAGATATAGCTCAAATATTACAAACTAGTTATTCCTTTATTAATTCAAATACCAACGGTCACTGTGTAATGTAAATATTATAGGCATGTGTATTCATATCATTCCATCGCATAGCTATAAAAATAAATAATATGTTGATATCCTTATATGTCTCTTGAATTTAACTTTTAATGCTCACCATTGATATCAGATTCATGCTTTTGTGATCAAGCCACTTGGCAACCTTATGTGCCCTTTGCATACCCTACAGTCCGTCTTCCAATGAACTTATACAACTTGGCATCCCCACATGCCTTATGATAAATATATATATTTATTTAATCAATATACTCAATTGGATCATAATCTACATGATCACGCACTCATCATTGATCTCTATTTGACAGGGTTTGTGCTCATCATTAGATCTATTACTCAAACTCTAAGATTATGACACATGTCACTAACACATGCAATATTGACTATTTGACTTTGAACCACATATTTGGATTATTATAAAATCATATTAAACTCTCTCCATTAGATATGTGATCTGATTAAATGCTAATTATAGATCTTCAATAATGCAAATTGACTAAGTATGGAAACTTAGTAAACTCTGCCTGAGAAGCCAACTTTGTAACTTAATAACTTTTGTTAAGCTCAACCTCATGACATGAAATTTGAACCATAATATTTCCTTTCATAGGTTAATACATCCATGTACCAAACTAATTCTAAAACCTTCACACATGTGAAATATGATGTTATCATTTTGCTCACTTAGTTTTATCTATCAATATGACTACTTGAGCTTAGACATTCATATGACTATTCTGATGAATTTTTTTCACTTCCATAAGAATTATAAGCATTCATAACATCCCATAGGGTATCTGTAACATGACTATATCATTAATTAATTACTTAACCAGGAACACACTCTCCAAACCATCAATCTGATCACTTTGTCATTAATGCACTATGAATCATTATCTCTTTAACATTAATGACAACCTAACATCAATGACCATGCTAAAAAATCTCCCCCTTTGTCATTGATGGCAAAACACCCTCATAATTACTTCATTTGAATAATGAACTCATTTGAATTCCTTCATTATGATCTTTCTCCCCCTTTGAGATTAATGACAAAGGGTCTCTTCCTCAACATACCAATAATCATTCCTCAATATCATGTGTGAATTCAAATACTATTTAAGATGCTCAAGATACTTACATGCTTTCAATCATATGAAAAAATTTCTCCCCTTTTGACATGCACCAATCTGAACTTAGACTTCTCTGATCCTTGGACATGACAAACTGCTCATAGAGCTTAGAAATATCCCCCTAACATCAAGATCCATCTCATGTCATCTATTCTTTGACATACATCAATCTGGACTTGGGACATCTCACATATGTTCCCCCTCACATCATGCACATCTTCTTCAATCCACTCAAGCTAATTAAGTTATCTCCCCCTTAGCCAAACACATATTCAAATGATATTCTTATCATGAAACATCAGCCAAACCTCAACTGGTATGCACCATGTTTCCTATTACTTTTCAAGTGTCTCCTTAAAGCTTAGATAGAGACACCCTGACTCACAATGACATAGAACAATATGAAACCAAGATTTTTCCACAACTCCTCATATTCTTTATCCTCCTTGGCCATCTAATACTGATAGTTCTTATTCTTCTTTTTAGGCTTAAGAAAAGCAACATGCTCATCCACTATAATATTCTCCTTTTTTTTAAAGAATGAATTGATAATACATGGAGATAATAGATATTCATGACATACTTTTTCATCTGAACAAAGAACCTCATCACTAGGCATTGACAACTGATAATCTTTGCATGAAACTTGTTTAATAAGAACAAGATATTCTCTTGGATCCATACATACCTCAAAACTAGTCTCAGTTAGTGCTTTGGTCTTTTTTTTTAGCTTTACTTAAACTAACTTTTGATTCTCCTTTTTTATCTAGATAGATGACACATTTTCTTGGCATACCTAAACCTTCTTCATATCTGATTCCTCTTTTGCTTTAGCAGGTAGTCTACCTTGATCTTCTAGCTCAACTAAATTAGTTTTCTTGGTCTTTACTTCATTAGGTTTTCATACCAAGTATTGACCTTTTTTAAGCACTATAGGATGCCCATGCACCTTCTTATGACTTGAGATCTTGATTTTAAAATATCTTACAATGTGACCAACTCTATGACATCTAAAACAAATAAGATCATACATACCTTTTATTTGATGATGATTGTGATCCTTCTTTGATTGATTTCTTCTCCTCTTGCATTTTATAACAATGTGACCGAACCAATTGAAAGCATAAAATAACTCTAGGATGAATATATCATTGCATTAATCTATTTATATTGTCTTCTTTCTTGCACTCTAGGAGTTTGATTAAACTTATCTTGACTTGATGGTCTTTACTTACATAACCTAGCAATATGACCAACTCTTTGATAACTATAGCAAACAATGTCTTTTATACCTTTTGTTTGAATATAGCAATGATCTCCCTTTGACTGATTACTTCTTTTTATTTAGTACTTTACCCTATGACCAACAAGATGACAAACAAAACAATGGCCCATAAAATATTTGGCATACCTTGAAGCATTTGGTTGTTTGATTGGCTTTTTTATTTTTCATTTGATTTGATTTGATTTGTTGCCTTTCATGTTACCATCCTCTTTTCTTTGTTTTGATCTCTTTTTTTCTTCTTCAATCTTTCATATCTTGATTATGACCTTTTCATGCTCATCCTTTAGGGAAACAAGATTATCCTTCAGTTGAACACATTCATCTTCTTTAGATTTCATACTTGAACCTGCAGCCTCTAACTAGATTTTGAGATCATGGATGGTCTCCTTATCCTCCTTATCCCTTTTGGCCATGTCATCTTTCAATATACATGCTTTCTCTTCCATAGACTTTATTGGTTCTTGATTCTCATTTTCCTCTCTCATGGATTTATCTGACAAACTCCCCTCAAGAGATCTGACTTACACTTCAAGACCTTTGATCATATTCCTCATTTTACAATTCCTCTTATTTTGCTCCTTCAGTTCATCAAGTGTACTTATGAGCTTAGCTTCTAGACCAAATTATGTTCCTCTCTATCATATCTAACTTCTTCATCAAACATGATGATCTTTTCACCCATATTTTACCTTGGATCACCTTTAAGTGGTTAAACTTGCACAGAAGTTCCTACTCTGATACCAATTATTAGAGGTATAATAAATGAGGAGGGGGGTGAATTAGTGATACAATATAATCTAATTCAATTCCAAAATATTAAACATTCATCATACATCAACTTGATCAAGCAATATAAACATGAAAGCACATACATGCAAAGCATACATAAGAGCATACATCAGATGAACACATCATATATGTGGGAAACCCTCTCAGGGGATAAAACCCACTAAACCCTAAAATATGGACTATAGTCCTATAAAAAAAGATCCAACATTTATACCAGCACCAAAAAATTAAGGAACACCCATCCCTTAGTTTAGTGGGACACCAAACCCACAAGGAGCTATTGCCCCTATCTAGTTGAGCACCCACAACAACTATACCTTTAGTAGTATTTACCTTAAAAAGAAGAACCAACTCCCTAGGCAACCAAGCACCCATTCAGCTACCTAAATAGATCACCTTGAATTATTTTTTCTATACTTTAACTAATGATGATCACCTTTGTCTATACTTTTCACCTCCAATCTCTCACAAATTGCCTCTAGGGAAAACTTGTTTAAGCTGCCTCTTCTAGGATCATTAGGTCTAATGACCTATGTGTCCTCCTACATCAATTTGATTAGATAAACATCTATGATATTTTTCACACTCTGATGGTCCTAACTGACCTACTCTTTCAAAGGTTCTCTTCTTTTCTTGAATCTACACTCACACCACTAGCACAATTAGTCCAATTAGACCTTGTACTTATACCACTCTCTTATTTTAACCCATATTAGTCAACCAAGATGATTTACATATATGAACCACACCTAAAATAGTTCCATACACATGTTACATGTGAGAACCACACTCTTCATAGGTCAGTCATTACCTCATTAGCCCCAAACCACCATTAGGTTTGGTGAGACCTAAAACAATTAGGCCTTTATACTTGCACATTACATGTGATACTACTTGGACCACATTAATCCTTTAACAATGATTAAAAACATCAAACATGTCTCCAATAAACCCTTAATCACTCACTCATGTGTCCATGCCATCTGGAACACCAACTCACCACTTGAACCTGCCAATTAGGTCTCCTCGCTCTTTAGGTCTTCATATATAGAAAACACAGTCTCAAAATTATAAATAAAACACTCAAGTATTTCACATATCCATATGATTATATCACTTGGGTGAACCCCTCAGGATCTCTATTACATCTCCATATGCTTTAGACACTTCAACACAGGCTCTAAGTACTCAATTCAACTCTCTTAGAACGACCGCTCAAATTGGTCATATATAGTAAAAATATAGTCAAGCCATTTTGAATATCCATAACTGATCATGGGAAAATTATGAAAACCAATGCCTTATCATAATCCTTATATATTTATATAACATCTTCATGCTCATTTTCTTCTTCAATTCTACTCAAAACTCTTCCAACACACTTTTGTAAAGTGGTCACTTAATCTGCCAGTGCATTCAACAAACACAGTCAACTTTTAAACCTTTGTTCACACTAAATATAGATTGGTAAAACCTCCAAAATACATAAAAATATTATTCATTAAAGATAAAACACTTTCCAATATTTATTTCATATTGAAACATCAAGACACTATCAATAACAACTCAATTATCCTTCTCAGGTCACTTGCAGAACATGGTCAAACACATAGTCAACTTTGGAACTTAATATATTTGATTGTATAGACATTCAAACCTTATAACTCACTTCTATATATGAACCTTGAATTCCTATACAACTTTTATTATTACATCACCATGAAATTCATCTTGGATCAAAATATATAGCTCAAATACTATAGACTAGTTATTCCTTTGTTAACTCAAATACCAATGGTCACTGTGCAATGTAAATATTACAGAAATGTGTCTTCTTCTCATGAATTCACATAGATATAAAAAATACACTCCTTTTATCTCTTTATAATTCTCCTAACTTTAACCTACAATGCTCATCTTTGATCTTAGATCCATGCTTCCACGATCAAGCCACTTGGCAGCCCCGTGTGTTCTCTACATACCCTATAGTTAGTGTTCCAATGAACTTCTACCACTTGGTAGACCCAAATGCCTTATAATATCTCTATTGAAATATTTATTCAATACTCTCTATTGGATTATCATTTTCATGATCACGCACTCACCATTGATCTCTATCTGATAGGTTTCATACTCATTGTTAGATATGTTGCTCAAACTCCGTAATTATGACACATGTCACTAGCATGTGCAATCTTGACTATTTTAATTTTAAACACACCATTGGATCCTTATCTAGTTAGATTAAATTCTCACCATTATATATGTGATCCAATTAAATACTCATCAAATATCTTTGATAATGAAAATTTGGCTAAGTATGGGAACTTAGTGAACTATGCCTAAGAAGCCAACTTTGCACCTTAATAAATTTTGATACACTCAACCTCATGACTTAAAATTTTAACCATGGGATCACCTCTCATATGGGAATCCAACCATGTACCAAGATACTTTTTAAACCTTAACATGTGTTAAATATGAAATCATCAATCTACTCACTCAAATTTATTTATCAAGATGACTACTTGAGCTTAGACATTTATATGACTACTCTAATGAATTTCGTTCACTTTCATAAGAATTTTAGGCACTCATAACATCCCATAGGGTATTTGAAACATGACCATACCATCAATGTCATCCATTAAGTACTAAACTAGGTAAACACTCTCCAACCCATCAATATGATCACTTTATCATTAATGTACTATGAATCATGATATCTTTGACATTAATGACAACCTAACATCAATGACTATTCTCAACATGTATTATGCAATGATAAATATAGTTTTAGAAATGAATGCTAGATGGATTGAAATTTTATAGAAATTTGAACAGATAGATTGATATTTTAGAAATGTTGGTATGGTCAACGAAATTTCAGCTTGAAACAAATAGACAAATAAAAGCTATCAACCGCACACTTTTACATTTGTTGTACATGTGCAATAATGTAGATCCATGTATTTGGGATGATAATATTATTTACATTCAGCATGCTTATAACAAATATTCATAGAGTCCTATCATGGAATAATCCTTTCCAAACATGTCTTTGGTTCCAACCAACTCCCCACTAGATATATTATAATACACACCATCCAACATAAAGTCATACATATAGGAAAATGACATCCAAAGTGTTTACCACTTGGTTACAAAATACTCTCATACCAATAAAATGAAGTACAAAGAGCAGTATGATGAACACCACACACCTTATGATTTCAAGGTCAATGATAAATTTTGGTTTCATCAATAGAAGGAATGCTTCAAGGGTCCTTATTACAATATTAATACTTTGCACTATGGTCCATACACCATATTGTGTGTAGATAGAGAGAACACATTTTTCTATTTACCAACCATAATATTTAGATTTACATCTAGTATTCAATGTGGAACTCCTTAAGTAATATTTCCCACATTTGTTTGATCAATTTTAAATGTAATAACCTTCATACTTATATCTTAAACACTTGCACACAATACCAAAGGATCAAGTTATTGAAGTGACAATAATGTGCAATCTCCAAGGTAAACATCATTTATTATCAGTAGCCAAGGTAGGGAAATACATTGATTAGGATAAGTGGTACAACATTATACAACTTCAAGCTCAATTCCCATAGCTTAATAAGGATGTAATGGGGACCTTTGCTCTTGATAAAGGGGTAAATTATCTATGTATAAATGTGTAGGTTTATACAGTAGCAATGTAAGTACATGCACTCTACCTTAGGAGTTAGATCTCTTTGCATTTACAACATATGCCACCATGTGTCTAGCCTCGCGATATACTTACATGATAAAGAAACATCTTACAACATACCACACAACACTCCAGCACCAAGCAACTTCTTTTAAACTCCACACCTTGAAAAATTGCACATCACTTATGTAACCTCACGATAATTCTATGTGCTATCAAAGTGCCACATAGTATACCATGTAGGGGGTCTCATTACTCAACATCCATGCTTCAACATACTATTTCCACACAACATGCCAAGTGGTAATCTCCAGGTATGAGCCATGTCATAGAACATGTCAGCATATCACAAAACTAGAAGTTCAATCATCACACCTATAGGAAGGTGAACTATTATCCAGGTAGAAGATAAATTATTTTATAAAATTTCCCGTCTATAACTAATTTATTATAATTATGTATATATATTATAACTGTCTGACCCTTAAGGGATTAAATATAAACCTAGATAGTAGACATTCACATACCTTGAGTACTTATAATTTTACATGCAATTCTTTTACAGTCTAGACAAATCAATAATATATTTCCCCCTTCTTATCATGAAAGCTTGTATTCCCAATCTTATTAAACATTGTACACATATATAATTTTCCTTTTTCTTTGCATTGAATAGATTTTGCACCATTCTTCAAATAATGTTGCATCTAAATGTATTTTAGTTTACTACTATTATAGTTTTCCTTTATACTTTTTATAATTGTAGCTTGTTGCTAAGTACATGGTGATCCATTGGATTGGCATTCTAAGTCATATGGTGTAGACCAATAAAACACACTAAAAACCTAATGAATACAACCATAACATGATACATATCACATATAATACCAAGCACACAATAAACACTTTAATATTGGAATCACAATAAGAACATAAAAGGCAAAGTGAAGTCACACTTTGTGCATAGAAGATACATTATAGGAAATGAAAGTACATGAAACATATAGTAGGCACATAAAGTGATGAAGACACATCAAGCATGTAACATGCAACAAAATACATTGAATACATATGAAACATGATGCATTTGAGTAAACTAAATGTCCAAACACATGGTAAACATTCAATAGGTAGGGTTTCCTACAAAACACATATCATGGACATAAATCATGATACCATTGTGAAAGCATGGTAGCTTTAAAAATAATCAAAGATAGAGAACCTAAAGTCGAACAAAAAAAATCCCATATTAAACATGTGACACATGGGATGTGCCCCCAACCTATTTTAAATCTAAAATCATGAACTTGTACACTAGTGGATAATAAGACCTACATCTACCTTAACAATCACCTCATTGGCATATATGAAATGTAGTGAAGTAAAACCTCTCTCTAAAGGCATAATACATGAATGCAAAGTGTATAATCTAGCATAGTCATAGTATACATTCTTATTGTAATCATTTTGATAAAATATAAGGAAGTTGTCATAAAATAAAATATCACATGCAAAAAATACTTCTAACAATCACTAGAAAAGTAATGAAATCTATTAAAAAAAAAAAAAAAAAAACTATATATAATGTTCTAAAATCAAAAGTAATTCAATGAATTATATAAATAGAGAGCATTTAGTCTCCATCGTAAGGGAACCATGATAGAACTGCCATAAGTTGTATAAGATGAAGCATTAAGTTCACCAACAAAACACTCAATTAGATAAATTCACGTTTTACACTATGTCAAATAAGAGAGCTTGGGTTCATGAAAATATATTATGAATGAATGGATTTACACTACTGTTGTAATAAAAATAACTATAAACATTTAACTAGGCTAAATATAGGCATAGCATGGTAATTAACCCAATTAATTAATTTTAAAACCAGATAAAAGGTAATTAACATGGATATCGACATCTTATGCATATTTTGGATCACATATAATTGATTACAATTGATTAATAAGCGTACATTTTAATATGACCATTCCTCAGACTAAACAACAACCACTAGAAAACATCTGATCTGACAATATTATTGAGGGAATGACCCTAATCTTAATCCTTTTAACTCTTTATGTTACACATCTTTTAAAAACAAAGGTGTACTTTGATAAATAATATAATAAATCATTGTAACCAAAACAGAGTACAACCCTTTAAATATTCAAATTTATTTTTACTTTCATGGTTTATGAAGCTTCCCATATGTCTCTGTCCTTCTAGAAAGTCAAAATTTGACAAGTCCATCACGTCGGCAAGTTGGGCTTGCACGTGCATTGGCAGGTTCGAATTAAATTAAAGTATGTGAAGTACTCAATGATAAATACGGTCGGAGAAGTGAATGCTGGATGGAGTACAAGTCGAGGGTTGGTGGGGGCGGGTTACCCATAACCCGACTCTTCCAAAAATCTGAGCAGACGGATTGAAATTTTAGAAATATTTGTCTGGTCAATGCGATGGTCCACTGATAAGTCTATTCAGTCACGAGGATATAGTCAGGCATGAGGCGCCGACTTTTCAACACTCGCAGCACCTCTTAATAAAGAATTTTGTTTTGAAGAAGTATCAAAATTAGATTATAGTTTCCTTTGAATCACCTTCTAATGCCTTCTCGATTGACAGTTTGTAGAGTCAATGTGGAGGTTTATGAGCAAAGAAGAGGGAAGAGGAGGAATTTTAGATAGTTTCTTGTAGGAATGAGATTTGATGTTTACTTTAAAATGTGAATTAAAAATTTAATGACGATTTCATATTATTTTAGACTTTCAAATAATATTTTCAAAAAATATTTTACTGTATTATATATTTTTAACAACATAAAATATTGATACACGTTTCTATAAGTTTTAAAATGGAAAAATAAAATGTAGATTTTCATTTTTTTAAATCTAAAATAGATTTTTAATGATAAAATTTCAGATATCCAAACAAAATACAAAACTCCAAAATAAATTATTTGACTTTTTTCCACAAAAATTCTATCCAATGTTCAAGTTAGATCAATATTTTAAACATTTAATTATCAAGCAATTTCTTCTCTTACTTTCAGTTCAAAGAAATCCCCTTTACATATTTGAATTTTACTATTTTAAATATATAATTACTCAATAAAATCTCTTATCCAAATAAACTATATCTTTTCCACATATTAATCTCTCTATTATTTTAATATTTTAAATATTGATTGAAACTATTTAAGTGTACAAACCAAACAAACCCCCAATCCCTTTCTAATTTATATAAACTTTAATCTTATTTAAAAAGATACATACACAAATCTAATCTATCTCTCTTCTAAAGCTGCCTCATTATTTTTAGTATAGATTCAAAAAATATATATATAAAGATTTCAGTATAATATTATCAAATAAAATGAATATAAAAAATAATATAAATCTAAAAAAAAATTTACACATGCAAAATAAATGGAAAAACTCTGAATATTAAAATTTAAGCTTTTTCAACAAACAACAAAAAGATCCAACAAAAACACGATCTAAATTAACAGAAAATATCGGAAGAAAAATGTGGACGCACATTAGTGTGGACAGAAGTCTTCACAAGCCAATTGTATCTAAATCACGGGTCCCGCTGCTTCGCTAAGTAATGCAAAAAGTTCTCATGAGGCATGAAATAAGCTAAGCTTTCAGAAATTTATAAATAAAATGCATATTACAACAAAATGCAATATATTTTGAGTCTTTCGTTTAAGGAGACTGTACTAAAATTTCCACAAATCTTGAAGTCTGGAAAAATTGTAAAGAATGGATAAGTGTGCCTATATGCATTATTGTGTATATAATTGATTGATAAAATATATAAATATAATAATAAATTAAAAATTAATATGAGATAATAATAATATTAGATTTTATTTATGAGATTTCCAGTCTCTTTTATTATTGGTAATTGATTTTTTATGTGACACTATTTTTTACGGGTTTAAAAAGTTCTCTCAAATTAAAAAAAATAATAATTACCAATTTAAAAATAAAATAAAAAATGATATAATTATATTAATTATATATATATATATATATATAAACAAAATTAAATGATATATATATATATATATATATATATATATATATATATATATATATATATATATATAACAAAATTTATTAAAGTGATAATTAAATGGATAGTAAATTTAAAATTGAAATTAAAAATGAATATACTCATTTCATTATAATCTAGCATTGCCTTTTACAATATTATTGTAAAATACCTCTTGGTATAATAATATGTAATTAAATATTTAATAATAATAACAACAACAACACCAACAACAACAACATATCATATTATATAATATTTATATATAGAGTATTTATATTAATTATTTTATATTTTAGTAAAGTAGGGTTTTGTAAAGAAAAAGAGTGTAAATCAATAATTGTACATCTAGGTCGATGTACAAAGTTGGGAGATAAATTCTCCTAAATTTTAATTTTTTTTTACAAAGAACCTACACCTTTTTTTTTAAAAAATTTTCAAGGCTTAGGCTTGTGCCCAAGCCTTAAGGGCATATGCCCTTTACAAAAAAAAAAGGCGTATGCACTTTGTAAAGCATAAAGGGTGTACGCCCTATATCATTTTCATTTTATTTTTCTGTAAGCAAAGTTGTGGACATTGCATTTTGCTCTTTCTCCTCTCATTGTTTGTCAAATTCAAATTCACGTATGCACTTTGGAGTTGCATCCCGCCAATGGGATTCAACATTTGGGTTGCTATAGGTCAAGCATGTTGATTTTTAGATTTTATTTTTTTCATTTTCATTTTTATTTATTTATTCAAGTAGGGTTTTGAATTTAGATTTGTATTAGATTCTCTTGTATTGCCTAAAAAACATGTATTTCTATTTAAATTAGATACATAAGTTCGATGGATCCATTACATAAATAAAATGTTAGACAAAACCTTAAACAATTTGATTTTACATAAGAAAAAGTTTAATTGTATGAGCAATACAATTCAAAAAATTAACAATTACAAATAATCACCAATAATTTGCATTTTCTTTGGTGGGTAGTGCACACATTTCAATTGCCAATACACTAGAGACTATTTTTAATGAATTGAAAATTGTAACTTCACAATTTGATGTAATATTGCATCGAAAAAAGGTCATGAAATAATTTTATTCTAACAAATTGTCATATGAAGATGTTAAGAAAAAAATAACAAAAGACGTTGTGTGTGCTTTGTTTGTTAACCCTGTAACCAACCAACCTCCACCAATAAATTGCAAACATATTAGTATTGATTGGTGTGTTCATGAGGAGATGAAAAATAACTTTTGGGATAGGTGGTAGATGGTGTTTGATGAGCCTCCATGCAATAATGAGAAGGTTCTATTAAACTTTTTGAAAAAATTGTATTGTGAGCTTGTGTTGTAAGAAATTTCAAACTATTTTGATACTAAGGCCTCCCAAGACAAGGGAGGTGGGTCTTCATTTAATAGACTTGGTGTTAGGTGAGACCAAAACCATCATAACCAAACTCAAAGAAACATAAAGACAATATCAAATGCCTCTATTCATAAAATTTTACATCGTAACATACAGATAGACATCCTTGAGATGATTATGAGTTTGACAAAAGTTATGATTGAGCATGGTATGCATACATTGAAAACTTCTACTCAACGTACAAGTGGTGCTAGTTGTAGTGGTGGTGTTGGTGGTAGTGGTATTGGTGGTAGTGGTAGTGGCGGTAGTGGTTTTGATGGTATTGGTATAGGTGCTAGTGTCCCTCCTTTTACTCATGTTACAGTTCATGTGCATCATTGTACATCATGTGGGAGGGAGTGTATGGGACCTCCTGTTCAGGTGCAACATATACATATTATATTTATGGAGACTAGCATGCCAAAGCATACCATCTGTAGATGCTTTAATAGTGCATAACACTAGCATACCAGACATTAACATCCCATACACTATGCAAGATGTACTAGCTTCACTGACTCCTATCGGGATACAACAATCTATTGTACAAGAGTTATTGATTTTACCATCTGTATTTGATACACAAGTTTTATTTTGATTATAGTTTGTTAATATTTGAAAAAGAATATTAAATTTATTTTCTAGTATGTGTTTACTTAATCAACTAATTTATTTGACTAAACTTGTTATTTATTGTTTGTATAGATGATTAGTCATATTTTGGGTAGCTCAACAGGCCTTGACTCTATTGTAGGTCAATAATTGGCACAGGTGTATCCCATACACGGTTTTGAAATTTTTTAAATTACATATTTATTCATGTACATGTTTATTGTCCTTTGAATAAAAAAATGTTTTAAGGTATATATTATAGTCATATATTTTTATCATGTTCATTGAATCCACACTTTATTCATTTATTAGATTTATAGATGATGAGGGTTGCTATGGGCACCCCTCATGGACAAGAATAAATTTTTGTTGATGTTGCGGCTACATCATAGAATCCACTATCTCCATAGTAGATCATGATTTAGGGACAGAAACTGGTGAGAACACATAGTAAAATTGTTTTTAGCTTTAAACAATAATATTTTATGTCATATTTACATAATTGTATGCACATTTAGATCTAACGATATATGTATGCTCTATAGGATTCCCCATCATGGGTGTATATGTGGTCTCGTATCTCTAGACAACCATTTAGATATAATACAGTGAGTGTAGAATCATTTTACAAAATTTTGTTCTTGAAAAATTTATAAAATTTTCAATATACAATTTTAATGCATTAATTTTTATATTTCATAAGTTGTGCAGACATAATAAGTTTTAATGATTATTGATGAAATAATGGATGAATCACATGCTAAGAGGAGAGTCTCATCTCATATTAGGGCATACAACACCCTTGATTCTATGTCTATGCCAACAAAGCACCATTTAATTGGAGGTAATGAGGAGTAAAAGAGCTCGTTGTTGTGCTAAGGGTCTAGTTGTAGGCATAATCAATTTTGTATGCTAATATGGCCCACATTATATGCCTATATGGCACATTTTTTTATGTACATGTTATGGTCTACATTTTTTATTGATACATATTATATTATTTATGTTAAATTATGACATAAAAATTTGCATATATCATATATATACTATTTGACAATATGATTCCTTTACCTATGTATAATTTATATTTTGATCATTTAATGTTTACACATGTTATTAGTTACTGATAATTATTACTTCATATAGGGTTAAAAAAAATCACATTATTCTCTAAGTTAGGTGCTTCATCCTTATGTATATTTTACATTTATATGTGAAATTTACTATTTACTTGTTTCATTTACATTTAATTACATATCAATTTGCAATTGTGATGCGAGTGGATTTGAGATCAATTTCATGGACATGTAAATATTATAAATTGTACTTGATCATAATTGTTAAGAGGTCTAATGATGCACTTATGTATGTCTTTATGCTATTTTATCATAACATGGTTCTCAATGTAATCTTGTTGTGCCTCATGTAGGATTTTAAGTCTTTAGGATTAGATGATATGTCATCACCATAAGTATTCTTTATTTTTTGCACGAGATCTAACCTATGTAAGACCTTGGTAAAAGATTATTTAAAAGCACAACATATCATGTTGTCTGCATTGTTGTGCCTCATGTGGGATTTTAAGTCTTCAGGATTAGATGATATGTCATCATCATAAGTATTCTTTATTTATTGTGTGAGATCCAGCGTATGTAGGGCCTTGGTAAAAGATTATTGAAAAGCACAACATATCATGTTTTCTGCAAATTATAAATATGTTGTTGCTTCAATGATTTAAGGTATTTTAAGCCATCTCATATCATGCTTTAATTACCACAGTGTAGACATTTGCTTGGTATTTTTTTCACTATTATGTATAGGATTGACATACATGTTTTTTCTCCCCCCAATCCATTCTTTAGAGAAGTCACTACACATTGTTATTTTATAATTGAAACTCCAATTCTAGTAATCAAATGGTTTATTCATCTCTTAATATAGTTTAATGAATAATACAAATTTTTTTGATTAATTTTGTATGTTTATAATTTTATAGGAAATGAATACCAATAATTTTTTTGATACAATTTTGTCAATATCTAATCCAGTTCAAGCACTTATAAAAAATAATACTGCCTTTAAAACTTAACTTTATTTTATTTTCTCAATCACACATTTTCTAGCTTTATAATGTTTAGTACACATCTTATAAAAAATTGCATGAATTGCTCCTTTCACTTTCATCATTTGGGAGAATCTTTGCAAGATGCTTTGTTTACAAACACACAATAGATTTTTTAACACCATATTTATTGGGACCACATCACCAAATACGGCCCTATAACCATTACAACATCAAATTGGTGAAAGCCATGGCTCAAGCCACTCTTCAAAATAATTTTCCCATATCTATGATTTGAGGGACTGAGAAGTTGCATACACTAAGAAACTAAAAATGTCTCAACTCTCTAATTTCATAAGTGTTAGAAATTTTCCACATGGTGGTGTATACACATGTGTGTTTTTTGTAATAAATAGCCTATCATAGATTCAAGTTATTTGTAATACCTATACACCTTAGCCTACTATTATATTCTGACTCGTTAGCCCAATCACCAAACCATCTATATGAACATGTCTATATAGACATTTTAAGCCTAGAACAAAATTTTTCCAGTCTTGATCAGGCCTCAAAAGTGAAGGTTGTAGTTGGTTAGAGGTATCCCTTAAGAGAATTCACTCATCCCTAAGGATGCAAATGAAAAAACTTATGCCAAACATTACAACAAACTATGAGGGATAAATATGAGCCATCATCTCCTACACATGCATGGATGAGTCCTCTAAGAAAGTTCAAGAGTATTTTACCTAAATCTAGATAGACGAGATGTGGCAACAAGGTTTCGCTCATGACCAAATATCTCACAATCGGCCAAAAATTGGTCAGTGGGGCTGTATATTCTGACTCATCATCCCAATCGATGAACCATCTATGAAAAAACATCTAGATATCATTTTAAGGCTAGAATAACCATTTTCTAGTCTTAGTCAGGCCTTAGAAGCAAAATTTGTAGTTAGTCAGAGGCATCCCTTAAGAGAATTCATTCATTCCTAAGTGTGAAAAATGAGCAAACTTCCATTGAGCATTGCAATAGAAATGTGAGGGATAGAGATGAGTCATCAACTCCTACACATGCATGGATAAGTCCTCGAAGAAATCTTGAGAGGATTTTATATAAATTGAGATGGATGAGATGTGGCAATGAGGTTTCTCTCATAGACAAATCTCTTAGAATAGACCAAAAGTTGGTCATCAGGGGCCATGTATTTTGAATCATCAATCCAATTGATAAACCATCTACACAAACACATTTAGATAGGTGTTTTAAAACTATAATGACCATTGTTTAATCTTGATTAGGTTCTAAGAGTGAAAGTTGCAGTTGGTTGGAGGCATCCCTTAAGAGAATTCACTCATCTCTAAGTGTGAAAAATGAATAAACTTCCATTGAGCATTACAACATAACCGTGAGGGATATATATGAGTCATCATCTCTTACACATACAATGATGAGTATTTTAAGAAAATTAAGGAGGATTTTATCTAACTCAAGACAGATAAGACATGGCAAAGAGGTTTCTCTCATGACCAAATCTCTCATAATAGACCAGAAGTTAGTCAACAAGGACTGCATATTCTAACTCATCAACTCAATTGATAAACCATCTATGTGAACACATCTAGATAAACATTTTAAGGCTAGAATGGTCATTGTTTAATCTTAGTCAAGCCTTGGGAGTGAATGTTGCAGTTGGTCAGAGGCATCCCTTAGAATTCATTCATCCCTAAGTGTACAAAATGAGCAAACTTTCATCGAGCATTGCAACATAACCATGAGGGATAGATATGAGCCATCAACTCCTACATGTGCATAAATTAGTCCTATAAGAAATTCCAAGAGGATTTTATCTAACTAAAGATGAATTATATGTAACAATGAAGTTTCTCTCATGGCTAAATCTCTTAGAATGAACCAAAATTTGGTCAGTAGGGGTCATTTATTCTGACTCGTCAGCCCAATTGATGAAATGTCTATGCAAACAAATCTAGATAGGCATTTTAAGGTTAGTATAATTATTGTTTGATCTCGGTCAGGCCTCGTAAGTGAAGGTTGTAGTTGATCAGAGGTATCCCTTAAGAAAATTCACTTGTCCCTGAATGTGCAAAATGAGCAAACTTCCATTATAGATTGTAGGATAACCATGAGGGCTAGAGATAAGTCATTAGCTTTTACATGTGTATGAATGAGTCTTATAAGAGATATCAAAATATTTTTATCTAACTCAATATGGATGAGATGCAATAATGAGGTTTTTATCATGGCCAAATCTCTCAGAATGGTTCAAAGTTAGTCAACGAAGGTCACATATTTTGACTCATCAACCCAATCAACAAACTATCTATGTGGACACATCCAAATAAGAATTTTAAGGCTAGAATGACCATTATGCTATCTCAATTGGTCCTTGAGAGTGAAGGTTGAAGTTGATCGGAGGCATCCCTTAAGAGAATCTACTTGTCCATGAGTGTGCAAAATGAGTGAACTTATGTCGCACATTATGGGAGAACCATGAGGGATAGAGATGAGCCATCAAGTCTTAAACATGCATAGATAAGTCCTCTAATATATTTAAATATAATTTTATCTAACTCAATATGGACAAGATGTAATAATGAGGTTTCTCTCATAACCAAATCTCTCAAAATGGGCTAAAAGTTGGTCATTGGGGATTGTATATTCTGATTTATTAACCCAATTGATGAATCATCTATGCAAACACATCTAGATAATAATTTTAAGGCTATAATAATTTTTTATCTAGTCTCAATTGGCCTTTAGGAATGAAGTTTTTAGTTGATTAGAGGCATCTCTTAACAGAATCCACTCATCCTTGAGTGCACAAAAAGAGCAAACTTTTGTCATGTGTTGTAGGAGAACTGTGAGGGATAAAGATGAGTCATTAGCTCTTATACATACATGGATGAGTCCTATAAGAAATAATATGAGTATTTTATCTAACTTTAAATAGACAAGATGCATAAATGAGACTTCTCTCATGGCCAAATCTCTCATAACGGACCAAAAGTTAGTCAATGGGGGCTATATATTTTGAATCATCAACCTAATTGATGAACCATTTATGTGTACACATATTAATAGGCATTTTAAGGCTAAAAAAGACCATTTTATAGTCTCTATTGGCCCCTAAGATCAAAGGTTGTAGTTGATCATAGGCATCCCTTAAGAGAATCGACTCGTCCATGAGTGTGCAAAATAAATGAATTTCCATCATGCATTGTAGGAGAATCATGAGGGATAGAGATGAATCATAAGCTCATACACATGCATGGATGAGCCCTTTAAGAGATCCCAATATTATTTTATTTAACTCAATCTAGATGAGACACAACAATGAGGTTTATCTCACGGCCAAGTCTCTTAGAATAGGCCAAAAATTGGTCAGTAGGAGCCATATATTCTGAATCAACCCAAGCGACGAACCATCTATGTAGACACATCTGAATAGGTGTTTTAAGGTTAGAATGACTATTTTAAAATATTGATCAGCCCCTACGATTGAATTTTTTAGTTGATCAGAGGCATCCCTTAAGAGAATCCACTTGTCCCTGAGTGTACAAAATGAGTGAACTTCCACCATGCATTACAGGAGAACTGTGAGGTCTAGAGATAAACCGTCAACTCCTACACATGCACGGATGAGTACTATAAGAGAGATCAAGAGTATTATCTATAAATTGATCAAAATTAGATGCATAAATTGGGTTTCTCTCATAGACAAATCTCTTAAAATAGGCCAAAAGTTGGTCAATGGGGGTTGTATATTTTGACTCATCAACCCAATCAATGAACCATCTATGAAAACACATCTAGATAGGTATTTTAAGGCTATAATGACCATTATCCAATCTTGATCATCCCTTGGAAGTGAAATTTATAGTTGATCAGAGACATCCCTTAAGAGAATCCACTCATCCCTAAGCGTGCAAAATAAGTGGACTTTTGTCATGTATTACAAGAGAACCATTAGGGATAGAGACAAGTCATCAGTACCTAAACGTGCATAGATAAGTCCTCTAAGAGATATTAGGAGTATTTTATCTAAATAAATATGGATAAGATGTGGTAATGAGTTTTCTCTCATGTCCAAAACTCTTAGAATTGGCCAAAAGTTGGTCAGTGAGTTTGTAAATTCTAACTCGTTAATCCAATCGATAAACTGTCTATACAATCACATTTGGATAGTCATTTTAAGGATAGAACAACCATTATTCAATCTTGATCAGCTCTTAGGAGTGAAGGTTTTAGTTGATCAGAGGCATCACTTAAGAGAATCCACTTATCCCTAAGTGTGTAAAATGAGTGAACTTTGTCGACACATTTGATCATGTAAATTTTATTATTTTTAAAAAAAATTATATGAGTTTGTAGAGTGTAAATTTTAGTTTTAGAATATATAATTTTTATTAATGTTAGAATATTATTTATAATTGTTACTTAATTTCTACATAACATATCTCATTATAGACTACATACATATTGTCACAAATTTCCTATAACTTTTTGAATATTAATCAAATGTTTATAAAACTTATATCTCAAGAATCTACACATTTTCAACTATGCTTTGAAAAAAATTGATTTTCATGAAGTTAAGGTCAAAAAGTTGTGTTCACACACTTACAATTTCAATTTTTCAACTATCTTGACTTGTAAAATTATTTAAAAATTATATGTATAATAAAAAATTAATAAAAATATTTTCAACACTATTTGACATTTCACCTATCTATATATAAAGTTTCATACAAAAATTCATTTGTTTACTCAAAAAAAGTGTGTTTGTACACATGTAATCTCCTTATCTTTTCACAAAAATGACCAACCTATTATCATAAATGCATATATTTTATACAAGTTTATCATCTGGATATTGAAAAAAATTATATATTTAAAAACTACATTCAAAATTACACAATTCATGTTCTTATGTCATTGCCAATTTTTTTTTTGGAAGTATCTCTAACATTCTCTCCAAGTTTAAATATTGTTGTTTTTCAAGAAAAAAAGAGTCATTTTATACCCCCCCTTTATCCTCCATTATCCTAAATCTACCCTCTTGGTATATGATATCTCCTAAAATACCTTGTCATTACTCGTCACCATCACCACACATCACACCTTGAAATGCTTCACTATTTTCATGTTCTGTATGGCCTTTTCCTTTCTTCCAAGGTTATGAGAATGACATTTTTGTATGTTCTTAATCCTAATGTAATTGATTTAGGTGTCAATATATTGGTATTATGGATGAATTGAAGCTACAAAATAGACTTAAAGACATCAAAGAATTGATTTGAGCCACACATCAAACATGGAGTTGTGTCGTAATCCAATAACTAGAAGGGATGTAATATTTTGTTTTCATAAAGTGAGGGCATGTGAATCAATATGATCACTGACTCCATCTAATTTTTTTATAAAGGGTTAAGCAACACTACTTTTATATTCTCTATTAATAGTGTTAGAAAATAGAGAATAGTGGTTGTGTATAATCTATGTAGGTGTAAACACTATGATTTCATATGTCATATATGAATTATTTGGTGTTGTAGGCCTTTAAATTATCATTTCATCCTAAACATGCCTATCCTAAAATTTAAACTATTTACCATTAGGTACTCGGTAATTTATTTTTACAAATTATCATTTTCCCTGATTAACCAAAAAAATCTAATTTACAACCCATAAATCTTAACCCTCTAACAACATACCCTCATAGTAAGTCTATTGCTAACAAGTCCACATTTTTAATCCCAATTGCCCCATAGTTAGAACATGCCAAAATAGATCAAATCAAACTTTTACCAAAAAGGGTGAATTAGTAATGATTCTCCTATGAATGACACTAATCTTCCTGGATTGGCATTGATATATAAAAAGTCAACCCTTTGGTTCCCCCCCACAAAATTTCAATATCGAAGTGCTATTAATATTTCTTCAATAGAGTTGAAAGTGACCTCTATATCAACGTTGATGAAAGTAGGCTATACATAGTCCAAAATGGTCATCACAAACTAAGGATATTGCTTGCACCTATGAAAAGGATATAATATGCCTGCATCTATTTTAAGGTAAGTTTTTTATCTTGAATATTTCATTTATTATTTAATTTTATTTGTTTCCTTCTCATTCCACTATCAGAATGTCTTAGATATCCTTAGTTTCCTTTTAGAATATCTTCAATTATCCTTTAGCTTTATATTTACAACCTTGTGTATTTTTAATAGAATTTATGCTGATTCATCTAAATCAGTACCAATTCTAAAAGATCGACATCGATCCCTACATTCTATTTTAGAATCTGAGCCATTTAGTCATAAAATGTTGTCGTAGATTCCTTTTGATTTGATCTTCTAATTTTTTAAATATGGAATTTATCTGTAGATGACTCTGCCTAGATTTTCACACAAAATAATTAGTATAATTGATATGCCCATCATCTCTCAACATCTCTTCACTAACCAGAGTTACATAGATTTTGAATTAGCACTTTGTGCCATTGTCTATTCTCCTTTAGTTAAATTCAATTTTGACTAATTAGATGATATACAAGAAGATGTAAATTATACTAGAGTTTAGTGGGATGAATACTTTTCTTATGTTGATAATTTAGATGAAGATTAGTTCCTAAGCATTTTATTATCACATCCATATCACATCTTTCTATTTTGTAATTTTAGTTTTTATTATCCACTTAATTATGAAAACAATGAATTGACATCCACTTGGGGAAGTTCATAACTTCTTGGAACCGGTTCCTAACCAGGTAACTCACTTATCTATCTATTAATCAAATTTGTCCAAGTTATCTCATTGTGTGTAGGTTATTCTTCCAAGACAAAAAGGAGTTTCTTGAGAGGATCTTCCTACAATAAATTAATAAAAATGCATGAAATAACAAATTTATACAAATAGTATAAACATCAAAGGGATTATATTGATCATAAGAAACTTTGAGGGAAGAACCTCCTTTAAACAAGCTCAATATAATAAAATTGTGGATTACTTCATTGACCTCAATACTTACTTACATACTAAGTCTAATCTAAGAAACTACTACTTCCCATGAATGTGGGATAAAACTAAATGCTCATGGGATGACTTACAAAGCATATGCATCCATATCAACTAATATACTAATAAAGTAAAGATAAGGGGTAACATGGGTTCCTAAAATCCCCTTCCTCTTAGAAAAATCTTTGTCCTTAAAACTTTAGATGTGGGAATTGGTGCTGAATCTGAAATAGTGGTTCACATTTGCATCCTCTGGTTGCATTCCATGCCATTGAATTAATACCTCTGTGATGGAGCAAGAGTGAAGTTGGAATGTGCACCTATATAGGATTACCTCCATCTCAAGAAGGATGGATCCTTCATTATTAAGTTCTGGTAAAATAGTTTATACTCTAACATTTATGACAAAAACTTTCTTCAAACAAGAGACATGAAATACTAGGTAAATTTAGGAAGAAGGTGGGAGCTCCAAATTATAAGCAACTGACCCAATCTTCTAGAGAACCTTATATGGCCCATAAAATTTGGGATCCATCTTATGATGCCCTTTGAGTTCTAAGGATGATTGATTGTATGGCTATAGACAAAGAAACACCATATTACATACTTGAAAAGTGCACTCAGAATAGTGATGATCAGCCTATTGTTTCATTCAATTTTGTACCATATGAAGATTATTCCACAAGATGTTGAGGATTTGATCTTGAGTTTGGAGAATTGTGTTGATTGCTTGAACTGGTGAACTACTGGAGGTCTACAAAAGGAACACAGGTGGTGTTTGATCATAAACTACTTCATATGGAGTCATTTTAGTTGAAGTATGGTAGGAGGTATTGTACCACCATTCAACGAGAGGGATCCACTTTACCCAATGATGTTGTTTTTTTGAGGTGAAGCAATGAATGAAAGTTTCCAAGTATTTGTTGATAAATTTAGTCTGACCATCTGTTTATGGATGATACCCAAAACTCATCTTTAGTTGGGTGTCAGAGCATCAAAATAGTTCTATTAAAAGATGGTTGGTAAAGGTTGCATCATTATTTGGGATAATGGAAGAAGGAATGTCATAAAGACATAAAATTTGGTCCAAAAAAATTTGTGACTATGGAGGTGGTATAGGGATGACTAAGGGCACAAAAATAACTATATTTGGATAGGTGATCAACCATAACCAAGATCACTATTTTCCCTCTAGATTTAGGGAACCCCTCAATGAAATCGATAGAAATATTTTTCTAAATCATGGTAGGGATGGGAAAGGGTTTGATCAACCCATAAATGAGTGTTATTTTACCCTTATTGCATTGGCATGTATCACATTTAGCCACCATATGTTGAATTGAATTTTTCATTCTCTTCTAAAAGAAGTTATGTCATGTCCACTCATAAGTTTTGAGAAACCTTGAGTGCCCTATAGATGGAGAGGCATGGAGTTTATAGAATATAGCCTACTGAAGATCTATGCTTTAGGGAAGTACTAATGGCCCTTATATTGTAGAGAAGCACCATCCCAAGAATAATGTGATACTATAGAGGGGTTAGTGGCCAACTATTGAATGATTTGAGATAATGAGTATTTATTGACATACCCCTGATGTAAATCATCAAACCAATTTAGAATAGGCATGAAAATAGATGAAAGGGAAGCTTAGTCTATAAATATGTGAGACAGAACATCAACCATAATGTTGTCCTTACCCTTCTTGTAAGTGATCTCATAGTCATGGCCCATGAGTTTGCTAACCCATTTCTATTATTGTATGGTAGAGAATCATTGTTCCAAGAAATATTTTAGACTTTGGTGATCATTTTTGATGCAAAAATGATTCACCAGTAGGTATGGCCACCACTTTTGTATTGCATGCAAAATGGCCATCATTGCTTCTCATAAGTAGATAATGCTAAATTATTTCCATAAAGGGATTTTTTGGTGAATGGAATGGGGCATCCTTGTTGGAGGAGAACAACACCAAGCCCATTATCGTAAGCATCACTCTCGATAGTTAAGGTCTTGAATTTTTTTGGCATAGCTAGAATAGGTGTAATACACATAGCTTATTTTAATTCTTCAAATGTACACTTAACAGCTTATGTCCATATTAAAGAATCCTTTTTCAACATAGATATCAATGAAGCTAAAATCTTCCTATAATCCTTGACAAACTTACAATAGTATCTAGTCATCCCTAAAAAACTATGGAGGCTCTTGAGTGTATGAGGATGAGGCCAATTTATCATGACATTTATTTTTTTGAATCCACTTGAACCCCTTGGGATGAAATAATATGACCAAGATACTCTACTTCATCCTAGACAAAAGTAAATTTAGATTATTTTTCATAGATATGATGATCAAAGAGAATTACAATGCGAGATATAGATGTTGGAGATGCTTAAACCATGTTTTACTATAGATGAGGATATCATCGAAAAAGACTAGAATGAATTTATATATGTAGGGATGAAATATTTTATTCTTCAATGATTGGAATGTTGAAGGAGCATTAGTGAGACTAAAGGGCATGACCAAAAACTCATAGTGGTTGTCATACATGTGGAAAGTTGTCTTAGGGATATCATCCTCATGAAGCTAGATCTGGTGATATTTAGAGTGGAGATCCAACTTGGAGAAAAAATGAGCACCATGAAGTTCATAAATAATAGGGATCAAGAACTTATCCTTGATTATAATGTGATTAGGTGCTCAAAAGTTAATGCGTAGGTGCCATGACCCATATTTTTTCTATAAAAGGGGAACTAGGGAAGAATATGGGTTGGTATTGGGGTGAATAATACTTTGTTTTAGTAAGTCTCAAATGAGCATCTCGATCTTGATATTTTTTTGGAATGGGTAGCATTAGGGTCTGATGTTGGGAGAAATGCTTCCAAAAAGGAGATAAGTATGGTGGTCCTCTAGCCGTAAAGGTGGCAATCCCACTAGTTTGACAAAGACACATGCATACCTATACAAAACATTTTATAGATTATAAGTAGTGGAGACCATTGATGGTTGCATTTAAATAGAAAGGAGCTGGGAAATGATGCCATGTGAATTCTTCTTAAAAATATTTTCCATGAAATATAAAATTAAGATATTAAAAGACCCTAGATGTAAGCCTTTCAATGTGTGTTTTTGCCCATTGTCTAAAAATTGCATCCAAAATTCAACAAAATCCCATAATATGGGTCCAAGTGTGTGTAACTATTGGGATCCCAAAATAACATCACATCCTCCTAAGGGTAAGGAAAACATGTCAAAGTTCAAGTTATAATATACAATAGAGCTACACACATTGCAACACTTCCCTTTAAAAGGTAATGTGCCCCCATTGGCAATCATGACTTCAAATTTGGAGCAAGGATGGACAAAGCAATTAGCTTGTTTGGTGATCTGAGGGTCAATGAAGTTATGAGTGCTTCAAGAATCAATGAGTATTATAAGAGGGATATTCTTGAAGTAATTCTTGACTTGCATGGTTTATGGGGTGGTGACTCTTGCTAAGGAATGTAGAGATATATTTGATTGGTCTTCTTGAGAAGTAGGTTCCACAATCATTTGAGCTTCTTCTAGATCATCTGCTATATCTTGAGCATCTTCCCAAACTTTATTTTTTGGTGAAGATTCTACATCTAGTAGGTAAAGCTTTTAATCAACACATCGATGCCCCTGAGTGAATTTGTCATGACAATTATAACATAGTCCTTTTTATCTATGTGCCCTCATCTCTATTTCAGTAAAATGCTTGATAGGAGTGGTTTTATGGGTTTGCATTATGTGAGATCATTTTAGAGTTGTATTTTTGAATGGAGCAAAATTAGATTTGGATCATTGTTGAGCTGTGATCTTTTCCTCTACCAACTTAGCCAACCATAGGGCTTTCATCATCATGATGGGCTGGAATATTTTTACCTCAGATCAAATTGCATCCTTTAGACTAATGAAAAAGAAACTCCTAAATAATTCATCAAATAATCCCTCTGTGTGATTGGCTAGTTTTTCAAATTCTGTCTGATATTCTCTCATGGTTCTTATTTGGTAAAGTTTAGTGAGTGCTCTAATGAAGTCATCAAAAGCACTAGGGCCAAACTATTACAACATGAAGGTACCAAAATCGGTCTATATTGGCTCATCATGAGCCTTGATATACCAATGACACCATTGAAGGGATTCATGTTCCAAGTGAAAAGATGCAAGTGGGACTTTGTTGGCATCAAAAATATTATGCAGACTAAAATATTATTTTGCCTGATAGATCCATCCAATTGGATTTACACCATTGAATCAAGGAAAATCAAGCTTTGACACATGAAAATTTCTAAAAGAAGAAAACCTGG
Source organism: Torreya grandis (assembly GCA_037957365.1). Taxonomy (NCBI): domain Eukaryota; kingdom Viridiplantae; phylum Streptophyta; class Pinopsida; order Cupressales; family Taxaceae; genus Torreya; species Torreya grandis. Next base: position 3,855,231 of record JARHVA010000479.1, read on the forward strand.
TGTCTAAAGAGGACTCTATATACTATCTATTGTTTAAGGTAGTATGTTGAACATTGAGTTCAAGAATTATTTTCATCAAGATCTTTGATTTGGGTCTTAAGGGTAGTAATTTCATCCTCCATATTTTTTTATCCTATTTGGGTTACTACCATGGATATTATAAGATATATATTTTTAAATGGATAGGAAAACTAGAGTTAAGACATGGTTAGTAATGAAATTTTATAGTCTGGATGAATTTGGAAGGGGTAAAGGTACTTTTACTAGGTTTTTGCATTGTCTGAGTATGATTAATGAAGGTGAGGCCAAATTTAGAAGTGGAACAGAAAAAATGGAAATTTTTTCCAAGAGGGACAAAGGATAATAAAATGGGAATGAACACTATGGAAATTTTTTTAGGCAAATGGACAAAAATTGAAGAAGTTATGGCAAAACCCCAAAAAATGAAAATTAAGATTTATAGCAATTAGAAGTGGAATTAGGGTATAGGACATCAAATAATAAATGTGCATAATGGAATTTTAGGTGTCCTAATAAATTTTGAGAATTAACAGAGTCATAGGTGGAGAGATATGACAAAAAAAAATTACCTTTTTGATAGTCTGTTGGGAAGATTCTGAAACTAGTATGACAAGTCTTCTGATACTCTACTGGTAATATGAACAAATATGATATGGTAAGTTTTTTAATACTATACTATTAATATTATAAAACTATTATGTCAAATATTTTGATACTTTGCTAGTAATATGCAAAGATCTAATATGACAAGTTTTCTGATACTCTGCAGGTAATATTCTAAAACTGATAGAAATGGGCCCTAAGTTTTAATGGATACCTAAGGGTTTAAAGATATATCTATGGAAACCAATGATATCTAAATGAGAAAATCTATCTATAAAATTTATATCCATGGATTGATGCCTAAATGATAGCTGTTGGTTTTCCTCATGGGTGGGAACTAGTCAATCAGGGTGGGGCCATTGCCCTTTTCACTGTTAGGTCTCCTTAATGGGCTAGTTGCTTTAGGATTCCTATGGTACTCTTCACAATGAGTTTTAGCGACTATTCCAAATCACTTACCATAGTTATATGGACATGTATTTATCTTAATCCAAAATAGATTATAATATCTAGAGCAAAAAAATAATGCAACAAAACAAAAGAAGACTTTCTAAGAAAAAAATTGGCCCTAGAAAGCACTCTAATTCTAGATGAGAGGATCCTCCTACAACAAATTAATGAAAATTCACCAAAAAATAGATTAATATAAATATTATAAACATTGAAGGGATTATATTAATCGCAGGCCACTTCAAGGGGGAAACATCCTTTGAGCAAAATCAATACAAAAAATTCATAAATTCCTTCATTATCCTCAACACTTACTTATATACTAAGTCTAATCTAAGCAACTACTAATTCCAATTAATGTAGGATAAAATAGAATTCTCAAGGGATGACTTAAAAATCATATGCATCCATAGTAACTAATATACTAACAAAGTAACGAGAATGGGTAGCATGGGTTCCTAACATTCCCACATTCGCTAGTTTCAAATGGTGCACAAACATCTTCTTATATTTAGGTATTCCTCATAAACCATGCATGTATTTAAGTTTTTAATAGATAATTAAATTAAAAGGAAAAAATGAAAAACTACTATTATAGCAGGTGGTGATATTGGTGGCAAAGGTGAAGGTTGTGAATCCATCAACAAACAAAGTTAATCCAAAATATATAAATTCAAGTGTTGATTGAGGAAGGTCATGAGTTTTGGTTCATTTGATTCATTAAATAACACATATTTAAACAACCTATAAAGAGATCTCAACAATTTTCTATCATTGTTGCTTTGCTTGAGGTTTAGAATGGGTTTATGCATTAAACAAAAAAGTGTTAAGGATCTACAAATTATGCCAAAAGGGATGTAATTATTCATTTTAATAAAGTGATATTTTGTAGAGTGAAAGAATGTAAATTTATAGTTACACCTCACTCAAAACCCATGCTTATTGACCATGTATCACTTTTTGTGTAAGAAAAATTAAGCAATAATAATCTTATGGTGTGCTGGGCAGTGATTTAAAGGTGCATTGGGCGGTGATGGTGAGGTGAGGGGTAATGATATGGAATTTCATGTGATGGAATCAAATAATCCAAGGAAGATACATGTGAAAATTTTAGTGACATGTCAAATATGTCAATGTATAATCACCTAAAAGTGGTATTTGGATGCTAAGAGTGTTGTTTGAAATAACCTATTCCTAGCTTAGCTCTAAACCTATCCTAGAGTCTTTATCACACTTTTAAAACCATTGTACGGACCACAAATATTTCTAATTGGCTCAAACACAATCATATAACTACATTCCTATATCCTAACCCTTCATGCCCAACAACCTACTAGCTAGACACTAGCACCACATTAAGAACACTAGAGCCACAGGGTGCTAGTGTCCCTTACCCTAACTCTCCTGAATGGATATATTTTCAAATTTGTACCCCTCCTAAGGTTAGTCTAAAAATATTTTATTATCCACACTTGAGCTATGAAACACTATAAATACAAGACTATTATACCTTTATCTAAGAGATGAAAAATAGATGCAAAAAGCCTATGCAAATAAGAAACAAGTTGAGTAAAATCAAGGCTATTAATCCCTATTCTTCCTTATTTTTTCATACTACCATCTACAGCTTCCCTAATCCCAAATTTTAAATATTTCTAATCTCAAGCATACTCAATACATTCAATACCACTATCATTATATCATTGACTTGCACTTGCACCAAGCACTAGGTGGGAGAACTACATTGGGCTTGATCCCTCCTCAAAATATTGGTATGTAGACAACTCTCTTCATAGAGGGGTGTTGAGGATGTCCAACCTATCCTACTAATGAACACACATTTTTATCTCATGCTATAATTATAAGGAGTATTAACGTTGACATACTAAATATGTTATTCCAAACATAATATAGAGTTCTAAATTTCATGTGCATAAGAACAGAACCTAGAAACATAGGTGCAAGTGCTCCCAAAAAATAGAAACAATCTTGTAAAGAGGACACTAGTGCCATTTTCATGACACTAGAGCCACATGATTCTATTTTCCAAGTGGAGAGCTACTATCCAAAGGGAGATCTTAATGAATCTAGTTTATATTTTTAGAAGATTAACACCATTTACATATAATATATAAAACAAATTCAAACATAATATATCATAATATTCTTTCACTCTGTATATTTTGTATGAAAATATTACAAAGCTATATAGGAAATGAGTTTCCTATATTCAAGTTGGGAGATCCTTAAAAACTCACAAACAATCTCCCAACTAACCAACCCACTAAATACAAAATATATTGTTGATACAATATATTTGTATAACTACCAAACACTAATAAAACTAACATCGTATATTATTGTTATTATGCATAACAATAATATACCACACAAATATCTATTAACGTATTATTGTTTATCTAGTAATAATTATGTTATTACAAATTAATAATGTGAACATACCTCAACATTCATCTTTTTGTGAATATTATTAATCCATAGTCTACACCCCCTTAATACAAACATGAGAAAAAAATCTCCCATATCTGCACCTATACTCATGATTTAGTGATTTTTAGAGGATAATCACAAACCTTACCAGTGGTTTTACAAATGACTGATCATCAACCAAAATGGAATTTTTTTTATGTGGATAACCAACAACCACAAACAAATGCTTTTACAAGTAGCTAACCACAAACCACATCATGATGTGTAGTATAGTTACTAACTCTCATCCTTATCATATTTTTAGAGAAGTTACAAAGAAATATTCAGTTCACTTATGATAAATGTGAACATGCATATATCATCTATTCTTATTTCAAACCACACCATGCTGTAAATAATACACAATTAAAAAGCAAATATGCCACTAACGCAGAAAATGGATATGTTACTAGTGGCTAACGAGAGGTTATGAAACCTCTAGCCTTCATTTCCTCCATCCTTCAATAAGTGAAGCTACTTACTTAGCACTTGTGTTGAATAAGTTTAGTTGAGGAGAAACCCCTCCCATAATCTAGATGTCGCATACAAGCAAAAATGTGTTTGTGAGGTAATTTTTTATTTATTTATAACTTTGACTTTATATGAGTAGGACTTTTGACAAAAATACTAATTTATCGACTTTAATTTTTTTGATATAAAAATAATTTTGATAGTTTTGACACGCTTTTATAAAAAATGACTCTTTTGAAATGAACTCGACTTTCAATAATAGACTAGACATAATTAATGACTGACACTTTTGAATTATATAATAGGCCTTCATGACAAACTTTGATAAATTTGACATAAAAATAGGACTCAATTATTTTAAAAGACATAAATTAATACCTATAATGACTCAAAAGACTCATAAGAGACTTTTGACTCTAAATATAAAAATAATTAAATGTCTAAAGCTAAATATTTTATAATGACACGCTAACCAAAGACAAAAGGAAAATATTAAAAATATAATAAAGTTTTAATTGTCAGGGAACCTTAGAACAATAAACATGCTCTGATCCCATTGTGTCAGGATCTTGCTCTACCAATTAGAGCACATATGATTACTTCTTGTATTAACAACTAAACATGGAATTTAACTAGAATCAATAAGTAACTAGAAATATGAAACAACACAGGAATATGAGAGACAACACACTATCTTGTATTAATATCATACAGAAGAATATACAATAAAGAAGATGCCACTTCTTCTTCCACCTCAAAGGCTCGTCACACCTCAAGACCTTCTTCCCTCTCTCTCTTGGTCACAACAATCAACTCCAATACAGAATTGATGTTCACCTCTCCAACCAGTCAGTAACACGCTGCCAGTTCACCAAGTACACAATCGTACTCCAAGTAGATCTCCTGCTCTCTGTTGCTACCTACAAATCACTAGACCTTACTCACCATTGTAGATCTCCTATAGAAATTCATGCACACATGCTGACCAAGATCATACACACACGAAGAACCCTGCTGATTCTCCAAACTAGTACCCACCTTGGTACTACGGCACTAGGAGGAACACACCATTGCTCTCTTCTCTCTGAAGGAGCTTATTGCTCTCTTACTCACTAGCTACAAGTTTTACAATACAGCCCATGAGTCCATATATAGATCTCATGCTTACAATAATTAGACTAACCTAATTACAATAATTAGACATGCAAATCAAGACTAAGACTAGCCTTCAACATGCAAACTAACAGTCTCAAAATAGACTCTCCAGACTCAACATGCAAACTACCTATTCTCGCATAGGCTGTCGATGTTGGCTCCTCCATGACCGATGTCGGCCAACTAGTAATCGATGCCGGTTGCTTCCTCTTTGCTATCTGAACGACGTCAGTTGATCAGACTGACGCCGGTTTCCCTACAACTGATTCTACAACTCCTCGCAACTCTGCATCCTCCGTAACTTCTCCTATTTTCATCCTAGTGAAGCTTTTAGCTCCACAACCTAACAATGTCCCACTTGGAGATAAATAGCTACACCTATACCTGTACTTGTACACCATCTAAATTATTCCCTGGCTTGTATTCCTCTTCAAGATCAATCTTAAAGACCAACCACCACACAATTTGTGATGCTGCACCTGTCATTCAAGTAACCTACCACATTTGAACCTACATATCCATGTAGTGAAGACCTTGACCCTGCATAACAAGAATCCCTGTTGCTAGTCCCACTGAACTGCCCTCCAGTACTCCTTCCCCAAATTGGCCCCATACTTTTTGACAACCCCCACTGCTTGGGAAAACTCAGGTCTACACTAGACCTCATGTGATTTCGAACCCTGTTTCAAGCTAAGCTTGAACTGTCTAGCCCTTGGTGTGCTTTCTAATTCTACATCTTGCATCATGAACCCCACCAACACCATCTTCACATCAGCTCCCACTAGAGATAAAATCTCCATGTCTCTTATGCCAAAGAATTTTGCTGCTCCAAATTCTTCATGACACGCCTCTGAACTAACCTTACCTTTAGCTCAAAAAATCCCTGTATGTACAAACCTGCTAGCAAATAACCCACATATAGTAACTGGATAATGTTGTAATCATCATCCACCTGGTAAGACAAACACAATAGTTACACTGACATTGACTGAAGCCATGCTTAGTCATCCACTTGTCAAACCTGTACCATTGTCCTGCAGCTTCCTCAAGACCATATGCCTTGGCCTTCTGTCTCTTGTGTCCATCCACTCTCTTCTTTAACTTGGGAATCCATTCCGTCTCTCAGTGCTTACTTTCAGCTGACACCTCTACCAACAAACACCTGTTTGGTTCTCTAAGGACTCACACTCCTCATCCATGCCAAGCTCCCACTGTATATGGATTCTACCTGCATTGCCTTGTAATATCCCCTTTCAGTAGGGAATATCTAAACACAAATAGCTCTGAACAAAGATACACTTTTTGCCAAAATAATTTCAAATATGAATAAATAAATCACAATATAATCTCTCAATATCAAATCAAAGATCTTATCACTTGTTCTTCTAGACGATTACACAATTGAGTCTTTGTCATACAAATAACATAACATGAAATATTCTATCTTGAAAACCTAGACTTTTGCAAATCTAGAGATTGACCCTGAATCTGGAAGTCTCGACCTACTGTGTTAAACACAGTTGCCAACGTCAGTCAATATTCTGCTGACATCGATCACTGTAGGTCCTTCTCTGCCAACGTTAGTCTTCAGTCAGCCGATGTTGATCACTGGGATCTCTGTCTGTCGAGGTTGGTGTCTGTGTGGATTTGTATGAACCTATACGGACTTCGTACGGCTGCCAACTAAGCACAACCTACCTATTTTCAACCCCTGATCTGAAAATATATGTCTCTAATATAGAAGATCTCTATCTGTATAATTTATTGAATCAAAACTAAATAAAAATACCTGAAATACTATGATAACTTCTGTGTGAAATTATCTCTCAAATCTGTACCTCTGTGATAACTTTTGTATGAAGCTATCTCTCAATTTGGTAATAAATTAGCTGATATCTCACAACCTCTAAATCACACACAATGAAGAGTTGACATTCTCCACTGTAATGGAATCTTGGAACCCTTGGCTCAGTCTTCACAGAAGAATTCTTCAAAATCAATAATCAATAATCAATGGCTATTCAATAATAGCCTCCATGAGAGACCCTTATACCCTCAAAAAGATATGCTTGCCCTAATTAGGGTTTCTTAAATTAGAATTAGGGTTTCTAATTAAAAATAGGCTAAATAATTAATATTTGATTAAATTAATCAAATATTAATATCTCCCTCAATACATGTCGGATCCTCGAACCGTTCAAAGCTGGTGAACCAGGGAGTGATTTTGCACATGACCATACCAAAATAAAGGCCCTCTGCTGCATGTCAAATATCCCTAAATCATAGGAGCTCAAGCCAAATGTGTCTGAAATACCTTGAATGAAAGCCAACTATAAGAATTCTACAAATCAAAGCCAAGCCAATCTCCATCATGACCCTCTATCCATCTTATCAGCCTATGAAGGTCACATAATAGGCTAATCATCAAGTCTGTCAATGTCCACGAAAAAGGGGACATGACAATCCGCCCCTCCAAAAATTGCTTGTCCCCAAGCAATCTCGGAACAATGAACCACCCGATCCACCTAGATCCCAAATGTAGTTATGCTCTGCACTGCTGTAAATCAATGCAAGTACCTGTAATATCATCAGAAGTAGAATAAAGAGGAATCCATAATCAAACTGGTAAATACGACTCAACCAGACTCTAAAAGCACAACTGCCATAGTCAAGCACGCATGAGAAACAAACTCTCAAAGTATGATAACCCAAATAGAATGGACAACTCCAACTGCCAATTCCATCTACAAAAGATGGTGTCAATCCATCCCATAACTGATCCCTCTGTAAAGATGGCACAACGAATGGTACCACACTATCATATATGTGAGAAGAATCAATCTGGAGACTCGACTCCACTGGTATCTCAAACTCATTAGAGTCAGGTACTCTCAAATCCTGAATCAGTGTATCAGCCTCAACAACATGTTTCTCAGCTACAACTATAGGAACGTACTCACCAACAATAATCAATGTACTAACCTCTGAGTCTGGGGCTGGTGAAGACCGCAAATGCTCTAACTCCATGGTCATCTCAGCGAAATGAAATTGTGACTCCTCATAAGCTAACTACGTACTCTCAAGAATCTTAGAAGTCACCTCAAGATGCTGAGTAAGCTCACTCACCTTATCTTCCTTGGCCAATAATGCATCATACACTGTGCTGCCCCACTCTATAAGATAATCTCTATCGGTGACCAACTGCATATAGTCTTGTCTTAGAATCTGGATAGCCTCCCATAAAGAGTGGATCTCTGTCAAGGATAAATAATTGCCTCCCTAATTGATGCTAGTAGGAGAACCCCATCCATAAACTACTAACAACTGACGAGCATCATCATAATGCTTGCAAGCGGTAGCAATGTCTCGCTCACTAACTCTCAATTGACTAGACACATGATGGCACTGGCTAGATTGTCTCCTATAATCCTCCATTGATGCATGGCCCAAAAGAGTAGACTTAGAATCACTGACCTCTGTAATAATACCACCCATACTCTGTGAATCAACTCCATAGCTCATATCAACATCCAAAGTATCAACAATTATAGCATCACTGTCTAACTCCTCCATACCGAAAGAAACTGCCGAGGAAACTGAATCCTCAAAACTATCCACTGCATCCTTCTAAGTGTCATTTGCAATAATCGGATCCTGGGACTCTTCTACAATCTCTGCCATAACTGAGGGATCATCAACCCTCAGTGCACTAACATCTGAGCACACCTCTTCACTCTGAGTGCAAGCATTACACTCATCCTCATCTTCACTATCTCCTATCTCATAATAATCATAATAATCATGGGACATGCTGCTCTCTTGTTTAAGTGATTTCTAGTGCTCTCTCCTCAGCTTAACAAAGTGATCAAAAGACAACCTCCCCTAAACTTGTGGAGTTAATAACTCCCACTCATCCTTCGCTGTTATATACCGTGTGGATTTGTCTTTAGATGTAGGATATAAAAGAGATTCATTTAACCTCTTCAACCTTAGTTTCAACTTCTTCATATCATAGTCCCACTGTATCTGAGTATATGAAGTCATCATGATACTTTGCTGATTTAATCTACCCAAACTATCCAACAGGATGGCAAGACATTGGCTCTGATGTGCCCAACAGGATGGCAGGAATTTGGCTCTGATACCACTGTAATGTCCCTTACTTAGGGGCTCCTTCTTCTCAAGCAAAACTCTAATATATAGCAATTAAAGCTATGATACCACTGTAATATCCCCTTTTAGTAGGGAATATCTAAACACAAATAGCTTTGAACAAAGATACACTTTTTGCCAAATATGAATAAATAAATCACAATATAATCTCTCAATAGCAAATCAAAGATCTTATCACTTGTTCTTCTAGACGATTACACAATTGAGTCTCTATCATACAAATAACATAACATGAAATATTCTGTCTTCAAAACCTAGGCTTTTGCAAATCTGGAGATTGACCCTGAATCTGGAAGTCTCGGCCTGCTGTGTTGAACACACAGTCACCAACGTCGGTCAATATTCTACCGACGTCGGTCACTGTAGGTCCTTCTCTGCCGACGTCGGTCTTCAGTTAGCCGATGTCGATCACTGGGATCTCTGTCTACCGAGGTCCGTGTCTGTGTGGATTTGTACAGACCTGTACGGACTTCGTATGACCACTAATTAAGCACAACTTGCCTATTTTCAACCCCTGATCTGAAAATATATGTCTCTAATATAGAAGATCTCTATATGTATAATTTATTAAATCAAAACTAAATAAAAATACTTGGAATACTGTGATAACTTTTGTGTGAAGTTATCTCTCAAATCTGTACCTCTGTGATAACTTTTGTATGAAGCTATCTCTCAATTTGGCAATAAATCAACTGATATCTCACAACCTCTAAATCACACACAATGAAGAGTTGACATTCTCCACTGCAATGGAATCTTGGAACCCTTGGCTCAGTCTTCACAGAAGAATTCTTCATATCAATAATCAATAATCAATGGCTATTCAATAATGGCCTCCATGAGAGACCCTTATACCCTCAAAAAGATATGCTTGCCCTAATTAGGGTTTTTAGTTAAAAATAGGCTAAATAATTAATATTTGATCAAATCAATCAAATATTAATATCTCCCTCAATACATGTCAGATCCTTGAACCGTTTGAAGCTGGTGAACCAGGGAGTGATTCCACACATGCCCATACCAAAATAAAGGCACTCCACTGCATGTCAAATATCCCTAAATCATAGGTGCTCAGGCCAAATGTGTCTAAAATAACTTGAGTGAAAGCCAACTATAAGAATTTTGCAAATCAAAGCCAAGCCAATCTCCATCATGACCCTCTATCCATCTTATTAACCTATGAAGGTCGCATAATAGGCTAATCATCAAGTCTATCAATGTCCACGAAAAAGGGGACATGACATGCCTCTTCGCATCTTCCTAGTTCTTGATCACCAATAAGCAATATAAAGAAGGTGAAAAATGAATATGAGGTTCACTTACCCTTTCTGACCTCGACATGAGCATTTGAGACCTGTTGACAGCATGCTGTCTACCCACCATCTATACCAGTGACCGATCTCGGCCATCTCCTAGTCTGCTCCTGACCGATGTTGGCTCCCTGTACTAACCCTAACTATCGATGTCATTTCCCTGGTTGACACCGGTATCCCTTCTACCGACGTCAGTTCTTTCATGACTGACGTTGGTCTTCTTGTTGTCGACGTCAGTTACTTTCTGATCGACGCTGGTACCTGTGTTCGTCTGTGAGTGATAAATTTTTACCTACGAGCTCTCCATGGATCAAAATCCTAATCAAATCAACCCTGCTTTGCTCAGAATAATTTAGTTCCCTCACCTAATCTCTATCCATCATCTCCTCCATGAACACCAAGGCTTTCCAATTCTTTAGCTTGTCAAAGACATCTAACTTCTGCTTCAAAACCTGCATTCTCCTTTTACATATGTGACCAAGCCTATGAGGCCACATCTCTGTAACAAAAGGTGAATCAGTAATATAAGTAGATAGATAAAGGATACCTACTTTCTTACCACCATCTAATTCAAGTGCATCCGCTGTGAGAGTTACAGTGCATCTCTCATCACCCAAATTTCTTGAAGAAATTAGACTCATCTCCAAGACTGGTACCTGCATGACTTCCTTCAACCACTGTGTGTCATCCGTCTGTAATCTCAACTTCACTTCCCCTTCATCAATAATCTGACAAGGCTCTCCAACCCCTAAATAAATCTCTCCAAAGTCTCCAAAGACATACCCATGAAAAGATGCTCTATTTTGGGCTACATGGAAAGAGGCAAAAGAATCTATAAACAAAGATTCCACTTTATCCAGAACATCCTGTGCAACATCACCTATAACATATGCTTTTACGCGCTGATCTTCTATCGACCAACAATCTCTTTTTACCTGCTCTTTCTTTCCATCAATCAGACCATTCATGCTATTCAATTTCTCCATTTGTAGCTTACTTTCTTCTGCCATTGCTATACTCCCACTCAATCTGAAACCCCTGTGAGTGACCTGTAATAAAAAACACTACCAGATCTGAAACCACCTATTAGTCAACCCAACCAAAAGCTCTGATACCACTTGTTGGTATCAGCTCTTGAACCTACAACCAAGGCTCTGATACCACTTGTCAGGGAACCTTAGAACAATAAACATGCTCTGATCCCACTGTGTTAGGATCTTGCTCTACCAATTAGAGCACATATGATTACTTCTTGTATTAACAACTAAACATGGAATTTAACCAGAATCAATAAGTAACTAGAAATATGAAACAACACAGGAATATGAGAGACAATACACTATCTTGTATTAATATCATACATAAGAATATACAATAAAGAAGATGCCACTTCTTCTTCCACCTCAAAGGCTCGCCACACCTCAAGACCTTTTTCCCTCTCTCTCTTGGTCACAACAATCAACTCCAATACAGAATTGATGTTCACCTCTCCAACCAGTCAGTAACATGCTGCCAGTTCACCAAGTACACAATCGTACTCCAAATAGATCTCTTGCTCTCTACTGCTACCTACAAATCACTAGACCTTACTCACCATTGTAGATCTCCTATAGAAAGTCATGCACACATGCTGACCAAGATCATACACACATAAAGAACCCTACTGATTCTCCAAACCAGTACCCACCTTGGTACTGCGGCACTAGGAGGAATGCACCTGTAGACACCGCAAACGTGTCTGCACCTTGGTTCTCCCCCTTGGCCCTTTCTCCCACCTAGTCCTCCTTGGTCCCTAACCCACCTAGGTCTTATTAATTAGAAATTAACATCTATTTTTAATTAAATTAGGCCCCCTTTCCACCCTACCCTTGCCACCTTGGATCCTCCCTTGAATCCCTCCACCTTCCCCCTAGCATTTATTAGGCCAAATCTCACCATTATATCCCCCCTCGTCCATTTTGGCATCCTCGTGACCGTTCTGCCCATGACCCCTCACTCGGCGGCGTGCAAGAGTGGGCAGAGGCTATTTTTAGCCTCTGTGCCCATCCTGCGACCGCCGACGTCGGCGACCCTTCAGCCGACGTCGGCAAAACTACCGGCGTCGGCAGCCTTCATTATCCCCTTCTGCATCCGTTGCACCCCCTGGACTCTTGAGCTCGAAAACGGATTCTCTTGACGCTTTGGCTTTGATCTCTCCTCTGTCTTGACCTCATGCAATAGCAGCAACAGGTGAAAAGGCCCTGGATCAGCATCTTCTCCTTGCAGCAACTCTTCTGTGGCTCCAGCAACATCTTCTTCTCTCTTCATTCAGCAAGCTAAAGGTAAGCTAGTCTGGGTTTTTTATTTCATTTTATTCATTCATCTATATTCTATTGTCTTTTGCTCCCTCTGTCCTTCCCCCTTGAGAGGCTGCAAAGCCTTCTCAGGCCCCATCCTCTGTGAATCCTCCTCTTCCCTGTCCTCTGTGTCTCTTTCAACTTCCTCACCCCTCTGCCAAAAAGACCTTGCAACAGGTACCCAACCCAAACCAGACCACTCCCCAATCCATCCAAACTTGTCCCCGTTCAGTCTCAGACCCGTCCACAGTCCAGCAAGCAACCCAGACCCGACTACAGGCCACAACCCCGACCGACGCCGGTCACTTCCCCAACCGACGTCTGCAGGATAGCCGACGCCGGCAGATCTGATAACCGACGCCGGCGACATTTCCGACCTCGGCGACTGTCTTCAGCCCAACAGCTCTTTCAGGTAATCATTTTGTTTTCTTCTTTCCTTTCTACTTTCTTTGTCATTTCTGTATTCTGGCATTCTGTCTTTTATCAGTCACTTCTTTCATCAAAACAGTGGGTTGACCTCCCTTAAGGAAGTTTTTACACTTTTGGGAACAAGCCTTTTGCTTGGCAACCCACTGCCTATCTGTCTAACGTTTTTCTTGTCCTAGTTTCCTTTTTTCCTTGCAGGTGTCATTCCTCCATAGCCAAAGAGGAGTGCTCACAAACGTCTGGATTTACGGTGCGCAATTTTTAGTCCAGGTACTTCCAAGCCTTGTCCATTACTTTCTTTTAGTTTCTTTCTTTTTAGTCTGAAAAGCAAATTTGAGGTAGAAACATCTCTGGCACGCCCGGTGGGACCCTAGGTTCCTCCTGGGTTCCTTTTTCTTTTTCATTCATTTAGGTGCATTTAGGCTCCTTTCTTCTTGTCTCTTTCTTCTATTCCAAATGACACTATAAGCGGGACTAAAACGAATCCTTCTTTTCTTTCTTCCTTGCATTCTAGACTAGTCTAAATATCATACTCTCGTCCCTTTCTCCATCTTGTCTTCATAACAACATCACATTTCGACTTGGGCATTAAAACATATTGCACTTTCATTTCTGCTTGTGCTTGCATTAGTCCACATCTAGTAACTTAGGCGCATATTGAATGAACCGTAGACACTTGATGTTACACTACCGAATCACATGCACTAAAACACACATAAAACATACCTGAGACAAGGCCTGACTGGGATTTCATCCCCCAGCGGATACCTTACCCGTCCCGGTGACCCTACTTGGATTTCATCACCAAGGGGGAAGCCCACTCCGTTCTCTGGCAGAGGATAAACTCTAGGCGAGGTATATCTTGGCTAAGCGAGACCAGCTAACCACTGGAATCGTGAAGTGAGGGGAGCTTGCTCCTTAGCACCAGGCCACGTACCAGACCCTAACACAGATCTTTGAGCACCTAAAACAACACCCGAAACCATCTTTAGACTGCCTTCTTCTAGGACCCATTTTTCAGCCAATCTCCCCAAACATTCATCTAAGGCATAAGCCACAAGTTTCTAAGGTTAATTCCTAGGATTTATCGCTTAGGCTTGTCTGTTTTTCTCTGTTTTCCTCTTCTCATCTGTTTGTTTGAGTGTGTGAGGACGCTTTCTTCTTTGTTTTTCCAAGAACCTTTTGGCTCTCTGGAAAACACAGTGACCGACATCGGTTCTGCCACCGACGTCGGCCTTCCCCTGTCACCGGCATCGGTTCTGATACCGACGTCGGCTCCATCTGTTACCGGCATCGGTTATCTGACCGACGCTGGCCTCATTTCCTACCGACATCGGTTTTTCAACCGACATCGGTCTCTGTCACTGTCCTTTTTTTTTTCAAAACCAGCAACCTGAAGCCTGTCTTTTCTCTGTCAAAGACTCCATCCTGGTTTTCTGGAACTGAGCAACACAGTTCCTGAGACCTGAACCTCCTTTGCCTTGCATGGTTTTGACTCGTAGCCAAGCCAAAGCTCTTGTCAACCACGCTAGCCTTCAACCACTTCCGTCCACCCCATCCGTGACCAAGCCTACAATGGAGTTCAACTCGGAGACCGAAAGAACTCCCATTCGTCCAACCCCGCCGCAGACTCCCATTGTCCAAGAAGGGGACCAAGACTTCGAATGATTCTTGGACCTCAACGTCAAGGCCTTGCAACATTATCTCGCGCATAGCCGAACGCGAGACTCCTTGGGCAATCCAATCTATGGAATGCCAACCTCCCTTGTCGCGACTACGGCTGTATCGACAGCATCCGTAGTTTAACCTTCGGACACCCAAGCCATCGCTTTGACCACTGACCAGACTTTGACCAATCCCCCAGGTGTGGCCTCTCCCTCTATCATTGGGCCCACTTCCACTGGGGTTCCGGCCTCTTGTCAACCTCAACCCGCTCAACCGCTATCCACTCCATTTCAAAACCTTGTTGTCTCTATCCCGCCTACCCTGGCCCCTATCAACACCAGGGTGGCTTCTTACCCCTTGGCCCCCGTTACCACAGTCCAACCTCTCGTGGCAACAACGGGCCCAGCTATGTCTTCTAACCAACCACCTTTAGCATCCACCTCTGCCCCTGCGATTAGTCATCCGTACATTCTACAACCGACTATGTCGCTCGCTTCCTCTAACCTCTTCCAAGCGCCCTACAACTTAGGGGGCGCGCAACCCGTCAATCCGTCGGCAGACATCATCAAGATGCTAATGGACAAGATGACCAGTCTTGAGACCTCTGTTTCCGGCTCGCGCAACACCCTTTCATACGAGCAGATCTGTAACAAGCCCATTCATCCTTCCGTCCCAATCAGACCATATCCTAGCCAGTGGGAGCTTCCGAAGTTTTCTCGCTTTCAAAACAAGGAAGACCCCCAACAACACTTGCGGGCATTCAGACACGCCTGCTACCTCATTGGCCATGATGATGCGTTACTCTTACGCACCTTTCCTATGTCTCTCTCGGGTGCTGCACTTGACTGGTACAGCTCCCTTCCTAGCCATTCTCTCTTCTCATTCACGCAATTGGCTCAGCTATTCCTCGATCACTTTTCCATCAACATAACCAAGAAAGTCTCAATCACGGACCTCTATTCTATTCGGCAATTTGAGGACGAGTCCATAGCCGACTTCGTTGCTCGATGGAGAGGCCTTATCAACCAACTCTCCTTTTCCTTGCCCCAGGCTGAGCTTATTGAACTCTTTTCTCAAGCCTGTGCCCGACATATCTCTTCCACCCTGAGGGTTCAAACCTTCCGCACTTTTGACGAGGCCTTCACGATGGCCCGCAAACTAGAGTTACGTGCCATCGAGGAGAACAAAGTCAAGTTGCGGAATAAGAATCCCAGCTCTAAGGCCAATGACTCTTCCTCTGCCAAGCCATCATCATCCAATTCTAAATCCAAGGCTTCAGCTAATGCCATGGTTGTCAGACCTTCATCTTCTTCGACCAATCAGCCTGAGCCCTCTACATCTCAGAGCGCTACTCGGCAATTCCAGCAAAGATACATGCAGCGACGATATACTCCTCTCAGAGAATCATATGCGTCTGTGCTGGAAAAGCTTCTTAAGCAGGGGGCCCTCAATCTCCCTCAAGCCTGACCTCCACCGCAATTCGATCCCTCACACGCCATCCCCGCGTGGTATAGGGAGCATGACTTCTGCAGCTTCCATCGTGTTAAGGGCCATGACACAGAGAACTGCAAAACCTTTAAGAACATAATACAAGACATGCTCGAAAAGGGGGATCTCATCTTAGACAATCCAAATGCACCCCCTAATCAGGCCATCGACATCTTCAAACAACCTTTCCCCAATCAGCCGCCAACTCAGAACAACGTCCAGACCTTAATTGATGACAATCATGAGCACAACGTTCGAACAGTCAATACGGTCTCCCCTTTCGTCCCCAATCAACCTCTTGAGGTTAGTCCATCAATCAGTCCATCACATGTGGACAAACCTCTCTCCCCAGCTAGTTCTCCATTGACCTCTCTCATCTTGGAGGACGCCTCGGCCTTACCTGCACCTCTGGTCTCGCCATCCCCCGTTCTATTGCCTATGGAGGACCCGACCCTTCTTACTCCTCAGCTGCAAGTGGAGGGCCCCGTCATCCCTGCCCTTTCCCCGCTGGAGGAGCCTCGCTCCCCGGTTTCTTCTCCACCCAGGGAAGAACCTGTCCCTCCTTCGTCCTCATCTAAATCTGTCATGACTTCACCATACCCTGCGTCTAAGACCACTACACCCGTCTCGTCTTCAACCTCGCAACCATCAACATCTTCCTCTCATCCATTTTCCCGGTTAGTGGAGAAGATTGAACTTCTCCCTCCGCGGAAAGTGACGCCTCAGGTGTTGTGGGAGCGTCTTAAAGCCCTTCAACATACCCGCGCCCTCTCATCACATGCCGCTAATCCTCCCAAGGCGGAATCTCGTCAGACTCTTGACAAAGACCAGACTCTCAAACCTCAACCAAAGCCGTCCAAACCAAAGCCTGCGTCTATCTCGTCCAAACCCATCAAGTCATTTGGCGTTCGTCCTGTCTCCACGCTCACTCACCCGCAAGTGAAGGTGGACCTAGGCCAGACCTCGACCAGCAGTACTCTTCCAACCAAGTCAAAAAAGACTGCTAGACCACAGAAACGAATGCCTCCTTCTCTGTCACCGTTGCCATCTATTTTGGGCCCCCATCCTTCGACCTTGGCTAGCATCCTTCCCACTCCGACCTTCAACCAAAACTCGTTGCCTCCTTTGCTTCCTCTGCCTATCTCCAGTCGTCCCTCTCCTAAAAAGGCGTTCTCAATCACCAGGCCAGAGCCATCTCCATCTGTCACCGCGCCATCAACCCATAAGGTGGTACGGAAACCTCTTCTAACCTCGCCTAAGCAAAAGTCACCAACCTCACGCATATCAAATAGCACGGACCCTCTATTGGGCTCATACTCGTCAATATTGCGCCGACTTCTCCAGACTTCCGACATAACCCTTCCACCCATCAAGCCTTTCCAACCTCTCGGGTCCAAGCCCTCCTGGTTCGATGATACGAAAATTTGCTTATATCATCGTACACCAGGACACGACACCGAGACTTGCTGTGCCCTCAAGGCCGTCATCCGCCGCCATATGGAGAAGGACACTCTTCTCCTTGAGGACACTCTTGACCAGACCCCGACTCCTTCCTGTCCAACTTCTTCAAACACGTCAACATCTCACCAGCAAAACATGACCCCTTCTTCGCCTCCCATTTTCGAAATCAATGCCATCCGTGTAACCACTAGGTCGCAGCAGGACAAGGCCAAAGCAAAAGCTGCCATTCCTTGGACCTATCCCTTCGTCAAGCCACCCCTTGCGCCCAAGCCTAAAATTTCTATCCTTGGCGCATCCCAACCTTCTTCATCTTCCTCTTCTGGACCAATTCACAACTCCATGCTGAAGCAGCTTCACCAGACACCAGTGAAGATGTCTCTTTACGACCTTATCCAAACTTTGCCTCAGCACCGTCAAGCCCTTATCCAAGCCTTGCAGGCAGCGGAGGTCCAACCCGAGGACCCCCAACCACTCGCTGCCCTCGTCCATTCTTTATCTCCTGTCAACTCCATCACATTCAGCGATTCTGAGATTCCCACATCTAACACGAAAGATCAGGACGCCGCCCTCTTCATCACTGCCTATGTCGATCGAACGCGCATCAAACGCGTTATGATCGACGGCGGCGCTAGCATCAACATAATCTCTACCCACGCCTTTGATCAGCTGGCTCTTCCCAAGAACTACGTCTCTAAAACTGACGCGATCTTACGCTCTTTCAACGACACCACCGCCACAACCATTGGCACAGTCATCCTCCACATTCGCGTAGGCCCACGCATAGTCCCAGAGCTCTTCTATATCATCGAAGGAGAGTTTCAATACAACCTTTTACTGGGCCGACCTTGGATCCGTGCCATGGCCTGTATCCCCTCCACCCTGCACCGTTGTGTGAAGTTTGAGCATGACGGGCAAGTCCACACCATTCCCGCTGACCCTTCACCCTTCAAGACTTGCAACACCACCTATCATCCTAACGACGTCCTCATTCCCATCAAGCCGTCCACTCCGGCACCACCTCCATTTGTGGAAGCTTCGACCAGTTCGCAATTGGCGGTTGCCCTCACCCCTCCTCTTCAAGCGCCGACCAAGGACCCCATGGAAGACATCTTCCAACGACTATCACTTGGGGAATACCGCTTGTTGACCCTCGACATGTTCCAAACTCCACAAGAGTATGGACGCCTTCACCTCAGTCCTAATTACGACCCTCGAATCGGGACGGTCTTACCTTATGGTCCTCCTCACTTCCAAACCAACTTTGTCTATGGGGGGCTTAATCAAGCCCCTACCTACGGCACTTCTCTTTCTTCACCCCAACCTTTCACATCTGATTTCTCATTTCTTGGCAACCCCGCCTTTGCACACACTTACCTTCACAGGTGTGCATGGAAGGGTTTTGGTTTTGGACGTTATGAGCAGGGCTCCCATCAGCCCATCGAGCCGCTCAATGATCACGATGCCAAGAAACGGTATGGCCTGGGATATCATGACCCCACTCAGGCTCCTTCCGACCTTTGTCCCAAACCAACCATTGACCAATCTCTTTCAGACTCGCCCATTTCTCCTTCGTCACCTACGGAGTCGGTGGTTTCCATCCCTCCTAGTTTTTTTTTTTCCATAAACACCATTCGCCTGGAACCCCTGACCTATCAGCTCAATGGGGTGCCCAGGTCTCTCCCTCTCATCTTTCCTAGCATGGTAGAGGATGAGTCGGCAACCATTCACACTGTCCACTGCGTTGACGATGACACCATCCTTTCCTACATGGGTGCCGATGACTCTTTCGTCCAGCGTTTCCTCCCTTCCGAGACCCAGGTTATGTTAAATGAATCCACCATTGACATCAACCTCCCTTCTTCTTCCGATGTTCCTCACGTCTTAAAAATTGGCCAATCTTTAGACACTCAGGAGCAGCTTGACTATGCCCAGTTCCTTTCCAACCATAGCAAGGCCTTTGCCTGGACTTACAGCGACATGCCTGGCATCGACCCTACCATTGCTACCCATAACATTGTCACCAAACCAGAGGCTAAGCTTGTTAGGCAGAAGCTTTGAAAGATGCATCCTCGCGTTGCGCTTCTTGTCAAAGAGGAGCTTCAGCGCCTTCTTTCTATCTCCTTCATCCAACCCATCGATTATCCACAGTGGGTCTCTAACATCGTCCCAGTTACTAAAGCAACTGGGGGGATTCGGATCTGCATGGACTATCGCGACCTTAACCTAGCCTGTCCCAAAGACGACTTTCCTCTTCCTAACATCGACCAGCTTGTTGATCTCACGGCCGGCCATGAGATGCTATCTCTCATGGACGGGTTTTCAGGATACAATCAAATCCTGATCACACCGAAAGACCAGCACAAGACTACCTTTATCACCCCATGGGGGACTTTCTGCTATCGAGTCATGCCTTTCGGCCTAAAAAATGCTGGTGCCACTTATCAGCGTGCCATGACTTACATTTTCCATGATCTCCTCCACAAAATCATGGAGGACTATGTGGATGACCTTCTCGGCAAGTCCAAGCTCCGCCGCGACCACTTGACCATTCTCACAATCATCTTCTCTCGTCTCCTTCAATACAATGTCTGCCTCAACCCCAAGAAGTGTGTCTTTGGGGTCCTCTCAGGCAAACTTCTCGGCTTCATCATTTCTTTCCGTGGTATCGAGATAGATCCCGCCAAGATCCGTGCTATTCTCAAAATGCCGCCCCCGACCAATCTCAAGCAGCTTCGCAGTCTACAAGGGAAGCTCCAGTCCATTCGCCGTTTCATCTCGCAACTTTCAGACCACTGTCAACCTTTTCATCACCTCCTTAAGAAGGACGTCTCCTTTAAGTGGGATGAGAACTGTCAAGAGGCTTTTGAGGCCCTCAAAGGCTATTTGGTCTCCCCACCAGTCCTCATTCCACCTAAGGACGACCAACCCTTCTACCTTTATATCTCTGCTACCAACCATTCGTTAGGTGCCATGATCGCGCACCGAGACGAGCATCATCGCGAGCAAGCGGTTTACTACATCAGCCGAACACTGGTCGACTATGAAACTCGGTATACTCATATCGAGAAACTCTATTTGGCATTAGTCTTTTCCGCTACCAAGCTCCGCCACTATCTTCTCAACCACAAAACCTTTGTCGTCACTCACACTGACCCTCTCAAGTACATGCACTCCAAGCCATACCAGAATCAACGTATGGCTCGGTGGCTCATGCTGCTTGCTGAGTTTGACTTCGAATTCATCCAACAGAAATCTATCAAGGGGCAAACCATTGCTGACCAACTGGCAGATGCCCCTCTTCCCGACAACCGACCTTCACACTGTGAGTTCCCTGACGAGTCTATCGCCACACTTTCCACCGATGACACCGTCTACCAGATGACTATGTTCTTTGACGGCTCCAAATGTCAACTCGGTGGGGGTGCGGGGGTCATCCTCATCCCACTCGACGGGGAGCCCTTGCCTCTATCTTTCAAGCTTGACTTCGATTGTACCAATAATATGGCCGAATACGAGGCCTTAATTTTGGGACTTCAGACTGCCCTTTCTCTCCACATCAAGTCTATCAACATCTTCAACGACTCGCAGCTCGTCGTTAATCAAGTTAACAGTTCATATCTCTGTAAAAACAAAGTTTTACAGAGGTATAGGAATCGTGCTGACACTCTTTTGGCATCTTTCGACCATTACCTCTTACAGACTGTTCCACGCTCTACGAACAAGTTTGCCGACACCATGGCTTCTCTTGCTTCGCATATCCCGTCTTCATCATCATCATCCCGCCTTTTTGTCACAGTGCATCGCATACCCTTGCCTTCATACATCTCTCCTCACATCGACCATATCAATACTGTCAATTCTAGCCCACAAGATGACTGGTATAAGCAACTTGTGGACTACTTGTCTCTTTCTGTCACTCCTCCCAACCTCTCTAGCAATGCGCGACGAGCTTTCATCAAGCGCACAACTCGCTATACCATGCTAGGGGGCCTTCTCTATAAACGAGGCTTCGACGGCCTCCTTCTTCGCTGTCTAACCTCCACTGAAGCTCCTCAAGCCATAAAGCAAGTCCACGACGGGATTTGTGGTGGACACTTCAGTGGAAACTCAGTTGCCAAGCGCCTCCTTCGCCTGGGTTATTATTGGCCCACCCTTCATCAAGACTGTAGCAATTATGTTCGGTGTTGCATCAAGTGTCAGCAGCACTCTAACCTGCTTCATCTCCCCAGTCACGCCTTGCAAGTCGCTCAGGATTTTTGGCCTTTCTCTCAGTGGGGCTTGGATCTCATCGGTGAGATCAACCCTCACTCGTCTCTTCGTCATCAGTCCATCATCACTGCCACTGAGTATTTCACCAAGTGGGTGGAAGCCATTCCTCTCATCTCCACAAAAGCCGACAAAATTGTCGACTTCATCAGTAGCCACATCATCTGTCGTTTCGGTGTCCCTCACAAAATCATCACCGACAACGGCAAGTCCTTAAAAAACAAGACTGTCCAAAAACTATGCGACTCATTTGGCATCAAACTCAGCTTTTCTTCGCCTTACTACCCACAAGCAAATGGGCAGGCCGAGGCTTCCAACAAAATTCTCACCAAAATTCTCATGAAGGTGGTCGACGATACAGGAAGGGATTGGCACGTTCATATCCCCTTCGCTTTGTGGGCCTACCGCACTAGCATCCGAACCTCTACGGGTGCTACCCCCTTTTCTCTCGTGTACGGAACAGAGGCTGTCTTACCCCTCGAGGTACAGATCCCGTCTCTCCGCATCTCCCTGCATGACATTCTCTCCAACGACGACTTTTGTCAAGATCGCTTAGCTCAACTTGAGTTACTCGATGAGCGTCGTCTTGCTGCCCTTAGTCATCTCCATGTCTACCAAAGTCGCATAAAGCGGGCCTACGACAAAAATCTGTGAGAACGAGATTTTAACATCGGAGACCTCGTCCTCAAAGAGAATCAGCACGTGACCAATATGGAGTGAAGTAAACGAGGTAAATTTGCCCTCAATTGGCTTGGACCTTTTATCATCACGCACAAGTATGGGTCAGGGACTTATCGTCTGTCTTCCCTCGACGGACGGCCAGAACCTGAGCCTCTTAATGCATTGCATCTTCGACCTTTCTTTTGTTAGTCGAGTACTCGTCTATTTGACACGTAACTTGAGCTCGTCCCTTGAGCAATCCTCGTCCTCTTAATCCTCATCCCTTTCAACCCTATTCCCCTTTAACAAGTCCTCTACAACCCTTTTAGGATGCAGTGATGCTTTGTCCTAATAAAAAGGGGCGTCCTTGAGCTTCTACAGTCTTGTCCGTGACTCTCATTCCTATCAATAAATCTAAATCAAGATGTCAAAACATATCCATGGTCACTAAATCAAGTCAAGTCAAATCCAAAAGACAGACTGCTCCCTCGAAGGACAACTGTACTATCATTTTTGTATTACTAGACTGATCCCTTGAAGGACAGCTAGGCCAACTTTTCAAACATTATTAAGCAAAAATATAGACCACTCCCTCGAAGGATGGCTATGACTACTCTGGCAATAAACAACACTTTTCTTAGAAGCTTCCCGCATCGATCAGCTTCGCAACACGACCATTACATCAAGTGACATCTCTATGCAGGCTTCCCGCATCGATCATCCTGACTCAAAAAAAAAAAAAAAAAAAAAAAAAAAGAAACGAGTCACGGACATTGGCTTGTAGTTGTCTCAGGGTCTCCTACAAAAGGGGCAAGGTTATTCCTGCTCTTAAACTGGGTTACCCTATCCTCCTTCTATCACCGGCTCAAGGGACTTCGAGCTCACTTTAATGTCAAAGTGATTCGATTACCGTTCTAGCTCAACACTAGTCAACGACGCAATGCACGAACGGGGCTTTTGTTCTAATAACCCCTATCTATGCTTCCTTTCTGGTCCTTGTCAATGAAAGAGCAATTTGCCTTTCACCTTTTCTCTACACTTTGGTCACGCTTTGGCCACGTCAATTGTCGACTCATCCTTAAACCCAGCCAACTTCAACATTTTTTTCAAACCAGCCTCGACATTTCCAACATGACATCAGGCATCATCCTTGTCCTTTTCGCATAGTTTCTATGGACACCAATACCCATGAAAACTACCGACCAAACCCAATTTATGTTAAGCATAAACCAATACTTGCTAAAGCATAAATAGACCTTCTATTCATGTCTAGCATACATCCATCACGACTATGGAAACTTGCTAGGGATGAAAGACTCTCGACCACTTCTACAGAAGACACCATCTGTAGCATCCTTTTATCCTCATCTTTTTATCCTCATCATTTCGACGCTTGACCACATCCAATCATCGACCATTTTGACCCTCGCAGTCTGAACTACATTGGTCTGAGGCCCTACGACCAGGGCTATGTAGGCAGCACTCAGATAACACATCTTCTGAGGTTAGCTCGACCACCCCCGTTTGTTCGTCTCTATGATGGACAAACCTTCTCTTCTTTGACTCTTATCACACCCAACTTCGTCAACTTTGACCAAGACCAATCATTTCCTTTGACCAAGACCAATCATAGACCTTTGATCAAGACCAATCATTTCCTTTGACCAAGACCAATCATTTCCTTTGACCAAGACCAATCATCGACTTTGACCAAGACCTATCAATCCCTCCGACCCTCCCTCCCTTTTAGGGAGAACTACATCGGCCTGAGGCCCTGTCACCAAGGCTATGTAGGCAGCACTCAGTTGACATGGGGTCTTCTGGGGTTAGCTCGGCCGCATCCTTTCGTCTATCCATCCTCTTGACCAATGACCATTGGCGATCATGCCTATCTCCTTCGACCTCGACCACTTCCAAGCCAATGTTGCCTTGGTTGTTTTTGCGTGTATGCTATTCCACGGCTGGTTAGCAGAATTGTCCGCAGACCTTTTTTTTGACCCTTCACAAGTATAGGATCGCGAGCCAGTTGATCCCTACTACTTGTAACTTTTTCGTGTTTCTGGGAGCACTTCCTGAGCCCTGGATACCTGGGACACGATGACCATTTGGAGCTTCAGCTTAGATTGAGTGACCCGATCAGTAGACGACTAAATGCTGGGGCCCGGTTACTTCAATTTTGGCACTCCTTGACCCTTGACCATGCGACAATTTGACCTGACCCTCTCGTGAAGTGGACTACGTGCAATCTCGACTATGGCAGCGTTTTCACTCACTCTCTTCTATCCATTTCTCTGTCAAATCGACACTCGATCTTCGGTTCCCTTCTCTCGACTATCGCTTTGAGGGGGGGAACACCTCATCCTTTTTTTTTCTAGGGCAACCAACTCCTGTTTTGTCTTGCAGTTCGTCTAGAACAACCAACAAGACAAAAAGGGGCAAATGTAGACACCGCAAACGTGTCTGCACCTTGGTTCTCCCCCTTGGCCCTTTCTCCCACCTAGTCCTCCTTGGTCCCTAACCCACCTAGGTCTTATTAATTAGAAATTAACATCTATTTTTAATTAAATTAGGCCCCCTTTCCACCCTACCCTTGCCACCTTGGATCCTCCCTTGAATCCCTCCACCTTCCCCCTAGCATTTATTAGGCCAAATCTCACCATTATATCCCCCCTCGTCCATTTTGGCATCCTCGTGACCGTTCTGCCCATGACCCCTCGCTCGGCGGCGTGCAAGAGTGGGCAGAGGCTATTTTTAGCCTCTGTGCCCATCCTGCGACCGCCGACGTCGGCGACCCTTCGGCCGACGTCAGCGAAATTGCCGGCGTCGACAGCCTTCATTATCCCCTTCTGCATCCGTTGCACCCCCTGGACTCTTGAGCTCGAAAATGGATTCTCTTGACGCTTTGGCTTTGATCTCTCCTCTGTCTTGACCTCGTGCAATAGCAGCAACAGGTGAAAAGGCCCTGGATTAGCATCTTCTCTTTGCAGCAACTCTTCTGTGGCTCCAGCAACATCTTCTTCTCTCTTCATTCAGCAAGCTAAAGGTAAGCTAGTCTGGGTTTTTTATTTCATTTTATTCATTCATCTATATTCTATTGTCTTTTGCTCCCTCTGTCCTTCCCCCTTGAGAGGCTGCAAAGCCTTCTCAGGCCCCATCCTCTGTGAATCCTCCTCTTCCCTGTCCTCTGTGTCTCTTTCAACTTCCTTACCCCTCTGCCAAAAAGACCTTGCAACAGGTACCCAACCCGAACCAGACCACTCCCCAATCCATCCAAACTTGTCCCCGTTCAGTCTCAGACCCGTCCACAGTCCAGCAAGCAACCCAGACCCGTCCACAGTCCAGCAAGCAACCCAGACCCGACTACAGGCCACAACCCCGACCGACGCCGGTCACTTCCCCAACCGACGTCGGCAGGATAGCCGACGCCGACAGATCAGATAACTGACGCCGGTGACATTTCCGACCTCGGCGACTGTCTTTAGCCCAACAGCTCTTTCAGGTAATCATTTTGTTTTCTTCTTTCCTTTCTACTTTCTTTGTCATTTCTGTATTCTGGCATTCTATCTTTTATCAGTCACTTCTTTCATCAAAACAGTGGGTTGACCTCCCTTAAGGAAGTTTTTACACTTCTGGGAACAAGCCTTTTGCTTGGCAACACACTGCCTATCTGTCTAACGTTTTTCTTGTCCTAGTTTCCTTTTTTCCTTGCAGGTGTCATTCCTCCACAGCCAAAGAGGAGTGCTCACAAACGTCTGGATTTACAGTGCGCAATCTTTAGTCCAGGTACTTCCAAGCCTTGTCCATTACTTTCTTTTAGTTTCTTTCTTTTTAGTCTGAAAAGCAAATTTGAGGTAGAAACAGCACCATTGCTCTCTTCTCTCTGAAGGAGCTTATTGCTCTCTTACTCACTAGCTACAAGTTTTACAATACAGCCCATGAGTCCATATATAGATCTCATGCTTACAATAATTAGACTAACCTAATTACAATAATTAGACACACAACTCAAGACTAAGACTAGCCTTCAACATGCAAACTAACAGTCTCAAAATAGACTCTCTGGACTCAACATGCAAACTGCCTGTTCTTGCACAGGCTGCCGACGTCGACTCCTCCATGATCGATGTCGGCCGACTGGTAACCAACGCCGGTTGCTTCCTCTTTGCTATCTGACTGATGTCGGTTGATCAGACCGATGCTGGTTTCCCTGCAACTAATTTTGCAACTCCTCGCAACTCTGCATCCTTTGTAACTTCTCCTGTTTACATCCTGGTGAAGCTTTTAGCTCCACAACCTAACATTAATGACATTACATCAAAATCATATTGACTATATCAAAACAAGATATTAAAAACTAACATTACTGATGATATAAAGGTAAATTTTGATATCACAAAGGATGACATTTGACTGAAGCAATAGACAAAAGACAAAAACTAGATGTACTATGACTCTGACTACATATATTTGGAGACTGAATAACTATTACATGGTATTTTATGAGACATCTCAATGTAAAATGACTTGTTATGAGACAAGCAGACTAGAAATAATAGGTGTGCAAAATATTTTTGATGCAATTAAAAGGAATGGCCTCAAATTTCATCGAGGTGTGTAGTGGTTTAAAGAAAATTTGTCATATGAGCACTGTTATAATGTAGAGCATAGATCTAGATTATAGAAATCTCTAGATATAATATATGACACTTCAAACTTGGAGAGATAGGTAATGGATCTTATTATGTATGATTTGGTACTTTTCTCCTCCACATCAATATGCTTGCCTCTCACTTGTATCCTTGCAAAATACAAATATTTTTGGTGCTCAGGTCTATCAAATACTACGATACATGGAATTGGACTATTATTTAGATATCCATGATGATAAGTATGGATATACAGAAAGAACTCAACGTATAGATCAACAAAAATGGATATAGAATGCAAGATTACAAATCAATATATAGATCTGTATGTAAATAACATATTTTTTTTACTCCTCAGGGTCATGAATTTACCTAGAGTACTACATATTTTCATAGAATTCCTCTATGGACACGATTATAGATTATTACAACAAAGAAAAGTTTTATATGAATGTTGATGTCCTTTCTTGACATTGGGACTTAAATGGAGAAGGTTTGAGTAAAATAATAACAATGTTCTCTTTGAGATAGTCATGCCTCTATAAAAGATAGACTAAAGCTAATCTATGATTTTAAAGAAAATTAGAACCTCATAACGGGGTAAATAAACAAACTATGGCATGCCCCTATAATCCATTTATTATTCCATGACAAAGATCAACTCTAATCTGATACCATATAATGGATCTGGTTTAGATTTATAGAAGATTAGCACCATTTACATAGAATAGATAAAATAGATACAACCACAATATATCATAATAGTCTTTCACTCTATATATTTCATATGAAACTATTACAAAGATATATAGGAAATGAGTTTCCTATATTCAGGATGGGAGATCCCTATAAACTCTCACAAACAATCTCTTAACTAACCAACCCATTAAATACGAAATATATTGTTGATACAATATATTCATCTAACTACCAAACACTAATAAAACTAGTCCTGTATATTATTATTATTATTATTATTATTATTATTATTATTATTATGCATAACAATAATATACCACACAAATATCTATTAACATATTATTGTTTATCTAACAATAATTACGTAATTAAAAATTAATAATGTGAACATACCTCAACAAATTTGACTCATGAATTCTATTGATGACACTCAGATCTATTTGTAACCCAATTTTTAGCACCCATATCTGCCATGATAGTTGTTTTCTAGATAAGTCTCTATTTGCATATATTTATTACTATTTTTAGAAAGTCAAAGCAAGTCAAATTCTATAACAAAAAAGTGGCTTTTTATTGCATATTTATTTCACTAATTTAGATAACTCAGCGCTTTAATCTAACATAGTATTTACATTAGTAAAACCCTAAAAGTTTAAATCATTTGGCAAACTTGACTTACTTCGAATATTGCTTCAAACCCTATTTTGTCTTTTCTAAATTTTTGTATAATATATTAGGGTTACATACTTTTATTTTTCTTGATTGTTTGGCATAACCTAGCTCATTAAATCAATCTCACATTAAGGTTTCATTTATTTAAATATAATTTAATTTTTTGTAAATTAATCTTAATTCAAAAAACCCTAGCCCTAGATTCTCTTAGGGTTTGTATCCATTTTTGCTTGTTTTCATTAGTTATTTTCAAAATTTTAAAGTTTTTATATATATTTTATTTAGTACATTTATTCCAATTTGTTTAATATATGCTATTTAAAAAAGCTATCTCTCTTCCATTAAGAAGTGCTAGACTAGGTGGTAATCCTATAGAGCATATTTATATTCTTGTTATCCAAGCCTATAACATGGATAAGTGACCTATCATAACTCCAAATATTCATCCTTCACACCCTAATTATGTGGACTTCAATGATAATGCATTTGAAGATGAACTATATGACCAAGAGCAAGATGATATACACATTGAGAATTAGGACACTCACCCTCCACTTAATAATGTTGACATAATTATGAACAAAGATGAGATATTATAGGGATCTAGAGATAAAATTTAGGAACATCCCCTTGATCATGCACAAATCCTACAAGTCATATTGGAAATCAAGAACAAAACAAATAATGGTCAATCTTTAACTCCCCCAATTAATAATGTTGTTACACCTATTGTGGGGCCAACTCAACCAACTTAACTAGCACAACCTAAAATTGTAATTCAACAACCATTGGTGATAATTACACCTCTTTTGGCTAGTTCCTCCACTCAAAATATATAATCCATTATGTACAAGATTCATACTCTATAGTCTAAGGTGTTACATCTCGAGAAGGGAGCCACTACGCCATCACATGCCTTGGATTATAATATTATCTTACATACACCTTTGCCACATCACATAGAGACAAATCCCTTACCATCTAATTTTTTGGCACCTAAGCTTACATTATATGATGGCAAGGGTGAACCAAAGCATTATCTCATAGCTTTTCATGCAACATGCTTGGAATATGTGTCTAATGATTAGCTTCTCACGAAGTTATTTTCACACAATTTAAAGTATTATGACCTACAATGGTTTTATGATTTACCAAATTAATCTATCATAACATTCAATCCTTTGGATAACATGTTCTTAGCACATTTATTTATCAACATTAGTGATAATATATCATATGCATAAGTGGCACAGTTAAAACAAAAGTCAAATGAGCCTATCATAGATTGTCTTACAATATAAGACTATATCAACCGAATTGACTAGACCTAGGGAAGATAGAGAGCTTCGGGAAATATTTAAACAAAGTCTATTACTAGCATTACACAAAACTATCTTGTTCAAGAAGTTTCTTACATCTATTGATTTTTGCCACACAGTCAAAGAAAGAGAGGTTAAGCTCTTATTAAAGGGCAAAATCAAGTATACCAATGGATCAAAATCAAATATTAAGATTTGAAACAAACATACATATAAGGTAAGGGCCACTCAAAATAAAAGTGATCAAAAGGCCACAATCAATGCAACTTTTGAGCCATCTCCTATATTAGTTTTATCCATTCCTTAGTGTTGAATCTTCATAAACCTTCTAGAGTCACCAACATGGGTTTTAAAATATCTCATAGAATGAAATGTAATATCTCTCTATCCCATTAAAGAGGTTGATATGACATAAAATATTCCAAATAGCTATGATTCTAGGGCATTCTACAAGTATCACAAGGCACCAGGCCACACAACAAATAGATGCATCAACCTAAATAATAAGGTACAAGATTTGATTGAAGTTAATATTATTGTTGTGGACACACCCAAAACTAAACTGAAAGATTAATAAACAAAATCTAAGGCACTAACGATATTCTTAGATCTGTTCCCAAAACATATAATGAATGAGGCAAGTGGCACATTAGGTGTTCACTATACATATCAAACATATCCACCAATAGCTTCATATCATACAATTATAGAGGAGGCACATCCATTACATAACATTATTATCATGTACCATACTATAGTTCCACCTACACCACTCATCAAATTCTCAAAGTAGGATATTGTTGATGATGACATAGATTTACATGCACTCTTCATACGAGGATACATAAATC
This sequence comes from Torreya grandis, assembly GCA_037957365.1. Lineage (NCBI taxonomy): Eukaryota > Viridiplantae > Streptophyta > Pinopsida > Cupressales > Taxaceae > Torreya > Torreya grandis. The sequence goes on from JARHVA010000479.1 coordinate 3,886,396, forward strand.
ATCATCCTATCTAGAGTGTTATGGTTGATAATAGGTAAAGCATTAACATGTGCACTATGACACTCTTATAGTATTTTCGATACATAAAATGCGACATATTCCCCATAGATAAAATCATTAGTGGTTTTAGTGGTTATGTTCATAGCTCCATTGGGGAGATTGTGCTTCCATTATAGGTTGGACTAGCACACATAGCCACTTAGTTCCTAGTAGTACCTAGTACAGGTGTATTTGATATATTATTCGGTAGGCCATGGTTATAATATCTTTGATCTACCCCATATATAGTACACAAATGCCTAAAGTACATACAAGCATATCAATTGCTCAAAGTTGAGGGTCTCCCATATGAGTATGCTTTGCCCATCCCAAATGTAGTTCTAGCACATGTACTAGTTTTAGTTTCATCATAGTCACCAATTATAGTTTCAACACCTTTACCAGATATTACATGATTATCATTTACAACTCAGAATATAGTTCCTATATATACATCACAGAGATTAGTAGAGACACAAGTGAAGGTGAGGTCTACTCCTATGGTATTGACATGTACACATACTTTCCCCTAGAGACCATTATTAGAGAGACCCTTGTGTCAAAGATGTGTCATAGATTCTAGAGGACCTTCTTCCACTCAGTTTATGCCAAGATCATTATCATTGGGTTCTCAGGGTTCTCAACATAGGGAACCTCTGTCACCTACAACTTCTTCTACCATATGGGTTCCTAAGACCCCTATAGTTCATAGGGCATCACAGTCAATACCATAGATTCATAACATCACTACACATGCATATTTAGACATATATTACTCTACACAAAAGATTATGGGATCACATTTACCCTTTCACACAACACATACAATCATAGTTCCCTTATTTGACGTAGGTCAAGGTTATAGTGAGTCTTCCATGAGACTCATTGGTTAGTATGGTTCCTACTCCTTGTACATACTTTATTCTCTCTTTCTCTTTGTACATAGTTTATTTTTAGTTACATATACATGGCTTATTTCTATAAAATAAAAAATATATATAACATGTCAAAACACAAAAATATTTAAATATTACTTGGAAAAAATAAAATTTATAGATTGTATGCATTGTTATGTTTATATTTATTCTACTTGATAGACATTACATATTTTAACTATCTTAGTATAGTTAGTTTTATCATATATATATATATATATATATATATATATATATATATATATATATATATATATATATATATATGCTTCACTTGTTCTTTTTAAGTGCTTTCATATTGCATACAAGACTCTGGAATACTATAATGAACTATACTTGCTATCATCTACCCACTGGAGCATATACACCAATCTAGGTTTATTCATTTTCTATATTTGACCAATTGGGGGCATCTCATACATAGTTGCTATTACTTGGTTTTATCCTTACATTCTATACATTCTAGTTTATGCATTGATATATCTTGATATTGATCATTGCTATTCATGCTTAATTTTTTTTGTTTATCACTAGTTTAGACTCAAAATATGTAAATCCTATCATTTAAATATATTTGTATCACATTCATACATACTTTCATTTCTAACTTTCTTAGTTTAGACCTAATTGTGTTTCTTATGCTTCTTCTATTTATAGGGTATTTGAATATGCCATTATTTTTTGCCTCTACACCACTTTTGTTCATGTATACCTTGGAAATGTGCCCATGTCCCTTGTGTGTGATTTCCTTAATGTGTATGTAGACATTTGAACATGTCCTTCTATGTATTCTATTCTCAAATTTAGTGACATGTGCTTGTGCCCCTTGTATTGTGCCCCCTTGGATTATTTTTGCGTACCTCATGTGTTTTGTATGTATACTTTATTATATGATTCATCACCATGACAATTGTATTTGACTATTACACACACCAATTTTCAATGCCATGAGGGACCTCATGCATCTACCCTTCCTACTTGGGTGTCGTTATGGACATCATGCCTCATCCCCCTTAGTAGCTACTCAAATTTGTTGTTATACACATTGATTACATATATCTTGACACCTTTGTGTAATTTTATATAAAACATACATATTAAACTACATACTTATGCTTATATTCCTTTACATTCTGATGTTATATTTGCACATTATATTGGATTATCATGTAGTTATCATATATGCTCTAACTAAGACCTTTTGCAGATCTATTTCTTTTGAGCACAATTTTTGCATAGGTTCCACAACTACCCTAAAAAGAGGGGGCACTCATATGGGTTTGTCATAGAGATAAAACTCCTAAATTACTATTCCCAAATCATTTTTAGCACACAAGCTCAATTTTAGGAAATTAGACACAAGTAAGATACATGAAAAAATAAGGACTGAGAAAGTAGTTCAGTCACCTAGATTTTAAACTAAACATAAATTAGCACCCAAATTAGGACATGTACACCACATGGCATTAATATCCACTAAAAAGTGCTACTATCTAGTAGCTCCAACTACCAAAATAGTACACTAGGTACAACATATGTTTGCATAGATACAACTATAGGTTTGACAATTATGTTTAAATTTTTCTTAGATACACTCATTTTAGCTTAGATTCATATCAATTTATCAGATTAGGGGCATCATGCATGGCATGATCACTCCCACATTTAGTTCAAATACATAGATATAATTATTACATACTCAGTCCAAAATCAATATACTCAAATATCAGTTTGGGGGCATGTGTGCGACATATAGTTTCCATATGTTTAGTTACGCACATGTTGATAAGATGAAATGAAAAATTCCATGTCATTTTATAAGATATATACATTTGACATCATATTCTAGGTTGTCACTAGTTTCATACCTTACTCCATCTATAGTAGTTAGCATCCCTGAGTGGCCTAGATCCTCCTAATGTATCTGAGTGGCTGCGAAATCAACATACATAATTAGATATACCTAGTTAGATACTTTCAACACTTTGAAAATATTAGTTTTAGATGCATCTACTACACATGAGTGGAAAATGATAGAGTCATATCCTACTTGAGTTTTTGAGCCACCCACATGAGAGGGTTAGACACAATTACATTCTTATCTAAGCTATTCATAGGTCATGATCCACCAAACAGGGGTGGAAATGATGGAGTCAAAATTGGATTGATTTATTGAGCTACTCACACATGAGGATTGATCAAGATATCAAATCAGTTAAAGATATTCAATTATTTCATCACTATGTACATGCACACACACAAGTTATCACCAGGTTCATGCATTGGTTCATGCACCCAATGAGGTGTATTCATTCCTTTCCTATTTTTGATCTCTTTACTTAGTTATTTTATTCAACATAGTATTTTGATTTTGACATCTCTTATATAAGGATTGATTTATGCCCATTTTATTATAGGTCATGCTTTGGATCATGCTTCCTAGTTTCACATACTTAGACTCAGCTATATGGGCTTCACTTCCTAGGTAAGTTCAAGTACACTTTTTTCCCCTTTATACTAGTTATTTTACTTTATTTCATTTATAACATAAGGGGGGGGGACAAATGTAATCACCGAAAAGTGGTATTTGGATGCTAAGAGTGTTGCTTGAGATAAACTATTCATATCTTAACCCTAGACCTATCCTAGAGCCTTTATCAAAAAAATTCATCCATTTTGTGAACCACAGATATTTTCAGTTAGCTCAAACACAATCCCAAAATTATATCCTAGATCTTCACCCTTCATGCCTAGTAGACTATCAACTGGACACTATCACCACATTAAGGACACTAGAGCCACATCGTGCCAGTGTCCCTTGACCTAACTCTCTCGAATAGATATATTTTCAAATGTATACCCCTCCTAAGTTTGGTCTAAGAAAATTTTATTATCCACATATGCTACAAAACACAATAAATACAAGACTATTAGACATCTAATAAGGAGATGGAAAATAGATGTAAAAATCCCATTCAAACAAGAAATAAGTTGAGCAAAATTAAGGTTATTAATCCCTATTCTACCCTACTTTTGCATACTAATATTTACAATTGCCATAAGCTGAGATTTCAAAGATTTCCAATCTCAAACACACTCAAGGCATTTAATACCACTATCATTCTAGCATTCACTTGCACTGACACCAAACATTAGGTGGGAGAACTACATCGGGTTTGATCCCTCCTCAAAGTATTGGTATGTAGACAAATCTCTTCACAATAGGGTGTTGAGGATGTCCAACTTATCCTACTAATGAATATGCATTTTTAACTCATGCCATACTTGCAAAGAAGATTAGGGTTGGAATACTAAATTAACTATTCCAATCATAATACAGAGTTCTAGATTTCATGTGCATATGAATAGAACCTAGAAACATAGGCACATGTGCTTCTAAAAAATAGAAATAGTCCTACAAAGAGGACACTAACACTATTTTCAAGATGCTAGAGCCACATGGTGTTACTATCCAAGTGGGGCACTACTATCTAGAGGTAGATCTGACTCAAGGATCCTGTTGTTGACATTCAGACGAAGTTGTAACCCGGTTTATAGCAACCAGATCTTCCATGATAATTGTCTTCTAGATAAGTCTCTATTTGCACATATTAATTATTATTTAAAAAGTTAAATCAAGTCAAATTTTTTAACAAATCCGTGGTTATTTATTGCATATTATTTCACTGATTTAGACAACTTAGCCCTTTAATCTAACATAGGATTTACACTAGTAAAACCCTAAAAGGTTAAATTATAATAAAATTTAGATCTTCTACTGCACTATTTTGATTACCTAATAAATGCTTGAAACTATAAATGATATTATATGATTATGTAGCACCTCAATCTTGTACACTTGGCAGACTCATGACCCTGGGTATTTCTCTTAGTTCTTCACATGCCTTGCTTCTGCAAGATTGACATCTACTTTATCTTGTGCCCCTTGATCTATTTCTTAGTTTCACTAGCCTTATATTGATGACATAGACATCTTATCTTTATCATAATGATTAAAATGTAATTATCTTACACCTATGTAAGTTTTGAGCCTGCTCTCCTTTTCCTTGGATACTAAGGTTTGGGTCAGATAGTAGCATCGATATTATCATTCTAGCCTGACATAACTGTCCAGTGCCATAAAGTCATCTAATTTATGCATAACACATATTACAATGGTTGGCTTAAGTATTTTAATGAGATCTATATCTTGATAGGATGGGTATAAATACAATATCAATCATCATTCATTCCACACCTACGAAACCTAGAAATTAAACCAAAAGGGCCCTAAAAAAGCACTCAATATATCAAAATATTTTCTATTCTATCCTATTTTGATATCAATCATATGAGAAGTCCAACTATAGGTTTGAAGTACTAAAGGAGTAGTCAAAAGGTCATATTTTCTAAGTTACAAGCTAGGTCACTTTTATACTTATTTTACACATTACATGATTCACACATAAGCAAATATGTAGGGGAGAACTACACGAGTTTGAGGTCCTATTATGGAGTATTGGCTATGTAAGCAACACCTTTTGATAGTGAAGTCATTATGGGTCAGATCGATATCATGTGTCCACTAACCCATTTTTTTCAAGGTCACATTGAAGATGTAAAGATAGGGTTTTATCATTTTACTATAATGAAAATCCATGACACATATCTAAATGCACCAGAGCAAAGGCAAAGCCAAAGCCAAAGCCAAAGACAAAAGAATCGAGGTGGTCACATCTTATTTCAATGTGTATTCTATATAGGACACTAGCATCGAACCCAGACACTAACGTTGACATGATTGTCCTAGGCTAACATAAGTGCCCAAAGAGCTAGAGGTACTAGATCCAAAATATGACAACTATTTCAGAATTGTCTTCCCGCCTACTTTTTGCCTATATCAAATTCAACATTATATTAGCATTAGAAATAACTAAGTATTTTATTTGATATCATTTGTATATATATCATAACTATACTTTTTATTAATAGCCTATCTCAATTTTATAAATTCAACACATGGTACATCTAAGTTTAGCACATTGATTGGCCTACTATAGATATGATATTCACCCTTGTGCCCTATCATATCTATATCCTTAACCCTAACCACTAAATAAGATCCTTATCCAAATTAGGGTTAAATAAAAACATGTGTCACCTCCATGAAAATACAGGTTGAATATCCAATGGCTCCTTTAAAAACATAGAGAATGCACCATGTGTCAATTTAGTGAGTCTAAAACTATTCTGAAAAATCTATGACTTCTTTAACTATTTAAAACCCAATTAGATGGATCTAAAACCAATTAGATGAAAAATGGAAAAGGTTTTTTCAATGAAATCACAAGTGCTGCCAATTTTGAGTAGTCTATTGGATCTAGGTACAAATCCACCCTAGTTTCTACACTCTCTAAAAACACTTTGGTGGTTTGATGTATCTCAAATTAGACACCATCCTGATTATTATAGCTTTGTTTGTGAACACTATAATTATCATACTGAAGGACATAAGTTACACTTAAAGGGATACAAGTTTCTATTTTAGTAGCATGGGTTTTGTAATGTGAAAGAGTGTAAATAAACAGTTTTACCTCACTCTAAACCCATGACCTATGACCCTATCTCACATTTTTTGAATGAAGTGTTAAAAAATTATAATATGATACTCATTTTAATAATCTTTCCAAAACATATTTTTCTTGACTAGTGCTCCATTAGATTTTATATTTTTGTAGTAGGGATAAATAATATACTTATGAAAACAAGCAGCAATTGTGCCTAGGTTTTCTTTTATGGGTTTGAGTATGCCATTTTATATGTTTTTATACTTGATATAAGTGCTCAAGGTATCAATATATTTGTAGCATGGATGAGCAGAAGCTACAAGATAGACTCTAGGTCCTCAAAGTCTTATCTCAATGTCAATAGTATTACAACATTAATTCAAGTTGAACATCAAACATGGACCCATGCCAAAATCAAATCAACTCTCATGTTATCCTTGTCTAACCTTGAAAATAGAAAATGCCAAGTCAAAGATGCAGACCCCTTTATAATGAGTACATGACATATAATTCTAGTTGCTACCCTGAATCTTGGTTTGGTGTACAGTGTGGGCCCTCATGTATATATTATATATTTTTGTATGCTTAATATATAATATAATTATATTATCATATGATAAAAATATATATAGCAATATAATATTTTTATATATTAAATGTTAATTATTATATAGTTTTTATATAGCATATATTACAATATTTTGTACATCAAATATTAAATATATAATATATGAATATTATATTATAAATATTAAATAATATAATATATATTATAATTCATGGTGTTAGTTGCATGTTTGATTTAGGACACCTTTCCTATGCAATTGCTAAGTGTATAATGTGTCGGATGCCTTTACAAGTTGTTATGCTCATTTCTAATCAATGGCGCTTATGTGTTATGGTTTCCAATGTCTCATTATTATCGACACATTATCATCAAAGTATTGGCATGGTAGGGCTAGATGGAAAAAAGATAGACAAATGTATCGGATATCCAATGCAGATTCAAAGAACCTTATTTTGAAAGCTGAGCACACCACCGAGCACACATGTTAGCTTACATGTTATCTCTTTTTTAGGACAAGTTCTATTCAGTTCTAAAATTCAACCCTTGGTATCATTTGTTTCACATTTATAAGAATTGGTTGGTCACAGTGTAAATTTATTTGATGTGGCCTTGGGTTCCTCTAGCATTAGTGTGTAGGTTTTTGAATATTCATGGAAATATGTTTTCCCCAAGTTGGACATAGATCTCATGGTGATGTTATAATATTCTCACTCTTATATTCAATAAGAGATATTATCGAAAGGGTTTTAGTCTAATTGGTGAGGATGATGGTTGCTTATATCTATCTACTAGGTTCAAATCCCTCTAAATACCTAATACAAAGAGTCAAGTGGTTAAGGTTAAGATCGTGCTCTGGGTGATTTTGATGGCATGGATGCCCCTTACTCGTGACCACCTAATCAAAGGAGATTATTAATTTAAATATATATTCATTTCTAAAATATAAATGGAAATACCGACATTCTATATAATTCAGTGATTCCATGCAATGCCTTCAAACTTACAATCAAAAAATAAATAAATAAGAGAATATAAAAGTCGGTATCATTCCTTTTTTATATGTTTGATTTCTATTTGATACATACAAGTTTAAATTGGGGCATACTCATGTATTTTCATTGGAGGAAAATTAGACAAAAGTTATGTTTCAAAGGCCATATGTGCAGGTTTCTAAGAAACTACCGAGTCCACAATTTGCTTGAGTGAAGGTGAGCTACTTTCAAGTTTATGATGAGAGTGAGTCTTATTCTGGACGAACCTGGCCAACATCTTTCGGTTTAGACAGAATGGAATAATAACAAATCGACGTGGCTTCCATTAATCGATCTTTATGTTAATGTTGTTTCCATTGATGGTGGAATATTTTGTGCTTTCCACCCAAGATTTAATAACAAATTCAAGACAAACCAATGTTTGATAATCAAATTTGTCGTTAGCATTCTTTCCTTTCTTTCTCTTTTTCCTTTTTTCGGGAAACATCCATATCTTCATGTTAATAATGTTTTCATTAATAGTTGCATATTTTATTCTTTTGATCCATCATTTAATAGGGTTAATGTCTCAAAAATTTGGTTGATAATTAGATTTGTCATTCTCATTCTGTGTTTTTTCTGGATGGGGAGGATAAACATCCAAATCAAAATTTTATATATGTTGGTAGTACACGAATAAATAGATTGGAATTTAAATCTTATTTTCAACCTTTTTTAATAATTAATGGGATTTGTTTATTAATAGGTGGTGTGATAAAATAGTATGGATTGGGATTTAAAATCTCTTCTCAAATTTTTTTAAAGTATTTAGTTGGTATTTTAATAGGTTATGTGCCAAAACATTTTTACCATCATTTTTATTATTAAATTACAATTCATTAATTAATAAAATTTTAAAATATATATTATACTTAAATAATATATGTTTTCTTTTTATTGTGATTTTTATTAATATTGAGTTTCAAACATTTACATGTAATTATATGTTTAATAAAGTAGTTTATATATTAAAAAAATTATATCATCAAATATGAAAAGTGATGTTTTAAGCCAACGAGAAAGGGATAGGAGATAATGAAATGGGGCATTAATTGTGTTGTTTGTGGGATCAAAGACCATAGAGTGAAATTATTCGCAAAAAAAAAAAAAATTAATATGTGTTTAACATATTTTTTTATTGAATATGCACTTTATTAATAAAGTAAATAATATGTCAATGAGATTCGGGTGAATTGGTTAAGTGGTTTGGTTGTTCTAAGTCCCACCCAAATTCAAATATCAAGTATGGCATATGAGGCCAGTTATAACCATTTAAATTCTCAGGGCTAGTTGTGGTTGTTGTTACTACTTGGGTCATTCATAGTTATTGATGTGACTCTCAAGGCTATTAGTGGCTGGTGGCGGTATAGTTGGTATTATCTAGTTACACTTAGTACATGAGGACAAAAATGGTGAAGTCACCATTACACAGGGCGAAGTCACTGATTATAAAAAAAAATTGAATGATGGTATTTTGTGATTAATAAAATAGGATCTAAGCCCCAATTCTATCCCAAACTAGTTTCAAGCTCCAGTCAAAAGCCCAAGGATAATTTTAAGAATGGATCCCTAAAACTTACTATAATGAATTCTAGAGTTCATGGATAATTCCATTGGCTAATCTTTGGCAAAATCACCATGCAGGTATAAATTGATTAGTGAGTTCTATTAGCTCTTTCAAAAAACTTATAAATATTTGGCGAATTAAATGTCATATTCAATTCAAGAAATAAGGGCATACCATGTCCCATTTATACATTTGTTTCTCAAAGTGACATCAATTTATAATATATAAATTCTCTTTAATTAGCTCAATTCATTCTTAGACATCAATTTCTAATGTACCATTTCCCGTCTAGTTACTATCAATGCCTATAAATAAAACTTATTAAAGTAGTTTATGATGCCAATGCTTTTTCTTTGGAGTGAGTTAAGAGTTTTCAATTGATCAATTTGCCTATTATTATTTTTCTAATTCTTTTGCATGGCAGGATAAGAAAATGGATGGTCTTGTTGAGAAGCTTTGTTGTTAGTTATCCAAAATCATAGGCATGATTATTTTTGACATTTTTTTCTCTTATAAACATTTTTCTACTCTTCTTACTATTTATAAGATTTGGGGTGTATTTTTAATGCCATGCAAATGCTGGGTTTTTATTGGTACTATTGATTGCCTTAGAACTTACATTTCTTGTAGTGGTAAATGGTTTATAGGGATTATTGACATGGTTGTTAGTCACTTTCAGTTCAAATTTTATTTCAACTCCACATTTGTTAATACATATACCTTGGGTTTTCTAATCTCCAAATAAAAAGCAATGGGTTTGTTGGGTGAATATTTTGTCGTCAACTAACTGATGACAAAATGGATATATCAACCACAACATAGGGAGATTTACGCCACAAAAAGTGTGGGTTTACCAGATCTGGACGAGGTAAATCTCTCTTCTCATCAAGGGGAGGTTCCATATGAATATTTATACGCTATGTGTATATATAATTAAGCAGAAAATAACACTTGGGGTGGTATAACAACATCCACCTCTATTTTTTCAGAGGTGATGTACAAGGAATAAGAGGGAGAAATCCTGGTCATTGGCCAACAACATTCCTCTTCTTTCAGGAATGGTATCCAGCGTAAAGCAAAAAATCACCTGAAGTAACAAAGTTCACAAGGAAACTTGCGTAAGCACAAAGTCTTCCGTAGCCTCCTTCATTGATTCGAAACAAACGTAACCGTAGAGTGAAACGAAGAACAAAGTCTTCACCTGAAACTACAAAAGATAAAAGGATCACAAAGCTAAAATTAGCTCAAAGTCTCTCTTCTATCTTTTAGAAACGCCCTCATCAGATAATATCAACACACCCACTTTGCTTATTAAATCAAACAAATAAGAGATTATCAGGAAATAGGACATAAGAACTGTTTCCTAAATAACACAGATAAATTCAACACAAAGTCTGAAATAAACATGATTCTCATTCATTTAACAAAATATGATTTACAAATTGAGCACAAAGTCTCAAGAAGTGTCTCAATTTTAGCAGAATTTTTGCTCTCAATTATCAGAGATCCATTTACAAAAGAGGTCTCCACTATATATAAGGAGAAACTCTCAAAAACTAGAAAATATTAAAATACAAAAATATCTTAGTCAAAGATGACTCATCTTTGACTTTGAGATATTTTTTCAGATTTTTTACATGTAATTACACATTACAAAATTGCATGCACTTTTACATGACAAAAGCGCATGAGAAGAGAAGAAGAAGAGAGAAGGGGAAAAAGGTTCAGCTCTTGCCGTCAGACTTCTTCAGATGAGCATCGTACATGGTGATAGATGCATAATTTGGTTCTTTCTATGAACTCGGCCATATCCACGTGCCCAATCTCTATATCCTTAATGTGATCAATATTTAGAAGCAACTGAGGTGATTGGAAAAACACCTTGATGCTTGTACTTCATTGTCTTCGACTTCTTCAGGGAAACTTCAGTGATCTGGAAGAACTTCTATTGAAAGGATGTCGATGAAGAGGGATCTTTTAAAGAAACTGTAGCCTGAATCATGATTGTGCAATTAGGGGAAGAAAGTAGCAAGGTGGGAAAACTGCACATTTGATGGTCATGATCAGGGAAATACACTTGAAAGGGATGAGACGTGAGCAGGTTGGAAAGTAGAAGAAAAGGGGAGCGGGCATGAAAAATGGGAAAATAAAAAATTTTCAAAGCAAAAATGAGGGGAAAATATGCAATGGCGGCAAAATTTGCCGCTCGTGCATATTTGCTAAAAAATATGCAGTGGCGGCAAAATTTGCCACCCATGCATATTTGCTAAAAAATATGCAGTGGCAGTAAAATTTGCCACCCGTGCATATTTGTTGAAAAATATGCAGTGGCGGCAAAATTTGCTGCCCATGCATATTTGCTAAAAAATATGCAGTGGCAGCAAAATTTGTCGCCCGTGCATATTTGCTAAAAAATATGTAGTGGCGGCAAAATTTGCCGCCCGTGCATATTTTCTAAAAAATATGCAGTGGCGGCAAAATTTGCCGCCCGTGCATATTTGCTGAAAAATATGTAGTGGCGGCAAAATTTGCCGCCCGTGCATATTTGCTGAAAAATATGGTGAACTCTTTGAAATTTTCAAAAATTTGGGCATTCTGATCACATTAAAAACACAATGAATTTCACGTTTGCTGGAAAATCATAACTAAAAAAGGTCACAAACTTTTCAAAGAGGTCAGTTGATAAAAACCTGAGATCAAGAGAAACTTGCCTCAAAAGATGAACCTAGAGAGAAAACATGAAACAGACAAGTTTTGTAGGGGTTGTTCCAAAAAATGAGCTAAGCTAATTTTGAAAACAACAGGGTTGATATTTCTTACTATCTTTTTCAACTCACCCACACTAAAAAAGGATTTAAGAATCTATAAAATTTGTTCAAAAGCTTAACCTTCAAAGGAACACAAACCCCTCAAAATTAATATTAAGCTAGAAAAGGAACAATCTTAATCTTAAAAAAAACATAAACCCCTCAAAATTATTGTTAAGTGAGAAACAATGCTAAAAATAAAATATACATTAGGTTTGAGAATTTGGGATATGAAGTCATTTATCTCATTAACCTCTTTTAACACTGCCTGCTTTAATTCCACTTACACTGCATTCAATGTTAGAAATAAAATATACATTAGGTTTAATAATTTGGGAGGTATGTCATTAATCTCTTTTAAGACTATGTGGTCTTTTAATCTTTGAAAGTATAGTGATTTTAACTTACATGTTTATAATTATAGTTTTAGTTATTTATTATTAAGTTTTTTATTCATTAAAACCATATAGAAAGAAGAGAATATTTGTTTTACTCGATTTTATAAATGTGTTAGGGATCACTTGGGACATAACAAACTTAAGGTAATAAATAAATATTTTAAAAATAATTTTGTTCAATCAATATGTAAAATCTAGATAAAAATCATTTCAATGACACATAAAATTGCTAAAAGGACCTAATTTATTTAGGATGTAAGAAATTTTTAGAATTTCCCTCTTCATTAAAGAGTACCACCAAATTTAGACACTACATCCAAATTTTATAAAGAAAATAGATTGTAAAAAATTCTAATATTGCCAAAATTATTATTAGGGTTGAAAAATTAACACATTTTATATAATCATTGAATGACGTGTTTGCCAATGATTAGTAGTGAATTGAGTCTAACCTTTAATAACTTATTTTCATTAAATGAATCTTTAACATAACAAACCCTAATATTTAAATGTACTGAATTTGGTTTTGAAGTGTGCCATTCTAGCTTTGAAGTCACTCATGATAGACACAAAGCTTGTTGAAGGACATTTTGGCATTGGTCCATTGATGAATATATAATGCATGCTATAAAAAACCTTATAAACCATTTTGGGTCAATTCCAAATTCATGAGGACACTTACCAAATATAATATTCTTATTTATAGACATTGTATTTATATCAATATTTTGTAAAGTCATCACTATGAATATTATAGAAATTGGTTATCAAATAATACATGATTGTAATTGAAGATATTGCAACTATCAATAGTTAAAGAGCTCTACATGTAAACCTAAACATATCTTCCATCGTTTCATCTTGAAACATGGAAGGAGGTTGTAACTTCTTTTTTATTTTGTAAATAAATTAGATGTAGTTAGTAATCTTGTTAGGAATTAGCTATTTTGGTCAGTTGGTATAAATGCATTGAGAAATATAACCAATGTATCTTAGTTGATTAGTAGCTAGCATTTAGTAATTAAGGAGAGAAACATTAAGATTATGTAGAGTTGTTGAAGTATTTTATGTATTGTAAACATTTTTTTGATTAATGAAGATTTGATGATCTTGAAAGATTAAGTGTGATCTACATCCAGTTCCAAGGGAAAGCAAGGGCCCACTCAGCTAAGGAACTAGAATTATTTTATGTTATTTTATATTTTATATCATTGTTCGTTAATATTCTATATTTTGATATTAAAAGTGTGATTTGATAGATCCTACAGGTCTTTATGTGTATATATGTGTTTCTATTTTAAGATACTTTCAATATTTTAAATTCCAACATTCCCTTTCTAACCATTTATTTCCAAGCACCACTTCAATTCAAAAAATAGATTAATGTGTGTTTTCCTTTATCAACAAGTGTGTTCATTTTCAAACAATTTCTTTTATAAATAAAATGTGTTTATTTTCAAATCAAGTTTGTTTACTTATCTTGTTAGCATTTCAATTCTATATTAGAGTGCACTCCTTCCATGTAATTAGATAGATTTAAATTCTATAAATTAAAATGATCCATAACTCCCCCCCAAAAGGATAATTATTAGTTATTATTTTTGACACCATACTACTAACTATTTTTGGAAATCAAATCTAGTTTAACATGACATCAATGAAGTTAAGTTGATCTAAATGAAGAGATTGATGACACTCATCATTTTTTGTACTATTGTCGGTGAACTTCTAGGTTAATTAAAAAAAACTTCCCACAAAATCAAAGAAATATATGCATAGATAAAGAGATTCAAAGGGAAGATACTTTCCAAAAATACCTCAGCATAACACAAGTAATGATAAGACACAAGAAGAAAGTGCCCTAGATTACCTTCTAAGAAAAGAACTTCAGATTGTTGAGGAGGAACCATTTCTAGCCTCACCTAAACTTTGAGATCATTCCTCAGAGGTAGGTGTATCCTTTCAATTGAAGTAATTAAGAATAAAACATAACCATAGTTTTAAATCTCAATAAAGTATCCTTAAATCCATTTCTAATTATTTAAAACCTCCTAAGAGAACTCTTTGCAACATATTTTGGGAAACCATGTGAGATAATCTAAGAAACAATCCACTAAACATCGCTGTAAGAGGTTGAGCTCAATCACTGGGGAGAGTGTTCACCTATCCTATTATCTTAGATCAATATGAAACTACAACAATGAATAATATATCCCCATCTATATTACCTACTTTATGATGATTGTATATAAAGGACCTTGATCAATTTATTTTTGAATTCAAGATTTTCTATCAAACTTATTACAACAAAATTGATAATCATAGACTAAAAGTGTTCCCTTCTAAACTCAAAGATTTAACCATGAGATGGTTTATGGGTTTACAACTAAATTCCATATGCACATGGGATGAAATAAAAAATGTATTATTAGATAAATATCAGAATTATTGTATATTAAGGGATAGAAAAGAATAATTCTTCCACATAAAACAAAAGGAAGATGAAAATATGGAGGACTATCTTGACTACTTCCTTTTTACACATAGAAGATGTGGGTATGAGTTAGAAGAAGATTTGATAAAAATATTTTTATTAAAAGGACTAAAAGATGATGCTAGGGAATATTTGAACTTAATCAAAAAATGAGATATAAACAAACTTGATCTCAATGATATATGTAATAATTATTCATGAACAAGGGCTAGTGTCAGGAAAATAAAAATAAAGAAGGGAAGCAATGGTGTATGACAACTCATGAAAGAATTTTTTAATCTCAAAATAGATATTTTGGTATAATTAAATACCACACTAGATAGCTTACAAATAAAATCTAATGCCACTACTAAATCACTAGCTATGTATTTACTAAAATTTAGATTGAAACATAAACTTAGAGAATGCCCTCTTGACAAGACATGCATGTGTGGTATCTATGATACAAATGATTATGATACTAAAAACTATGATCTCATACATGATTTAAAAAACTAACTAAAACATGTTACACAAGACACAAAAGATCTCAACTATATATAAAGATAGGGAAATTAGTTTTCCCACAATCAAAATCAGAATCAATTCATTGTAAGAGATTCTTCTAACCCATGGATGATGCCATGGGCTAGATAAATACATCTAATAGGCATGAGGACAGCCAACATGGGGTCCAATAGAGTGGATTCCTCAACCATATATGTCCCAACCTCATCAATAATCATGGGTCTCCCAATCCAATAAGCAACCATGAGAATACCATGGGTACCCCAACAAACCTTTAATCAGTAGAAGATATTTACATAATAGAAAGTGTTGATGCCTCCCCATACCAATTAGCCTCCATAAATTGAACAAGTAACTCAACCTTAATTACCTGCACAACCATTAAAAATTCCAAAAAAAGATAGGAATCTCCTGTCTATGGGATTAAGAAAGAAGGAACCTTAAGGGTTGGTGACATTGACTTTAAAAAAGTTCAAATGAGATCAGGTAAGATGCTTAATATCCCCCCAATTACCATAACTAAGGTCCAAATAAAAACTAGGCCTCCTTGTTGAGCCAATCAAATAAAAACCTAATGAGAAAAAGGAAAGGTCTTAATGAACTGGTATAGTTCTTCCAATCATTCCTTTTTAAAAAAATTCCAAGAGGATGAAAATAAAAGTGAATCAGATTTAGTCCAAGAATTGAGAAAAATGAATATTGAAATACCATTGTTACAAGCCATAAGAGACATTACAAAATTAAATAAATTCTACAAAGGCTTATGTATAAAAAGACTAAGGAGAATAAGGAAATATCTTAAAACTATACAAGTAGATGGTAAACTTCTTGATATATTAGTATAAAAAATATTTATGCCTAAGTATGGAGACACTAGAAGTCCAATCATCACTGTGACTATATGAAAGAAATAAATACCCAAAGTATTAGTGGACCTTAGAACCTACATCTATATAATGACAATAGACACTTTAAAAACATTGTCCCTTATAGGTGTACAACCTACTTCTATACTCATGTAGATGGCAGACCAGCCCATTATCAAATAAAAAAGAACCACATAGGATGTCTCTATAATAGTGAAATCATGGAAATACTTTGTATATTTCATGATACTCCAACATAAGAGTAAAAAAACCATGATAAACATTGATCTTAGGAAGACCATGGCTAGATACTGTAATAATCTTTATAAACTGTAGGTTAAGAGTCATGACCATTTAAAATGAGGTAAAAGTAAAATGAATTTACTTGTACCCACCTATCAAGTTGTCTCTAGACTCCTTAAATCATGTATGGGTATATGGACAAAAAAATAAGTAATCATCTATCCTCATTAGCCATGGTAGTAGTTAGAAACCACATAAATGAGATAGAGGAATAATTAACAAGAGGTATTAAAGATCCCAGTTTGGCTCTAGAGTCTACCAGCCTGGCTCAAGAGTCCACCAGTTTAGCTCCAGAGTCTACCAGTCTAGCTTCAAAGTATACTATACCATATTGTGAAGGTCACTTAACTAACTTAGAATCTACTCTTGATGAAAGGTCTGATCCCACACCCTTACAACAAAGCATTGTTAAGTGGGCACAAGATAGCCAGGGCAAGTTTTTAACAACCTTCCCATGCCCATTAATAGGGGTAATTTCAAAAGAGTAGTATTTTTTCAAAGACATAACCACCTTCCATATGATCCTACCATATCCTTGCCATTTAATCTCTCTGATGAGAGAATATAGGCATGTCAGTTCCATTTATCTTAAAACTAAGAAAATAGTTATCTTATCAGAGAAATTATTAAGTATAAATAATTGGTTAAACAATGAGTAAGAAACAAAGGTCTTTGATATCTTAAAGAACCATACAAAATCCTTTTCATGAGAATAAAATGATATGAAGGGAATTCATCCAAGTATATGAACCCATCATATATACATAGAGAACACCAAACTAGATATACAACCACAAAGGATAATCAACTCAAAATTAAGAAACATGGTTAAAATAGAGATAAAAAAACTATTATAGGTGGGATTCATTTACAGATTATAGGTGAGATTATTTTCCCTACCAAAAATGGCAAGCTATTAAACTCTTAATAAATCTTAAATGAAAAACTATTAGTATTTCATGGTGTGAATTTCCTACCTAAAATGGCAAGTGGAGAATATGTATAAATTAGAAAGAGCTTAATAAGGCCACCATGAAAGACTATTTCTCTTTCCCATTCATATACCAAGTTATGGATAACTTGGCTAGAAAGAAGTACTTCTCCTTCTTAGATGGGTTTAGTGGTTATAATTAGATAAAAGTAGCTATAAAATATCAAGATAAAATAACTTTTACATTTCCTTGGAGAACATTTACATATAGAGTGTTACCCTTTGGTCTGTGTAATGCACCAACTACCTTTTAGAGGGTAGTTTTAACTATTTTTGTCAATTTAATCAATGATTGTGTAGAATTTTATGTGGATGGTTTTACAGTGCATGGTGATTGTTTTGATGAAGCCTTAAATAATTTAGACAAAGTATTAACTAGGTGTGAATAACATCAATTGTCCTTGAGCCATGAGAAATACATAATGATGGTTGATTAAGGGATTGTCCTAGGCCATCACATCTTAATGCAAGGAATATAAGTTGATCTTACAAAATTGAAGCCATCTTCAACTTACCTACACCTAAAAATCAAATTGATATCAAAATTTTTGTAGGACATGCAAGGTACTATAAATGTATTATAGAGGATTTTAGTAAAATTATGGCACCCATGTTTTATTTGATTACTAATGAAAATGATTTTTTGTGGACTAACAAGTGTCAATAGGATTTTGAGTCAATAAAACAAAAACTAATCTCTTCTCCAATTTTGAGAGGTTTTAACTAGGAGCAACTCTTCCATATACATATAGATGCCTCTTACAATGCCATGGGGAAGTACTTGGACAAAAATATGAGGAAGGAAAGATGTATGCCATTTATTATATTATCAATAATCTAATTCCTAATGAAATAAGTTTTACCATTACTAAATTTTTTTTTAGCTATCATATATGCCATGAACAAGTACCATCATTATATCACTAGATATAATTTTTTTATTTACACAAACCATTCATCCATAAGATACTTGATGAAGAAACCAGTGGTAGGAAGCAGAGTCATCAGGTGGCTACTCCTTTTGCAAGAATTTGACATTAAAATTATTGATAAGTGAGGGAAATTTAATGTTTTTGCTAATTTTTAATCAAGGTTTAATGTTTTAGGTGAAAATGAACCAGTTGAAGACAACTTTCCATATGAGTAGTTCACAATTTCAGCACACTCACCATGGTTTGTTGATATGGAAAACTACCTAACCATAAGAAAATTTCCTTGTGATTTTACTAAAATAAAAAAATAAAACATTTTGTTAAGAATAGTGCTCAATTTAAATAGCTTAATGGTGTTTTATTTAAATGTGGGCCTGATTCATGACTTCATAGGTGTGTCAAAGAGGATGAGATCTATGACATTATAAGAGCATGCCATGAAGAACCAAAAGGAGGCCATTATTCAGACAAAATGAATATTCATAAGTTCAATAGAACTAGATACTATTGGCATTCACTTTATAGAAATGTGAAAAAAATGTATATGGCAGTGTGATCCTTGCCAAAGGATGGGGAACCCTACCTTGTCTAATGAAATGCCTCTCCATCCTCAAGTGGCTCTAAAACCTTTTAAGAAATGGGGATTGGATTTTTTTGGTTATGTTGATCCACTATCTCAGTGAAAAGAATACCTCCTTGTATGTATAGACTATGTCAATAAATGGTCAAAAGTCTAAGCTCTAACCTTTACAAGATAAGAATTAGTTGCTAACTTTTTCTACTATAAGATCATGCAGTAGTTTGGAGTACCAAGGGACATAGTACTTGATCAAGGGATTTAATTCATATCTAATATGATTAAATCCTTCGCAAAGCACTATCATATTATCCACAAAAAACCATCACCATACCAACCATAAGCTAATGGTCAATTTGAATTCACTAATAGGGATTTAGATAACATTTTGACTAAGATAGTCAGCATTAGCAAAAAGGATTGGGAAATAAATTTACCTGAAATAGTATGGACTTATAATACTATATGGAAAACTACCATGGTTTCTCACCATATGAGCCTATGTTTGGAAATAAGGCCTTACTCCCAATTGAGTTTGAATTGCAGACCTTGAGGATAGTAGAAAAAGTGGGAATAAATTTGGATGAAGCATAAAGAGATAAGATTATTCAACTTAATGAACTTGATGAGATGAGATTGGAATCTTAAAAAAAAACTAAGATTTTGAAACATTAGAGGAAATAAGGGAAAGACACTCATGTCAAAGAGAGGAACTTCAAAGATGTAGATTGGGACTTATTATTTTATTCAATGTATTTATATTTTAAAGGAAAGCTTCATACTAGATGGTTGGGATCTATCAAGTAGAAAAGATCATTAACAATGGACCAGTTCAGCTTTTACCAATTAATGGGAATAAAAGAACACTCTTAATCAATGTACATATGTTAAGAATTTATCATAATCCTCCAAACAAAGATGAATTCTTCAATCAAATTTAGTGTCAAGATCAATTTTGGCTACATGGGATAACCTTGTTCTTCCATTATAGTCAAATGATGAGATTTGAGATATTAATAAAGGAAGAGGATTTAAAACTAGTAAATGGTAGTCCTCCCAAAAAAATTAGAAAATTAACAAAATATAAAAAAGGAAAAGTTAAAAACTAGAAATGAAAACTTTTCAAGGAACAAAACAATAAAATTCATGATTATATATGATGTATATGCTCTTTTCAACTCATTGATGTGATATTTTTCACATGATAGGTGGTGGCGTAAACATATAGAGACTGTGATCTAGGAATTTGACTCAAGAGAGGATGGTTAGTATGGTGTTAGTTCCATAATGAAAACAAAATGAAGAAAAAAACATACTAATAGCATAACATCTCTAGGCCTAGACACTAGGGATAGCTTAGTTAACAAAAACAAATGACAAACACAACTAAAAAGTAAGAAATAAAACACAAGAATTCCTTCACCTTCCTTGGATGCTCTAAATGCCTTTATATTAGTGACTTTCTCCATTTTGTGCTCATGAAGTCCTTGGCAATGGAAGCTTGGCTACCTCCATCTCTCCTTGGCACCTTTATCTTGTGGCTTGGCTTGGCTTGGAATCAATTTGGCATGGTAACACTAGTTGCTTCAAGCTTTTGGAACTAATCCTGCATTATAACTTTGCACAAATTAAGTTTAAAATTCATGTGGCGAGGCCTCCTATTTATAGATTTTTACAAATGTCTAGAATCAATCTGAACCATCCATCCTAAGATTGAGACGTGTGGTTGAGGATTAATTAAATTTTTAGAATTAAGTTTGTAATTATCCTCAACATGACATTAGAAGAAGGGGCAATTTAAGAGGCATGGAGGGTATCATGTAAGGCATTGGTGAGGCATGGAGGGCATGAAACCTGATATTTGTGGCATTTATGGTCTAGGGATGTCTTCCCAAGAAATGAGGTCACTTGATGATGCATATATTCAATATTCATTTTCAAAAATAAGTATTCAATAAGTTTCCATGGAATTCTTGATTAGGCCTTGATTTGGGTTAATTAGCTCTTAAGCATGATTAAGCACTTTATACACAAATTGATCATAATGTCTTATTATTGGTCCAAAATTTAACTAGATTAGAATTAGAAGTTAATGTTAGATGCATTGGATCCATTATTCCATTTAGGATGTTACCAAAAATAAATAACAAAGGCATGTATCTAATGCAAAATATTTGATAGGAAAGAGCAATCTAGAGCACCCAGGTATAAAATTAACATTTTAACTCAAAATGATCTGATCAAAGTTAGATGGCCCATAAATTGAATTGCCCCATTTAGGGATACCCTGGCCAAAATTGGAACTTGAATATGTCAATTTCACATCATTTAGCATGTTTTAGTACTTTTAGGCTAAATTGTGCGTTAGGTGGAAATTGGTCAAAAGCCTAGTTGGAGGTTATTGGTGGCCAGATTTAGATGTCTATAGTTTGCCCCTATTTGGGAAGGAATTGCAAGCTATAATCACATTAACATTTTCTCAAAGAATGAAAAGGTCCTGTATGCCTATAAATGTAATGATGATACACTAATTATATGATTCCCCTTTGAGGGATTGGTTTACACAAGGAAGATGATAAACAGTCCTTTGAAAAATAAAAAAGTGAAATGAGAGGACCAAAGAAAGGAAAGATGATGGGGTAAAAACACAATGATATTGAAAAAGTAGTCAGAATCATTAAGAATGCAAGTGGGATGGTGTACAATGGTTTGCCCAAAGGTGGTTATAAACATTGTACCCTAATAGTGGAAACGTGGTATGATAACACAATGATTTGCCCAAAGGTAGTTATAATCATTGAGAAGATGGAGCTGCCCCACTTAGAATAGACAAATAAGAGAATAACATGCCTCTATAGAGGCAAAAAAAGTAAAGTGGTGACAACACAATGATTTGCTCAAAGGTGGTTATAATCATTGAGAAATGTAGGTGGGATGGTGTGCAATGATTTGCCCATAGGCGGTTATAATCATTGGACCCCAATTATGATAAACATGATAAATTTGGCTGAGGCTAATGATATTATAACACAAAGGGTAATGATGAATTGGAACAACCTACTAGTAGGGAGATGCTCATCTGAACTAATAAAGGTTGAAATTTTTTCATGGTTAATTACTTTATTTGGGATATGATTAGGATTGAATTGGGATGTCAGTGATGAAGAGATGCCACCATTGTTGAATAGACTTCTTGAATTTGAGGTTTGTTGTAGCACGTGCTAGTAGGCATCATGATATAACATTATGAGGACTTGGTTGAAATATGCATAAATACTGACTCCCATAATCTAATACTCAATAGAAAATGAAGCAGTAATGATAGAAACCATGATGACAATGTAAACATATGAATATGGATGGATTCAAGTGTAAGTATGGGAAAGGAATCACCCAATGAACACACATAAACCAAATCAAGGTAATAGTGCTGAAAGCAAATAAACATGTACACAAACAAAATAATAAAGAAGCAAACAAACAAACAATGCAATAAAAACCCTACAAACATTGCCCCTAGAAAATAGGTGATAGCTTAACAAATAAACAAAATGTGGGAATAGAAGAAAAGAAAAGAGGTGGCCGAGCTATCTCCATATGCACTAGGAAAGTGGACGTTGCCTACATAGTTCTATGGATGTAATATCTAATAAAAAACTTCAAGCCAAATTTAGTTCTCCCAAGGAATGGGAAGAATGTGATAAATGAGGAAAACAAATAGAATGAATGTGATAAAAGAAGAGAAATGGTCTTGTAAAATGGCAAGTGCATGAGAGAAAATGCCAAAAAGGATGGTGAAACTAAATGATAAGTGTTTTGTTTGTAACTTAATAAGGGTTCCTAGAATACTTAAGGAAAAGAAGTGGTTAATGGTTTTATTATTTTCTAATGATTTTTCAATTTTTTGGAAATGTTTTTGGAGTATCTCAACTCAATTGAGAATGATGAGACACTAAATGGTTCAAGCTCACAAAATGACAAGAGCGTTTAAACTTAGGTTGCATGCAAAATGGTGAGAGTGTGGCTTAGGTTTCTTTTAAAATGGTGAGAGCGTGGCTTAAGTTGCTCATAAAATGGTGAGATCATGGCTTAGGGTGACTGAGCTAACCTCAACAAGTATTGAGTGTTGCCTACATAGTCCTAGAGTAGGACATCAAGTCACTACAGTTTTGTCCTTATAGCAGAGGAACTCGACTAGTGTAACAGTCAATTCAAACAAAATAGACATAGTTGGTAACAAGGAATAGTGTGGCATAGGAAGTGGCAAGTTGGTATGTTAAGGATTAATGTTGCCCCTAGTTTTCCCATAGGTAGTTATAACTAAGACATAATGACATAGATCAATAGTACTAATTTTCCCAAAGGTGGTTATAATTAGTAGCAAGACTAGTGGTAAGAAAGGAATAACAAACAAAGGATGCAACTGTCAAAAATTCTATCACACTGTCTCAAAATACAATCTCTGTTTGAAGTACTTGAACCAATTGATAAAAGTGATCAGATACCTTGATGCTGAAATTATGTAATGAATGGCAAAAACAAAGGTCAAACAGTCTAGGCTTTAGAACACACTAGGTCGATAGAATGGAAGTGGAAAGTGGATACAACAAAGAGATAGATAAGGATGGTATTTTATATAAAGAAGAATAGTGATAAAATGGCATAATTGAAATGGTCCTTATAGACAATACACCTAGCACTCAAGCATAGTACCACTTGAGATGAATAATAATATTCAGTGGCCCTAAAAGTTTATCGCTGTCTGGTGTGGCAAGATTGTATGCTCCTGATCCATAATCTACAGTGATGATGAAATGCCCTATCTAGTTTGGTTTGAATTTAGCTTTATGCTTCTTCTTAGCTGTGGTATTCTTTTGGTTTTCTTTAAGAACAATATCACCAAGTGCAAATGTTCTATATTTAACACATCAATTATAGTGGCCTTTGAGTCAGTTTTTATATGCTTGAAGATTGTTAAGCATGGCTATATATTTATCATCAAGTAGGTATAGCTCTTGTAGGTGGGCTACTCGATAGTCATGATCATCTAGGACATGATTGAAAGAGATGCATAGTGACGGGAATTTGACCTCAATGGAAGGATGGCTTCAGTACCATAAACAAGTGAGTATGGAGTGGTTCCTGTAAGAGTACAATGATTGGCATGGTATGCCCAAAGGGTAGGAAATATCTGAAAGTGCTAATCATGACCAACATCATTGGCAATCTTTTTGAGAATATTGAAAATGGTTTTGTTGGATGCCTCAACCTAGCCATTACCTTGAGGGTAATATGCTATAGAAAAATGTTGTGTGATGTTGTATTCAGTACATAGTTGGTCAACATCCTTGTTTTTGAATGATATTCCATTATCAGATATAATGTCAGAGGGGATATTGTAGTGGCAAATGAGATGGTTAAAAATGAATTTGGAAATTTTTAATCTAGTCAAGTGAGGGGTATAGCTTCAACCCACTTAGTGAAATATTCAATGGTGGTAAGGATATGTTTATGGCTATCAGATGAAGTGGGTTAATATTTCCAATGACGGTAAGTCCCCATGTAGAAAATGGCTATGTTATCAACATTAGTTTTAAATTTGTTACTGGGGCATGAATTAGATTAGCATGCTATTGACATTTATCACACTTTTTTATATATTCAGTGCTTCTACATCCATTATGGGCCAATAATAACTATTACGCAAAAGATTTTTAGACAGAACTACCCCGTTAGAATGAGTACCGCATACTCCTTAGTGAACTTCTCTTAATGCTAGTGTAGACTCTATCAAAGTTAAATAATGAAGTAAAGTTCCATCAAAACTATGATGGTAAAGGATGGATCCAAGTAGAGTATAACAAGTGAAATGATGAATTAAGGCTTTGGTTTGTTTTTAAGATAGGTTAGGTGGTATAACTTGGTCATGAAGGTAGTTGTAAAGGTCTGAGTACCAGATAAAATTAGGACCAATAATATCATAAATCATGGCAACAGTTGAAAGTTCATGAGCTAGTGCTAACAAATTCTCGATGAGGAACTAATACTCTCTAACTTTATCTATTTTTCAAATCAGAGAGGCAATAGTAGCCATGGCATTTATAGTTTTGTTACTAGCCCTTGGTATGTGCTCAAACTAAATATTCTCAATTTGTCGCTTAAGAGTGTTGACCATGGCTTTATATGGAATTAGCTTATCATATTTGGTCTAAAAATGATCTATAACTTGATTGATGATTAACTGAGAATCACCATAAAATTGGAGATGAGATATGTTCCAATGCATGACTTGTTGAAGTCTTGTAATAAATGCTTCATACTCAGCCATGTTGTTTGTACAAGAAAGCTAATTTTGAATGATTTAGAGATTAGATCCCCCTATGGTGTAATAAACAATAGGCCTACCCTTGATCCATGTGCAGTAAATGAACCATCAAATTATAACTTCCAAGGCTGCTCCTCAAGGGGTGTGTTAATGATGGTCATTATGGATTCATTAGGAAATTGAAATGTGAGTGGTTGTGTGTTTATGAGAGGTACTTCAACAAGTTGATCTGCAAGAAATAGTCCCTTGATTGCCTTCTGATTGGCATACTCTATGTCAAACTCACTAAGAAGCATGCTCCATTTAGCCATTCTACCTTGAAAAGTTATTTTAAATATTAGTTACTTGAGTAGATCTACTTTTGAAATGACCATGGTCTTATTATTCAACATGTAATGGCATAGTTTTTGAGCTATAAAAACTATGGCCAAACAAGCTTTTTCAATAGGTGCATAGTTTTGTTCATATGTATCCAAAGTATGGATTAGGTAGTATACAACATGCTCCTTTCTATTGTCATCATGTTGAGCCAAGAGTGCCCTTAGAGCATGGTTGGTAGCTAATAGGTATAACAAGAATGGCTTTCCTAGCATAGGAGGTAATAAAATAGGTAGATTAACAAGAGAATATTTGAGTTGTTGAAAAGCTATTTGGAAGTGATCATCCCAGTGAAATGCAACTCCCTTTTTCAAAAGGTGTGTACATGGATGGCACTTGTCCACTAACTAAGAGATGAATCATTAGATGGACTAGATCTTACCCTACAAACTATAGATTTACTTTATAATGGTTGGTGGTGGCATCTCAGTTATAGCATGGAATTTAGCCAGATCAAATTCAATACCTCTATGAGACATGATGAAGCCAAGTAGTTTGCCTAAAGTTACACCAAACACACATTTCTTTAGATTGAGTCTGACTTTGTACTCCCATAATCTTTTAAATATCTTATGTAACATTGTTGGATGGTCGGCTCTAGTTTTAGATTTTTCTAATATGTCATCAACATAGTCTTCAATACTATCATGCATCATATCATGGAATATGATAGTCATGACCCTTTGATATGTATCTCTAGCATTCTTAAGGCCAAATGACATTACCTGATAACAAAATGTTCCCCATGGAGTGGTGAACACTATTTTATGTTGGTCTTCTAGTGCTATTATAATTTAGTTATATCTTGAAAAGCCATCCATGAGTGAAAGCATTTCATAACTAGCCATGGAGTCAATGATCATGTCAATATTAGGTAAGGGAAAATCATCTTTAGGACAAGCTTTATTGGTGTCTCAAAAATTGATAAAAATTTTGATCCCTTTAGGATTTTTACTAACAAGTACCACATTAGAGATCCATTTTGAGTTGTCAATGGATTAGATACATATTATTTCTAAGATTTTTTCCAACTCTTTCTTTACCAATATAGCAATATGAGGATGCATCTTACGTAACTTTTATTTTACTGATTTGGCATCAAGATTAACCACAAGGTGGTGTAGAACCAAGGCATGGTCTAAACTTGGCATGTCAGAATAGGCTCATGCAAAGATATCTACAAATTCTCTCAATAGAGCTGTAAAGATGTCAAATTCCTCCTTAGTGAGGGATGCCCCTAATTTTATCCATTTTAGGTTAGATGGAGTCCTGATATTTACCTCTATTGTATCTTCGACTTGAAGGGTCAAACCATCTTCTAGGATAGTAGGCAATGACTTGAAATATTGAATTATGTCAGGGTCCTTTTTTAGGACTTGATCTTCATCTTCTCTTAGGCATGATGAATCTGAGTCCCTAATGGGAGATCTACCCATGTGACAAAAATAGTTAGAAATTCTTGAAGAATTTAATCAAATACTTGTTGTTCCTCAAAGATAAACTTAGATCCATAAGCAAGTTCATCATTGGTAGTCTTCTAGTCTAAATTTGAATAAGAATGAACACCCCCATCTAATGGTGCATACAATAGGTTTTCACTAATAGACTGGCCTTTATCTTTACTTTTTCCTTGGTCAAAAAGTGCCTCAAAGAGGTTTTCACTTTGGGACCTTAATGTTTTACTTATTTTTTTTTGGCTAAGGGTGTTCACTCACTCTCCAAAATAGGCTGTAGGATCCAAAGTGATTGAGAATCCTAATTTGTGATCTCCCAGTGGAACATTATCTCTAAGGCCTAAGAAATCACATAATGCGTCATCATTTTAGAACTCATCAATCAATAGTCTAGATTCTTGTTAGTCCCAATCTATCAGTTGGGGATAATATAATGGCAAAGGGTTGAAATGAATGGCCATGATAAGGGTACAAATGGCATTATTATCAAATAGGTGGGTTTTAGCTAGGTTATCAAAGGTGAGGCTATGATCAGAATCTACTTCATTATCAACATAATCATCACCAGTTACTGTTGATGAAGTTTGAATAAGATATATGGGGTCACCCCTAGATTGTTTAAATCTAAGTCCATAAGGTCTTTCATACTTAGTCATGGAAATTGGCTTGATGGTTCCTTGCTGATTCAGTCTGAGACCTCTTCCTTTATAATTGTGACACTCCATGATCCTATTGGGAATAAGATATTTTGCATTTTTATAGCAATCAGCTTAGTTGTCATTGTATAACCATGATTTGTCCCCTTTAAGAGGGTTAGGTCCTAGGCCAGATACTAGTATACATGTGACAAGTCCCTTACCTTTGTTATTTTGTTGCCAATGCATATGTGGGGTGACTTTAGGTCATCTAAAGGTTTTTAGATTCTGAGGAAGATTGGCAATATGAAATGTATCATGGGTCACATACTCTCCCAGTCCATTATCTAAAATGGTGAAATGATTGAAAGCTTTAGGAGTTAACATGTGGGAAAGGGAATCCAAGGTATTAGGATCTATATAATTATCCAGTGAAGGATCAATAAGTATAATTTTTGCTTTATCTTGCTTGGAAATTAGATGCATATCATACTGATAATTATAGCTTTGAAATTCAGCCTCAAGATGCTTGCAGTGTTCATATGGGTGTAAATCTCTTGGAATATTCACTTCCATCCTTAAGTGAGAAAACTTGATACATTGGTGCAACGTTGATGGGACTACATGAATCTCATGTAATTAAGGCCTACCTAGAAGCATATTGTATGATAACTCAAGATCAAGCACAAGGTAAAGTGTATCATGGGTTAAAGACCCAATGATAATTGGAAAACTAATGGTTCCTTATGATTCTCTTTCCTAATTATCATAGGCTCTGGTGGTTATTGTTTTTGGTTGGAGATCTATCATTGTGTACCCAAGAATCTTGATGAGATTTAGGGATACTATGTTGAGGCTGAATCCATTGTATATAAGGACACATTTCACTTTATGCCATATTATATAAGCCTCTATGTATAATGGATTATTATGGAGCAAGCCAAGGGAAGACATATCACTTTGGTTGAATGTGACTTGTTGGGCTCGAGCTAGGAGTCCAACCAAAGCTTGGAATTTATTAGGGGATATTTCACTAGCACTAGTGGATTGGGTCAAAAACTATTTCAAGATATTATTGTGGATTATTGACATTTAAAATAAATCTAAAATATAAATATTAATATCAAACTTCTGCAATTATTCCATAATATCAAACTTCTTGTCTTGGTCAGTAGTGAATGGTTTATTTGGAGTCTGAATGGTTGCTTAGATGATAGGCAAAGTGGCAGATGGTTATGGGCTTAGGATAGTAATATTTAACCTTTGAGTTGTGATTGCATAATCAGGATTAAATACTGGACCTTAACTGCTAACTGATGTTAGAAATGGTGGGGGACTAGACATGACAAGTCTCAGTTCCCTATGTACTTGCATGTGGTCACATGGCAAGAATGAGTTGTCGATATAAGATCCAAAAGGGGAAGTCTTAGTTTTCTAGTTTTCTTATATGCATCCCTAGGTCAAATAAGGATTATCCATGTAATTTGACTAAATATTATTGTTTATCAATGGTGTAGGCTGATTAGTGCTTGGTTTAGGATTAATGGAGATGGTATTAATGCTACCCCTTGTAATATCTATAACCCTATTATAGTCATGTGAAACTACATGGTAGGTTTGTTGGTTGTTACCATTATAACCTTCATTTTGTCTATTGTTTTATAATTATGGGTTCCACTACTAATTTTGTTGATTCTACTAGTTCAACCTTTGATTTTGATACTATTGATTTTGCTACTACAATGGCTATTGTTATTGATGATTATTCTACTACTACTGATTGTTATGTTAGGAAAAGGGGTTTTGATAAATCCCAAGAGTTTGATTGGAGTTGGAAGCACCATTATCCAATGTTATCTCCCTATTCTCCAACATATTCTCAATTAAATGATTGATTTAGAGACATCTTCGTAGATTATGCCCATTGAACTGATGATAGTCACATAATTCATTTTCATGGTACTAATCAAGATAAAGAATACCTTATGGATAATGATTTGGTATAGGCCAACTAATTAGATTAGGGGAAACATGATTGTGAAATATAGAATTAATAGGTTCTCCTAGGTCACTAAAGACATGATGTGCAGGCACGACTCTCCTAGGAAAAGGGGTTTGAAATGGTAATAGTTGATGTATTTATTATGCAAGTTTTGGTTGTTGTGCTTGCAACATTGGTTGGATAGGTTTCTAGGTAGGAGTAAGCTAAAAAGTTGATGTAGATGATGTTTACAACATTTATACATGATAGGATTTGGTTACTCCATTTCCCATAACATTCTTATTACGATTGAATTGCTTCAATCTTTTGTGGTTATTGTCCTATGCCAGTTGTGATATTGGTTCTTGAATGGGATGTTGGTCATTTCCTTGATTGGTACCTTGATTTTGATTAGTTGAATTAAGATTGATGACTCCTTTATTTATGAGCACCCACTTGATCAACAAAAGTTTATCAATGATTTTTTTGAACATATATGCACATTGTAGTTCCAGATGGTAAGCTATCTCACTAGGCAAATTTTTGGTAAACACAGTGGCTAATTATTTATTTGGTAAACTATGGGTGAAATATCTTGAAAGGGCTATTCATCATTGTAAATAACTTGTAAAACTCTTGCTAGCATTTTGCTTTGCTTGCATTAAGTCCACTAATGAAATCTCATGCTTAAGATTATAGGAAAAGTGCTGCATAAACTTATCAGAAAGATCATCAAAATCAACTACTAATTTTTTGGGTAGCTTCAAAAACCACTCCAAGGCTTGTCTAGCCAAGCTCCTTGGAAACAACAATAAAGGTATATATCAATATATGCCATTGGTTGACATGCAACAAAAAATTTGGTCAAATGAGCCTTAGGGTCACCTTTGCCTTTATATTTATCAAATTTTGGTGGTTCATATCCTGGAGGAAATGGTATCTATAAATACTCCATGTTTAATAGATAGGAACATACATCATCTAATTTAAACTTTTTAGTTTATTTACCAGCTTGAATGGTAGCAATCATATCCTTCATCTGTTGTAATTCTTAGGATAGGAAATTGGAAGGAATATTAGTTTGAGGAAGAATATTGGTTTGGATAGATGGTTGGGAGGTCACAAGTGGAAAACTTTGACTAGGGTATGATGGAGATACCTATTGGGGTACATTGGTTTGGTTGGGGAATGGACTAAGAAGATGCATACATGGATTAGGATGTACTTGAAATTGCACACTTGGTTGTGAGATATTCTTGTTCAGGTTGGAAATAAATGTTTGACTTGGAGGATTTTATGGTTGGGATAGAGGGATATAACTATCTTGTGCCTAATATGCTTGAAAAGGGACATGATGCCAACTGATCAAACCTTGATGTTGAGTGGAAACTTATGGACTAAGACCCTATCTTTGCATTTGTGGCATATTTTGAACCAATAGTTGTCTAGTAGGTACTTGAGAAACATGGAGACCTCCTTGTTGTATGAATCCCTGTGAGGAAATGAAAGCAAGTTATAGATTTGGCATTTGTCATTGACTAATATTTGCATTTTATTGACTAGTCATTGCTTGGTTTTGGATTAGCATATTAGTCTATGACTGAAGAGGTACGTTCATCATTACTTGGTGAGGTGGAACATTAATCACCCCTGATTGAGGTGGTAATGTATTTTTCCTCTATTGCATTGATACACTAGATTGTGCCAATTTTTGTGGCATACTACTTGTTACCTGTTGAGCGGGAGTAGGGTTCATCACATTTTATCATTGAGGTATGACATTAATCATTATTTGATTACCTAATCCTATAGGTTGTATACTTGAGGAAGAATATGGTTGAGGTTGGGGTTGGTGTAGAAACTCCTACTCCCTAATATGATGACCTATTCATAGAATTAACTACAAGCACATGTTGTTGGATAATTGTTTGTGCATTAGTACCACTTTGATTGGGACTGGACATTGTTTGCATATTGTCTACTATGTTTGGCTCACTATTAGTGTAGAGGCTGAAGACACTTCTTTAATAATGGGCATATGCATCAAGTTATCTATCAAAGCAGTTTGTATGAATGGGTTGAAACTTAGATTCTCTTATCCAATTAACTCTATCAACATTCTTGTTGAAGGAACTAGGTCAATGAGAGGCTTATTTACCATTTTCATCTGATTGAATTCATGTGCTAGGTGTAGGTATGTTTGATATGATGTCTGAATTTGGTTAAAGTTATCTTCCATGATGTTTTTGCTTCAATCAGATATATTAGGATCTTGGTACGTTGTTTAGATTAGAGCCATAGGATTTTTAGAAAAAGCCCATTGATCATAAATGATATTGTGGGGCACTCTTACTAAACTTGGTAAATTTTCATTAGGGAAGTCTACTAGAAACTTGGCCCCTACCTCTATGGCTCTAACCAAAATATCATCTTTATTCTCTAACAAATGTCATTCAATCAAAAATGGATCATATGTGGAAGCTGTATTAGTCGAATATGACTGTTGAAGTACTGGCTCATCCACTGCAGGTATTATAGCTAGGTATTGTGTGATTTGCTCTTAGTTTTATTCTGAATAAGGTTGTATGTTAACCAGATCGTTAACCAATGGATCTTGGCTTTGGGCCCCTAATTGAGTATTATAAGAGGGATAAAAATCCATCTCATAAGAAATATTATATATATATGGGTCTTATACCATTTCTTCCTGTGCATCCACATTACTAATCCTTAGATTATACATGAGTCCACTATGAGTGTAGGAATACATGTTGGGATCCATAGTCAATGCTCTTGTGATAAAATTTCAAAGATTTCTACAAATGATAAAAAGGACAATGTCTAAAATAGATGATGTTTTAAATTGGTCTAGATTTGTCAAAAGGATCGAAAGGTTTTATGCAAATATTTGTGAGGAAACAAACTAGCGTGAAGTATCTAACATTTCACTATTCACAAAAAGATAAGTAAGTAAATGAATCTAAAATAAACATGACAAAATCTAAGGTATAAGTGTTTCAAATTAGTCTAATATAGGAATTTAAAAGTTTCTAGGTATTTTGGCCAAACGTGATGTCAAAAGCTAGGCTCAAACAAGGCATGGGTTAGGACTCTTGGCCAAATAGCGTCAAGAGCTAGACTTTGAAATAGATGAAAATTTTAATCTAATGAATTTGAAACACTTATAAAAAACACTAGGCATTTAATTCTTGGACATGAACTTGATCAACTAGGTATAAGGTATGAAATAAAAGGCACTTTTAGAGAGTTTATTTTCTCACAAAAAATGGTATAAAACTTGGTTCCTTTGACAAACAAGCTAGACAAAAGTGAGTAGTATAACTATTTTAGACATAAGATCACAAAAGTACACTTGGATTCATCTAAAAATATAGGAACAAATTTGGAACTCTATGTAAGAGGGTCTATGAAACCATATTCAAAATGTTTTGTGTATTTTAATGATGCTATACTACCCAAAAGTGTGACAAAAAGGTTTGTTTCAAAAACTTTCTACGGTAAAGATGTTTTCTTATAATTTTGACAAAATAATACTAATTTTATTAATTCAAAATGTTGTGACACATAGACTCAAATTGCAAGTGTTTAGCACAAAATGTCTTAAGTCTATCAAGTGATGATAATGATTATGAGTCTTAAACGACCTTCAACCCAAATTGGAAATTAAACCTAAGTTCCCTCAAGTTTAGTGCAAATGGTGAACCCACTTAACACATCAACCCTATGAACTTGTAAAGGTGTAATTATGAATTTAGATTATAAGTGAAGGACTTAAACAACTTTGGTAAAGGTTTAGACTCAATTGGGCAGCATAACTATACTAAAGTGGATGATATGACTCTCAAGATTTTGATGAACTTTTGAATAAGGAAAATTGATGATCTCACATGGGAAACATAATGCCTCTTTATTTAAAGGAGAATTTAGAATATGTTTTTGGTTTGGATCATTTGTTTACACCAAGTTTTGACTCTAAACAAGACTTTAATCTAGGATAAGATCAACTAATTAATCACTTTTAGATCCTAAACTAACAAGGTTGCTTGGTATTATTGGAATCCATAAATATACGTCATTTGAGAAGATTTTAAGTGTTTATCCAAAAGTAAATGTGCATTATATAGTAGGGTTTTTACATCCCCCCTTCTCTCAAATGATAGTACTGTGACATGGACCTTGAGGCGCACCTTGCACCAATAATACTTCCACAACAAGTAGGGATTTTTATAAGATCTAACAAGTTTCCAAATGATCTAGGGGAATCAATTACACAATGACTTTTATGCCAAATAATGCAAAAGAAAAGCATGGATTTTGCATCTGTATCACTTGGCTTGTTGCAAAAAGGTTTAGTCCTTTTTGCAGCCACTACATCTTATTATTCGCTTAGTGTAGTGAGATATCCAAAGTGCTACTACATCCTGTGTGCAACTCCAAAGGATCCAAATGAAGTCAATTCTAGGAGATGAAACCCTATGTCAAATATTACCTAAATAACTTACAGGAGGTGATGAAGTCCCCCTCATAAGCCAAGTTTGCATAAAAATAAAGAAAGCATGAAAGTAGAAAGACTTTAGGGTTGTTTTTAAGGTCACCCAAACTTTGACAAGTTTTTGGGGAGTACTTTAGATGACTTTATTTCTAAGCTTTGGACTAGGATACTTGCAATAAGAATGTAAATTTTGATTCCAAGGGTTCCCTATATGGGACAAATAGAAGAGCATACACATAACATTCCTCTTTTTGCCAAAGAAAGATTTAATCTAAATAACTATTGCAAACAATAATTGATAAGTGTGTTTAATTTTAAGCCCAAATGAAAGATTTGGTGGTGTTCATTTGACCCCTTTGTCTTAATTGAAAAATTTGAAAACATTCACCAAAAATATCTAAATTCTTTATTAAACACCTAAAACAAGGTTCATAATTTATTTTTAAGCATGCAAAGATGATTTAAACATTTTTGAGCAAATATCAAGCTTGGTCCTATAGAAAAAATGTCAATGTGTCTTTTAGCTTTGAAGCTCTTTTTAGTTATAAATAATAAACTTTGGAAAAATAGCTCTCGAGTTTGTGTTTTTGGAAAAAACACAGTGATCGACATCAGTTATATACAACTGACAATGGTTACTTTGCTAACCAATGTCAATTTTACTAACTAATGTTAGTTAAGTTATATAACTGATGTCGATCTTACTTGCCGATGTAAGTTACTATGTAAAACTATGGCAAATAAAAATGGCAAAATAAACTTAGAAAATCAATTTACATGAGTTTTAAGGGTCCAAA
This sequence comes from Torreya grandis, assembly GCA_037957365.1. Classification (NCBI taxonomy): domain Eukaryota; kingdom Viridiplantae; phylum Streptophyta; class Pinopsida; order Cupressales; family Taxaceae; genus Torreya; species Torreya grandis. The sequence continues at coordinate 3,922,061 of JARHVA010000479.1, forward strand.
TAAATATTTTAAAGTTGCAAAATGATCTTCTTCAGGTGTGAGATGCGTCTAGTCCCATTGAGCATGCCATATGTGATCTAGGAATTTAACTCAAGAGAGGATGGTTAGTATGGTGTTAGTTTCAAAATGAAAATAAAATGAAAGAAACACACTAATAACATAATATCTCTAGGCCTAAAAACTAGGGAGAGCTTAGCTAACAAAAATAAATGACAAACACAACTAAAAAGTAAGAAATAAAACACAAGAATTCCTTCACCTTCCTTGGATGCTCTAAATACATTTGTAGTAGTGGCTTTCTTAGTTTTATGCTTGGCTACCTCCATATCTCCTTGGCACTTTTGGCTTGTGGCCTGGCTTGGCTTAGAATCAATTTGGCATGATAACACTAGTTGCTTAAAGATTTTGAAACTAATCTTGCATTATAAATTTGCATAAATTAAGCATAAAATTCATGTGGTGAGGCCTCATATTTATATATTTTTGTAAATGTATAGAATCAACCTGAACTGTCCATCTTAAGATTGAGATGTGTGGTTGAGGATTAATTCAAATTTTGTAATTAAGTTTATAATTATCCTCATCATGACATTATAAAAAGGTCAATTTAAGAGGCATGGAGGGCATCATGGAAGGCATTGATGAGTCATGGAATGTATGAATCCTGATATTTGTGGCATTTATGGCCTAGGGATGTCTTCCCAAGAAATAAGGTCACCTAATGATGCAGATATTCAATATTCATTTCTGAAAATAAGTATTCAACAAGTTTCCATGGAATTCTTGACTAGGACTTGATTTGGTTAATTAGCTCTTAAACATGATTAAGCACTTTATGCACAAATATTTCAAATTGATCAAAATGTCTTGTTATTGGTCCAAAATTTGACTAGATTGGAATTGGAAGTTGATGTCAAATGTGTTGGATCCATTATCCTATTTAGGATGTTACCAAAAACAAATATCAAAGGCACATGTCTTGTGCAGAAGATTTGATAGGAAAGAGCAATCCAGAGCACCCACATGCAAAATTGGCATTTTAAATAAAAATGTCTGATCAAAGTTAGCTAGCCCATAAATTACATTGCTCTATTTAGGGATACCCTAGCCAAAATTGGCACATGAGTATGTCAATTTCATATCATTTAGCGTATTTTAGTGTTTTTAGGCCAAATTGTGCATTTTAGGTGGAAATTGGTCAAAACCTTGGTTGGAGGTTATTGGTGGCCAGATTTAGATGTCTATAGAGATAACATCATAGCCGAGTTAAGGTATTTTTGACTTTATTTTTCTATGAGTAGGATAAAAATTAAGTTATCAAAATTTTACATCTATCTATTTTTGAAAAGAGTTTTTTTCAAAATGAAAGTATGCCATAAAAAGGGGTTCATCAAAAGGTCATTTCAAAAAAAGTAAAAATATTTTTTCTAAGGAAAGGTATGAATTGTGATGTCTTATAAGTGAGAAAAGTGACATAATGTCACCATGATAACATGACTCAAATAATCATGTGGGAGACGGATATTTGGAAAGAGTAATGATGAGGATGTTAGCTCAAGGCACCTACCAAAATTCATTAGGAGAAGACAATGACATAATATCACACAAGGAAAAGGACATATAAGGATTTGATGTGATTTTAAATATCCCCACATGAAGAAATGATAACCTTTTTCTCCCAAAAATTTTCATATCTAATGATTTCTTGGAGATTTAGAATATGCCTAAAGCCAAAGAAAATTTAATACAAAACTTTTTTAAGCATTCCATGCTTCTTGTAAAATATTTGTTCCCAAAAACATAAATTATATTATATCTAAGAACCATTTACACATTTAAAAATTTCTCTTCATAGTATTTTTGAAGTGCCACAAACCTCTGCAAACAAGGAACCATAGAAGATGGGATAAACAAAGAAATCTGAACCAAAATCTGCATATTTGTTACTTGAAGATGATACAGTGTATTCCATATTTGAAGAAGTAATATGGATGGAGTTTCTAAAAAATTCTAAGAACATGATGAATGACTTGTAAAATACTTCATCATCAATCTCAAGAGTGATCACACCAAGGAGAGAAGGGTCAAAATTCTAGTGAGAAACCAGACTATTAGTGAGCTTTTAGGGATTCCAAGTGAAGGAATTATGATTGTAGGCATGTACACCTTTAAGGACTTGATATAAACATTTCATGAATAAGGGGAATGTGTTCTTGAGATAATTTCCTAAAAGAATTTATAAGGGAATCAAAAGAGAGAGTCTAGCAGAACCCTAGAGAACAACTACATTTTAGGTGATAAAATATTTTACCTATGATGGGAAATATAGTTCTCTTGGTTGTGATACAATGGGAATAATTACTCACCTTAGACAAGGAATTTATAAGCCAAAATGGAAGATGATTTTACCTAAATCTATATATGAATCCATTCAGGTCATGGCATAAAAATATGTATATGGGATTTCTTCCAAATGACATCATGGGCTTATTCAACTCATTTTCCAACATCATTTCATGAAGACACAATATGGAGAAGTTACTTGGGACACATTACTATGAAATAAGATAAAAATAAAATTTTAAAAATAAGAAGACCTCTTTATTCCTCCCTTACACCTAGATCTAGTTTAAAACAAAGATCTAGTCAAAATCTAACTCCAAAGGTAGGGAATGAAAAGAGGTTGAAAATGGGGGCACTTAAACCTAGCTCTGAGGAAACCCTAGAACTAGCCACTATCCAAGATCTTATCTTTGAGATCTCTAATGAAGACAGACCAACCCTAAGGATATCACCAACTAGGATTCTGAGGATAAGTTCAAGAACAAAGACTCCAAGGAAGGAGTCTATGCCAATATGTCTGCAAAAGATAAGAAGATGAAGGCCTATATTAGAAGATAAATATGATCAAGAGAGGGATTATAAAAAGATAATCGGTAGTCTAAATTAGTAACATCTTATTGAGACTCCAAGGATTGAAGAAAGATATGCAAAAAAAGAAATAAGCGATGAACTTGTTGAGGTCAACATACCCCCATTTTGGAGAAATGAGGACCCTTGTTTTAAATTTTGCAAATTTGTGCTTTGAATTGAAAATTACACTTGATAAAAGTTATTTATTTTAAGATCATCTACACTAATGGTTTGATTGAAATTTTAGCATCATCTTCATTCAATTTTATCTAATATTGCTAAGGGTTACTTCATGTGGTTTCATATTACAGGTTTAATGGAGTCTCAATTGTGTGAATAGTGTCTAAGGTTTTATATATTATTGCTAATTTGACCTTTTATTTTGGATCAAACCTTGTTATTTAATCGATTAATTGAATCTATGTTTAAATCATGTAAATTCCTTGGTCTAATATGTTTTAGCCTAGGTCTGTTTGAAATAGATTCAAATTTACACATGATCAAATTTACATGGGAACATTTTATTATGAATTAGGCACAGTTTGAATTTTATCCTAAATTTATAATCATGTTTATTAACATGACTAAAACCTTAGTCTAAAATTTTGTGCTAAATCCTTTATAACTTGAAACCTCACCTAGTCTATTTTATTGTTCGCATGGACTAATTAAATGCAGGGGCATTTTTTTATGTTTTAAACTTAATTTAAATTTTATCCTAAAGTTATAATTATGTTTATTAACATGACCAAAACCTTAGTATAAAACTTTATCCTAAGTTTTCTTCATGTTCCAAAGCCCTTAATTTGTTTATTTTTAGTTCCCACAAGAATGAATTAATGTGAAGATGCCAAGTGGTAAGATCTTGGGAGCTCATAACAAATATCAATGATACACATGCACAATGGGAGTCAATAAGTCAAAAGAAATAATTGATGGTGCATTAAATCTTGTAAAATAAAATTTGGCAGTGAGCAAAGGATCAAAGAATCAAAGGATTCTAAAGTCAGATGTGAGAGTGATAAATGTCATGATCTCAGAGGCTAATCAAAGATCTAATGGCAAACGAAGAGTCAAATTATCAAATACCCTATAGAGGAGCATAAGAGTGATAAGTGTCATGATCTTGGTGAATGGTCAAACAAATCAATTGTTCACATTAGGATTTATGAATAGGGAGTGTAAGGAATCAATGGTATGAATAAAGGTGGACTTTTCAAAGAGTCCAAGTCAAACACAGTGGTGAAAAATGTCACAACTATGATGAATTAGATGGAGATCGATGAATATCATTCAATATTCTAGATCAAGATCAATGGTATGGATTAGGTCAACAATTCAATGGGACCAGATCAAATGTAAGGATGCCACATGGAAAAAAGGTGTTAGATGATGGAGTGTGTTTTCAAGGTACACATAAAGTCCACAGAGCTATCAAGTGACACACTCTTGGGAGCTCAAATAAAAGATCAATGACCCATGATGAAGTCAAGTCTAGAGGAATTTTTAATAAATAAATAGTGAAAATTAATTGATATTTAAGATTGCATGAGGTAATGACACGTACAAAAATGACAAATGGTCATATTTTAAATAAATGAGTATCATGACGTGGTCATGCCATAAAAGTAAGACATGTCAAATTGGAGATCCTATAGACCTAGACACATGAAATGTATTAATGTCTAGTCTAAATACAATCTAATTCATGAAATATCATTGTTCAAACTTGATTGCTACCATTGAAACACTGTACAAACCTTTGAAAAACCTTAGAATGTAGGGATTGCCCTGATTATATTTATTTCCACTATGATTGAGCTAAAAAGAGGTTGAATTATTATCTACAATTGAATAATTCAATCAAAATTATAACAATGACAACACATAAGCATGTTTTAAAAGATGATGTTGACTTATATTTTACAATAGACACAAAAGGTTGTATATTCAAGAATACTGAGTTCATTGTTACTACCTTGAACATAGGGGACAATAATTAGTCAAAATTTTTCTATAAAATTAAGAACCAACTAGCTATCACCAAGGGAGAAGAGAAGAATCTCTTAGAAAAAAGGCTACATGATGACATTATATCAATCTAGATGACTGGTCTACATTATCCAGCTATGAAACCAGAGGTACTCCATTACATTGATATTATTTATCCAATTTTTAAGGAAGATAAGATCGATAAGGAAATGTTAATCAATGAACATAATAATAAAGTTGCTTACATTTCCCCAATTGCCTTTGAATCCTAATTTAAGCTCCCTAAACCCCAAATTGACTTGACCTCAATTAATTGATGGGATAAGGAACATAATTTGATGGATACCCTAGCTATGTGGTTAGAATTTGGTAACCAAGTTATTGTTGACCTTGTTAAGAAAATTCCTATCAGTCAGTTTAGACAAGGGGTTAGGATGGTAATGAAAATGTTGAACAAACTGCATGGATGTGCAACCACAACTTATGTTGATCCTATGTGGGTACCAATGGTGTATTTCATTTTTGAAAGGGTAATAGTTCATTTATTGGGTGAGATAATTAGTATCTCTTTAAGAAAAAAAATATGTGTAATTAGGCATAAGAAGAAGAATGAGTTTTTCATGATGTCTTATCTCCTAGATGCCATATGTGCAACTACAAAGATTCCTAATTAGAGGGAATAGTCTCCAAATGGAACCCATACCCTTTATCAAAATTATTTTAAGTTTCACATATATAAATATAGGGATCAAATTTAATTTATTTATGATTGTATCTATCCAACATTGAGTGAATCTATAACTGGTATCCTTATGTCAAGAATTAGTCCTTTAATCAAGAAATATGTTGAAATAATTGGGGATATATGGTTGTACCCTAAATACACTATCATAAGGATTGAGGGAACTCAAAATTCTCCTCTTAAATTTCCAATCCATGTTCTTGATAAGATAGATGAACAAGAGGTAGCCTGCCAATTATTCCATAATACAAATGGCCTTTGTAAAACTAAAAGAGATGGTCTTATTCATAGCTTCCCTATGACAATTGGCAAGACTACCTTCAGGTAGTGGGATATTATAGAGACAACATCAAAGCATAGGTTGTATTTCAACCTAATAATGGATGATTTTAGGAAATGAGACCCTTATGGGAAGGTGAAGGAGCATTTAAAAATCAAAGAAATTTTGAATGTGCCTTATGAACATGAGCCTAGTGCCTTTGATTTCATATACATTAAGGCATCCTCATAATTTGAAATGACTAGAAGATTAAAATAGCACAACATAATACCTAACTCTATGTTACAAAGAGATCAAAAGGTGGATGATAGGTGGTAATTAAGCTCTAGGTAGTATCTATATACACAATATTTTCACACTTTTATTGATTACTAACACTTCATATCTTGTAGGAACCCATTGAGTCTCAATCTCTCTAAGTGAATGCCTTAAGGGGTGAATTGAGAAATGGGTCGGCAAGCCTTTGGTTCTTCTTAATATTGTTTTTCCTTTTACCACTTGCTATCTACACTCTTGCCTCCTAAAACCTTGAACCCTAAGATTATTTCTCTCTTTCCTATCTATTCCCACTATTTGTCATGTTTTATCCCTCATTTTTACCTTATTTCCCCTTTGACCTATTCAGTAAGGTAATTTGACCTGGTTGACCTAGCTTATTCTTGGGATACTTTGCCTTTCCATGTTGCTTTGAATCCCAGTTGACCTTACACAAAATTCAAACAATAGCTTGATAATGTGCTAGGTCAATGGCCAACCTAGCATAACCAACATGTCTAAAAGTCTTTAGGGTGAGATACTACTATATATACAAGGTCATTCCTTACCATTTCATAAGAGAGTTGAATTAAGTAAAGAAGTGTGAATGAACATTTGCTTATTGACCATTGTACTTGAGCAATAATTTTTTAGGGTTCAAAATTTCTTTTGGAGCTCTGATATTATCTTGTGGAGAAGTCTTTTGGATACTTAGGTAGGTCATGTAGCCTAAGGTTTATTTATCTTGGTTATCCTTACAAGCCACAAAAATCTCTTGTGAAACACCATTGGCTAAGGGAGAGGTTGAGACTTGATAAGTTCATCTTCAAAGGTAAGTATTCCTAACTTTATTTCTCCTTTGTAAGAGTAGATAGATAATGTAGTATGTATTCCTCTCTCCCATGTATTAGGATTATATATAAATTGACATGAGTATATGTTTCCTATACATGTTTAGTTTAGTTGTTATTTATTTGTTTTGTTCTAACCCCCACTTTTTTCACAAGCTTTGGTGCACACTAGATTATTTTACTTTCTTTTTTATTATCATAGGTGAATATAGAAACCATATGACTCTTTTAGGGTTATTATGTGATTATGTTAGACTGTAGGCTTTAGAACCTTGCCTAGTATGATGTGTTGTGATAGATGATACAAGTGATCCCTTAATCGAGTCTAGTGGATCCTCATATTGGTCATACTATCACTTAAAAAGTGTGTGCTCTAATAGAAAGTGTAGGTGTGATCTATCTTACCCAATCTAGGATTGATTCATGTGCACCCTGTAATTCCAATTGCATACATTTTGGTGAACCTGATTTAAATCAAACCCTTACAAGGTTTCTTTCATTTATATTATTCATTTTATCATATTTTCCATAATATGTTTTGAATTTTTGGCTTGATTCTATCGACCCAACTATTTTTATCCATGTGTAAGAACAAGAACTAGATTGACCAACTTGACTCAACACAAGTTTCTAGTACTTTACAAACTTTTTATTCAACCTACTTGGTCGATCGGGTTGACCTAGCACATTTCCAACCACTTTGTCGTAGGTTCCTATTCATGATTCATAGTGTAGGTTCCAGATTCTAGAATTCAAAATTTGTATTCCAATCAACTAGGTCGACCAACTCAACTTAGTACATTTATAGACATCTAGTTTGATCTACTAGGTTGACCAAGTTGACTTAACACACTTTTTTAGCTTTTATAATAGGTTCTTATCTCACTTGGTTGACTAGCTTGGCCCAGTGCTACAGATTGAGCCAATTATTTACAAGGTTATAGGTCAGTTACCTATTCTATTTTCATCTCCAAAACACCAAGGTCCATTTACATTTATCTATTTTTACTATGATCTATAATTTTCTTTCAAAATTAAAATTTGTGTTGTGTACCAATTAGATTATTCAGCATCAATTCAATTGACTATGTATTTCATTTCAGTATCTACTTTTCTAGATTAGCTACAGGCACATCTCATTTCATTTTTCATCTTTTTAACAATCCTTTTTATTTTCCTATATACTATGCTATGTCAACCAGTTTAACTTTGCATTATCCTAGACCCTACTTTCTACATTTGTATCTACCTCATGACCTATCTCACTAGTCTAAACCAACTCACCTAAGTTGGGGTAGATGGTACACTTATATCCTCTAGTGTCATGGGGTCATATGGCTATAGAGTCTCATCTAGGATGTCATGAAGTGATCCCCTAACTAAGGACCCCCATCTCTCCTCTTCATCCTTAGGTACACCTTCCAAATCATACTAGATGGATATTATATCACTATCATATATCACAAAATCTATCTATCTATATTTCAATTCAAATATTCAGTAATAAATTAATCATATTTTCTTACCTATCTATGTCTCTACTACTATGGTCTCACCATCTGTGTGACTGCCTAACATAATCTCCCTATCTGTGTGACCTCCTAGTACATCCTCTATAGGTTTCCCCCTCAACTTAACTCAGCTATCATGGATCATTTATATCTCAATCTATAATTTAATGGTCTCTCACTCATCTGTGTCTCCTTTGGCTCCTATGAGTAGCTTACCAAGGATGATGGTCTTCTTTCTCTCCTCCTACATCTATTGATGTTATGTCCTCAGTGGCCATAGTTCATCTCTTTGTAGAGCTGGTGGTATATATAGTATCACTACCTCTACCTCCTCCTCTTACTCTACCCCTCATCATACCTAACCAGTCCATGGTCACTCTCAGCATGGCCATAGTTTTAGCCTCACTATCAATGGTCCAAATCCCCTCTTCCCTCATGGCTCCCTCAAATGCTGAGTCCACTACTCAAGCATGAGTATTAGTGTCATTAAATGAGGTAGACTCATTTGTCTTGGTACCCATGCCATTATATGTGGCTCTCTTTACCATTTATAGTGTCATATTACCTCTCTCCTCTCTAGTGCTGGTCCAACTATGTGCTAGCTCTCCCAAGTATTCGCTAGCTACTCATAGGGTCACCATACTATGTCAATACATCTCACCATCTATAGTGCTAGCATGTGGGTCATGTCGCATACTACATGGTCCTCTCTCCATATCCTTACTCAAGGTGACCTATCATTGATCGCATGGGGCAACCTAACTAGATGATACATAAGAAATCTATCATATATCCATGTTATCAATAGTATGATTGGTCCCATAATCTTTTGCCCTCTGACCAACATCTCATATAGATCATGCATGAGTTAGACCTAGATAACAGAGCCCAGATCATATAATACTCACCCCTACAACATCATCCTATTCAAAGATATCATGTATAGTGGTACCTTACCATTCAACTTGTGATAGAGAACCTACTATGTCATAAGGCCTATCACTACCTTTCCAAGATATAGAATCTATGATATATAGACATCATCCATTCTCACTCTTTACCTCAATAATATCATCTCTAAGCCTATAGCCCACATGGATAAGGCTCTCCTCTCCACTATCTAATATCCCTAGGGTCATTAGTGATCCTACTATAGGTAGCCTAAGGATGGCATGAACATCCTCTAGTGTGATAGTCACCTCTATCACATCCTCATCCACTTCCCATCTGAAGGTGTTAGTCAATCATTCCCAACAACCAAGGAACATGGTTAACAGGTCTATGCTTAGGGGTATCCTACACATATCTACTATCCCTCCTAGACCTATAGATATCAATCTAGCCCTATCCCTATCTATCAATCTCTCCAACAAATCTAGTAGCTAAGAGATGTCTAATAATCTCCAGAATCATCATTGTCTCTATAATCAAGAAATAACAAAGGTTGTATTAGTTCCTCCATGTCATGTATAAACATAATACATTCTTTATACATTCTATTTGTAATCATAAATAAGTATAATTTATTAATTTTTAAATCTATTTTAGCATATTTTGGTCCCTCTTGCCCTTCTTTGGTCATTTTAGACCATTCTAGCTCTCTTTCAGCTTTCTATATGCTTTTCTATGCTTTCTCTAGTTCCCTGGTCAACCTAGTTTGAGTAAAATGTTTCCTATTTTTATCATATTTTTTATCCACATTTCTTATTTTCCTTCTTATTCTCTTTTCTCTAGTGCTAAGTTTCCATTTTGGCCCTTACAAACCAACTAGATACCCTACACTAGATTTTTGGTTCTAGAATGTGCTAGGTCGACCTATACCCTCTAGGTCAACCACATGGATTTTATCCTAATTTACTCTACTAGCTCAACCTGGTCAACCTAGGTTTAGTGTGCAAACCTAGCACATTTTGCTAGAAACTTGCCTTTTTCTAGCTTCTTCCTCTATCCTTCTAACCCATTTACCATCTCCCTATTTCTCTCCCTTGAAATCTAATTTTATTCATTTTTATCATATATAAATGCTTAAAATTAAATTTTATCAAAATTCACTTAATTCATTTCAAATTTCAAAATCTTGTTTGAGATTCTTAGACGCATACCTGTAGTGCACCCACTCTCGCTCCTTGAGCTCCTTCTCATCTAACATGTCATTCCCTCACTATCCTAACTTGTTTTCTCTTCAGAGCTCTTTTTCTCCTCTTATAATGCAAAATAACAAAATGAATTCTATTTTTCATATTTAAAACTACTTTTTAAAAACTCAAATTCTTCATTTATTTTCCTTCAGATTCCTTCTATTTCTCATATCTTTATTTCTACTCATCCATTTTTCAAACCATAAAATGTGTTAGATTCATGATGACACAGAGATCCTTTTCCACTATTAAATGCCTATATTCCAATTTTTTTGATTTTTGGCTATTTTTCACTAACTTCTACAGGTTCACCTAGTGTGCTTTACATTAGACACCTTCACTTTCTTGTAATCTTCTTACTTATATCTAACACTAAGGTAAGTTAAAGGTATGTGTTTTTCAATTATGTACTTTCATTTATCTTATTTGATTCTTATTGCACTTTAGTTATCATTAGTGTTATGTGTCATCATGTTTTATCTTGAAGCACCATCCCATGTTGCACTTACGTGACACGTGATGAACTTCGGTTGGGGTATATGTATACAAATAATATTTTCACACTTTTATTGATTATTGACACTTTGTATCTTGTAAAAACCTACTGAGTCTCAATATTTATGAGTGTATGCCTTAAGGGGTGCATCGGTAAAGGGGTGGATAGACTTTTGGTGCTTCATAAGATTGTTGTTCCTTTTTCCACTTGCTATCTACACTCTTGGCTCCTAAAACCTTGAACCCTTATATTATTTCTCTTTTTCCTATCTATTCCCACCATTTGTCATGCTTTATCCCTCATTTCTTACCTTGTTTCCCTTTTGACCTGTTTAGTAAGCGAGGTCGACCTAGTCAACCTAACTTAGTCTAGGGATACTTTGCCTTTCCTTGTTGCTTTGCATCTTGACTGACCTAACACAAAATTTAGGAATTATCCCAATAATGTCCTAGGTCAAATCAATCAACCTAACACAACCAACATGTTTGAAAGTATTTAGGGTGAGATAGTACTATATATATAAGGTCATTCTTTACCATTTCATAAGAGAGTTGAATTAAGTGAATAAGTGCAAATGAACATCTGTTTATTAACCATTTTACTTGAGGAATAAAGTTTTAAGGTTCAATAATTTATTTTGGAGCTCCAATCTTATCTTTTGGACAATTATTTTGGATGTTTAGGTAGGTCGTGTAGCCTAGAGCTAATTTATCTTGGTTATCCTTACAAGCCACAACAATCTTTTGCAAAGCACCATTGGCCAAGGGAGAGGTTGAGACTTGGCAGGTTCATCTTCAAAGGTAAGTATTCCTAAATTTATTTCTCCTTTGTAAATGTAGATAGATAATGAAATATGTATTCTTCTCTCCCATGTATTAAAATTATGTATACATTGATGTGAGTATATGTCTCCTATACATGTTTAGTTTAGTTGGTATTTATTTATTTTGTTCTAACCCCCACTTTGCTCCATAGGATTTGGTGCACACTATATTAGTTTACTTTTATTTTTATTAGATTAGTTTACTTCTTGTTCATTATCATAAGTGAATATAGATACCATAGGACTCTTTTAGGGTTATTATGTGATTGTGTTAGATTTTAGGCTTTGAAACCCTTCCTAGCATGATGTGTTATGATAGATGATATAAGTCATCCTCTAATCAGGTCTAAAAGATCCTCATATTGATCATGCTCTTGCTTAATAAGTGTGTGCCCTAATCAAAAGTGTAGGTGTGATCTATCTTATCCAATCCAAGATTAATTCATGTGCACCCTATTTTTTTGATTGCATATAATATCATTTGATAAGTGGTGAATCTTCTAAAATTCCATCAGTCAATACATTAAAAAAAATATAAATAAAACATAATCCTAAAGAGAAGAGGCTAGAGGAAAGAAGGCCAAGTGATATTTCTTCTACTTCATCATCTCCAAAACCTTCCAAGATAATAGAACATGAATTAAATCAAGAAGAGATTCATATGATAGCCATAGATCCTCAAGAGTCTATTGAGGATCTATTTAAAATGTTATCTATGACATATATAGATTAAAATCAAGAAGAGAAGACAAGTGTTAAGGAAAATAAGGATTAGATAGGGAAATATTTAGACTTAGTAGCTATTGACACTACCAAGAGGAAAGCAGAGACTACCCTTATTCGAAAAGCTAAGAAGCCCAAGGTGACCATCACTCTTCCCTTGAAAGAAGTCAATTTTCTTAGTGAAGAGAACATATTATATGGTACAAATATTCTTGAGTGGTTATTTTATGAACCTAGACTAGATAAGCTACCCACTTGCCATCTATGGGCTATGGTGAAAGCCACTAGCATTCTTATGTAACAAGAAATAAAACCATAGATTTTTGATTTGTAAGAGGAGGAGAAAAAAAGGTTGGATACTCTAATCCAATCACTATCCCAATCATAATTATATATCCATATTCCATAGGGGACCCAATCTTTAGTTGGAGTTAGGTTTGACCTAGGGACTACTGGTTTGCAAAGGGTGATTAAGAAACTAGTCATATAAGGTGGTGAGGAGATGACATATCAAAAGGTAGAACCTTTGACTAATTTGACTTAGAAGGAAGGACATAGGCCAAGTGAAGATCTAATATTTGAAGAAGATGTCTTAGAATTGGCTCAAGCACATACAAAATAACTACAAGCTTCCATTAAGGGCCTAAACAGAAAAATAAGAACTTAGAAGAGCAATCAATCTTATCAATTCTAGGAAATATGGTCAAATAGTTTGAAGTAACTATGTATGACATATTATGCTCTTTGAAATAAACAAGGTCTAAACAAGGAATGATGAACAAGCATGGTACTTTGGCATCAAGCCAAGTTAGCCAATGGTAGGATTCAAATAACAAGATAAAGGAATTGATTAATATTTTGATAGAGGATCAAATTATTGAATTTAAAATAGTCAACTTGCTACACTTGAACATGGCTATGGCTATATTCATAGAGAAGATCAAATCTTTGAACAAATGGTACAAGGAAATGGGAGATATTTTTAGTGACCTCAAATAATTAGAAAACATGATGATACACATAATGGGGAGCCTAATCAAGTATCTAACTATTCTCAATCCCATGGGATTGATCATAGATAAGGATTTCAAACATAGAGATACTCAGTTCATACAAGAAGTAAAGAATCAAATCCAAGGCAAAACAAGGGAAGATAACAAAAGTATCTTGGATATGATCTTATCTTCAGAGGAAAAGATAGGAGATGTAAGGAGCTTTAAGGAAGCATTAAAAAGAGTTGGAAAAGAATTCAAAGGCTTGACAAATCAAGAAGAAGAGATTCTCATAGAACCCATCATCAGCCTTAGGCTAATTGATGAGAAACATAACAAGGCAATAAAGATCCTGCATCAAAGACAAAGGACTACAACAATGAGTGCTTCTCAAATTCAAATTTATTGAGTTTAGAAAAAAAATTTGTAATTAAACATGTATATACTTTTGAAAAAGGAATATTATTTGTAAAAGCATGTGTATCTTGTAGAAGCACATTGCTTATAGGCAAGTCCATTTAGAAAGTGTCTCTTTCTAGAAGGTTGTAAAAAGATAGCTATCCATGACACTTATTTAATTATCATTTGACATGATTGACTGACATACCTCCTTAGTATTCTATAAAAGGGGTTGAGCTATAACTATTATATAAATTTGGAGAAAATTAATGCAAGCAAGAGAATTTTGAAAGGATTGTCTCATCTTTGCTTTTGTATTTTGCTATTTTGGCTACTTCTTCAATTAACTTGTCTAATTTTCAGATTTGAATCATTTTCATGGATTCCAAATATGCATATTTAAATGCAGAGTTATCAATTTGTGCCTATGCTAAATTTACTAATATATCCTAGATTCATTTTATTTTCTTTGATTTTCTTCCAGATATGCCAATGTAATTTGCCTGAAGGAGTAAACATTTAAATTGAATCTGGTTATGATGGGGTTTGAGCTTTAGATATTTCATGTCATATATTGGTTCAAGTACATGTTTGGATGAAATTTAAACTTTTTCATAATGTATGGATTGAAGATTAACAACATCTTTCTTCTTTGCTCTAATCTTCCTTTTGCTCATTTTTTGATCAATTTACTTTAGTTTAATTTTCATTGTAAATATACATGCTAGTTTAGACTTGAGAATTTAGTGTTTTAATCAACATTCAATCTATTTATTTTAGATTACTCTCAACTTTCACAACCATGCTTAAGACCATGGTTTCTCCCAACAACCATTCATATTTTATTTTGTGAACATCTGTTTAGCTTTATTGATACTACACCATATATATCAAGAATATCATAACCAACAACTCATGGAATGGATTCTTTGAATACAAAAAAAAGAAGTGTTTGTAAAACACTATTGAAACCTTGTGATGCTTTTTTAGTCATCAACAGGCATAGAAATTAGCACTATAAAGAGGGAATTTAGCTAAAGCTTTGTGAATTTGAAATGTCTTTGCCAATTTTAATGAATTTTATTCAAAGATTAGTTGATTATTTGCATATTTGTGTTGTTCTTAGCTAAATTTTGTAAAGATAATTGATATTCATGGTTTTAAATCAATCTTTATGATTATTTATCTAAAAATAACTATTCTTTGAAGATTTATAGTAAATTATTGCAAAGGTAGTTTAAGCTTTGAGAATTTGACGTGTTCAAGGTTAGTAATAGTAATTTTTTTCAAATATTGGTTGATTCTTTGCAAATTTAGGTTTGTTTTAACTTAGAAGTGTAAATATCACTTATACTCATAGGTTTGAATATATATTTAAGCTAATGCAATTAAAGATAGTTGTTCTTTGTAAAGATGTGTGCAAAATTTGCTTAATGTGCAAATTTGATGATTTTTATTTGCAAAGATAAGGTTTACATGTAATATTTTAAATAGGATTCAAAGTCTACAAGCTAGAACTACCAAGAATCAGGACTAGGTCATGGTCTAAATCAAGCCTACCTCTCCTTTCATTAGAAGTTCATAGGAAAGCAAGAGTAGACAAAGGTAAGCATAGGGTTTTTTAAATCTCAACTTACTTCACTTGTTCATGGTGCTTCTATATTCAATCCTTATCAAGTTATGGCATGGTTAGGTGGATCTTCCATTATTATTCCTAGTTAAGTACATGACTTTTCTAGAAATCCTAAGAAATATTTTCCTTCTTTCAACCCTAATGGTGTGGTTACTATTCAAGAGCATATCAAATCCTTTAAAGCTAATTTGAGACTTCTAAATGTTGTTCATGAAGATGTTACATGTAGATTATGTTGGATTAATTTCTATTGATTCAAAGTTACTTAGTTAGTATTTTACTTTGTTAGTATTTGATTTTAGTTTATTATATTTTTTTAGTAGGATTGTTGGTTTATAGGAATCTTGGTTCCATAACCACCTCATGTGAAAAAATTATAAAGCTTTTCACCTTTCTTTTAAGAATCATCTTGAAATAACACAATGTCATTTTTGGTGTGAAATGTTGTTTTAATAATGTAATTTTATTATTATTTCTCTTGCAACTTGAGATATTAGTGGTATTAGAGCATGGTTAATGTCACATGAAGTAAAATGGAGAAGCCATGAAGATTTTAACTTAAAAAAACTTCTTGAAAATTATTGGTAAAATTATACTCTAATTTTTTTTGAACTCCAAATCTCAATTGAAGTTGTTTCAAATCATCTTGTACGGCCATATTCTGAAAAACAAATATAATTTTTATTGATATAAAAAAAAATTAGTACAACTTATAGAGGCTTCAAAAACATTTTATATGGATTATTACAGTCATATCCATGAAGTTGTTTTTTATTGAGGAATGCAATGACATATTTTTATGCTTAAGGAACTCAATAATTTGGCATTGAAGTCTCTTCCATATTGGTGTAGTAGTAGTTGAATATATATATATATATATATATATATATATATATATATATATATATATATATATATATATATATATATATATATATATATATATATATATATATTGGTGTGTGTGCTGGGAATAAAGTACGGTAGCCTTGGAGTAAAACCTTCAAAAATTCTTGTGATGATTGATTGGTGTTTTGAATTTTTTTGTCTGCATTTACTCAAAAAATAAATAAATCAGACTTACCTACATTTTTATAGATTTTTGGAAATGTTTGGAATAAATCTAAGCATGTATGCAACAACTCAACATTACCTATGGCATCCTAAGTAATAGTGAGGTGTAACAACAATAGGAAAATGGAGTAACATTGATATTTGAAAATCTTTAAGACTTGTATTTTATTTAATAAAATACAAATAGTAGGTTTATGTGATCCCCAAATTAGATAAACAAACTAAAGCACAACCTTTACATGTAAGTAAAAACAATTAAAAATATTTCACATACAAATATATTTTTATTTTTTATTTTTGCAAATCAGAGAAATCAGAGATAAATAGAATATTCTCTATTTATATCATCAAATTAGTTGATGGTATGGTGGATAGAGAAATGTTGTTAAGTCACTTAAAAAAATAGGTCAAGGGTTCAACCCTCAAAAGTGCCAAAAATTCTTTTTTGTAAAGAGGTCATATGAATTAGTTGTGAAAACCAGGAAAATCTGCAACTAACGTGACCAATTTTACCATATCTTGAACACACTGTCATATTATTTTACAAAAGTTACCTTTTTAGAAACTAGATTAAAATATATTTTCAATGAGTATAAACATGAAGGGGTCCATCATGTATTTATATGATATTTTAATCCCCGTAAACTAGTCAATTTTTCTAAATTAACATTGAAGGGGGGGGGCTGCCTAGCCAGACAAAAGAGCCAAGTTTCAAAATGTCATATCTTCTGCATAGGGTGGCCAAATTAGTCATATGACCACTAATTTTTTATGGAAATGGATTTTTTAGAGCATCTACATGGGAATTTTTTAATTTTGGCATGCATAAATATGTTTTTTTCTATATTTTAAATAAATTATGCATTATAATGAAATTGGGTGCATTTTCGATGGAATCTGACACCCCAATTTTTTCTCAAAGAGTAAAAATGTGTTGTATACATCAAAAAAATATTGTAATGATGTGTCTCACAAATTGTGTTGTTGGTGATGATGGTATTACATTTTGGCATTTACAGATTCCTGAGGATCTAATAGGCTAAACACAACCAACTAAAGGTTGGAGGATCCACAGAGGTTGGAGGATATTTTGCCTTCTCTAGTTAGATATTCACTTGGAGTATGGGTTTAGTACTTGAATAGAAATTTTGGCTTGTGTACTTTGATTTCATAGATGTCATGTTTTTATGATCTTTGATGTGGAGCATTTTAGTGATTTGTACTTAGTTTATTTGTTGTATGGCTTCTCAATTCTCACCTGATAGGGGGAGAAGATATTGCATATTAGATTTCAATTAGTCATCAGTGATTTGTGGTGTGAGTTAGCATTGTGTTGCTATCATTGTTAGTGCTGAGAAAAGGCCTGAGGGAGATGTTGGTGATTGTTGGGCATTAGTTTGATATGTGTCATACATAGTACAAGGGAAATCACTTGTTGGATGGATTCTATGTGAGGATTGATGTAGTTGGATAGTGTATGATCATATTCTACTATAGTACAAGGATGATAAAAGTATGGATCAGTCTAAGATGCACTGTATTCTAGTTTTAGTTATTATAGAGTCTACTTGGATGACTCACAGTTCTTTGCTTAAATCTTTCTATACCCCTTTGGATCAAGGGGGAATTTGTTGGATTTATTTATATTGATCTAAATTTAGTTAGTATTTTACTTTTTTAGTATTTGATTTTAGTTTATTATATTTTTTTAGTAGGATTATTGGTTCATGGAAATGTTGGTTTTATAACCACCTCATGTGAAAAGCTTATAAATCTTTTCACTTTCTTGTAAAAATCATCTTGAAATAATACAGTGACATTTTTGTTGTAAAATGTTATTTTCATGATGTAATTTTATTATTATTTCTCTTGAAACCTAAGACATCAGATTATTCCATTTTAATTTCAAAGATGTTGTATATGATTGGTTTCTCAACCTTCCTGAGAATTACATTACCAATTGGAATGATTTCAACATTATTTTCATTGATCAATTTGGAAAAACCATCAATCCTTGCATTCTTTATCAACAATTCACCATTGTGAAGAGAGATTCAAGTGAAACTATTATAGCTTTTAATGATAGGTTCCAAAATATGTTTAGCATAATTATAGATCCTTATAGACATGATGAAGCTTTGGCTTTAGAAATTTATAAGGATGCTTTGGACCTTGTTGACCAAATTTTACTTTTAGGTCAAATTAGGTGACCCCTAGTAAAACTTGGATTTTTAGGTCTATAAGGGGGTATAATATATTGTCATGAGGTGTTTTATAGGTTAATTGATGTCAAATAATGTTATATTAGCTTCGATCAATTAGTTTTTATGTCTTTATATCATTTTTGGGTCATTTGTGGGGTCAAAAAGGTGCATTTGATACTTTTTATAGGTTTATTATGAAATGTGAAGGTTATAAAAGGATGATGTAATGTCACATGTGTCCACTTAAGTCTTAAGTAACTAGAAAAACTAAAATTTGTAGGTTATGTAGAATAAAGAGCAATTTTCTAGTGAAAAAGAAGAAAATGGAACTACTATGGCCTCCTTAGGAAGTGTGCCATGTGGGATAGGGTTAGGGGATGTCCTTTAATCTTCCTCAAATTAACTCCATGTTTGGAATGATCTAAAAGTGCCATTTCTAGGCCATAACTATTATATCTCTTTTTCACCCTATTTGGCATAAAGAAGTGACTTACAAGTTCTTCCTTGGTATGGTCAACATAGGGGGTTTCAAGAAAAATGCTCCTGGGGGCATATTATACACTCAAAGACCTCAATTTTAATATCAATAAGTTTGAGAATGATCAACTATATGTTATGAAGCATCTGTTTGAAGTTGATTGTACACCCTCTAGGTTTTGCTTTGGTTTGGGAGATTTCATACAATACAATTATTGAGCTTGTTTCTAGATCATATTGATGTCCTCCTCTAATAATTTTCATGATTGGTTTCAGATTTCAAGTTATTTTGATAATCCAACTAACTCACTTTATAGGAGGGTGTCACCATGAATAATTTCAGTCAATTTTCCATGTATAGAAGTTTGCATTATATACAAAGGACCTATATAACATGTTCATAAGTGTGTTTAAGGTTTTTATGTCTTAATTAATACTTGGTTATCATATGGTGGTGGCCCAAGTTTTCATATGATGCAAAGGAGGAGATTGTAATAGTCATGTTGAACATTTTCACACATTTGGTCATGTTAGCACACCTGTAGGTTCCTTTAGGAGTTGAATTCACATTAAAAGGGGGGTATTGGTACTTGTTTCATACCTTTTATGATGTGAGGATGTTTTTGGAGGTGTTAGGATAGGCTCTAAACTTGTTTGAAACCTTGAAACCATGTCTACTACCTAGATCCATGGTTGTTGCTTGTATACACACATCCTAATGCATACATATAGGGTCTTGATGACATCATGATGATGCCTAGAGATATGAACATGTGTTTCAACTTGCTATAATTGATATAAGTGTATTATGGATTTTGGATGAAAGCATAAAAGTTCATGTTCATGGAAGGTTATCATAGTGTTCATGTTAAACTCATTGTTGGGCACCAAATACTCACCTACATGTGGCCTAAATAAGGGGATGAGATGTTCAATAGAGTGCTAAATCATGTAATGAGACCTTACTTGGAGCCTAATGGGTTCAAAATACCATGATTGATCTATCCAAATTTCTATATAGTTACAAATGGAGTTGAGATCATTTCAAGAGCTCACATGATCATATTTTGGTCTCTTGTCCCTAAAAGAACAAAACAGAGAGCTAGGAGGTTTTGTAGGTATCTTACAACATACCTATAAAGTACCCCAAGGCATCCAAATATATGAATCATGTAGCCTTCAGCTAGGATAATGACTTCACCAAGTTTGGAAAGTAGATGACAAGGGAGACATAGTGTTTGAGAGCCTCAAAGTTGCTTCTAAAACCACTGAAAGCATGTAGTAGTGTCCATAGGTTAGGAGCTCCAAGAGGTGGTTTCCTTCTCAAGTTACCATAAAAACCATCCCACATGTTTTAATGGCCTTACATGGCTGAAATTAATATGAATGACCTATTGAAAACTAAATGGATCTCATCTAACATTTTTACACCCTCACAAACACCTATAGTTTGTACAAGGCCTGATATGCACCTACAACAGGGTCAAATAGTACTCAATAAGGAAATGACCTTAGATTTTTACTAAAGTGATAATTGAAGGTTTTAAAATAAGAGTATTTGTATAATACATTCATTTTGACCTAGATGGATTCATTTAGGAGTTCTAAAGCATCATGATCAACCTTAGTTGAGGCAAAAAAGCCACTTACAGTCAGAGAGCTTGAAACAAGGTAGTGACCTAGATATTGGGGTTAAAGTGATGGTGAAGGTTTCCAAAGAGGGTATCTAACTTAAGCACATTGTGTAACTATAAAGTGTATTCAAGAGGAGTATTTAGCATCAATACAAGCCAAGTTAAATCCACATGAACACTCAAAGGCACCTATAGGTAGAGTACATCAGTCAAGGCAGTGGACTCATTTTTTGAAGAATAAAGAGCGTGGACAATATTGATAGGAGTTAACACATGATGAGGCATTGGGTGAACATCTCATTAGGGTGTGGGTGATCTCACCAATATATTTCCCTAAGACACTAGTAGACACCTACAACCAAGACAAATGCTTGTAACAGTAGGCAGGGTAAAAAATCACATAGTCTCAATAAATTGAAGAGTTAGAGGGTCATATGAGATGACTGAGGGCTGAAATTTTGTTGAGATGGTTATTGATATATATATATATATATATAATATCACCTAATACTTAGTTTTCTTAGATAAATAGGGTAAGTACCCCCTATTTTATCATAGATAGGGGGCACTCCCCTTAATGCATAGACATGCAATTTAAATAGAGATGGCTTGGAACTTGGAGAGAGATGTGTGAGATTGAACATGAATATTCTAACACAAAAATCCTATCATAGAGGAGGAAACTCAAACAAGATGACCCAAACTCCTAGGTTTGGAGTTATACCTACTTGAGCAAGCTTAAGCCATAAGAACAAATGGGAGAACAATGTCATCTTTGGCCTTAGAAATGAATTTAGAGTTGTTGATACATGTGTAAGAGCTGTATGTAGAGGTTTTTTAATCATTTGGAGATAGGGGAAACCATCAAAAGACATGTTTGAAGCTAAAAGTCAACTCAGAACTGCTAGGCATGACTAGGCCTAATGTACGAATAGGAGGCCATTCATACTTTTAGACTTAGAAATACTCTAAAACCTATTAGGATACATTAATGAGGTCACAAAAAGTGTGTATAAGTTTTCACCTTGTAGAGGAAACCTTGGAGATGCCATTTTTGGTTCAAAATCCAACTCAGACTTGTAAAAAGAATAAGAACAAGCTCAAGAGGCTAAGTTCAAGAGTTCACATCTCTCATGAGGATATAAATGGGAGATATAGGAGTTAAGAGATGTTGGTAGGGGTCCTGAAGGCCAAATTAGTTGAATTTTTTTTAGGTTAGATGTTCTAACTTTATGAACAATCCTTAAGAGTCAAAACTCACCTAAAACCCTTGAAAACCCTTGTTAGAGACCCGATGGAGAAGATTGAGTTGGAAAAATAGTATAAGGGAATATTTCTACCATGAAACATTTTAGAACATGTATAGGACTCACTTATTCTACTCCACACTTCTTTTAGTTGTATGGAATTGTATAGATGGAAGTAAAAATAGGGGTTTTCTAGTTGTTTTTTTTGTTATGCAGGTTCTAGGAGGAGTTTGAGGATGAAACGAAATTTGGGAGAAATTATGAGACTTAATATAACTCCCTATATTCATTTAATCCCTTAGAACAACTCCTAAATACCCCAACTAGGTGTTTCAGCTCAGCCAATCAAAAATGGCCTAATAGACAAGCTAGAGAGAAGTGTGAAAAATTCAAGTGGATGGATTTTTAAGGTGTCCTTGATGTTTATAAGGATATGAAAGGTATTTAAACATGTCATACACTTCATTATATGGAATTAAATGAAAAACTAAATCCAAATTTGAATAAAAGTGTACAAGGTGCATGAAAGAGAGGTTTCCTAAAAGTATAGTCAATGTTTGCTCCTGTCCAGGTGATTCCAAAAGACCAAGCATATAACCAATACATGGAGAGGAATATATGATATCCTTCCCTACCATTTAAATCATCATACATATTCATAATTACTCATAATATGTTTAAATAGAGGCAATCACGATGGTATTTTTTTTAATGTAAAATGAAGAGTTTCTTCCCAATTTTCATGAAGTTTGTGACTTGGATTGACACTTGAAGCTACTAAAATTGCATGGTTAATACCATACCCTCTCCTCCACATGCATAAATATCTTCTTATATCATCTTAAAAAGTGTCTTTGTGACTCTTCAACTTCTTCTTCTCTCTCTCGCAAGTTCTATAAAAACTATCATTTTGGCATTGTATTAGATGCTCCACTTAAGTATGGTGAAGCCCTACTCACTTATATACCTTTTTATCAATAAAATGAATTTTTTTTATTTCTTCCATGACATTTCATAGTTTTATTTACTTGAATGTAGAAGTTTCTTAGTTAAGACTATGGATTCCTTATCAAGTTGTCACATTCTCTCACCTATTTGTAGCTTCTTCTTATAGGAATGTGATGTGTTCTAGAAAATTTCAAAGTTTAAGTGAGTTAGTATCTTCATTAGTGCCATTAAAGGCCTCTTGTATAGTTCTCCTAGCCTAAGGCATTCTTCCATAACCTCATAATGTAACATTGATGCAAAGAGACTTAGATTGGAAAAGTGTATGTTTTGGTTAGTTTCTTAGTCTCAAGTGTAGCATGCTTATGGTTGGAAGTAATCAGTAAATTGGTATATCACCTCTTTTATATTAGTCTATTTTTAGTTATATTTCTCCCTTTTCACCCCCAAGTTTAGTAGTATTAGCAATCCAAAGTGGTACATCAAGGGAGCTAACCCTATCTAGAGATTCACCTCATTCCTTAGGCTACCCACAAGCCTAGAGGTGATTCCATAATGACACTTGGATGAAGAGTGATTTTAATCTCCTTAAAGGGTGAAAATCTAAGTGACAACAGTTTTTGGCATGCCCAGTGGGACTCTTGTTCTAAGATATTAAGAGATTTGTTGGTGTTATCTCTCATTAATCAACCTTTGGAGACATCTTTTCAAGCATCAATGGTGACCCTAAGACACATCAGATGGTCAAAAAACCTAGGTTATCCTTTGAATATTGATGGTAACATGTTTTCTTTATGTTTTTGATTTTAATGAAGATCTATGGCTAACTTTGGTGTTGATTTCTTATTTACACAAGTTGGTGAGACATTTTAAACTTGTGTATTCCATATCAATATGAACAAGTCCTTTGTCAATATTGTCATGACCCTTAGCAGCCTGAATATGATTTTCATGAACCTTAATATGATCATATCTAGCCCATACATGATCCTTACTAGTCCTATAGTTAGCCTTCTCAATGTCTTGTTCCTAGTCAACCTAATCCTTGCTCCAATCAACTTATTTCCACCTTCAAATAAAAGCTCTTTTGGGATATGAAAGGTATATCTTGGAGCTTGATACTCTAAGGGTATGTGGTCAAGGGATTACTAATCATTCCATCCATCAAGTGAGAAATGCATTAGAGTTAGTCAAGGAAGAGTGGGTACCTATTGAAAGAGATAATTAGTAAAGGCTCACGAGTGATATGCTAAATGTGAGTGGTTTGATTGCATCTTTGGAAGAGAAGCTAAACATTCATGAGAGGTAGCTTTATCAAGTATATCAACCTTCATAACAACTTACCCAAGTTCCCTATTAGCCATACATGACCCCTACTGATGAGCGAAATCAAGTGTATCAATGTCATCCTTTTCCCAATCAATTAAAGGAGAGAGTTGAAAAGAGAAATTTTATGTTTGAGGAAAATCTTGATAGGAAAATTGAGTTGGAAAATATGCATATGCAGTAGTCCATGTTGGTAGCAAAGGAAGTGGAGTTCAAACCATCATTGCCCTCTCATATTGCATCCCCACCACCTCAAAAGGAGACTCATAATTCTAATTTCCTAAGTTGGAGTAAGATATTGGAGTCATGGGGAAAGAAGGAGGAAAAAAGTCTTGATCAAGCGTGTGAAATTGAGAAGACATCTAATCCTAATATCCTAAGCTAGAGTAAAATAGTAGAGTTGTGAGGAAAGAAAGAAGATGGAAGTATTATCAAAGAGCGTGAAGTGGAAAATGGAGTTGATATTTTGCAAGCCCCTCCTTCCCTTCCTCAAAAAGATTCTTGTGTTCCATGATATCCCTCATGCACCCTTATCCTCATGATGATTCTTATGAGATTCAATAGAGAATTTTCTAAGAGAACTTAGCCAAGCAAATAGAGGAGCTAGAGACAAAAATGAAGTTACTAAGTCAATGTGTGATGGAATTTTTAGACCAAAGAGAAGTCTTTTAGTATTTTAATGCTCTTCAATGTGGACTAATTACCTACTAAAAATAAAGTACACGTAGATTTTTTAAGATTACTTAGAGATATGGACTGGTTGCACACCATTGATCAAGCTTTGTGTGAACTCCTCTTTGTTTGGGGAAGAATGACCTGCAATTCACAACACATAAACAAAAAATGGATTAATAGTAAAATAGGTGGGTTGAATGTAACAAACTAATCCTAAGAAGTGATACGCTTCCTTAGGTGGATGTTATCCCACATTCAACATTCAAGTTTATAAATAAACATGAAATTATAAAATATGTAAAATATAGATAAGCAATGTTAAAGATAATTAACAACAAGATTTATATGATTAAAATGAGCATCCCATAATTCAATAGCAATATCTATGTCTTCTTGGATTATAACCAACTATTCTTCAATGTATACAAAATCACATATGAAATCCATGAGGCAAAGTCCTAGTTCAAATGTAATATCACTCTGATCAACAAACAGAGGTTGAGGGACTATAGGAAGATAAAAAATGCTAACTGAATCATGTATTAATCTAGGCATGATCATCTACATGCACAAATGTATTTTTAACAAACTAGAATGTAGATATTAATAGATTAAATTTAAGTAGGGATCGATGGTGATCTAATAGGATCAATGTTGATTCAGATGAATCGATGTTGATTCTATATAAAAGCTTAAATTTTAAAATAGACTATAATAACAACCTATATTTTTGATAAAATGGTAAAAATTAAATGTAGAATAGATAGAGACAAAATACAGATGATAGTAGATTTAAAATAGGCTACTTAAGACTTATGTTATGATCTAGCAAAGCATCGTTAATGATTCGATAGAATTGACATTGATTTAGATGAATCGATGTCTATTTTGTGCAAAAGTGATTAATACTAAAAAGACTATAGTGATGGCCTAGAAAATTGATAAAATGAAAGAAATAAAATGTAGATAAAAGATAGAGATGTAAAATTACATAAATGCTAAAATATAATGCAATACTGAACTTGGATAGTTTGAAGAAAGTGATGCCAGAAACAATAAAAAATGACCTTTAAATCAACTAACAATTATCACTTATCAAGTGCTCTTCAAAGGTAGTAAGATGTTGGTAAGGTCTATGCAGATTTGTGATTGGTTTTGACAAAAATTCATGATCAAAATGGTATCCTTCCTTTCATGTTCATTCCTCTTAAGCAATGGAGGTCTGTTGTGATTTTAAGGATCAACATCGATCCTAACTGATTGGCAGCAATTTGGGAGGATTGATGTTTATTCACCAAAAATTGGTGAAGATGAACAAAAAGTCATTTCAATAGGTTGGCATGGGGTAAATGAGGGTTAAAATGAATCATAAAGTTTTTCATGTTGTTTTAACCATAAGATAAGTTTGTTAGGAGGTTGGGTAGATTTATATTTTTATTTAATTTTGAAATTTTATAGTTAATAATAGTAAAAAGGGGGTTAATTAATATTTAACTATAGTAATTAAATTATTTAACCTATGTGGTAAAAGGTAAAGATAAAGGTAAAATGTAATTATTTAAATAATTACTTAATGGGGGGCACTACAATACATATTATGATGACACAATATACAAGGTGTATAAAAGTAGCATCTATATTTTCCCCTTTTTGTGGAGTGGTATACAATGGTGTGATATGAGACAAAAACTATTAGGAGCATACTACCACAAATTTATTATGATAATGTATTCCCCCTCAAATAGGGTGTTGAGAATTGAAATGGAACATATGACATGTTTGAACAAGATGGAATGGAAAACAAAAGTGGGTAAGGTGAAAGTGACAAAAGGGGAGATAGCTAAAGACATAAACAAAAAATTTAGATGGATGCAAAGGAATGAAATTTTTTCACATAATGGAAGAAAGAGTAATGCAATCAGCAATGCCCTAAAGACTAGATCAAATAGAAAAATGCCATAGTTAAAATAGGTAAAGCTAGCAAAAAAGGATATCGAGAGAAGAAGAGATAGGAATAGCAGACCAAAGCATCTGATGTGCGTATGGTGTATGCGTTACCTATAGACAAATGTTCTTAAGATAAAAATATACCTTTGGGGTCTTACATGGGGTAAGATACCAAAAAATGAGGGTATAAGCTAAGAGATTAAATAACTAATAAGGGATCAAAATTATCTAATCTAACGGATAATAAAAAATGGGATAATTATGATAAAGGTAATAAGACATTGCTTAAAAACCAAACTAAAATAATGGAAATATAATCTAAAATGAAAACATTTATCAAACTAGGGGAATCAACAGTGATCCCAAGGAATCGATGATGATTACATAAAATCAACATCGATCAAAAGAATTGATATCGATTGCAAAAAATGGCTATAAATAGCCTGCTGACAAACAAGAAGGCTCATTAATATATCAGGCGTATAAGAGTTTTCTAAGTGAATTTTGATGATTTTCAAGTGTTTAAACATACACATGAGATGAAGGAGGATAGCAAGAGTGGATGATGATGGGTGCATTATGAGGTAGGTGATATGTTTTTAGGCAATTTTGATTTTTTATTTATTTTACTATTTTTTATGTTTTTGGAGTTGTCAGAATGTT